>OX333079.1:1205000-2410000 GCA_946863875.1 Alloplasta piceator | reverse complement strand
GAATGTCACGAGCAAGGACGATACGACCGAACGAAGGATAAATTTCGACGAATTTTGCGCCCTGGCGAGCGAAAGGACGAGACGAACGAAGAGCAACGGGACAAACTGTGAAAGTGAGATACCTTCAGTTTGGAGTATATTATGTAGGAAGGCGACAAAGTTCATACGACGAGCATTCGTACATCCCCTTAATCGTTTCCTAGGTATTGTCTCAAACACTCTCTTCGTCTCTATGTAACTATCTTTGTCTCTCGCTGTTTACTTCCATCCTAACGACCACTCTCAACGACGACAGATAATTAAAAAAAAAAAAAAAGCTCATGCATCACAGTCTTATCGTTGCACTCGATCACCCGTCACACCATTGAGTTCAAAAGGTCCAGGAAAATGACGCCGTCAGAGGCTGCTTAAAAAATAAATACATGAAAAGCAATAACGAGAAATTGTAAAAAAAAAAACAAATAGCGATGTGTGGACTTTTTTCCAGATTGGACCAACTCCCTCATACCGGAATCGGAAAAGAGGGATATGTACATCGGGGTTGTTGGCAAAGATCTGTTTTGGTTGGAATCTTCGGCTGTGCCGATTATCGAGTGAGTAGAAACTAAAAAAAAAATTTGCAATATATGCAAATTTTTTTATGAGCACGTTCATCGATTCTTGTTTTCATGACTCTCAAGATTTCTGCATCTGCATTTTTCAATGAAAAAAAAATGTATTCATGAGAAAAAGCAAGGAAAAACTAAAAAAATATTTTAAAAATGAACTTCAAGGTATTTCCAATGAATTTTACGGAAAAAAAAATCTTGAACTTTTAGTTCTCCGAAATATTTTTTTTCTATTTTCAAATATTTTCTTAATTGCAGATCAATGGGCCTCTCACTGCATCGTCCGAGCACGAACGAGTACAACGTGCGTGTATTGCCGCAAGAGGTACAGCGTATGAAAAATTCGCGTCTTATATTGCTGATAGTGCCGGAACATTCGCGGGGCATCGCTATAATGACATTGGCAGCATATTTGATAGGTTTGCGGGCGAAGCTCGTGATATGCGTCCAAGCGATGCCCGAGGGTAGCGTCGTGTCGGGTGAAAAGGTAAAAAATTTCAACATTCGTCAGTACCGAATCGACCTTCGCCGTTTATCGATCGTAACATTCTCCTATTCATTAAATATACGTTACTCGGCTTTCGATACCGGGAAAATCCGTGACGTGATTGCTGTTATTTCCGTGTTACGGCCGAATGTTTCATCAATCAAACGATTCCCACTAGTCATGCAAACATACATCAGAGCAGTGATCGGCGGTATCGTTTATTTCGTCAACGATATTGATTTTGTTGATCATTTTTTCGAAAAATTAATAATTAGTCAAAAAATTAGTAATTAGTGACAAAATATATCTAATTTTTCGAAAAAAATTAGTAATTAGTGATAAAATATTTCTAATTTTTCCAAAAAAATTAGTAATTAGCGAAGAAATATTACCAAGTTTTTTTCTAAACATAGTAATTGGTAAGGAAGATATTACTAATTAATTTAAACAAAAAGCAGTGCTTTGTAGAAAAGTATTGAGTATATTTACGTACTTGTGTGTACGGATTGAGTCATGGTTATAAGCTCAAACTATCAAAAAAGTTGTTTTATTTCTTATAATAACTAGATCTTTTGAATATTTCACTCATTAGCATTTATTGTATCGAATGTCATACGATATCACATAAGTTATTATTAATACGAATATTTAATCAGTACCTATTAAGGGGGTCGTCTAGTGTGAAACCTGTTTTTTTAATGTTTTTTTTCTGGAATTTTTTTTTTGACAAACCATTAAAATAAAATAATTTATGAATTGTGTATCATTTTAATTAACATTTGAACAAACTTTGTGAATTTTTTGAAGTGAATGTATTAAATATAATCGGAGATACAACGCCCAACAGGAACACATGTAAAAAAAAGGTTCTCCACTGTTGCCATGATTCCGGTCGTTCTGCTTATTTAAAATCAAAGAACCAAACGCCATTTCAATTGAGAGGCTCTACCGTGAACCAAAATAAAGTCAGAATTCCAAAAAAATCATTTCTTTTTACGCTTTAGAAAAAATATTCAATGCGAAAAATCGATTTTTTTGTCTAAAGCGTAAAAAAAAATGATTTTTTTGGAATTCTAACTTTATTTTGGTTCACGGTAGAGCCTCAAGTCCCATAATTGAAACGGCGTTTGGTTTTTAGATTTCAGATAAGCATAACGGCCGGAATCGTGGCAGCAGTGGAGCACCTTTTTTTTTACATGTGTTCCTGTTGGGCGGTGTATCTCCGATTATATTTAATACATTCACTTCAAAAAATTCACAAAGTTCGTTCAAATGTTAATAAAAATGATACACAATTCATAAAATATTTTATTTTAATGGTTTGTCAAAAAAATATTCCCGAAAAAAAACATTAAAAAAACAGGTTTCACACTAGACGACCCCCTTAAAGAATGCATTAGTACTTTTTATTTATTTATTTATTTATTACTTATTCCAAATTAATACAACATTGCTCCACAAATTATTGAATTTTGGTTATTTAGCATTATCTTTCTCGCTAATTACTAATTCTAGGAAAAAATTAGTAATATTTTATCGTTAATTACTCGTTTCTTTGGAAAAATTAGAAATGTTTTGTCACTAATTACTTATTTATTAGAAAAATTAGTAATATTTTTTGCTAATTATTAATTTGTCAAAAAAATTTGATAATAAAAATAGATAGATTTTTTCTTGTCGATCACTGCATAGAGTGGTGAATCGAATTTTTTTTTCGCGCACAACACCGAAAACCTAATCAATCATAAATCCGTCGGACAGGAGGATTCTGAAAAAAGTTTCAAATAGTCGTTCTACAGATTTTCGTATTTAAATCCACTGAGTCACTGATTGAGATTTTTCTTTGCACTGCAGATTTTAAAAATTAATTTTGTCTTAAATTTCACCACGCGAAAGGATAATTCTGACAATCAAATCTAACAGCTGACTCGTGAGTAAAAAAAAATAGTGCAAAAGTTCGATTGTTTTACTCAAATTTTCGACGAGTGGAAACGAAAACGATAAGAAGACGTGAAATACGAGTCACTCTGATATATAGATGTTATATCGAGGGGGAAAAAAATAGGAGAGATAAGTGGCGATCGATAATACGTCATAACGTCATAATTTCAAGGTTTTCTATGATATCCTGCTACCACACTATAATTCTCTGACGTTTTTCAGCTCACCGAGCAGGCTACGAAAGACTACAATCGAGGTAGGATGTACCTGTCGGACTACGCAACGCGCGAAGGTGTACCTGTTTTTCAGAATATCGCCGATGCATTACAGCACGCGATACAGCTAGTTCAAAGTCCTTGTTGACTCTCTCTCTTTCTCTCTCTCTCTCGACGCATCTGTACTATTTTTCTCTCCTTATCTCCCGTCTCCCTTTTTCCAAATGAATTTCGTACGGCCACGCCCCGACGATTTTACGACTAATTTATTTTAACTCGGACTTAATTTCCACTTCCGACTGCCCTGTCATCATTTCTTCAGCCTCCCTCACCCGATCACTACCTTTAGAGATCTCTTGGCACCTGATACACTAAAAACAAACAAACAACGAGCACCAGGGAAAAAAAAGTGCGTTATTATACGAATTTTGTAATTATTCTTTATCTCAGAAACGCGCCACTATTTTTTACGCTCTTAACTCGCGTAACGCTGTTCTACATTTCCTAAGACTACTTTTTACCGTTAATATACGATAGGATAAACGATAATAGTAATGCGTAAACGCGTGAAGGAAAAAAAAAATTCTCAATGAGACTTTTACGAATGCGACAGCTTTTCTCAGGAAGATTTATCCAACGCCGTATTTTTCTCACTTTTCCGTTGAAAAAAAAAAAACGAAAGAAAATACTCGGGGATAAATGTGGAGAATCAACTGAATTACTACCGTCCGTAATTGCAGCTAATTTTTCGAATGATTGACGCTTTACGAAGGGTGGGGACGTCGAAAAAAAAATCTTACGAACGAGAGAGAGAGATCTCGGTAGATAGACGATTTATCTTTTTTTTTTTTTTTTTTTTTTTAATTATGAATAGTAAATTAACTTTGCGCGACTTTTTTTGTAACCTTTTTTGGTAACTGGTTGAGGATTGATTTGATATACGTGTATATATATACATATTATTAGTTGTCTAACCGATCTAATGTTAATTTTTTTTTTTTCGTAACGTGAAAAAATCTGAACGCGAGGAATACGAGAAAATGTTAATCGCTGGAGCGTGAAATAATCACGCGACTATTATGAAAAGACGAGAGTGAGATTGTGTTTTGTTGCGTATGTGTGAGCGTGTCTGTGAGAGAAAATGTGCGAGTGAGAGTTGATTTTCGAGTGTTTTCGAACGTCGTAGAGCCAAGAGATTAATCGACTCGATCGACGAAGGGCGACTGTGAGGCAGCGTGAAATCTTCGAATCTCCGCGTTACGAGGAAACACGGAAGATAGAGATTTCGAGATAAAGAGTGAGAAAATGAGACACAGAGCGTTACGGAGGACTTAGCTAATTCGAAATGTCCGATTTTCGCAATCGACGCTCAGAGACCTTATTTTACCGTTCGTTGGAACGTTACCGGCGGCTCAAAAAAAAATATAGATCGTTTACTTTGTAATATGTAATATACTTTTTTTTCTTTTTTTTCGAAATAACGTCTCGTAACAATTGTTTCAGCGCAGCAACGATACACCCTCTATCCCCCTTTTTAAAATAAAAATACAAAAATCTCAAACTATATTACTGAACCGTTCGAAAAATCTTCCACTGATCCTAACATCGGCATCCGTGTATTTTAAATCGATATTTTATAATGTACAAAATAATTCGTTACTGTACCAAAAGTTTCTTCCCATCTTTCTCTAATCGACTTTTTCATCCTCGATGTCGAAGTTTTTCGTATCATCGTTTTTCATCGCTTCCTTCTTTTCCGTTTCCGTTGGAAAATAGTATCGCTTGATATTCTTCAAGGACAGTAATACTGGTATCATCACAGGCAGAAATAATGGAATATAAACCGCGTACCTGATGGAACAATTTTAAAAGACATTTGTTTTAGATATTCGCGGAAAAATGGTTTTGAAAAAAAAATTAATACATTTCATGGTGAATCAACGACGAAGAATCGGAACTAACTTTTGGTCATCGGGAAAGTATAAAAGTGCTAGAAGCGATGGATCCGTGAATGCTTCCTCGGCGATAAGGAAGGCCTCTTTGCTCGACAAAAAAGCTTCGCCAAGGTCACCGCTTTTCAAAAGCTCGGCCGACCTCTCGACGAGCCTGAGGGCATTTTTTATTCGATTCCCGACCGCGTCAGTGATCACGATATTGCTGATTTCCTCCAGCAACTGAGCCAACGATTGTAACGTCAATTTCGCTGATGTCAGCTGCTCGACAGTTCGAATACGAAGAAGAGCGTCGAGTTCCCAGTCACGTGGCTTTGGGCCTACGAGTTGAACTATCGTGGCACCGGAAATGCTGTCGTCCTAAAATCAGGTATAAGAAAAAAAACGTCTTTGGTTCGAGGGGATGTTGAATAACCGCGCAGATCGATTTTTTGAGAATTCATTCGAGTTATGAATCTTGGAAATAGTGATCGGCAAAATCGATATTTTCGTCAATATAATTACCGCTAATTACTCTAGGTTAGGAAATTTTATAATTGTTCCAATAAATATTACTTATTATTAAGGCACTCAGTAATTAAGCAGTAAGATGTTTATAATATTCGAAAATTCGGTAATTCATGTTCGATTATTATCCAATAAACCTATAGCTTGTAATTTAGATCAAATCATTACTCAATAACCAAGTAATAAAAATTTTGCTCTAATTACTGGCTTTTTTATAAATTAGATAATTTTTGGTTCTAATTATTAATTATCCAAGTAATAAAATACTTAAGTACTCTACTTATTAATTTTTTATGAAATTAGTTAATTATTCTTTCCAATTATTAATTATTCGCATAATTAGATAATTAATTCTTCTAATTACTAATTTTTAAAAAAATTAGTTAATTATTCTTTGTAATTATTAATTGTTCGATAATGCATATTTATGCTTGTAAATTTGTTTAGTGAAGTTAAGCAGGAACCCCGATAGCCAGTGTTGTACTATAAAAACATTGTCATCTGTAGCTTAGGATCAATTTGACGTCAAGTTTACGGTAAGTTTTTGGTGAGCAACATTTGGATACAAGTTGATCGAAATCTATGGCCGGTAGATTGAATACAAGTTGTAGACAAACTTGTACACAAAATATACTCCAACTTTTGCACAAGTTTACTCCAATAACATCTACAATTATTTGTAGTCAAGTTGTACTTAAATTGTGAAAAAATTTATAATTAATTAGTAATTTATATATCTAAATTATTAATTATTAAAATAATTGGTAATGGAAATAGTTCAATTACTAATTACGTGAATAATTAGTCATTTAGATAAATACATTAGTAATTATTCAAATAATCAATAATTGACATAATTCAATTAAAAATTATTCTAATAATTAGTAATTAAAATAATTAAATTACTAAATAATTTAATGATAAGTATTTTGAAGCATACGGTT
The DNA here is from genome assembly GCA_946863875.1 of Alloplasta piceator. Lineage (NCBI taxonomy): Eukaryota > Metazoa > Arthropoda > Insecta > Hymenoptera > Ichneumonidae > Alloplasta > Alloplasta piceator. The sequence continues at coordinate 2,403,346 of OX333079.1, read as the reverse complement.
ACTAATTACTAAATACTAATAATGAATAATTCAAAGAATACACATATTCAATATCCAAAGAATTCGTAGTATTGTTCTTTAAATTACTGATTATCGAAATACCTAAAAAAAATAATAGATGATAATATTAATTTTGTAAATAACGATTAATTAGAAATCTAACATTTTTTTTGCCGATCACTGCTTGGAAACGTCGATTTTTTGCAAAACTTGAACATCATCTCCACGAGAAGATAGTTTAATACCGCTGATTAGAGCTGATTAGATTTACGACACATCGTGAGGGAATCAAAACGATTCTCACCGGGTCTGGGATTCCCAAAAGTAATCTCAGCTGTGCTATAAAGACGCCCATTATCGTCGCGGCGTTTGGAACAACCTCGACTGCTTGATCATCCGGAGCATCCTCGCAAATTTCGGCCGGTGTATTCGCAATCACGATACCGCCCCATCTGAAGGAATAAAAATTAATATTAATTAAACGTATTTTGCTTGGCGCGATAAAAAATCTCCAATTTTGGAACATCGAGATCTCGTAACTAAGGCCTACAATTGAAATTAATCGAATTTAAAGTAGAAGGACATGTTTCTTTTAAATATAAGTTTCGCAATTGTATAGAAAGCAAGACTTGAATTTAATTAACGGAAAAAAATAGACTATTGATCAATGAACGTATGCAAATATCAAAATACTGAGATATTGAAATATTAAAAAATTGAATTAATAAAAAAATATAATATATTGCCTCGGTGATAAAAAGGCTTCAACGTTGTTGGCTGATTTTGATCTGTGGCCACTTTTCGTATAAATGTGAAGCGGCGATCCGTCGCAGGGAACGACGTACACGACGAGATTGATGCAAGGATATAAACTGATCTGCGAAGCTGCGAATAATAAAGTGTGTGAATAAATTTGTTTAAAATTTTTTTAAAAAAATCGTATTTGTGAGCGTGAGTCAATAATTTTCTATTATCTTCCATCGCTCACCGAGTTTCTTCTCCAGGGGTGTGATCAATTGTGGCAAAATTTCTTCGGGAAGAGCATAGTGTCTGCCACGTGAACTACTGTCTGGTATCTGCTTTGGTGAAACATCCAGTGGCAAAAGATACAACCACTGAGATTTTATCGAAAAATTCGCCACAACAGAGATGTCTCGTAAAAATGGTTCGAGGTAATCTGAGTGAGATACAAAATACAGCTTCAATTTTAAATTCCATGACGCAATAATGATCAACTATATTAATGATTCATTTGTAATTAATAATCTTGATCCAAGGATGAAAAACGAAAAAAAATTGTTACCGTTCGCGAGACTCGGTAAATCCCATTTAACTTTTAACTTTTCCGGTTCCGGATTAACGAGTGTGAGAAGAACGTCGTAGGCCGAACTCGCTGGAAAACGTCGACGATTTTCTTCGTCGAGGCTGTATCTCGTTGGATCCGTGAGAGCATTTTTCGTCAGAGCCACGGATTTGTCGCGCAGGATCCATTTCGAAACGACCTGAGCCAACTTTGGTCCACCTGTTGATTATTTGAATATTAATATTAATATTCAAATTATTATATTTAACTTTTAATTTTTTAAGGCTAGTATTTCGTATCAATTACACACATTATTATTAAAATCTCTTGATTTTTAAAAATTTAATTTCTGCTGTCATTCTTTTTTGAAGAGTTCTCAATTGTTTGGGAAAGATTTTAATCATTTGGGATAATTTTTCAGCGTTGAGAGTGTTTTTAATAATGTTGGAGAGATTTAAAAAAATTTCAGAGAGTTTTGAATAATTTTCGAGAGTCTTTCATAATTTTGAAAGGTCTTTAATCATTTTGAAATTTTTAAAATCATTTTGGAGAATTTTTAATCATTTTCAAAGGCATTTATTTCATCTTACTAGTGTCTTTGGAGAAGAATATACTTCTTCCAGAACCAACGAGTATTTCGTAGACATTTGGAGATTCGAGAAGCAACAAATCGCCGACGTCTAGGTCGAAGGTCTTTGCAACCTTCTCGTGATCATGAGGCGTATAAGAGGACGACACGAGCTTCGGCGAAATCACCTCCTCCTTCAAATCGAGAGTAAAAAGTTCTGAAATAAAAAAATCAACATTTGTTATATTATTTAATTAAATTAATTATTGTCCTAAATTAATTAATTCAATCAACTAATTTATCAAGATAATTTGTAATAAAAAAATCAAAACAAACGTCAATCGAGAAAAATAATCAATTAAATTATAAATAAAATTGAAAAAAAATTTCATCTATTTTGTCAAGATAATTTGTACTAAAAAAATCAAAACAAACTTCAATCGACAAAAATAATCAATTAAATCATAAACAAAATTGAAAAAAATTCCATCTATTTTATCAAAATAATTGGTACTAAAAAAATCAAAACAAACGTCAATCGACAAAAATAATCAATTAAATCGTAAATAAAATTGAAAAAAAATCCATCTATTTTATCAAGATAATTTGTACTAAAAAAATTAAAACAAACGTCAATCGACAAAAATAATCAATTAAATCATAAATAAAAATGAAAAAAAAATTCCACCTATTTTATCAAGATAATTTGTACTAAAAAAAAACAAAACAATCGTCAATCGACAAAAATAATCAATAGAATCATAAATAAAATTGAAAAAAAATTCCATCTATTTTACCAAGATGATAATTTGTACTAAAAAAATCAAAACAAACTTCAATCGACAAAAATAATCAATTAAATCATAAATAAAATTGAAAAAAAATTCCATCTATTTTACCAAGATAATTTGTACTAAAAAAATCAAAACAAACGTCAATCGACAAAAATAATCAATTAAATCGTAAATAAAATTGAAAAAAAATCCATCTATTTTATCAAGATAATTTGTACTAAAAAAATCAAAACAAACGTCAATCGACAAAAATAATCAATTAAATCATAAATAAAAATGAAAAAAAAATTCCACCTATTTTATCAAGATAATTTGTACTAAAAAAAACAAAACAATCGTCAATCGACAAAAATAATCAATTAAATCATAAACAAAATTGAAAAAAATTCCATCTATTTTATCAAAATAATTGGTACTAAAAAAATCAAAACAATCGTCAATCGACAAAAATAATCAATTAAATCATAAATAAAATTTAAAAAAAAATTCCATTTAACGAAGCATAGAAAACAAAATATATTTTACTAAAAATGAAGTGTTAACCTTATAAATCAATTCTTGAAAATACATAAATGTCCAATTGACATTATGAATGATTTTTTTTTCTAACAAAAATATGTTTCTCACCCGAATCTTCGAAAGCTCGTGCAATTTCCTCGGTGAGTAGTTCGATGCGATTTTTCACGAGTCCGGCGACGACGATTTTCACCCTTATTCGCATCTCGAGATTCGACAATTCGGCAATACCGTCGTAAGGAAGTCGAACTCTCGGTACCGCTGTTGTATGCCACCATAATGGTACACCAACTCCTAGCAGCAATACGGCAAATGCTATACTGGCGTAAACCCTGTATTTTGCTGCAAACAAATTGCAAAACAATAATGTACAATCAGAGTGTTTTTTCTGCAAATTATTGTGGAGAAAAAATGATTATCAGTTTGGAAGGGGAATGAATGATTCAATGGAATTTGTTGCTCGTCTCCCACCGCTGACTATTAAAAAAAAAAAACAGCTCAAGTTCTATATGTAAAAGTTCTTGACTAGTGGCATTGGCAAACTTTACGATTCGTTGACGAATATCAGTCTGAAATAGAGAGAGGGAGAGCGAGCGAAAGGGACAAGACCGGAATAAGAATCGCACCAACAGTTTGCTCGATAGAAGAAATTAGAGATCAAGAAAAAAGAGAATCGTTGATTTTAAAAAATTTGCAAAAACACCAAAATTCGTACGTATTATTGAGATTCTTTTTTTTGTTTTTTTGCACGAGTGAAGATACAATTTTGACAGACGAAAAATTGAAATGATTCGTCGAATGTGATTTTACCGCGAGTTGGAAAATTGCCAAAGAAAGCTGGCTAACGTTGCGCTTAAATATGGTTTATTGTGAGTGTTTTTTTCCTATTTATTTTTTCCTTGGCGAGTTTAGTGACGAGAAATAAATACGGACTGCCGTGAATTTTAGAAAACAAGAGGGACGAAGAAAAATATTTGTGCATCAAGATAAAAGAAGTCAGATGTTGGAGGATTCTGGTGAATGAAGAATAAAACGAAAATACGGAAGTAAAGTGCTATTTTGAAAGATCTTTTGACGCAAACGATCAGCTTCGTTCAATGTCAATCAGCGTGGATTGATAATCGCGACAGGCCATCGAATTGTATAAAAATTATCTAGCGTGTAAGATAAACTGTTTTTTTTCTTTAATATAGATTGTTTTGTGAAGAAGCAAAATAAAAGTGAGACCGTAAATGAAACTAGTAATGTAAAATTACCAGAGATGAGCAGAACTTGAAGTACTTAAAATGTACTTAAAAAGTACTTCAAGAGTTCAGAAGTACAAAAGTTCAAAAGTACTTCAAGTGTTATAATTAAATTTTCAAGTACTTAAAGAGTACTTCAAGTATTATAATTAAATTTTCAAGTACGCGGCCTCTACTTCAAGTATTGTACTTAAAATTTCAAATACTTTTCTATGCTTAAAGTACTTTTTTAAGTACAAGTATCAAATACTTCACTGACTTTGTTCTTGATACTTCAGTATCAAGTAAAAGTGCAAGTACTATCATACTTATACTTTTGCACTTACTTTTACAAGTATCAAGTACTTTACAAAGCCTTTGAATATGTAATTAAAAATATTTCGTGACGTATGGACATACTCCCTCAACTGCACCTACGACAGTTTTTTGAAGACGAACACAAAGTTGGAGTAGTTTTAAGGATGTTGAGGCCCTATGAAATATTTTAATGTTAATTGTTCAATAAATAGCTTCTTAATCGTCGTGAAATTTTTACACGACTTCCTGAATACTTCATGTAAAAACATATTAAATTTTCAGAATTCTATCATCATTACTTCAGCCTCCTTAAGGGTTAAAATGAAAAATAATGAGAAAATTCTGAAAATTTGGTATGTTTTTTTATGAAGTATTTAAGAGGTCGTGTAAAAATTTCACGACGATTAGGAAGCTCGTTATTAAAATATTAACATTTTGTTAAGAACAATTTTTTAAACAAATAACAAAAATATTCATCAATAAACTTCGTTTTGTTTCCGTTGCTTTTAATACAGTGTAGATATTAAAAAATTGAGAGGTCAAAAAAACTTATCGCAAAGTTATATCAGTTTCCATAAGACTAGATTTAATTCAATTTGTTAATGTTAATTGTTCGATAACGAGCTTCCTAATCGTCGTGAAATTTTTACACGACCTCTTACATAATTCATCCAAAAACATACCAAATTTTCAGAATTTTCTCATTATTTGCGATTTGGGACTCAACATCCTCAACCATCCATGTATTATATTCTGTATTTCTTCTTTTTCAAATCTGTATCAAAATAAGTCGTAATGACAATCGTCAATGCTATTTTTGAATTTTTAATTCTTCGTTTAAATACTTCCGTTCTAATCTGCCTAAATTAGGCAGATTGCACTGATTGTGAGATTAGGCAGCCTAATCTCAGTATATTGCGCAAGGTGAAAATATGTTTTGATACAAAAAGTACTCGAATAAAAATCAAATGAGAATAAGAAGTCAAATGTAATTACTGGAACTTATAAGAAATATACCTGAAAACTTGAAAACTACTTGATACTTGGTACTTGATTTTTCAAGTACTTGTACTTTCAAATACTTTAAATTTTAAGTACTTCGAGTAATAAGTACATAGTACTTCGAGTACTGCCGGTACTTTGTACTTTAAGTAATTTCCGGTACTTTGCCCAGCTCTAAAAATTACTTTGGCATGATATTTCAAAACGAAATTTAATACATTTTGGCTACGGTGTGATTCAAATTTTTATGATAATGTGATGGGACGTTGGGAAAGATGTTGGATTACGTGTGCGATGATTTTGATACACATGTCGGAACGAAGAATATTTTATATTTACGGTTTGTTTATCCTCGCATACGCGCCGCACGTTTTATTCTTTTGTCACTTGAGACAATAATCAGAAGAATAAAAAATTGTCACATGACGACGATGTGTTTGTGAAACATTGAATTAGACTCATTGACATCGGATCGATGCTCAATATTTTACGGATCATCGATTTTCGTTGGAATAGTTCTTCGTGTCTGAATTTTCGAAAAAGCACAGCGGACGACTAAACTCGAAAAATTCACTTCCAGAATGCCAAATCAAGAGAGAGGAGCTTGATGAAATTTTAAATCTTGAATCTTAAATTTTAAGAAATTATCTCTCAAAACAAAATTGACAATTTAACAATCTTTTCGATATTTCTACAAATTTTAATTATTTTGATAAAGAACATTCTAATAATTTTGAATAACTATCTTCTCTCAAAGTAAAGTGATGCTTGAAAATATATCTAAGATAATGTTATTTCAATTTTTTCAATTAATTTTTTTCCAAGTTACCGAAAAAACATCCACTGAAAATTTGTCATGAAAAACTTTATTGTTCGCGATAAGAAAGTTAAACACATTTTTTCCTTCCGCAAAAACATTAATTTTATTATCACAGATTGTAAGATTTCATTGAAAAGTAAACACATTCGAGAATACGTCGCCCACTTGAAAAAATACAATTTTTGTTCGATCGAGAGGAAGAATTGCGCATTAAATTTTGCTTTTTCGACGGATCTTCGATGATAATCATGGAGATCAAATTTTAATCTTGAGCTAGATGAATCTTAGAACATAATTGCTCCAGGGAAGTCGATAAACATCGTAAAATAGTCGGAGATATGGAAACGAATATTTCCTCACCGCCAAGAATATTTTTAACAGTGATAAAGCGGGAAATAATGCGATATTCCGGATTTTGCTCGACAAAACGTTGTCGTTAAAATCGACGCAAGTTGATCGATTCGGATTTAAAATTGAAACGACATTACGGGCATTGGAATTATCGGCTAATGGGGCATTATTTGAGATCCCAAGGTTCGATTACCACTAATTTTGTGGTTTTTTCACGTACTCGACCGAGAAGACCATGAAAACGACAATGTGAACGTGTGAATTTTTTAAAATCGTGTAAAAGCAATAATGAGCCATGCAATTTTTCATCAATGGACCATTTACCTAATTAACTAATCAATTGGTTCAGCTTTTTTCATTGTTGAGCCCTCAATGTCATTTAATTAATAATAATAACAATAGTAATAATAATTGATATATTAATATACGATTATTATTGTAATCAAGTATAAAATAATAATGATTAGAATGAATGAATGTCATTTAATTAATAATAATAATAATAATAATAATAATAATAATAATAATAATAATAATAATAACAACAACAATAATAATAATAGTAATCGTTATTAATATGATAATATATGATTATTATTATTATTATTATTATTATTATTATTATTATTATTATTATTATTATTATTATTATTATCTAGCATAAAATAACAACACCGCCACGAAAAAAAAAATTCGGCCTGGGGGACTGACTGTATGTTTTTGGGGTCGCCGAATCCGAATACGGGGTTGGTTTAACCCCAGCACGTCAGGGTTTAGCTATAACCTCAAAAACACTCAAAAATTAAGTTGTTTTTTAAATATCTCAAAAACTATTATAGTTACGAAAAAATCATTCTGGGTTCGTCTTGATGAGTATACTTGTGGCTACTAAAAAAAAAAATATTCCGAAAAAATTTTTTGAAAAATGACAAATGTGGAGAATTTTGATTTTTTTTAAATCTTTTTTTCAATATATTACTGTACTGATCTTAGAAGATCTTGAAGTTTTCAGAAAGGTGTTTTTTGTTTTTTCAAAATCATTAATTTTTTAATTTTCAAAAATCGTGTAAATCCACGATCAACGATAAATTTTTGCGCAAATTTTTATTATATAATACCTTGGACTGATCTTAAAAGATCCTGAAATGTTCAGGATGGTGTTTTTTGTTTCAAAAATAAAAAGATCCTGAAGATTCCCGGATCTTTAAATATCACTCCAAGGTATTATATAAAAAAAATTTAACAAAAAATTTAATGTTGAACGTGGATTTAAACGATTTTTAAAAATTCATATTTTTGAAAAAATAAAAACACCTTTCTGAACATTTCAGGATCTTTCAAGACCGGTACAAGGTATTATATAAAAAAATGGAACCAAAAATTTAATGTTGATCGTAGATTTTTAAAAATTCAAAATACTCCAAATTCATGATTACTCAAAAAAAAAAAAATTTGGAATATTTTTTTTTCGTAGCTACAAGTATACTCTTCAAGGCGAACCCAGAACGATTTTTTCGTATGCTATAATAGTTTTCGAAATATTAAAAAAATAATCTTGATTTTGGAGTGTTATTTTTTGTGGTTATAACCAAACCCTGACGTGCTGGGGTTAAACCAACCTCGGATTCGAATTCAGCGAGCCCAAAAACATACAGTATACACAGTCAGGACCCCAGGCCGAATTTTTTTTTAAATTTTGTGTGGCTGTGTAATGAACGGAACAACAAAAACAACGTCGATGATTTAAAAAAAAATAGAAAAAAATTATCTCTACCTCAGCTTGAACATTCTGGCAAAATTTCTCTCGCCTGACAAATTTTTTGTATTTCTTTCAATTCGACATATATCCACATGGTTGATGAATTACGATTATTAGGTCAAATTCATCGATAAATTTGTTTTTAATTAATGAAAACAAGGTGAAATAACGATGCGCTAGTTTCGTGAAAGCGTTTGAAGTTTTATGGCGCGGCGAAGAGAGGGAGGGGGCAAATGGGACCATGCAACTTGGTGAAAAGGATCGCGAGAAAACGCGTAGCTCCGGTTCACGTTTCTTCAGTCGACTGAAGAAGCCGGTTGACAAAACGAGATCGTGGAAACTTCGTGGTGGTCGTGTCGTAAAGAGAGACGCCGGGTCTCGGACGCTAACGCGGAGATCACATTTTCATTCACAATTCTCTCATTTGAGAGTAAATTAATTTTTACCAAAAATCCAAATAAATAAAAAAAATAAAGGGTACGTAAAAAAGTCACTCGCAACGTGATATTGTTTTGTTCCATGAAAAGAAAGAATAAAGAGTGTGTCAAGTATATATAAGAACGTTTAACATTGCAAGTGTCATCGAGTTGAAGAAATAAAAAAAGGGTGTATTTTATTTATAGTCGCGTTTGAATCGCTGCAAAATTTATTTCGGCTGGGATTCTTTTTTTTTTTTAATTAAATGTGTGTAGTTTCTTTTATGTACGAAGTCCGAGCGTGATATTGCGCGAGTTAAATTTGTCTCGAACTTTTTAATTCTGGGGAGAATAATGGAAGAATCAAATATTCGTACAGGTGTGAAAAATTGATGGGGGAGATTGATAAAGGTTTTGTAGATGTGGTTTTTAAATTATATTCGGCGTCGAGACGCTCTCGAATGTTCGACAAACTTGAAATTAATTTCTACGGAACGATATAATTTCGATCACTTAAAAATCGATCCAAGTTTGAATGTCGTACAGTTTCAATTCTATTAGTTTTTTAAGGTACTGGTATACTTTAAAAGGCAAAAAAAAACAATTTTTAAGATTTTTTACTCAGCTCCTTTATCGGATATAGCTATAAAATTGTGTTTACAACATCCTTCGAAAATACAAAAAAAATTATTTTTTATTTTGATTCTTTGAATAATTTATAGAAAGCGCCAAAGTCGAAAATGTCTTGACAGTTAATCTCGGGATTGGCAAGTATGAAACAAAAAAATAAAAAAGCATTCTAAAGAGAAAGGTTTCTTACACAAGACTTTACCACTGTTAATAAAAAATCGATAAAAAAAAAATAGCGGATGTTTTAAAATCGATTTTTCATTTACGGTGGTAAATGCATGTAAGAAACCTTCCTCTTCAAAATGCTTTTTTATTTTTTTGGTTCAGACTTGCCAATTCTGAAATTTAACAATCGACGAGACATTTTCGAAGTCTTGACTTTGGTGCCTTCTATAAATTATTCAAAGAATCAAAATAAAAAATAATTTTATTTTTATTTTTTCGAAGGATGAAACAATTTTATAGCCATATCTGATAAAGTTGCAGAGAACAAAATCTTAAAAATTTGCTGTTTTGGCCTTCTAAAGTCTTAAAAAAATCTAATGTCTATTTCATAAAATTATCGTCCGTTTAATCTAGAAATCAATAATGGATCCAATTTTCAAAATTGTGCAGTTGGAATGCTTTTTGTTTAAAAAAATCCAATAGTCACTTCTGATGGACGATATTTTTGATTATTAAAAAATCTATTCAAATTTGTACGTTTAAAATTTTATTCATTCTCAGTAATTCTCTTAAAATCATCACAGCAGGTATTATTTCTAATCAGACTGATTTCTGATCAGTCGAATGGATAATTACAAAATCGAATCAAGTATGAAAATCGTACAGTTTAATGTCTATTATTTTTATTTTAGTTTTCTAAAAAAAAATCTACTTTCTATCTTATGAAATTATCTTCCAATCGAACGATGATTTAAAAATTGTTCCAAGTTTCAAAATCATTTCAGATCGGTTCAAATTTGTACATTTAAGATTTTATTCTCTCTCAACGATTCTCAAAAAATCGTCAGCAGGTTTTTATTTCGACATCTGAAAAAAATATAATCCCAAACTGACTTCTGATCAGTCGAATCGATAATTTCGATAATTTGAAAATCGAATCGAGTTGTGACGTAAGTCGTAACATATATATATTGCATTTAAGAGGAATAAATTAAAAATTTAACAAAGGTTCATTGTGCTCGACGCATCAAGCTGTGTCATCGATGAATTCGTTTAAATCAAATAAATCGATATCGTCACCGTATTTAATATACACAATAAACAAAAAATATTTGCAGTTGCATAAAACATTGAGTCGGCACGATTGTGTAAAATCGCAATTTACCTGTAATCGTCAATGAGCGGTATTATTTTTAAAAATATGCTCAAATCTTCCTTTATTTTGGTTTTCTCAAATTTTTCATTTTTAGGATTATCCTCATATTTTTTGCCCAATATCGCAAATCAGAGTAAACGTTTTTATGAGAAAACTAAAAATTGTAAAAACCCTCGAGTGATTTTTGCAAAATTCAACAGGAAAAAACTCTATAACTCTAAAATATTTGTATAAAAATTGGAGCTCGATATCTTAAAATTCCTGAAAATCAGATCGATAACTCAATTTTTAAAAACTCTAAATTTTCCTAAAATCCAGTCATCATAAACAATTTTTGCAAAACTCGATGTCATACTATCTATACGCTTTAATCTAATATTGCAAATTTTTTTTTAGGCCTGATAAAACAAAAATCAAAAATAAAAAATTTTGTAACAATTCAAAGTCATGTAAAATGCAAACTCCTTGATCACCTTGTAAACATTGTTTTTAAAAAATGTAATTCTCAAAGTTTTTGAAAATTCCGCAAATAATTTTTCACCCTAAATCCTTAACAAAAAGACCCCAAAGTGCGCTTGAATGATTTTTCACTCTGAAACCTTTTTAGGAAGAAAGAATTTTATTAAAAAATAAACTAGTTCCACACTTAGAAAACAGTTTATTTATGGTAAAGAAATATATTTAGTTGGCACTTTAATTTAAATATTCCTTAACTGTTACAACAAAATTTTATTTCCGTCAAAATAATTTATTAACTGTTAAAAAATATTTATTTCGCCACATCCAACTTTACATTTGTTAACAGTTAACAAATGTAAAGTTTTAAATTTTGTAGCATTTAAGGAATATTAAACTAAGTAAAAGTGCCAACTAAATATTTTCCTTTATTACAAATAAACTGTTTTCTCAGTACAAACTTCAACGTCACTGTGTGAAAATTTTTTAAAAAACAAAGATTCCAAGGGTAGTCAAAAGCCATTCGATTGTAAAATTGCAATAATATTAGCGTGATTCATTATAGTCGATCAATCTGTTCGACATTAAAATGCAATTTCATTGAAATAACGTCGAGATAAAAAAGCCATTAACGATTGAATTAAATACGAATAAATGGCTAAAATGAAAAATCGTTGTATCGTGTATTATCAGAATTGATTCAATGTACGTTAGTGGGGTTAAACCGGAGGGTTAAGTGGTGCAAGTGCGAGATTAATGATGTCTCTCTGTTCTCTCCCTCGCCCTGGACATTCGCACGACGATGCTCTATCGTGAAATCTTGTCAATTCAACCAAGATTATTCTCGTTGAATCGTTCGAGTACACACGAGATAAAGTCTCGAGAAAAGACAAAAAGAAATTTGTGCAAAAAACGAGAAATGAAAACAAAAAATTGTTTCTCACACCGATGAATCTAGGCTATTAGATAATTGAGAACCGTGGAATTTAACGGAGAGTCTGACTCACAAATGACGTTGACATCTACTTTGCCCTCTCTTCTTCCTTATTTATTTATTTTTAATTTTTTGTAAAAAGCTTCCGTTTTATTTTTAAACGTTTTGACCGATTCTCGTAGTCACGCGTGGCAACGGCATTTCTTCTTTACCAAAGAAATTTATAGACAACGTAAAATACGCTTGTAATCAGAGTTGTAAATAATGCATTACTTTGATAATGCATTACTGTATTTATTACCCATTACACTGCATAATGTGAAATGGATAAGTGTACCATTACAAACTAAAAAAGTAATGTGTAGTGGATGCATGTGCCATTACAAATTAAAAAAGTAATGTGTAATGAATGCGTGTTCCATTACAATTAAAAAAAGTAATGTGTAATGGATGCATGTCCCATTACAAATAAAAAAAGTAATGTGGAATGGATGCATCTGCCATTACAAATAAAAAAAGTAATGTGTAATGGATGCACGTCCCATTACAAATAAAAAAGTAACGTGTAATGGATGCATGTCCCATTACAAATAAAAAAAAGTAATGTGTAATGTATGCACGTTCCATTACAAATTACAATTTAAAAAAAAAGTCATTTGCAGTGGAGAATATTCCATTACAAATAGAAAAATTGGCGTGCTCGTATTAGATAGACACTTGCACATTGCTGTCTCATTATTTTATTTCGCTCACTAAAAGTTTATCCACAATTATCACAAATGATCCATAAAGTTAAAAAATAGAAACAAAGAAACAGGCAGTTCATCGTTAAATATGAAGTATGAAAATGTACTCAACCCCAAAAATTATGCAACTTTATATTGAACTTGCTTTTACACGCTGTTACCCATAATTATAAGCAATCTAATAAAAATTACAAGTTACTGATGAAAAATTTGTCGCTTTATTGAATCCCTAAATAATGTGCGTGTTCTTTTTTTAAAACTTTATGGATCATTTGTGATGCTTGTGGATAAACTTTTAGTGAGCGAAATAAAATAATGAGACAGGAATGTGCAAGTTTCTAATACGAGTACGGCATTTTTTCTATTTGTAATAGAATATTTTCCCCTGCAAATTACTTTTTTTAAATTCTAATTTGTAATGGAACGTGCATACATTACACATTACTTTTTTTTATTTGTATTGGAACACGCATCCATTACACACTATTTTCATTTGTAATGGAATATGCATACATTACACATTACTTTTGTAATTTGTAATGGAGCATGCCTACATTACACATTACTATTTTCATTTGTAATGGAACATGCATACATTACACATTATTTTTTTTATTTGTAATGGAACACCCATCCATTACACATTACTTTTGTAATTTGTAATGGAAAACTTGTGCAATACACATTGTTTGAAGTAATGGGTAATGCATTACTTTTACATTACTATTGTCGCAACTCTGCTTGTAATATCTCATCTCGACAACGAGAGACATTTCTTAAACGCGAACAAATAATTTGAATAGCTTTTTACCGATTCTCGATCAATGAGAAATGAAATGAAAAAAATCTGGGCCGTACAATTGTTTCAATTTGAAGACTTATCTCTGCTAAATCTACAGAAAATTGCACACGCATTTCTCGCCATTAATTCTCCACTGAGATGGAAACGATGCACAAGCATAATTGCTCAAAAAAGGACCCCCCTGAAAAATGGAAAAAATTAATGGACCATAAAAAAATTCCAATTCGCATAATAAAAAAAATAATAAAAAAATTGTCGCACCAAATGGAATGTCTTTGCTTTTGTCCATTGAGATTTATTCTCGTGAACGCATTCGTTTGTATTTGCGATATTTGTTGCTCGGCTCTATCTGTTTTTCCATTTGATACCCTCATAAATGCGTAATCGTCAATTCAACGTAGTTACAAGTGCTTGTTGGATCAAATACACGTCTAAAACGAAACAGAAAGGCGGGTGTGATGGAAAAGAGAAAAAAATCCTTCTTGCAGTTGCATCGCCGCATTCAAATGCATCGCACGAAAAATTCATTCCACATTACTCCACATCGAATGACATTGTTACAGACATAGGAGAAGAGATTCCTCAGGGTCGATATTCGAGAAATCGCATGACGAGGGGAGCTTTCGAGAATGGACGAGAAACCTGACGATGTCAGGCTCAAGGTCGAATGCAATGGAACAAAGGGGTAAATTATTTTTTCAAGAACAAAAATTGTACTAAATTTTTTCATGTCCATGCAATTAATTAATTGGCAATCGATGCGAATGAATTCGGATGATCAACGAACATTTTTACATTCGAAGAAAAAAAATGAAAATCTGTGGATGTAAAAATTTAAAAAAAATCAAATAAAATTTTAAAAAGATCAAGGTCATCGATAATCGGAGTTGTGATTAATATGGTTATTTTTCCACTTTGTTTCAGACACGACGATAATTTTCCTACGTTGTTGAAAAACTTTTTAGGTCTTTACTGGAGAAGCTTCATTATAGTATTATGGCCAATTGTCCTTCTTCCCTTGATCATTATAAGCGACGCTGTGGTGAGGATTTTTAAATATCCATAATTTTCAGAATCTATGAAATTTTTCATTAACTTAGACTCGCTCGTTCATTTCCGTATTTTTAAATATTCATACTACACATTTTTCTGTACCACTTTGTGTAACCGCAGATTTGGTTTTCCTCATTTTCTCGGTTTTTTTTTTTAAATTTTCTTTCGCATCAATCCCGATCTATCCACTCATTTTATTTCTCACTACATTTTAATTGTTTTCTTCCCCTTCAATTTTTTCTTTTTAATTGGTATTCATAAAAATTTTGCGTTACCGTGGATTCTCTTATACATTTGGTTTTACGTTGCTTTGGTTTAATATAAATTTTTGAATTTTCTTTCTCATCGATCCTTATCTTTCTACTCATTTAATTTTTCAGTTTTTTTTTCTAATTGTTATTAATAAAATTTTGCATTACCGTGGATTCTCATTTGGTCTTGGTTTTACGTCTTTTTTTTATAAATTTAAAATTTTTAATTTTCTTTCTCATCGATCCCTAACTTACCGACTCATTTTATTTCTCACTTCATTTTAACTGTTTTCTTTTCCTTCAATTTTTTTTTTTAATTCGGTATTCATAACATTTTGCATTACCGTGAATTCCCTATTACTCTTAGTTTTACGTTTGTTTTCTTTTAATTTAAATTTTTTAATTTTCCATCTCATCGATCCTTATCTTTCCACTCATTTTATTTCTCACTTCATTTTAATTGTTTTCTTTCTCTTCAAATTTTTTTTTCTTAATTGGTATTCATCAAATTTTACATCCCCGAGAATTCTCTTTTATTCTTGGTTTTACGTTTGTTTTTTTTTAGAATTTAAATTTTGTAATTTTCTTTCACAGATGTACAGATGTCTATACGTCGTTTTGTTAATGGCAATGTTCTGGGTGACGGAAGTATTTCCATTGCCGATAACGGGTCTGATACCGATTGTACTTTATCCATTAATGGGAATAATGAGTACGAGCAAAACGTGCGATTGTTACATGAACGACACAACCATGATGTTCATCGGTAGTCTCGTGATAGCCGTTGTAATTGAGAATTCGGGACTTCACATGAGACTTGCACTGTTGATCATCAAGTTTATAGGCTGCAGTCATCGTAAATTGAGCTTGGGACTTTTTTTCGTCACAATGTTCATTTCCATGTGGATATCGAACACAGCGGCCACAGCTATGATGATTCCGATCATGGAGACCGTACTCGCCGAGCTGGATGCTGTAAGTTTCGTTAAAATTGATTTACTGACAATTTTCGAGATTCACAGTTAACGCAGTTAGGATGGCGAAAAATCCCTATTTTTTGGATTTTTTTCTGTGAAAATATATTATTACAACTGAGTTATAATATAGATTTAATAAAAATCGATGCCCTTGTTTTTTAGATAAATTGATCGCAAGCTTTGAAAATGTAATTATTTTCCAGCAAGGATTGGGTGATATGTACATGAGGGATGAAAATTCCGAGGACGGTCAGGAGCAGTAAGTTGGACTTCGATTTTTAAAAAATCGGTGATTATTTCGAATCCCGAATTTTCTGCGAATGAATTTTCATTGGGCAATTTTTAAAAAAATTTCCAGAGAAAAAAGACCAACGCGGAGTACGATGGTTTATTATCTAACAGCCGCTTATGCCTCCAGCATCGGTGGAATCGGTACGATGGTCGGATCCGGCACTAATTTGACCATGAAAGGCATCTACGAGAGGCAAGAATATTTTTTTTTTCAATTTTCAACTGAAAAATGGTTTTGGTAATTTATCATGATTCGTAATTTTTATAATTTCATTGCAGCCGCTTTACGCACAGTCCCGGAATAAGTTTCGCCTCGTGGATGCTCTATTCCGTACCACCGATGTTGCTCATGGGTTTTCTTACTTGGCTATGGCTTCAAATAATGTACATGGGCCTGTTTCGCTCGAAGAGCAAAGACGCCAAAGCCATTGATATTGGCAAACAAGGGGAAAAAGTGGCCGCTGGTGTTATTGAAAAGAAATATCGAGAACTCGGTCCAATAACTTGGCACGAATCGTGCGTCGGTTTTCTATTCATCTCCGTTGTTCTTCTCTGGTTCTTCAGAAGCCCGGGATTCATTAAAGGATGGCCTTCCTACATCACTAATCTGTGAGTTTCTCGACCGTTCGATCAATGATCAGAAAATTTCGAACAAGAATTTTCGCATTTCTGATCGTTCTTATTTCCTGCAGTCACAATTCCCTCGATTTTTCTATTGTATCTATTTGCAGCCCTGTGAAAGATTCCACCGCGGCGGTAGCCTTGACGATATTGCTCTTTGTAATACCGACCAAGCTCGATTTTCTCAATGCATTTAACAAAGATCCCAGCAAAAGGCCGACAAGGCCATCGCCGGCGCTGATGAATTGGAAGACCATCCACGAAAAAATGCATTGGAGTCTGATTCTAGTTTTGGGAGGTGGATTCGCGATAGCCGCTGGCAGTACCTCTTCAGGCTTGTCCCTGAAGCTAGGTCAGACGCTCGAGGGTCTGCGTTCCATGAACTCTATTCTCATACTCTTCATAGTCTGTTTGTTCGCCGAATCTGTAACGGAATTAACGGCGAACGTGGCTGTGGCTAATATAATTTTGCCGGTACTGGCAGAAATGGTACGTGTTACAAAAACATGTAGATCTTTTTCTTCGATGCAACTTTTCTCTTCAAACGGTTTTTCCGAAATTTTTTGCAGTGCGTCGCCATAAAAATTCATCCGTTGTTCCTGATGATGCCTGCGGGAATTTGCTGCTCCTTCTCGTTTCATCTTCCTGTCGGAACTCCACCCAATGCCATAGCAGCGGCAGCTGCTCACATAAAAACTCGAGACTTCGTAATCGCCGGCATCGGACCGAGTATAATCACTCTGGTCATTACGACCGCCGCATTTTCCACTTGGGGTGTTTACGTATTCGATCTTCATGAATTCCCCGATTGGGCTAAGTTGTAATTCCTGACATTTTCGATTTTTCCTCAAATTTCGCACAAAATCGCAATTAATCTCACGACAGAGAACTTCATGAATGTGACTCTTCGGACAAGCATTTCCGAAGTTTTTAAAAACCTCGATACTCGTATTACGAAAACTTGAGCAAATTTTGCTCCAAATGTGTATGGGGATTCATTTTTGTACATAATTACTCGTTCAGTGAATTATAATTATTTTTAAATGTTATAAAATCTATTGTTATCGTCAACCTTTTCCTTCCCTGCTTTTTTCAGGTTTTCCAGTTTTGGAGCGTGAAAAGACGGGTAAACACGGTACAAGAAAAAATGGAGATTCATTTTTGTACATAATTATTCGTTCAGTGAATTATAATTATTTTTAAATGTTAGAAAATCTATTGTTATTGTTGACCTCTTCTTCCTTGCTTTTTTCAGGTTTTCCAGTTTTTTCGAGCATGAAAAGACGCGTAAACATGGTACAAGAGAAATGAAAATATAACTCACCATCCGTAGAGCTGTCGATTCCAATAACTTCATTCTCTTGCCTCGACATTTCACGCGATGAAACTCAATCGAAGAATATTTCCAAATATCGGCTTCCCACGAATATTCACACGTTCGACTCGCCGAGATACAAAAGCACAGAATGGCAAAATACGTAACATAACCTAGCAAATGTGAGATTGCGAAGAATTCATGAGACACCAACGGCAAAGTGAATTAATCCGGAACATCGTCGAGGGAAAACGCATCAATCCGCGATGAACTTTCGTAATAACTCCATAATTAATTATTGCAATTACACAAATAATAGAAGAAAAACAATGCGGCAGCTTCGACTAAATTGACGTTTCGTCGTAAACTGCAGAAAATCCACAACGGCGCTGCCGACGCGACGTTATTTTGGGCGCATGCGTCGACAAACAACTCGTTCTCGCGACTTTTCTTTAAAAAACGTTCAATAATAAAAAATGATAAACCAACGCATCGTCGTTCAAACTGCAATGGAGGAATTAACATATTAATCAACGCCAAAAAAATAATTTACAGGAATGTTTATTATTAACAATCATCGATAAATTTACAACGTGACGCGTGGATGAAGTTTCACAGCAGTGGTGCCCTCTCATTTAAGCGGGAAATTCGAAAAAACGCGATATATTTATGGATAAGAATCCACACACATTAACCAACTTTTAATTACATTATATAAATTAATTCATAAAATCAACATGGTTCCGTATTTTCACACGTTGATCGAGAAACGTTATTAGCTCTTTCGAATTTTACACTTTCAGTTTGCGAGCAAAGTTTTTTTCTTTACGATGCGTGCGCATTATTGAGGTTAGAACCGCCATCGCGGGTGACGTGCGCGTCTTTTGCACGATTCTCGCACACATCGTTACACCCCGCTCTGTGGAGTGCTGTGGAGGATATCGGAAAAATTAATCGAAAAGAAAAAAAAGTTTTGCGAATTTGCACATATCGTTCGTAACGGCAACTGTGCTTCGAGGACAGACTGAGTGATACGTCGAAGATTCCCACCGATAATACTGATAAAGTCGGTAAAAGAGGCTCGTCGAACCAGAGGCGGGATTTCCAGTTTGTTTTGGTATGTATTTTCTCTCTCGCGTATTACACGAATCTTACATATTCTTCGCCACCCCTCAACTTTTTATCGTCCCGGTAAACTCGCTGGACGTTTTGCTCCGTTAATTGCGATTATCGTTTTTTTTTCGCCTTTAATATTCATGTTTGTACATTGAGGAACGCTGAAATTCGATGGATAAAAGTTCGCGTTATTTTGAGAGAGATTCGCGAAACTGTTGCTAAGCCGGGCAATTAAGATTTTTAACGATCCAGGCGCAATTGCGTTTTTCCTCGTTTTTTTTCCCTCTCGATGTTCCTGTAGCAACGAGCACGTTACATTTTCACCAACACCATTGCATTATTGGACTCGAATTGATTACGTCATTCAAAGATAAGACTTCACTCAGTATATAATGCCTGCATTTTTGTGTTATCAGAAAAAAAAAACAATATCGTCAAAATGTAGGAATCAGGGAAATTCATCAATTCATTAACGGAAATACAATAACAATGGATTACCAAAATAAATTTAAGAGCTTTTTCGTTAGACTATGTAAAATTTGTGATATCCTATAAATAATTTAGACATGAAAAGATTGCAGTATAAAGATAAAAGAAACTGAATTATGCAAATTTCATTTGTGGCGTTCGGACTTAAAATTTTGAATTATTCTAAAACATTGCACAAAATCTGTTTATTTGACTCTAATGGGAAATTTGAACATACTGGCATGGCGATTTCTTAAATTTTATAAACACAAATTCATGTTGGTTTAATATTTTTTTTCAAGAACTGGGAAAAATACTATTTTCCTTTTTACAATCATTCAGAATAATCTCTCTGGCTCTTATCATACGCAGATTTAGCACGTTTCTGGCGATACCAGATAAAATAGCACCGAGGAAAGAAACGTCCAGCAGCCAACCGGCAGAATCGGCGCAAAGAAAAACTTTTGCGAGTAATCCGAGGAATATCGGCGTCCACGATAGAACAGCAAGAAGAAAAGAAGTCTGAAAGATCTTCGAGATTCTTTCTATCTCACAAATTTCTTTTTTTGCTGTGAGAAAAATTTTGCCATTGCCACAATTTTCCACCGAAATTTCAATTGCGCCGTCGATATCGATTTTCTCGGATTGTTTTTCCATGCAAGGAGGATAAACGAGATTCTCCGAGTTTCCATTGGAAATTTCACCCGAATTCGTGGGAAACCAGCCTGAGGGACCAGAGCTACTTTCAATTTTTTTGGTCCCTTTTTCCGATTCCTCTCTCGCTTCTATTTTTTCCTTATTCTCCGCCTCTCTGTTCACATTTCTCGCGGCCAATTTTTCCGTGACATTGCGACACGCGTATTTCGCGCGTGTTTGCAATATCGTTGATAAAAAAATCGGCACAAAATAGACGATAAAGAGTAATACCATCAGGTGAATTTTCAAAAATCGCGTTGAAACGAAACACTGATTTTTCATGCAAACGGGCATAACTTCCTCTTTTCCATTTCTCATCGATTTTCCATGCTCGTATCGATCCATGCTCTCTTCTCGCAATTGCTCCGAGACTGCTTGTATCTTCCTCATTATATCCGCATAAATTTCCTCGTTCGTCAAATTCACTTCCGGTTTTCGCGTTGATTCATCGTCGTGATTTTCCATCGATTCTGTCTCGTTTCCGTAATCCAAAAAGTCCACCAAAATTTCCCCTTCTGTGGTCTGTTCATTTTTTTCCGTCGAATTCTTCAAAAGCGTCTCGAACAATTCCATTTCCTCCTCTAAATTAATTTCTTCTTCCAAGATCGCCTGAGTCGTCGCTTCAATTTTCGCATAATCTTCGATTTCCCGATTATTCTCCGTAGTTTCGCGTTTATTCTCCAAGAATTTTGTGATATTCAGCAAATCCCCGCTTTCGTAAAAAACCGTTGACTCCATATCGTCGCTTCCGGTTCGATTGACGACTGTTCCAACGATATTGCGAATCCTCGATACGATATCGTCGAATTTCTCGTTAACGATTGATTTGTTTTCCAATATTTTCGTGGATTCCATAATCCCGATATAATCATTGGCGATCGGTATCGTGTATTCCGTATTATGAAAATGTTCAACATTTTTCGTGTAACAATTTTCAAACGGAAAATTCGTCGAGTACAAGCAGTTCGTTTCCTCGGAACGTTCGTCGTTCATTCTCTCGTTTCCGGCGAGATTAACAACGACGCTGAGTAAAATCGGCACTAACCACTGACCGATAAGTCCCATTCCCATAATTTTCACTCCGTTATTTTTGCTCGAAAATTTTCTCGTTTCTTGGATCGAATTTTTCTCGTCTCTCATCAGTCTCGTGCAATTCGCATCGATTTTCTCGATATCGATGCACGAGCGTGCGGAAAAACTCACCAGCGAGAAAAATGCATTTGCAAATGGGAAAATGAACATCGCGTAATGAGTTACAACATCGTGGAACTCGCAAACATCTTGAGAGTTTTCATGAAAATTATCGTTGATTCGACGCGAATTTTCCACGATAAATTCCTCGAATGTTTGATTTTCCGGTTTATCGTTCGAATCTCCATTTCCAAATGGACCGTTCATCGGTCTGTACTGATTGTAAATCAATAAAATAGCGGTGGTTATGCTGCTGAGAATATCCGACATTGCCAAAACGTGAAGCCACGATCCAACGCAATGTTTTATATTTTTTCGTAGCAAAAAAATTAGAGCCATCAGACTGGAAAAGAGCAGGGAGTATCCTGCGGTCCCGAGAACGAGTGAATGCATTTTTTAAAAATTAATAAAATCAAGATCGTTTGAGGACGAGTGAACTGGCGCGAATTATTCGAGCTACTGGAGAAAATTGCACGATGCGCTTGAAAAACAAAATAAAAATCACCTTGTGATGTGGGTATTAGTCATTCCGCAAAACATGAGGGCTCTAGTCCGAATCTCAAGTATAACTGTAAATATGTTTCAAATTATGAGGGTGTGCATTGTTCAGATGGTAGAATAATGTCTGAGTAGATGGTCGATGGCAAACAAAAATAGAGATTTTTGTGATTTTTTTTGTGCAGATACTTGTAAACAGGGTTGCGAAATTTGCAATGTAAAAGTAATGCATTATTCATTACTTTTAGAATATGTAATGGGAAAAATTTGCATTACCCATTAAAATGTAGTGTGTAATGGAAAAAATTTGCATTACCCATTACAATGTAGTGTATAATGGAACAAATTTACATCACCCATTACAATGTAGTGTGTAATGAAAAAAAAATCCGTTACCCATTACAATGAAGTGTATAAAGGAAAACATTTTCATTACCCATTACAATGTAGTGTATAATGAAAAAATTGTTCATTACTCTTTATAATGTAGTGTGTAGTAGAAAAAAATTCCATTACCCATTGCAATGTAATGTGTAATGGACAAAACTTTGATTGCAATTTTGGGAATGGAAAAATATAGATGAATAAATTATTGCAATTTTGCATTACATTTTAATGACTCAGGTACCTTAAATTCTAAAAAGCATCCATATGGATACAAAAAGTTGAACGTTGAACTGCACTTTTAAATATATTTTTATCAGCGTTTGCTTTGACCCATATCCTTTGCTCAAAGTGATTTTCTGTGAGCCTATTGAATTTAGGAGCGTTCATCATCGTTGCGTAGCATCGTGACGTATTATATTTCAAAAAAGTTTTTCGAATCGTCAATTATTTAAAAAAATTATAAAAGTGTCAATTATAAAGAATAGGAGAGAATAAGAACAATAGTGTGGGGCACTAAGCATGCAATTAATTACTAGTTTTGGCGCATTTTAACCTCGACCAAAAAACTACTACGATATAATAAAAAATGTCAAAAATTTCCATTACACATTAAGTTGTAATGAACAAGCAAAATTTTGTCGATTACACACACTACATTGTAATGGGTAATGAATTTTTTTTCCATTACATACTACATTGTAATGGGTAATGGATTTTTTTTCATTACACACTACATTGTAATGGATATTAGATTTTTTTCCATTACACGCTATATTGTAATGGGCAATGAAATTTTTATCCATTACACACTACACTGTAATGGGTAATGAACTTTTTTTCCACTACACACTACATTGTAATGGGTAATGAAATTTTTTTCCATTACACACTATATTGTAATGGGTAATGGATTTTTGTTTTCATTACACACTACATTGTAATGGGTAATGGAAATTTTCTCCATTATACACTACATTGTAATGGATAATGAAATTTTTTTCCATTACACACGACATTGTAATGGGTAATAGAAATTTTTTCCTCTACATACTACATTATAGTGGGTAATGAAAATGGCAATGCATTACAAAAAGTAATGCATTACTTGCAACCTTGCTTATAAATTTCATTTTCTTTCTTTCGAGGCATCTCCAAGAACTTATTTCATTTTTTATTTTTGATGCAAAAATATTGACAAATGTGGATATAATATTTATTAGAACTTGTAAGTGTTAATCCGGATGTTATTTTGTTTTTTGTAGGTTTTTCTGACTGAAAAAATTCCACAATGTCGATACGTCGTCGTATCGATCCTCTGATAACTCAACGAATATGGGATGCTGTGAAGATAAACGTGCACCAGAGAAGTTTGCCAACGAACGATCGTATAGTTCGTCATTTGGCTCGTGTATACGGAATAACCGAGCAATCGGCCCAAGAAGAGCTCAATAATGCGCTGAAGGACAAACTTGTGTTTTTGAAGAAAGTACAGGCCAAAGGAGGCATGGATCATGAGACTTATCGTTTGCCGACTGAACCAGCCGAGGACGATAATCACGATTGGTACTGCTTCAAATGTCAGCGAGCCGGAATGGTCGAGTCTTGCACCCAATGTTACAGAGTCTATCACACAGAGTGCCATAAACCGGCGAGTGAAGAAAAAAAATTGTGCGAATTTTGCGAGGTTCGTATTCTGCCGATTTAATTATTTCACCGTCAACAGGTGAATTTTCTGAAAACCCAAAAAAAAAAAAAAAATTAATTTAAAGGCTTGGATACGCCTGGAATTTAAAAAAATATACACTCCCGCTGAAAAGTTTAGAAACACCAGCCAATATTTTTTGCCGCACTAGAAGTTTCATAACTCCGTCAAAAAAAAACGAATTTAAAAAAAGCGTTTTGACGGGAAGAACACAAACTATGTTGCTTTTTAAAACTTTTTTTAATTATTTTTTTTCGATCCGGTACGCATTTTTGTACGTTACCGTTTTTTGAATTTTTTTCGACCATCGTGAATTGGTCGCATAACTTGAGGACATTTTTTTTTGTGTATTTTATCCGCGTGACATTTGAAAGGGTTTGCAGACGCTCCATTTTTGTTTTCTAAAAATTCTCGTACGATTTTTTCTTGCAAAGTTATTTCACTTTTGGCTAAAAAAGACAAATTTTACAGATGCAACGTAACTCAAAGACTATAAAGTTAAAGAGAAATTGTGAAGTATGAAAAAAGTAGCGAAGGTATAAGCGGAATCGCCTGCAATTATTTCAGAATTTTTCTATGAAATTTTTTTTTCGCTATTTTCGCTCGAAACTCTGATGATGACGTCCCAGCGAAAAGTTGTATTTGATTGAAATTTCCGTACATCGAGGTACAACAAAAATCTGAAAAAATTCCGCAACATTTGAAATGCTATAAACAACTATGATCAATAATTATTATTTATCATTGTTCATCATTGCTCGACAAATTGTTTAAACAATTTGTTAATGACTTTTGGACAATGTTATCATTGATAATTTTTGTTTATAGCATATCAAAGTTGCTGAATTTTTTCCGGTTTTTATTGTATCATGAAGTACGGAAATTTCAATCAGAAACAATTTTTCGCTGGAACGTCATCATCAGAGTTTCGAGCGAAAATTTCACAGGAAAATTCTGAAATAATTCCAGGCGATTCCGTGTGTACGTACGTCACTTTTTTTATACTTGACATTTTCTCTTAAGGATGTTGAGTCCCAAATCGCAAATGATGAGAAAATTCTGAAAATTTGGTATGTTTTTGTATGAAGTATTTAAGAGGTCGTGTAAAAATTTCACGACGATTAGGAAACTCGTTATCGAACAATTAACATTAACAAATTAAATTAAATTAAATGTAGTCTTATTGAAACTGATATAACTTTGCGATCAGTTTTTTTTTTGGACCTCAATTTTTTAATATCTACACTATATTGAAAGCAACGGAAAAAAAACAAAGTTCATTGATAAATATTTTTTTTATTTGTTTAAAAAATTGTTCTCAACAAAATGTTAATTATTTAATAACGAGCTTCCCAATCGTCGTGAAATTTTTACACGACCTCTTAAATACTTCATACAAAAACATACCAAATTTTCAGAATTTCATCATTTTTCATTTTAACCCTTAAGGAGGTTGAAGTTATGATGATAGAATTCTAAAAATTTGGTATGTTGTTACATGAAGTATTCAGGAGGTCGTGTAAAAATTTCACGACGATTAACGTTAACGATTAACATTACAAAGTTTCATAGGGACTCAACATCCTTAAACTCTATAGTTTTTGAGTTACGTTGCATCTTTCAAAATTTGTCTTTTTTAGCCAAAAGTGAAATAACTTTGCGAGAAGAAAATCATACAATAATTTTAGAAAACAAAAATGGAGCGTTTGCTAACCCTTTCAATTGTACAGTAGATAAAAAAGAAGAAAAAAAATGTCCTTAAGTTATGCGCCCAATTCGCAATGGTCGAAAAAAGGCCAAAAAACGGTCACGTACAAAAATGCGTACCGGATCGAGAAAAAAAAAAAAATTTTAAAGAAGCAAAATAAAGCTGAATTCCTTCCTGTCAAAGTTAGGTTTTTCCAAACTTTTGAGCGGAAGTGTATATTTGACTGGAGAAAAGCTTGGCATATTTATATCGTCCTCTGGCCGTTTGAATCAGAGTATTGATAAATGGAATAGATACTAAAACAAATTAATATTGCAGAAAATAAACGATGACACGTACGCGGATGTATCGGACCTGAATCACATATTGGGCTTCACTTGCGGTCATCTAAAGGCAAAATTACCACCAGAGATAACGAACAGAACGATCGTCGCCGACAGTAAAACCGTAGAAATGCCGGCCGGTGGTTTGTCAGGACCAACGTGGATAAGCGAGGGGGAGGATTCATGGCGTCCCGGTATATTGATAAAAAATCACATGGATCTCGCCATAATGGAGGCCAAAACATCACGCGACGAGTACAAGAGTCTTTCGGAATTTCAAGCCGATGCGCACAATATTCATCACAATATATTGATATATCACGGAGGTGAATAATATTTTTGGCTTTCAAGGGCAAGATGAATTTCTGCGTAATTGATGTTTTCTTTAAGTTCATTTCAGCTCATCGAGAGCGTTAACGAATATGATTGTTCCAGAAAAAAGTGTGGTCGGTGATATGGCGTCGACGATGTATCAGGATTGCTGTTACGACATCAAGGAGATACGTCGTTGCGCCGATTGTTACAGAATATCAAACGAAAAATCAGAAAAAATGTGGTTTTGCATACCGTGCGATCCGCCCCATCAATTGGTATACGCGAAGCAAAAGGGCTATCCCTATTGGCCGGCGAAGGTCATGCAGATAACCGACGAAGGAATTTACGACGTTAGATTTTTCGGTGGTCATCACATGAGGGCGAATATCGAGAAAATTTTCATACGTCCGATCACAGCGAGTCTTCAGAGTTTACAGGTACGAAATACTGTTTTTCCTGACAATGATCCTTTTTTCGCCGCGCATCGTGACTTTACAAATTTTTCGTCACTTCATCTATCATTTAATCGCACAATCGTGTAACACTGTTCACGCTCTCACGCATCGTCCAGTCATCGGACAAAGGAAAGTGGAAAGAAATGAAGGTACGAGTATCAAATGTGAGAGAGTACAAAAAACACGCCCCATTAATCTGAATGAAGAATGCCGGAGTTTATTTTTTTTTCTCGTCAAATAATTGACTCAACTCTACCCAGCATCGGGGTTGCAAGTAATGCATTACTTTTTGTAATGCTTTGCCATTTTCATTACCCATTACAATGTAGTGTGTAGTGGAAAACATTTCCATTACCCATTACAATGTAGTGTGTAATGGAAAAAAAATCCATTACTCATTACAATGTAGTGTATAATGGAAAAAATGTCCATTACCCATTATAATGTAGTGTGTAATGAAAAAGAAAATCCATTACCCATGACAATGTAGTGTGTAATGGAAAAAAATTTCATGACCCATTACAATGTATTGTGTAATAGAAAAAAATTCCATTCCAATGTAATGTGCAATGGACAAAACTTTGATATCAATTTTGGGAATGGCAAAATATAGATGAATAAATTATTGCAATTTTGCATTACATTTCAATGGCTTAGGTACCTTAAATTCTAAAAAGCATCTATATGCATACAAAAAGTTGAACGTTGAACTGCACTTCTAAATATACTTTTTTTCAGCGTTTGCTTTGGCCAATATCCTTTGCTCAAAGTGATTTTCTGTGAGCCTATTGAATTTAGAAGCGTTCATCATCGTGGCGTAGCTGAAAAGCCATTCCACCGGGACAGACGATGGCAGTGACGTATTATATCATCGTTCAACTTTTTGTATGCATATAGATGCTTTTTAGAATTTTAGGTACTTGAGTCATTAAAATGTAATGTAAAATTGCAATAATTTATTGATCTATATTTTTCCATTCTCAAAATTGCAATCAAAGTTTTGTCCATTATACATTACATTGCAATGGGCGATGGAATTTTTTTCTATTACACACTACATTGTAAGGGGTTACGAAATTTTCTTCCATTACACACTACATTATAATGATTAATGAAAAAATGTTCCATTACACACTACATTGTAATGGGTAATGTAAATTTTTTTCATTACACACTACATTGTAATAGGTTATGAATTTTTTTTTCCATTACACACTACACTTTAATGGGTAATGTAATGTTTTTCCCTTACACACTACATTGTAATGGGTAATGAAATTGTTTTCCATTACACACTACATTGTAATGGGTAATGAAATTGTTTTCCATTACACACTACATTGTAATGGGTAACGGAAATTTTTTTCACTACACACTACATTGAAATAGGCAATAGTAATTTTTTCCATTACACACTAGATTTTAATGGGTAATGAAATTTTTTTTCTATTACACATTACATTATAATGAGTCATGAATTTTTTTTTCCATTGTACACTACATTGTAATGGGTAATGCAAATGTTTTCCATTATACACTACATTGTAATGGGAAATGGATTTTTTTTTCATTACACACTACATTGTAATGCGTAATGTAAATTTTTTCCATTACACACTACATTGTAATGGGTTATGAACATTTTTTTCATTACACACTACACTTTAATGGGTAATGCAAATTTTTTTCATTACACACTACATTGTAATGGGTAATAAAATTGTTTTCCATTACACACTACATTGTAATGGGTAATGGAAATTTTTTTCATTACACATTCTAAAAGTAATGAATAATGCATTACTTTTACATTACAAATTTTGCAACCTTGCCCGGTAAAATTGTGTCAAGATAATTACGATTTTTTAAACAAATGAAATTTGCAAAATTCTGCTTTTTCCTACGCCTGATTGGATCTGATCTATTAAATCACGATTCTCAAGCCACCGAACATTTTTCATGATATATTCGTCAATAAATGATATATTTTTTTTTTCCTCGGCATAGATAAAACGTTCGACAGCGTGGAATCGCGCTTTCGAGGAGCTCAAGCATCATCAGAATTTGTTGCAAAAATTGGGCAAAGGAAGATTGGCGTTGCGAGCTCTCGACGAGAGTGAGGGACCGCGACCGGCAAAAATTCGTAACGTCCGGACAACGGCTGTGAAATCGCCAACGGCAAATGGCTCGGCGAATACCGCGAAGACAGCTGTAATCAAGGATTTGAGGGTGAAAGTCGAGCGCCTCAGTTCAGACGGTATCACGGACATGCAATCGTCTCAAGAATCGAGTGTTACGGAGAATAACGATAAAACTGAGGAAACCATCCCAATGGAGAGTCGAGGAAAGAGCGAGGAGAGACAAGTGCCGCATCTTCCGGTCGCCGAGGACGAACCAGCGAGAGAAATATCGAGCACGTGTCCCCAGGGATTGAAAAAAGAGGGCTCCCAGGAGGATATGGTCACCTCGAGTTGTCAAGAACCCAGATCAAAGTGCGTTCTTGTGCAAACGGAACAGATACAACCTGAAGTCGTACCAGCCAAGGTGTGCAAACAATTTTTTTTCAAAATTTGCGAAAGCTCGAGAGATATGGAAATAGTTTTTTTGATTAAAATCAACATTATTTTTTTAAGTAATTTTTGCGAAATTAAATAAACTGAATAACTTCATAGATAACATCTCGATATCTCATCCTGATTTCATTACTTCCATGAAACATTAAAAAATATGCACGTGGAACAGGTTGAATTTGATTTTTTCTTTTTTTTCAGGTAAAAAGAGAACGACGAACTTCCGATCAACCGACGACAACGTCGCTCGAGAAGCTTCGCCGTGAACTCGAACTCGACAAGTGTCGCGAGCTCGAGAGACTTCAGGTCGAACATACCAAAGAAATGAGACAATTGACTGATAAGCATCAGCAAGTCATATCGGAAATAAAAAAGAAACAATGGGTAAATATTAGACTGTGCGGAAAAAAATCGATATTTTTTTTCGGTTACATCTACCAAAGAACGGTGAATTAAGGTGAAACATGAAGAATCCCTGAAGGAGAGCGCAAAAAAAATTATTTCGAACGGCGCATTGCATTTGAATATTTTCCATAAGAATAACACAGGAAAATATTGGTACTTCTGAACGTCGTAGTAGAACTCTTTAGAAAAAAATCTCACAAAAAAATCATTACGATATTCTGATAGAGAATTAAATTCCCTACAAAAAAAGTCCTTACGAACAATTAGCTTGAAACAACCGTTCAAGTGGTATCGCTGTCTGAAATTGAATTGATAGAAAAAAAAATTCAAAAGGCTGAAAAATCGAATTTTTTGAATCATTCGCTTTACGAAAAAACTTTTTGGGTTTTTTTTTTTGTAGAGAATGTTCTGCTCTAATATACAATTTGCATGGAATCGTTCTTAAAATATTTCTCTAATACAAAAAAGAATCAAGTACAAGACATATAAAAGAAACTACGTCCATCATTAATCGCGTTTCGAAAAGTTTTATTGATTGAATTTGGTTTAATAAGATAGAATAATTTGTTTTTACATTATAATGCTTAATAATCATCGTTCCTCTTTTTAAGAGTCTGTTTTTTGCAATTGGGGTATTTCTGTCAATGATTTTGCACTATGCCCAATAAACAGCGATACCACTTGAACGGTTGTTCTAAGCTAATTGTTCGTAAGGACTTTTTTTTGTAGGGAATTCAATTCTCTATCAGAATATCATAGTGACATTTTTGTGAGATTTTTTTCTAAAGAATTCTACTACGACGTTCAAAAGTGCCAATATTTCCCTGTGTTATTCTTATGGAAAATATTCAAATGCAATGCGGCGTGCGAAATTTTTTTTTTTGACCTCTCCTTCGGAGGTTCTTCTTTTTTACCTTAATTCATCTTTTTTTGGTGGATGCAACCGAAAAAAAATATCGATTTTTTTCCGCACGGTCTAGTAAATATATTGTAGACATAACATCGTTTATTCTGTATATTATTATTATTAATATTATTATTATTATTATGGTAATTATTTTATATGTTATATATTTTCATGGGAAAATTATTGGTAGATTAGTCGTGAGCGAATCTCTAAGAACGGATTTTTGCCTCTTTTTGTGCTAAATTGTCTCAATTCTTTTTTTCTTTCTCGCAGTGTTACAATTGCGAAACCGAGGCGATTTATCATTGCTGCTGGAATACCGCTTACTGCAGCACTGACTGTCAGCAAATTCATTGGCAGCGCGAGCACAAGCGAGTTTGTAGGCGCAAACGGTAAGTTTGACCGCAAAAGGCTGTGCGATAAAAAGAAAGGTATAGTTTATCACGGTGAAAAAAGAAATATCTATGATCCTCATGGTGAAAAAATATCAGAGATGGAGAATCAATTAACAAAAAAAAAGGTCTGCAAATCCATATGAGGTATTCCCGCTCAACGGGACCCCCTTTTAGGCCGACCTCTTTCGATTTTCTTGAAACTCGAGTATGTTTTAGTGTTGCCTGAAAGTATATTGTACACCAATTTTAATTTTAATTGTTCACCAATCTGTAACCATAATACTCTTTGGAATACACCAAAAGTTATATTTCAAACTTTTTGCGTATTCAGCGCTTCGGAGCTTCGGCACGGCGCGAAATAAAATCGAAAAAATTCTTTGTTGATAGCTTTCGATCGCAAATTTCCTGCGCTTTTTGAAAAAAATATCAGCGTAACCGAAAAAAAACGAATTCATTTAAATTTCGGCCAAAAACCGAAAAAAATGATTTACAAAAAGAGAGCATAATTTAATTCGGCGGAACAATTTTTTTCATGTTTTGTATGTATCTGAGAAGTCACGATATAAATTTCAAGTTGGAACTCACATCCGTTTACTAATGCCAAGTCTTTTAGTAGGATAAAAAATCTTAAATATCGTGTTTTTCGTATTCAACAGTTTCCTGATGTATTATATAGCATTTTTTAACGAATTATGAACTTAGTAAATTAATTAAATTAATTAAATTAAATTTATTAAATTAAATTTATAAAATTCGAAATTCGTGAAAAAAAACTATATAATATATCAGAGAACTGTTGAATACGAAAAACACAATATTTAAGAATTTTTATCCTACTAAAAGACTTGGCATTAGTAAACGGATGTGAGTTTCAACTTGAAATTTATATCGTGACTTCTCAGATACCAAAACATGAAAAAAATTGTTCCGCCGAATTAAATTATGCTCTCTTTTTGTAAATCATTTTTTCGGTTTTTGGCCGAAATTTAAATGAATTCGTTTTTTTTGGTTACGCTGATATTTTTTTCAAAAAGCGCAGGAAATTTGCGATCGAAAGCTATTGTTATAGAATTTTTTCGATTTAATTTCGCGCCGTGCCAAAGCTCCGGAGCGCTGAATACGCAAAAAGTTTGAAATATAACTTTTGGTGTATTCCAAAGAATATTATGGTTAAAGATTTTAAAATTGGTGTACAATATACTTTCAGGCAACACTAAAACATACTCGAGTTTCAAGAAAATCGAAAGAGGTCGGCCTAAAATTCCCGTTGAGCGGGAATACCTCATATGAGGAGTTCTCTAGTAAACAAAAAACGCCTGTAATCAATAGCTGTTTACCATATAATAATTGTTCATATGAATATGATGATGAGAATTTGAAAAAACACCCACACACATACACACTTATAAGGAAGAGTAAAATAAATATAATGAGGAGCCAAATAATAGCGTAAATGAGAGATTGAAAAACTTGCATATATATATATATATAAATATATATAAAGTATAAAAATGTCAGTGAGGCATTATTGCGACTTTTCATAATCGCGAAAATCTTAATCCAGCCATTATTGCACGCAAACGAGCATTTAAATGTTACATCCATGTTTTTTTCCAATGCTTCTCGAACTATTTAATCATGAATTATTCTTTATAATTTTTTATCAAACCACGTATTTGCAAGCAGAAAGAAACATAATCAAAATTTTGACGACAATTTTACGAATGAATTTGAGGGGACGTTTCTTTAATTTCTCACTTATTCTTTCGTAAAACGTTAAATCTCAGTCGTCGTTAACTCTGTTTTCGAGAAGTTTTATTTCTAAAATGAATGATTCAATCCAGATGAAAGTTCCTTAATTAAGTTCAACAATTTTTCTAGCCCACTCGGACGCCAAGTATACATACAAATATGCAAATAGGCAAAGATATAATTTAAAGAGTGAGACAAAAAAATTATAGACTGTGAGCAATCGCCTATAATTCGAGGGATCATCGCACACATCGTGCCTTGCTCGATATATTTGTATTGTGTTTAATGAAAAAAAAAAAATGATACAGGGAGCAAGGTATATAATAAAAGTGAGACACAAACCCGTGAATATATATACACATTGGTTTTAAAATATATGACGAATGATCTCGCTTATGAAGCTTGCCACTTACTCAGACACACGATCATGTATAAAACAAAAAAAAACCTTTATACTCCTACTTTTCATTTTATTTTCCCATTAAAAAGCCCTTTCGAATCACGATGGGCACTGTTTTGTTTACAAAAAAAAACCGAAAATAAATAAATACATCCTGGGTAAAGAAGTTTTTCCATTTCCTCGTCGAAATTCAATTCTTACAATTTTCATGCATGTGTAAAATGTCTCAAAACGTCCAGTCATCATATTTCGAAGATAGATAGATATTCCAATAGAATAGAAATTTTTCTTTCGGATAAAACCATCTGCTCTTAATTGCGCCAACAAAAGTATTTTGAATTTCCCGCGCGAACGATGCGCTTGATTTTTTTCCTTTCAAAAGAATTGCTGAATTGAACTATAATCGGAATGGTAAAAATTAATTTTCTACAATATTGTTTTTATCTCTTTCAACTGTTCTGCGTTGCTCTGACTTCTCTGCTAGCAATTTCCAATGCAATTTCACCCTTTTCCGGGCTATCGTTGACCGGCACGAAATTACCATCCGTGACGTCGTCGTTAGCGAGTTTATCCAAAAATTCGATTTCCGCAGGTTCGAGTTTTTCGCCTAATTGTTTAAGGGCATTGAGAATCTCACCTCGTTGTTTGTCACTGACGGATTTCATCAGATTACCGAGCCGCGTATCGCGCTCAATCGTCATCAATCTCTCTCTCAATTGATCGGGCTCGCGTTTTGCAAACATTCTTATAACAGCCGGTGTCTTGAAGGCAGCGCTGATGGCGCTCTGGGTTGCCAACTGCATAGCGCCAAATTCATCAACGAGTGTCATGTCGCCCGATATCATACGACGCAAACTATCGTTGAATTCTTTCAATTGTTCCATCGTCTCGCCCCGCATTTCTTCGTATTCCTCCGGAGACATGGCGTCCCTTGAGTGAGTCAACGATAGATAGAAAAATTTAAAAAAAAAACGAACATTGTTACGCGAATTTCCAATGTTTACGTTAAACCGGCACTGACGAGACCGACCTGCTGTTTTCAATGTCGCCAAGTTCCTCGACGAGCCTGTCCAGCTGATCTTCAAGATTCTTACGAAGCCTCGCGGTCTCGGCTTTACCGTGAGAACTCATGATTATTCCGCGAAAGCGTCGTTATACTTTTTCCGATGAGAATTAATGAATATCAATGATTCCGAGCGAGGCTGTTGACTTTGCAAAACAAGGGGTTGGTGGGGGGATTAGACGAGAATTTTAGTATCGAGAATCAACACCGTGGCGTGACCGATCCAATATGGCGGTATGGGAAGTAGAGCAAACATTTCGTAAACGAATTTTTTGTTGCGAAACGCGATTTTTCAAAGGAAAATTGAAAAATACGCTCTGTTACCGTTAAAATTTAAACACGGACTGAGTAGATTGTGACAATTGTATAAAGAATGTAGTGATTATCTCCAAAGATAGGATGAACCTGTGTTCAAAAACAATCACGCATTAAATTTTGCTGAGAGAGGTCAGGTATCGCGAATTTCCCAATATTGGCAACAGTGACCGGCAACAGGCGGCTCCAAGATGGCGGTTCAACGTGTAGCGGCGGGGGGAGGGTAACACGCAAGTTGAGGGGAGAACGTTCGACGTTAGCGCGCGACAGAATATTCGCAGGAGTTTTGTACAGGGACGCACGTTACGACGTTTCCCCATAAAAATACACGCGATTTTTAGTCCTTCATGGTCAATCAAAAACCGCTCAAGCAACCGAACGATAATCCTCGTTTTAACAGAAATTTTCATTCCAAAACTCGTCGAAAAACGCGCGCGAACAGGGGGGGGGGGATTACAAAAAATAGAGAGGGGAGATTTCGCGTGAGTTATAAATATGAAAGTTTCGTGTTGATCGCACACGGGATCGTGCGTGCGCTGAGCCGCGCCCCGCAGAGCCCCTGGTGGCACCCGCACTGAAGGTTCGATGTTCTTATTTCCCAACATAAAACAACGCACATTGTACATATAAAATATTGCGCAACACGAGAGAGAGACACACGTTTCAAGCTGAGACGCGAACCTCAATCGAAAGAAAATTTGCGAGACAAAGTAAAAAAATAAATCCAAAGCATTTCGTTGACCGAAGAATATATATCGAGAGTGTGTGTGATCGACGAGAGGGCGCGCGGTGGTAATCGAATACACGTAACATTAGCCGGGAAAGATAGGTTAGACGAAAAAAAGCTCAAAAACTATAATGATCCGTCTCGTCCAATCAATCGAGTAAAAATCGTCGCTACGAAAATCATAAAAAAATCAGTGGCGAAAAAAAGAGGAATTGCGTAAAAAAACAACCATAAGAAAATTACGATCACGTTTTCTCGCTCGAACAAGTGTGTGTGCGCGCGCGCGCGCTTTGCGCCGCTATCTCTGCGTTAGTGTCGAGAGTGGACGGTTGGCGTCTCTGTCATCGCGAAAAGGCGCACAGTCACACTGACTTTCTATTCTATTCGCGTAGCCCTACACAAACACAGTCTCGCGGCATTTTCTCCCTCCCGTATCCGCGCGACTCGAATAATCTCCCTCCCCCCTCTCCCGCAGAGCGTTGAACGCCCCCGGAAACGTGTTATTTCGAGTCTATCCGTCTCTCTCGGATTCGTGCCTCTCGGGTGTTCTCTCCTCGCGCGCGGTGAGACGAGCACTTTCAGTCGCAATCGTGCGGGGGGGAAGTAACGACCACCTCGCCGGGACAAGCCTGGAGAGTTTTTATTTTTTTCGTTATCTTGTTTATCGCGAGTATTGAAAAAAAGTTTTTGTTATCGACGTGAAAGAAAAAACTCGTTGGTGAAATAAAATAACGGGGAAATAACGAGAGAGTGTTTTCGCGGGTGTTTAATCGTCACGACGAAAATCGAGTCTCTATGAGGAACCAAGAGAGCTGTGAGGAGAGACCAAGTAGAACGATAGAAGCGGTGAGCTCGAAGGGCGCCGCGGCGATATTGAGATGAGTATGCCGGCCAAAGGGAAGCACCACCATCTGTCCCATCATCATCAGCAACAACAGCAGCATCACAATCATCAGCAACAACAGAATCATCACAATCAACAGCAACAAAATCATCAGCAGCATCAACAACAGCACGTACAACCCGGTGTTACGAATACTCCGCAGACTTACAACGCGGTCGTTGCAAACGCACCGCGATACGTTTCTCATGCTGGTGAGTTAATTATTTTTGTTTCATTTCTTTTTTTTTCCCAACGTTTTCAGTGTTTTTATCGCGCATCACGCGATTCAAGCGCCGTATCGTCGTTTCTCGAAGGTCAATTTTATCGCAATTTTTCGCGAAGGCGAGGTGAGAAGCGTGGCCGCGTGGTTTTTAGGTTATGTACGGCGTCGTACGTGCCGCTCGGTGCTGCCGTCGTGGCGGAACGCCGAAACGCCCCGACACGACGGATTCTTGAGTTTACATTTTTTTCCTACTTTCTTGCAGCATTCTCCTCGAAATTATTTGTTTTTGCATTGTTTCGATCGTTCACAAAAATGCGACACAATCGTATGACATGATCATTGACGACATTTTTTCGATTCCCGCAATATTTCTGAGATTGTTTATAATACTTTTCCTTTTTCGAAAATTTCCTGCGATAGTAGGGCATTATTGTTAAAACTTGATGATGAATTTTGGGAACTCGGAACTTTCTGTAATATTTTTTTTGAATATTTCCTACATCCCTACGATAACATTGTTATTGTTCATCGGTATGTCGAATACCGATACGTCACGTCACGTACAAATGAGCTCACTCAACCTCAATCGTTATCATTAATCTCGAGAAATTTTTAAGTTTCGCCAACAAATGAGTCACATTCTCGATGTCCACTCACTGTTTACTATTTACGAAAGTTCCATTCGGACGGGGAAAAACCCTTCTCCCCTCCCCTGTGTAATTCTCCCTCAGCCTGGGTCGTCGTGAGCGGAGAATATCGCTTAATCCCGCAATGCGCATTCTCGGGATGCACGTAATTTTTCTTTTATTTCCCCTCGAGCAACGATCCCTTTTCAACGAAGTGAAAAACAAATTAATAAATGCAATTTTCCTGCAACGTACCCAAGAAGACTATCGTACCGAACGGAAACTTGAAGTTTTTTTCTCGTCGCTCGCGACATCTAGCGACTCTTCTGAGAATCTTCGCACCGGTCGTCGCGCTATTGTGACGCGAGATGGCGCCACCGCCCGCTCGGTGGAGGCGCTTTTTTTACTCTCGCGAATTCGCAGATTCTTGCGAATGTTTCACGAGGTTATGTTCGTCCCAACCGCGTGGCGATGTTCCTCTTCGTGCGAATAATTCATTTTCGACTCGTTTTCTGACAAGTACCGGAAATCCACGAGCGGAAAAATTCAATTGTGTTTCTTGGGCGCACGATATATTTTGCTGCCCCCCTCCCCCGCTTAAAAACGTCACGCGCTCTCGCGTACGTAACCTGCAATTAAAAAGTACTCGAGCAAATATTAACGTGAGAACGACATTGTTAGATAATTCCTCTCGTCTATTCATATAGATATATGTGTATAAATAATGTTTTCGAAGGCTATTGAAAATTTTCCCCTTGTTCACAAATTCGTCGTGAATCTCGTGCACGTTCGAGATATAACGATGAAACAAAGATCATCGCCATTGTGGATTTTTTGATTCCTCGAGCTTCCATATTGAATCTTTTGAATTTTCGTGGGGGAAACTTTTTACTCGTTGAACGTACGAGTCTGCGATGACAAACGAGTCTTTAATTATACGTAATCCTTTACATTCACTCTTCAATATGTTCGGTAATTGAATTTCATCGAGCCACGACTAATGTCAGCCAACAAAAGAGCATAATCCCACATCACGTGTTTAAATTGTGAGGATTACGATCGTTTACTCGCCACTTGTCGATATATACGTGTTAATTATTTTTTACTCTGCACTAAATATGGGCTCTGTACCATTTTTTTCTTACTTACTCACGGAGAAAGCTCTTTTGATAGGAACAAAAATCGAGATTTTGATGTCACTAAAAAATCATATTTAGAAAAAAATTTCTCTAACCTTGGAAAATATAGTCGTAACTTGAAGAGGAATTGAGCGATATGCAATGAATGAAAGCGATATGATATGAAATTTAGTACAAAATTGAAACACTGAACTTTTTTTTTTTTTAATTATTCTTATGAAAATAACAATAAAATTCCAGGAAAATGATTAAAGCGGTATTCTGGTCTAGAATTTTGAAAAAATCAATTTTTTTCTTCATATTCTGAAAGTTCAGACCTTTAAGAATAGATCCTCGAACGATTTTGAAATTCCAATAATTTACGAAGTTATAGCTATTTTAGTAACGCAGCAACTATGCCCGTAATTTCGGAGCAAAAACTTTCAACGCGTTTTTCTCAAAACTACTATTCTCAATACAGTTGACATAATATCTTAAGTTAAGTTTTACTAAACCGATTTACGTCAAATTTGTTACCAATCTTCAATGTATAACACTATCGCCCCTACCACTTTTGTATCAAAATTATTATTTTCACTATTGTAAAAAAATTAAAAACTATGAAAAACGATTCGAAAAACGTCTTTTCATGTTCAGACAGCCGCCATTTTGCGAAATTTTTTTTTCCGTTTTGTCTGAGGTAGTGGCTATAACGACATTCTTACTGATTAAGAATCTTTTTTTAAATTTTGTATCGGATGATTAGAAACGTTACAATCGTGTCAGCCAGCAAACCCCCTTTTTCTTACCCCCAACTTTACCAGCTTCTAACTTATTTATTTTTTTTTTTATTGCCAAAATATTAATAAATATGTAGTAAAAAAAAGAATGGTAAAAAAAATTTTTTTTTTATCGAGCTCGACAAAACGCTCAAAATGTACGTCTCTAGACCAGAAAACCGCCTTAATTAATTCACGAATAAATCATTCATCGATTCATTAATCATTAAAATATTACAAAAATTTATTTGCATTTTGGCGAAAATCTAACCCGTTCCAAAATCGTATATCGTGTTTAAAAAAAAAAGCCAAGGTCATGATCTCGATAGTTCATTTACAAACTTCGTCATTGTTTCTCTTTTGCACTCTCAAAAGCATGAAAAATCTTTTATCATTCTTGTGAATCCATGTGATGAAAAAAACGGCCGAGATCACGAAATTCGCGAGGTGCGCGATTCTGACGCACGCGGGACCAGAAGGAAGGGGGGGAGGTATCGAGAAAGAAGCATATGGTCGTAGCCGCGTGGTTGTAGCCGCCGCCGCTGGTGGTGCGGCGCGCACGACAATCTGCACACGTCGTTGACACACGCGAGCCGAGAACACCGAGCTTCGGCGATTCTATATACATATAGTTACTGTCGGCTATACATACGTACGTATCAGCTAGCATGGTACATACATAACAGTTTGCGATCGAGAAAAAGAAAGAGAGAGTAGTGCGGTAAAGTCGAAGAAGATTGTCGATTAGTACCTCGGCACAGCCGGTCCCGTGACAACTCTTCGTCATTACGCTCGACTCCGATAAAGTACCGAAAGAAACTTGAGAAAAAAACGAACAAACAAGTGAAAGATTCCTCCTTAAGCTCCCGTTGTTCTTTTTATGATAAAATTGTTGTACATCGCCGGTGACAGTGTCGCGAAGAATATATAAAGACATTCGACCAGTCTCGTAACACGGAGCAGCAACGACCTCGCTCTACCTTACCGACCGAGCTGGCTGCTTCTTTTTTTTCGCTCGCGCCCTCTCGATTTCTCTCTCTTTTCTCTCGCGTCTCCTCTCTCGAAGGCCCGCGCGCGTTATGTAACATCGTTGCTGTGGGCACGGACCCCGGAGTCTTTCTTTTCGTTTTGCTTCTCGCCGAAGAAAAAGACAGAGGGAGAGAGAGGGACGATGCAGTATCACTGAGAAAAAAGCCTCTTGTATATGTATACAATAATCGTGCAGTGCAATGAATGCTCTCGTGTTGATCTTTGATGCTGAAAAAAGTGTGCAAGTGTTAAAAGTCTGAAGCGAAAGATCCGCAGAGCTCCGTCGTTCTGTTTGCATATACATATATACAAAACACACTCGATTCCCAGTCCATTTTTCAATGTTTTTTTCAATCTCATCGTTTCGCGTCTCCGATCGTGTTTTACAGTGTTTATTTTCGTTGAATTGTCTTTAACAAGCGACGATTTTGTTTCTTTATAGAAAACACGTGCGTGCGCGAAAACCGGTGAATTATCGCGTATGACAGTCGCGAGTTTAGCGCACGTTCGCACGAGAACGTACGAAAATTGCCGAATGCCCCCGAACGTTTCGTATTCGCGAACGATAAAACGCGCGAGAGCGCTGAACGACGGTAAAACAGAAAAAAGAGAAAACATGCGTCTCGATAAAAACCCGTTGACGTTGTGAGATATATATATATATATATATATATATATATATATATATATATTTTTTTTTCGTGAATATTTGAATCGTCGAGCTCAACGACGTCGTGGATGAAAAAGGGGGGGATTATCGTGCGAGCCAACGTCGTGGAACATCGCGATCCTCGAGGCACCAGCGTGACATGTCGGTGATAGGTGAGTCGAGTGGTGGGGGGGATTATGAGGAGAGGGGAGCCGCTTATTCTTCAAGAAGTCACGTGATACTACGAATTCCTCCGTCTCTCGCTATCTCGCTCGCTCTATCCCCACTCTGCACATTTAATTATTTCGCTCATGGCAGAAAAAGGAGGAGAGAAAATCCGCACGTTTTTCAAGATGTCACTCGGAACAGGCACGTCCCGATGCATCCTGATATATATATGGGTCATTCCATGTCAAATCGACCAACAGGTGAAATCGACCTCTTTCAATTTCGATGAAAATTGGAAAGAAGTTTTCGTTTTTAATAAAACGAAGTTCTACCAATTTTGTTTTTTAAATATCTCGAAAACTATTATAGTTACGAAAAAATCGTTCGCGGTTCGTCTTAAAGAGTATACTTGTGGCTACGAGAAAAAAAATATTCCGAAATTTTTTGCTGAAAAATGATGAATTTTAAGAATTTTGAATTTTTAAAAATCGTGCAATAAGAAATAAATAATAGTTCACTAAAAGTCGAAATATTACGATTTGCGATCTTTTGAGCGTAAGATATATATGGGTCATTCCATGTCAAATCGACCAAGCGTTGGAATTGACCCCTTTCAATCCACGATCAACATTAAATCTTTGGTTCAATTTATTAAAATATAATACCTTGTACTGATCTTAAAATATCCTGAATTTTTCAGAAAGGTGTTTTTTTGTTTTTTCAAAAATATGAATTTTTTAATTTTTAAAAATCGTGTTAATCCACGATCAACATTAAAGTTTTGGTTACATTTTTTTTTATTAATACCTTGTATTGATCTTGAAAGGTCCTGAAATGAAAAATATTTAACCAACAATTTAATGTCGATCGTGGATTTGCAGGATTTTTAAAAATTAAAAATCCTCAAAATTCATCTTTCAAAATTTTTTTTCAGAATATTTTTTTTTCCGTAGGTACAAGTATACTCTTCAAGATGAACCCAGAACGATTTTTTCGTAACTATAATAGTTTTCGAGATATTTAAAAAATAAACTTGGAAGATTTAAAAAATTGTGAAATTTTGAATCTTGCATAACTTTCGAAGAAAATTTGTTAAATCTTTTTCCTTTGGCTTTTACCTTCGTTTCATTAAAAACGAAAACTTGTGACCAACTTTCATCGAAATTGAAAGGAGTAAATTCCAACTCTTGGTCGATTTGACATGGAATGACCCATATATATGGGGCATTCCATGCCGATTCGACCTGGGTCTGACCCGTCACCACTCCGATTTGACCCACGATTTTTTATGTTATTGTACTATCTCTGAAAGGCACTTCAGAATTTTTTCAGATTTTTTTGGAACGATTTGACTTCACAATATTTTTTATAAACAAAAAATTAAAGCCCAAATTTAAAAATTCGAAAAAAATCACAAAAATCATGTGTCACATATCAAACACTGTGAGCATTTAGAAAAAGTGAGCGCGCGTTTCGTTTGGCCTACAATGCGCTTTTTTTGAAAAAAAAAATCGAATCTTGGACAAAAATTCTGAAAAAAAATCTGAAAAAATTCTGGTTATTTCTACATGATGTCATGTAATTTTTTTTGCTCTTCAAGAACTGAATGGGCTATTGATTTTAATTTAAAAAAAAAAAAATTTTCGAAAAAAGCGCATTGTAGGCCAAACGAAACGCGCGCCCACTTTTTCTGAACGCTCACAGTGTTTGATATGGAACACAGGATTTTTGTGAGCGTTTAGAAAAAGTGGGCGCGCGTTTCGTTTGGCCTACAATGCGCTTTTTTCGAAAAAAAAGTTAAAAAAAAAAATAAAATCAATAGCCCACTCAGTTCTTGAAGAGGAAAAAAAATTACATGACATCATGCAGAATTAACCAGAATTTGTTCAGAATTTTTTTCAGAATTTTTGTCCAAAATTCAATTTTTTTTCTCAAAAAAAAGCGCA
The DNA here is from genome assembly GCA_946863875.1 of Alloplasta piceator. Taxonomy (NCBI): domain Eukaryota; kingdom Metazoa; phylum Arthropoda; class Insecta; order Hymenoptera; family Ichneumonidae; genus Alloplasta; species Alloplasta piceator. The sequence goes on along the minus strand of OX333079.1, from coordinate 2,360,065 downwards.
TTGTAGGCCAAACGAAACGCGCTCCCACTTTTTCTAAATGCTCACAGTGTTTGATATGTGACACATGATTTTTGTGATTTTTTTCAGATTTTTAAATTTGGGCTTTAATTTTTTGTTTATAAAAAATATTGTGAAGTCAAATCGTTCCAAAAAAATCTGAAAAAATTCTCGAGTGCCTTTCAGACATAGTACAATAATATAAAAAATCGTGGGTCTAATCGGAGAGGTGACGGTCCAGACCCAGGTCGAATCGGCATGGAATGCCTCATATATATCTTACGCTCAAAAGGTCGCAAATCGTAATATTTCGACTTTTAATGATCTATTATTTATTTCTTATTGCTGATCCTTTTAATATTGAATAATTAATTGATAAATTAAAGAGTAATCAGTGAATTATTAATTTATTTATCAATTTATTATTTAATTATTCGTTAGTCAAATAAATATAAAATAAATAAATAATAGACACAAAATAATATTTATTGTTTATATTTGGTTATTTTCCTTCTAGTAATACGAATACTTAGTGGCGTATATATATTTTTAGATGGGAGTTGTGGTTGAAAAAGGGTGGGGATTTAATACACGATAAAACGACACGTGCAAAATCGTGCCACGAGTTCGATATCAGTAAACTTGGGCGAGCTGATTAAAACTGCCATGTTTACACAAACATACACGATTGAACCGGCGATAATCATCGGTGTGCCCTCGTGGAAATAATTTTAAAAAAATTCCACCATTCTTATATTTTAAAATCGATTTTTGTGTTGATTCTAAATTTTTTTTCAAAAGTAGGATTCATCGATTATTTTAAAATGATCCAAGATCTATAAGCATATAAAATATTGTGATTTGTTTGTTAAGAAATTCTTGAAATTTTATTGCTTTTATTTATGATTTTTAGATACGCTAAAATCTATAACTATTTATTATTATTATTCGCGCTTTGAGATTTCTTAAAAAAGATTTTCGGTTATAAGATTTTATTTTTCAACATTTTTTTCTGGAAAAACATTTTAATTTATTAACGCAAAAATTGATATGCATATTTTTGTAACTTTTGACTTTATTTTGAAATTTTTCTTTTTGAAAAATAATTATTCTTGAAGCCGCTGTAGCCGATTTCCGAGTGATCCTCTAAAAAAAAGAGTCCTTTTAAAATATGCTGAAATCCATAATTTAATCGTTTCGAAATTCTTTACAAAAAATCGTTAGCTTTATTTTTTTTCCTTATCGCTCACGAGCTACTTGGATTTTTAAGAATGAAACTCTCAGCCCACGTTTTCTCATACCGTGCATACAAATGAAATTAACGTTTCATTCGTGTGTATGTTTGTGTGTATAAAAGAGGTAAAGTTGCATTTGTGAACGGAGACGAGAAATAAATGTGTGTATAGACCGGAAGTGCGAGCGACGATACTCGTCGCTTTTGCCGGTCAATACGGTATTTTATACCCGGAATATTATGCTATTTTTAACTTTGGTTTGATCAATGCTTGACAAGGTCACCGAAGCGTCAGAAAAATATTTGACGTGAATCAAGGCCCCGGTGTAATATTTGCAATTGTAATACGTTTTTTTCTTCCTTTGTTTTTATTCCAATCGAACATCCAGCGTCAATCGGTTATTCGCGTGAGAACGAAAACAATTTTAATTTCTCGCGATCGTGAGGGAAAGATCAATTTTTTGGATAATTGCTTGTAAAAGTACAAGTTGAAAGGACAAATCTCACATTTTCGTGCTCGCACTTTCATGAGCTTTCATTCGATACCCAACATGACGACCTTTAAAAACCGTTAATTTTTTCTACCCCTTCCACCCCCAAAATCAGAATTCAATTTTTCAAATTTTTCTTTCACAATTTAATCCTCACAAAAAAATGTGTAAAATATTTTCTATAATCCGAAAAAAATTTCTAAATTCCTGAAATTGAACAAATTCGATATTATGAAAATCGTGTTTGTAGAGAAAAATGCACTCGTGGATTAAATGACGGCTCGATTGTTCAGGATCGTTTACGGATACGTAAATTTCGACCCCGGCGCCATAAATACTTCCCGCGCTTTTTTTTTTGAATTCTTCCTCCATATGTTCAACATGGCGGCGATAGAATGACGCCTGATGGGAAAAAAATGGCCTCCATCGCCGCCATTACGGGGAGTTGTTCGATAAAAAGTACAGAGATATTCATCGGCTTCCTTCCGAGACTAGTTGTGTCGGAGGAAGTGGATTCGAATCTTTCTCTGTGAGACGAGGAGACGACGGAAAAGCTCTCTCGCGGCTGCGCGCATTCCGGGCAAGGCCGTTGTCGCCGTTGAGTCTTTTTCTCCGTAACTTCTATCTCTCCCTCACTCTTTCTCTTTCGCTCTTGCGCGCCGCACAGCAATAATAATCGTCGGCCATTGAAAGTCTGTTGCGCTCGCTGAAACGTTCACGATGAAGAAGAAGGAGGCCAGCTTACATCCGGGGAGAAACTACATATAACCGTACTTCACTCGCCCGCTTCGGACGACGGGTTTACGGTTACGATACGCTCGACTTGAGCCTCTCACCTCTCATCCCTCTCTCTCTCTCTGCATCCTACCCCCACTCCCCAACCCCTGTCCATCAGGATCTCTACGACTTCTCGTATCTCTCAACGTGTTTTCTCGCTCCAGTGGTTCGCCATATTGACAACAATCGCCGCCGAAATTGAGAGGGGAGGGGGTTGAGAACCGGCATTATTTCGGGAAAAAGAGTTGGATTTTTGTGATTTTTTTTTCTCGCCTCCGATAAAGCGAATCTCATCAAAAATTTCAGGGAATCGCTCCACACATTTCACCATTCCAAAGTAATTTTCTTTTTGCTGCAAAAATAATTATAATTATTTTTATCTAATTACTTTTCAATGTGAATGGAAATTTTCAAATATTATAAATTTAATCATTTTTTCCTGAATTAAAAAAAATAATAATAAGTGAAAGACTTAATTTTTGTACAACCTTCCATGTGAGATTAAAATAAAAATTCAAATTTAACAAATAAAATTATCGTGCATTTCATTGGCGAAAATCGCGCAAAGTGTATCTCCAAATCTCGTTTAAAAAAAGTCGCATCTACTTTTAATCTCGCTATTATTATTGTTTTTGCTATTATTATTATTATTATTATTATTATTATTATTATTATTATTATTATTATTATTAATGGTGTTTCGAAGAAAAACTTGATGGTGAAAGCGTGGATTAATTTCCTTTTAACGGACATATTCCGTGATTAAACTCAATTTTTCCAATCTTTTTGTCCTGAGGAAAATTCACGAAATTTGTCATTGTTTTTTGCACAAAAAATTTCACGCAAACATGACGAATTATTTAATCCCAAGGGTCATTGAATAATTTCGGTATTCTTGTTTCATTATAACGAGATTTTCATTTCATTAATTAATAATTAGATTCGAAATAATTTTTTTTAATAGGAATGTTTTTTTTTTTAATTTGAAAAATCTTCAAACGAACGTTAACCGTTGGTCCACTTGTCGATGACCTTGTCGGAAATACGGCACAAGCGCATTCTTGACCTCTATAGAAAATCATATTTTCTCCCCATTTGCCAAAATGTTTTTCTTCAATTTTCATTATTTTAAGACTCCTTATTTTACCATCGATCATTTTTTTTGTTTAATTATTTTACCCATCTTTCTTTAAAAAAATTATGACAAAAAGATTTTTTTATTTTCGTTCAAAGTCAATTTTTTTAACTTCTTCTAATCAATTATACTGTTGGTAGAATTTTTTTTCTCTGTTTTGCCATCGATTTTTCAATCAAATTAGACAAATTATATGATAAAAAGTTTTGGTCGGAAGGAAGTGTAATTTGAGCGTTTAAAATCGCAATGCAAATAAGTCATTATTCTTTCGTCACGGAGTAGCCAGTCGATAGATTAGATCGAGGGCAATTAGCGTATAATTTGCGTGACGAGATCCGAAGTACCATCGGGGGGGGGGGGGGGGGGGCGAGCTGAAGAACATAATTGAAGGATTCAACGGGCATAAATTCTCCTCTCGTTTTCTCTCGAAAGTTTTTTTTTTCTTCACCGTTTGATAATGCACCGCGCGGTTATTCTATTTCCAATTACTCGACCACAAAGCGTCGAGTTGATTAATTATCCCTGGGCTCACCGTGGCGCCGTTATTCCGTTCGTAAATTTTTCCCCTCGCAGCCCCATTTCCAACAATATAATAATTTTCTCAATATATTTTCCATGTTTAAAATTTATTTTCAATCAATAATCAATATATATGGGGCATTCCACGTCAAATCATGCGGTCATCGGCCTGACCCCCTCAGATTTTGATGTTCAATGAATTGTGAGTTTCTTGTGGTCCAAAATATGACCTTGAATTTTTAGAAATTTTTAGAAGTTTTTTAGGCGTTGCCCGAGCTAAAAAATCATTAAATTGAAAAAAAACATGAAAAGGGACGTTTTTGAAATTAATGAAAATTTTTCACGGCAACCCCTAATAATGAAATAAAAATTTCTAAGAGTTTGAGGTCGTATTTTGGACCAAACGAAACCCACAATTCATTGGACATCAAAATCCGAGGGGGTCAGGTCGATGACCGCGTGATTTGACGTGGAATGCCCCATATATATATTTATATTTCTTTATCAATTTTTTCTTCCTTGGGAATCCGAATCTGGGGATGAAATTTTAAGGGTGGTGATGATGATAAATCATCCTCCATCATTTTATTACCCCTTTTACTTCACTATAGCGGAATCTTAAGGGCTCGTAGAATCGATAAATGCGATAGAATGCCATTGGAAATAATAATGGTAATTGAAAGTTGAATTGATCGCAATTACAATGAATTAATAATTTAAACCGGAAGTCTAATGAATAAAATAACAAAAAAGTATCAAGTTTCGATTCGTTTTGATAAATATTACATCAATAATAAATAATATTTCAAATACATACGATACTTTTCTCTATTTACCACTTTTATTTAAATTAAAATAATTACTTTTTGCAAGTGCAAAGAATTACATTTTCTTGTAATTATTTTTGTAATCTATAATTAGTTGTGACCAATTACTCTTTTCTCAACAATGGACATAACGGTGAAAATTATGAATTATTTTTATTATTGAAATTTCAATGATTCTTAGTCCTGTTTTAGTGTTAATTTCACATAAAAATATTTATTTTCTACATTCACGAAGAAATAAAAATTTCATCTGCTCTTCATATATCGAATAATAATATATTGTCCTATGAAAATTAATAATAATAATAATAATAATATTTATTTATATTCTTATTAATTTATCATTGTGGGATAAAAATTCAATGTTATTGCAAAGAATATCCGTAAATATTGAATATGTAGGTGAGCAAACTAGGAAAAGGTGGAAGAGAAGAAGAGAGTGGGATTTAAAAAAATAGGTAAGAATAATTGAAGAGTCAGTGTGCACATACTCATGCATATACCGTTAGGAATTCAACCTAGTCGGTGCACCTTAATCCGTAATACAGTCTCGTATATCGCTGTGCTTCGCCTGTATACAACTATCTCCACGTACAATGTCTTTAATTTTTATTTAAAAAAATTATATATCTATATATGAGGAGTTCTTTTTGAATCGGGCCACTTTTTTTTTCACCCTCTCCAATTTTTTTCAAAATCTGCCAGTTTGAAATATTAGTCAAAATGAACGTCTGTGATTTTTTTTAGATATTTTTAGGCGTCCGTTCAGGATTTTCAATTTTTCATTACGAACACTGTATCTCGAAAAATATTCATCAAACAAAAAAAACATAAGGATAAAAACCTTTTTATTTTTTCCACTTTATCAAAAAAAATAAAGATCATAATTTTTCTGCATTGAGAAAATGGAAATTGGGCAAAAAAATGAGAATACATTTTTTTCAAACCTAATAACACACTTTCGATTCTGGTACAAATTTTACAGGATGTCCGTCATTGGGTAAAGTCTCCAAAAAAAAATTCAGAATGGCACCTGCAATAGTTACGATGAAAAAAAATAAAAACCCTGCGAAATCTTTATGCGGTTATGAGATTTCGCAAGGTTTTTATTTTTTTTCATCGTAACCATTGCAGGTGCCATTCTGAATTTTTTTCGCAGACTCTTCACCCAATGACAGACATCCTGTAAAATTTGTACCGAAATCGAAAGTGTGTTGTTAGGTTTAAAAAAATTTTATTCCTATTTTTTTGCCAAATTTCAATTTTCTCAAGGCATAAAAATTATGATTTTAATTTTTTTCGATAAAGTGGAAAAAATGAATAAGTTTTTATTCTTATGTTTTTTTTGTTTGATGAATATTTTTTGAGATACAGTGTTCGCAATGAAAAATTAAAAATCTTGAACGGACGCCTAAAAAAAACTTTAAAAAATCACAGACGTTCCTTTTAACTAATATTTCAAACTGGCAGATTTTGAAAAAAATTGGAGAGGGTGAAAAATAAAAGTGGCCCGGTTGAAAAAGAACTCCTCATATATGATTTTTGTTCACTCCAGATAATGCCTCGAGGGCTCTTTTAGCCATCGAGAATTAAAAAAAAAATCATCGATGATCTTATCTCGCGATTCCATTGTGCTCATTACAAGAGTATTATCTTGTAAATTACAGCGTTGGGTAACGCCAGAAATAGTGAAACACTCGATTGGATTCAGCTTGAGGGTTTATTTTTTTAATTTTATTATCGAATTGCTTTTTCGAAAACAAAAAAACACTCGGATTTTGAAGATTGGAATTGTTGTTAAATTTTTTATAACCACTCGCCTTTGAAGAAAATGTTTTTTCTATATTATTCCACGAGTTGAATGGACTATAAATAATAATTCAAAAAATATAAAATAAAATATAAGAATGATATAAAAATAAAATATAAAATAAAAATATGAAAAATAATAATATAAAAAAAATCCTAAAGCAGAATTGAGGATTTTTTAAATATTATTTTTATGCGATACTTTAATTTTATTTTTTTTAAATTTTTATTTATCGGTGTTTAGGGATTTTTTTCCAATTATACTGGAATTATTTCACGATAAATGTAGTCGAAGATTCAAGAAGGTTGCTCGGTGTTTCAGCGTCAAACGGGAATTGCGGGGCACTTAAAACTCCATTCGCGAGTGAAAGCAACGATAGCACACAACCCCCTTAGTCCGCAAAACTCGTCCGAGTGACGTTCGACCTTTTAAAATAGCCCCGGATAAACGAGGAACACGAAATTCAAATCACGAGTAATTTGGTTTCTCATTATTTTATTATCAATCGAAATAGATTTTTGGATAAAAAAAAATAGCCTTCATAGAAATCACTATAAAAATGGTGCATCTTCGAAAATTAATTTCTCAATTCGTTTATTTAACGTATTTTAATTTCTACTTCCTCATTCAGGAAACTTTAACCCTATAAAAATAAATTTAGACATTGTCATGGGCGTTCAGATTTTTAAAAAAATTTCCAAAATTATCCATTTGACCGCTCCAAGTTTGGTGATTTTCCAAATAGATGTAATTTAGATTGTGGGTAATTTTTTTTCTATCGATTCTGGATTTAAAACTTATTGTTACAAACAAATCTCTTTTCTTAAAAAACAACGACGAAATTTATTGACAGCAATGTAAAAATTGGCAGAATTTTTTCAAATTTCTTTTCCGCGAATTTATTCGTTGGAATGGCGAATAAAAAGTTTTTTTTTGTCAAATATGCGGACCATTGTTTATGTCGTGTGATATCAAGCAACTAAAAATAACAAAATAACCGAGAGTGATTGGGCGCGAATGTTAACAGGTCGGTCAGTAGAATTGGCGACTTCCGCCTTGGCCTCATTCCGTGCCTAAGCAAAGCAAAATCGCTCATGCCACGATTCATATATATATATAGATATATAGATATACATCACCGTGTCGCGGCTGCTTAAGAATCGTCGGTAGATTTGTAACTCGCCGCGATATTTATCTGTGGCAATTTCTTTATCGACTCGATCTCGAACATTAAGGCCTTGAGTTTTATTCTTTCATCACACGAATTGTTCACCTACATTCGCCAAAAACATCCTCGATTCTTGAAGGAAATTCAAAATTAAATTCCAACATTTTAAATAATGATCAATTCAATTTTATAAAATTATTAAATTTTTTTTTCATCAGGATTATCATTTTTATAATCCTGAGCACTATTTTTCCATTTGGAATACAAATTTACCATTTTTGTAATTGCTCTTTACAGGCAAGTTTCCCGTTCATTTGAATCAGAGTCAAGATTGCAATAAAATTATTTGGCATATATTTTTTTTATTGTAGAAAGTTGGTGAATATCATTGGGGAATTGTCGTGCTCTTTTTCACTCAAAAATTGAGTGGGAAGCAAATGTTTCTTTATCAACCGAGCTATGAAAGAAAGGGATAAAGCTAGAAAAACGGAGGGTAACGAAATGTCGCGATAATGCAGAAATCTTCTTACCGACGGTGCGAGAAATATTTATTCGCGATGAGAGTTTCTGGAGCGTCCACCGTGTCTCTCGCTCAAAGAACTACGATTAATTAGGAGGTATATATATATATATATATATATATATATATATATATATATATATATATATTAGGGTGGGTCAAATAAAATGACTAATTTTTTTTTTCCTTGATATAATGAAAAATGTATTGTTTGGCATCTCAAAAAAACCCTCTGCAAGTATTAGCCCTTCATATTTAAATTAAGAGATCCCTCATCGCTAATTTTTATTTTTCATTTAAATAACATAGGAATTTTTTTTTTTAACTTTGTGATTACTTTGTGTAATAATTAGTGATTATTATCACCGATTATTTTTTGAACGGTTAGTTTTATCGATTAGACACAAGAGAGCTTTTTTGTAGAGCATCAAATGTTCTTCAAAAATGTGCTAAAAAAACTCTCCTAAACTCAACGGTTAAAGTCTAATAAAATTGAAAAGTTCAAAAAAAAATCCTGTTATTTAAATGGGAAATAAAAATTTGCGTTGAGGGACCTCTTAATTTAAATATGAAGGGCCAATACTTGCAGAGAGTTTTTTTTTAGATGCCAAACAATATATTTTTCATTATATCGAGGAAAAAAAAATTAGTCATTTTATTTGACCCACCCTAATATATATATTTTGCTACACATCATCGCGTGCAGCTAAAAGGCCGAGGGGCTTGGCTCGAATCGTCACTTTCATTCACTGGATTCCACGTTGTCGATGATAACCGTCAACGTGGCATTACAAAGAAGCCCTTAATAATCAAAGATTTTATCACGTATTAATTTATATAAATATTGCGATATATAGTTTTAAAATTTTGAAATTTATTTTTTTGAACAAAAAGTCCACGATATTTAATATTAGCGGTAAATTTTCCAGCAAAATATGCTTCTAAAACGCTTTTAAAAAAATTTTATATTTCGGCCCATTAATTCAAAAAAAAAAAATGTCAGCATTTTCTTATTTTTTCTCATGAATAAATTTTTTTTTCCAACAGAGCCCGCGATATCTGAAATCAGGGGCAAACTTTGTTTTTTGGGGCGGGAGGCATATATAGATACATATCCTTGAGCCTTCTCTTTGTTCGCGTTAAAAAAAACCGGCTTTTTTGTCTTTTGTCTGAATTAGTCGTTTTCATGAGAAATTCATGGGAAAGCGATTGACGAATTCCCCTCGGGATATTGTGCAGAGAGAAATGCGAAGAACGAGAGGTGGATACGAGACTCGATCGTCGACTCATGAGTTTTTCTACCGCCTTCTCGTAGAGTAAATTTTCACAAAGGTTCATATACATTAGGGTGGCCCTTATTTGGGGATCGAAAAAATATTAAGCGTGCCGCCCTCTCAATCTGTTCCAAATTGAACAAAAATATCCAGTCCAAATTTCAGGCGATTCTGCCAATAAGAACACGTGCCCCAAGGATATTTATTTTATTTTATTTTAATTTTAATTTTTTATTTTTTTCCTCTCACAGAACATGTATGATAGGAAAAGTTGTAACAAAGTTTTCCTTTTAATTTCCGGTTGGGTAGGAAAAGTGATATTTTGAAATTCCGTTAATAAAAATCAATTAAAACGTACAAAATTACAATCAAAGTAGTATGAATTGCTCTTAAAGGGCCATTTTTAAGCAAATTTTTAAGATTTTGCTTCTCAGTTCCGTTATCAGATAGAACTATAAAACTGTTATTACAACATTGTTTCATTCTTCAAAAGTACAAAATAAAAATCTTAAAAATTTGCTTCTAAAGTAGACTAGTACCTTCATTGATTTTTATTAACGGAATTTCAAAATATTACTTTTCCAACCAAACCGGAAGTTAAAAGGAAAACTTTGTTACGACTTTCCCTCTCATGTCATGTTCTGTGAGAGGAAAAAAAATAAAATAAAAAATAAAATGAAATAAAAGATCCTTGGGCACGTGTTCTTATTGGCCGAATCGTCTGAAATTTGGACTGAATTTTTTTTGTTCAATTTGGGACAGATTGAGGGGGCGTCACGCTTAATATCTTTTCGACCTCTAAATGAGGGCCACCCTAATATATATGTATATACACTCCCGTTCAAAAGTTTGGATACAGCAGTCGATATTTCTTATCGCACTAAAAGTCGCATAACTCCGTCGAAAAAATAAAAAATCGAATTTAAAAAAAGCCTTTTTGACGAGAAGGAATTCAGCTTTGTCACGCTTTTTTTAAAAATATTTTTTATGATTTTTTTTCGAATAAATATCGTTAAAAAAAATTTTTTAAAACGGAATGAAGCTAAATTCCTTCCCGTCAAAAGACTTTTTTTAAATTTGATTTTTTTTTTACCGAGTTATGCAACTTCCAGTGCGGCAAGAAATATCGACCGGTGTATTCAAACTTTTGAGTGCAAGTGTATATTTGAAAGAAAGAAAACCAGGATCCCTCGGGAATTTAGCGTCCGAGGCCGTATGACGACGAGATCACGAAGACGCCTCGTCGCCGTCCGGGGTTAAAGCCTGCTGCCGTGTATTAGGTCATTGGCCCGGCACTAGTGCGGTTGGGTGGTGGAAAAGCCGGTAAATATCGATCCGTTCGTCTTTCGTTTACCGCTCAGAGAGTGCGATTGAGTGAGTGAGTGAGAGAGAGAGAGAGAGAGAGAGAGAGAGAGAGAGAGAGAGAGAGAGAGAGCCATAGCCATAGCCATAGCCATAGCCACCTTCATCTCATTCCCAACTCCCTTTTTATTCTCACTTTCTTCGACTATGATTAATTTGATTACAGTAAATTGCATTCAATAGCAGTTTTTCTCCAAATTATATTTTTTTGTGAAACAATTAATTAATTAAAAAATTAATTAATTAAAAAATAAAAAGTAATCACCCGTTATATTCCCTACTATAATTAATATTGATTCCCGAATAATTTTTTTCCATTTTTAATTATTCGGAAAATTAAACATCAAATTTTTTCGTGGTTTATAAACCTATTGGTCTATTTGCACTAAATTTTAATTATTTTACAAACATTAATATTAACATTTTTATTCTCGCTGTGGTTATTTTCTTTTACCCTTATATCAAGTTAAAAGATACACAAATGATTTCAATTAAATTTCGAACTCTTTATGACCGTTGATAAATTGATTAATTTTTTCAAATCCCCTTCATTTTATTGATCCTTTCAATTTCAATGAAATGAGCGATTACGATCGTCATAATTTCGTTCAGACAGATGTTTTTTTTTTTTCATTTCGCTTGGGCCTTTGTCCTGCTTTTGTCGAGGGTGAAAGAAAAAAGCGCGAGAAAGACGAGACATGGGGGGGGGGGGCACGATCGGGGTCGTTATACCCCGCGCTCGGCACAAAGGGTAGTCGTCTTCGTCGTGAATCCTCCGGCGGGCGATCACGCTTTTCGCGTTGACGAGAGAGGATCATCGCTCAAAGCCCAACAAAAAAAAACTCGCTCTCTCCATCCCGTTTTTTCTCTCTCGCCAAGGTCACCTTCGGAGCATATTCGAGCATCGCCGATGCTTGAATCGCGAAACAAAAAAGTTGCCAGGAACAAAAAAAAAAGATTTGAACACAGATACAATTTCCAAAAGAATATTTTCATTCGTCGCGAAATTTCTTACCAGAGTTAGGCATTAAATTGAAATAAAATAATTTAATCAATGACAATGGTAATTAAAATGATTTGAAGAAAAAACAAACTTTTCAATGTATTAATATACGGTCGAAAAAAAATGTCAGACTCGAATTAAGCAATTGTTGAGGGTTTTTTTTCTCTACTGTTCTTAGGAACATTTAACGAAAATATATTGAATTTTTTTTTACTGATTATTTTATTTTGCTCATTGAACTTGTGTACTAAATATATTTACATCTTATTTAGCTTTTAAGAACGATTCGTCTTTTCCAATTCGTTGCACGAAAATGACGGATCCGGCGCACGAGACCACTGCTTTACCCCCTTCTCTTACATATGGGGTATTCCCGCTGAAATTTTCATGTTCGAACCCGGACCCTCTTGAATAATTATGAAAAAAAAATTCCGAAAAGTATTCTTAAAAATAAAAGACACGTATTTTTTTGTCAAGGCCGAGAATCGATATTTTTCGTCGTACGATTTTAGTAAAAAATCCGCATTTTTCACTAACTCTCTATTCTAAACACGTACTATCTTGATAATTCAAGATCCTATCGAAAAACGCTTCGGACAAAACTTGTTGGTTATAAAACGAGTAAAACAGTTGATATTTTTTTAAAAATTTGTGGGTATACCAAAGTTTGTTTTTACTTCATAAAACACAAAAAAACGATTTTCCAGCGAATACGCCACATCGAATTATAAAAGAAAAAAATTGTAAACATTCTGTAGGAAATCACGAAACTTTTAAGACCAGAATGAGGATGGCAAGTTCAAAATCCACAAAGCTACAGCCAATCGAAGTTTCGTCTTGGCCTTATTTAGAAGATACTACGTGTTTTAGAATAGAGAGTTAGTGGAAAGTTTGGATTTTTTACTAAAATCATACGACGAAAAATATCGATTTTCGGTATTAACAAAAAAATACGTGTGTTTTATTTGTCAGAATACTTTTCGGAAAAAATTTTCATAATTATTCAAGAGGGTCCGGGTTCGAACATAAAAATTTCAGCGGGAATACCCCATATACATATGTATATAATTTGTGTTACACATACATATACTGTTTTTCAAGGCCAACCGGAGCTGTTGCACTCTCCTGCTCTTTCACCGGAATCCCGACAAAACAGCATGACCTCAGCATATCGCCACTTAACTATTTTTTCAATTATTTTTTTTCAACATATTTTAAAATTAAAAAACAATTTATTCTTTCTTCTTCAAAGTCCAAATTTCGTGCGATGGAAAATTAAAGAAAGCTATTTCGATTTTCAAGCCCTTCCCCTGACGGTCGCTTTTTGTCAATTGGACTCAAACAATAGAATATTTATAAATATATCTAATAACACAATTTTATATTATATAATATATAAAATATATATAATACATATATAAGGCAACTATGAGGTTTCGAACGGTCAAAGAATTGTCCACTCTCAAAAAAATTGAACTTTGTCAAATTATTTAATTATATGAAAAAGAGTAGTGTAAATTTTTTCAACATTTTTGGATCGCATTTTTTTGAGTTTTTCAAAATTTCAAAATTTTCTAAGTATACCGTTATATCTCGAAAGCATACGATTTAATAGAAAAATGTTTCAGACAAATAAAGTTGCAGTTTTACATAAACTTTGTGAAATTTTTTTTTAATTAATTTTTTTAGTTTAAAAAATGACCATTTTCATAAAAAATATACGAAAATAATTTTTTTCGGTCGGTATGTCAGTTTCGATTCATCTAAAAAAATTCCAGAAAATACTCTGAAGTGTGTACAATAGACACGTATTTTTTTTAGATGGCTCGATTAGTTGTTCCAAAGCTATGCTTTGTTTTATTAATAATATTTTTGTTTGTTTTTGCTCCAATAATCTCCAAAACATTAATATTATTATTGTAGATGTTCTTTCATCTAAAAATTTGAAACAATTTAGGAGAGTATGATTTTTCATAATGATTCATTTTTCTAAAAAAACAAAAAAAAATCATTATTAATAAAACAATGCATAGCTTTGGAACAACTACTCGAGCCATGTAAAAAAAAATACCTGTCTATTGTACACACTTCAGAGTATTTTCTGAAATTTTTTGCGATAAATCGAAACTGACATACCAACCGAAAAAAATTATTTTCGTAAATTTTTGATGAAAATGGTAATCTTTTAAACTCGAAACATTCAACAACAAAAAATTTTACAAAGTTTATGTAAAACTGCAACTTTTTTGTCTGAAACATTTTTCTGTTCAATTGCATGCTTTCAAGATATAACGGTAAAAATTTTAAATTTTGAAAAACTCAAAAAAATGCGATACAAAAATTTTGAAAAAATGTACACTACTCTTTTTTATAATAATTAAATAATTTGACAAAATTTCAATTTTTTTGAGAGAGGACAACTTTTGACCGTTCAAAACAGCATGCCTCATATATATAATATATATTAGATTATTATTATTATTTATTATTTTCTATACTATCGGACATTGATCAGTTTTCCATTCATTTTTCTTGCTTCTCTTTTTCTTTCCGTTCAAAGGTGCATTCCCATTTTCGGCAAACACGCGGACAAAATCGGCGAGAAAATTCTGTATACGTGCGTCAGCTGCCTTATTTGCTTTCCGATTCTTATTTTCCCCTGCGCACAATAAACACCCCTCTCTCTCTCTCTCTCTAGCTCTCTCTCTCTCTCTCTCTCTCTCTCTCTCTCTCTCTCTCTCGCTCTCGCTTTTGCTCGCTATCGTTGTCTCTTTCTTTCCGTGTTCGACTCCCCGCTGTACGCAAAGACTTTGGTCGGGTTGCGACGGCTGGTCGCCGTTTTTCTGGTCGACGCGTCTGAAAGCGCGACAGCGGCGCGAAGGTTGCCCGAGGTTATAAGTGTCTGAGCGTCGAAAAATGTCCCTCACGAGGAGGGCTATCTAAAGCGGGCTTAGACTCACCTTAAGGTAGGGAGAGGGGGTAATAAAGGTCAAATTAGCCTCATAATTTGTTAAAAACATTTTTTTCGATGATCGATCAATAGAACCGAACAAAGACAATGGGACCCACTGTTCTTTTACATTAATTTACATTCTTACGGCCCTTTTCTTTATTCACGCAGGATAATTATCCTTACTAGTAAAAAAGGGACTTGAAAAATAAAAAAATATATAATTCTTTTTTCGAATTTCAATTATTTATTTGAAAATTACTGTTTTTGTTGAAAATAGTAATTTACTTCTACTATTACTATTTTTGTTAAAAATAGTCGTAATTATTGCAAAGTGCGACTCATCGGAAAGGCGCATCCCAAAATTAAAAAAAAATTATATTCTATAAGATGTTAAAAAAATAAATGTCAGTTGGGGGAGGCCACTTTTTTTTTTTTAAGATCAATAATTTTTTTAAGAAAAAGAGGAATTTAGCTACTAGAATAGATATCCCCGTTGCAGAGTCTCTGTCGTTTTTTTGGTTTAATAAAAAAAAACGACAGAGACTCTGCAACGGGGATATCTATTCTGGTAGCTAAATTCCTTTTTTCCTTAAAAAAATTATTAATCGTTTTTTTTTTAAAGTTGGTTTCCCCCGGGCTAATATTTATTTTTTTATCAATATCTAATAGAAAATTAAAAAAAAAAATTTGGGATGCACCTTTCCGATGAGTCGCGCTTCGCTATAATTACCAAAATAGTAATTTACAGTAATTACAGTTAGTAATTTAAATTACTATTTTTGTTAAAAATAGTCATTTAAGAAAAAAATTGAAAATCGACTAATTTGATTAAATTTAATTTTTAACGTGGTTTTTTTCCCTAAAAGCAATATTTCAAAATTACAACATCTACAATCCTTTTCTTTTAAATGTACTCAATGTGCCCTTTAATTCTTTCTTTACTGAAGGTGATAAAAATTTCTTTAATTTCTTAATGATAACCATTTCTTTTTTTTCTTTAATTTTCATCCCTCATTGCGCGCTACCCCTTTGATTAATAAATCCCTTTGCGGGAGGTTAAACATGAAAAGTGGGTCACGCAACCCCCCACCACTTCATTCTCACCCCCCACTCTTCTCCACAAATTCTCGTCCGTGTATCTACGGTGTAGTTTGCAACACGCTGCACCGCCATCTATCCTAGATGAGGGAGAATCTAGGTTGTAGGCAGTGCCGTGATACGCTCACCAGAGAGTGCATATAGTTATCGATCGACTCTCGACCGTATCTATACACGCTTTTTCATACTATATATGAGGTATTCCAGCCCAAGTGTGTAAACCCGTGACCTTGACCCCCTCGGATTTATTTAATTTTTTTCATATGATCGCATTGAGTCTTAAATATATCCTCATAATTTTTATAGATTTTTCCAAACATCCCTTATTTAAAAAAAAAAAATTTTTTGAAAAAAAAACTATTTTCTTCAAATCTAAAAAAAATCTGAAAAAACCGTGATAATATAAAAATGTTCAAGCTATCACCCGTAGTGGGCAGATTTTTTTTCTGTGTTTTACAGGCCATTAACGTTCTCAAAATTCCAAAAAATTATCAAATAGCTCACCTTGAGCAGATACTGAATTATTTTGGTACTCAGATTCGTGTTGCATTATTCGAAAATTATCAACGAAATTAATTCGAGTACCAAAATAATTCAGTATCTGCTCAAGGTGAGCTATTTGAGAATTTTTCGGAATTTTGAGAACGTTAATAGCTTGTAAAACACAGAAGAAGAAAAATCTGCCCACTACGGGTAATAGCTTGAAATTTTTTATATATTATCACGTTTTTTTCAGAATTTTTTTAGATTTTTAAAAAATGACGGTTTAAAAAATTTTTTTTTTTTTAAATAAGGGATGTATGGAAAAATCTAAAAAAATTATGAGGGTGTATTTTAGACTCAATGCGATCATATGAAAAATAATCAAATAAATCCGAGAGGGTCAGGGTCACTTGGACTGGAATACCTCATATATATTACTATGACATTCTGCAGACCCCGCTTCGTTCTCCATTGCAACGACGAAACTGGGTTAGCCTGCACCCAACCTGACTCTTCTCTCGTGGGCGAAATATTGCTCGCTCTCTCTCCCTCTTTTTCTCTTTCATTTGTTTCTCTCGCTCGCGGATGGCGAAAGCTGCAGGTGCAAGCGCGCAATCTGAACCGAGTATCAATGTTCGATCCATCGTAGATACGGCAACAACCCCTTCGACGGCTCTCCCTTTCATCCAGTTACGCGGATGCACCCAAATAACTCATTCGCCATATCTACTGATACCATTAACCCTGATTAAAAATATCACTGACAATGAAAATTGTAACTTTGACCAAATTATTTTCCCACAGGATATTTTCCACTTAGGGTTAATCAGAAATATCAACGAAAACTTGGATCTTTATTCTAGATAATAATTGTGTATTTTTTTTTTAAGAAGGTTCACATGGTTTTTTGAAATTTGAGTTGGAGAGGGCAGACTCATTTTCCCAGAATTCCTTTTTTCGAGAGCATTGGCATATTGAAAAAACAATTTCCAAGAAAAAAATAATTTTTTATGAATTTTGATGAAAAGTTTTTTTAAAAGTACTTGTTATTTTTTTGCGCATTTTTTTTTGACGAAAATTTCTTGATATTCGTTATCAGCGGTAAATTTCACATAGAAATATGCTTATAAAACGTTAAATTTTTTAAAATATATTTTGGCTCATTTTTGACCAACTTTACAGAAACCTCAAAATAACGAAATTTTAAGCGTCCATAACTTTGCTTCGACTGATTTTGAATTTTTTTTCGTACTTAAAGGCTGTCACTAAACTTAGAGAACGCCGTTTGATTCATTCCGATAACTAAATATTTGTAGAAATGAGAGCACGTCGAAAATCACCGTAAAAAATGGAAAGGATGCTTTAAAAAAATTGCAAAAATCGATGGTCGAATTTTAAAAATCTGCCAAAAATCGAAAAAGAATCGGAATCGGACGAATCAAGCGAGGTTTTTAAGCTTGAACGATTACGAAGAGAATGAGCTCGTGTCCAAGCCGCAATTCTATCTAGAAAAAAAGTTAGTCATTTTAGTCAACAGATTCAATTTTGACTGGAAAGCAAAAATATCGATGTATTTTGCTGCCCTAAACACGAATCCACCACTAGTTTGCCCAAAAAATCCAAATATTGATGAATTTTCCTTTAAAACGGTTTTTTTCAGGATTTTCCTGTTTTTGCTCATAAATCAATTGTTACTGTCTATCCATGTAGGTATGTATTTATCGATTTAAATTTTTATTTCGAAAATTCCGATGAATAGAAAAAAAAAGTAGCGAAAAATAATAAATTTATTTTCTCGGTGAAATTAAACGCGTCTCGCGACAATGATCGAGGATAAAACTCACGCGGTTTCGTTCGCACGTGACCGTCGTTGAAAAATTGACTCGGTTCCAATTCTCGTATATCGCGTTTCGCAGTGTTTCTACAGCCGCGTAAGATGCGCGCAATTATCTTTCGATCGAGGTGTTTTATCGGGTCGTCGATCGTCGACAATAAACATTGGTTAACGGCAGTGGAAGTCTCCGTCCAATATTTACGTTTGATCGTGTAAATGAAAGTTTGATGGGTCTGCGAGAATGGCGAGCACGCCCTTGACACGGAGTAAACTAGATTCTCGGAATTTGTCTCTTTATCATTAAAAATGTGGATTTATATTTGCGCGAATAATACGATAAATTATCACATAATTCTCGGTGCGATATGTACGGCATGAAGAATTTTTGTTGACGCATGAAATCGGAAAAATTATGGGTGCCCGGAAAGAACCCGAAAAAAAGTGAAATGATACGTCCCTGACGTTGGTTTTGCAAGTCCTCTGGCAGGGGGCGGCAGGTCGAGAGAGCGCAGCAATTCGTAGGTCGCGTAAGAACTCTCGAGGCTCGCGAAAGAGGATAAGAGACCTTGTGCGAGTCTCCTATGACTGTTCAAAAATTTGAAAAACAAAAAAATCCATTTTTACGTTCAATCATCCAGCGTCAGAGCTCAAAAAACGATTTGCAAAATGCGTGTCAAATTCTCGTTGTCGTCGAAGTAAGAAAAATTCGACGAGGAATAAACAAAAATATCACCGAATTAAATTTATGTCAATCGTTATCGAGTAGTGAGAAAAAAACATCGAAAACCACGTGAGTGGAGACAAATGGGTTAATGAAGTTTTGAGGTTACGTTGAGCTTCATGCTCCCCTCAAAAGGAGGCTAAACACGTGTGGCGATCACACGAGTGTGAGAACCTTTCCCTCATGTCAAATAATTTAATCTATTTCCGCGAAAAAAAAAATAGAAACACTCGCGTGACGGTGAAGCAGCGCCATTGAATTACGGCCCTGGGTCGTGCAACACATCCGCTGTTTCTTTCTCATTTCATCCGCGCTGCAGTTTGCGAAGGTGGTGTCGAGACAGCGCGTTTTGCAAAGAGAGCGAGAGAGAGAGAGGGGGAGGGGGCACGAGAGAGCGCGCGCGCCCCTGCGCAGACTGCGCCACCTTGTTCTCCCCGTGACGCGAGACAGTTGGGCGCTCACGCCGCTCCGTATTCCGACATTCCCCCCTCGTGCGTTACATTTTCCCTGATATCAAAGAAGAAAAAGTCCACGATTATTCTGAAATTTAAAAAAACAATATATCTCAATAAAGGCTCCAAATAATTCGAGGATTATTTTTCTCGCCAATCGCGCTTTTTCTGCGTCCCCGGGAGCGTCTGCGCAGGGGCGGAGAACGCGAAAAGTGTGTGTGTGTGTGTGTGTGTTTGCGCGAGAGAGTGATCGAAGCCGAGAAATAAAAGTGTGAGTGAGTGACAACGTCGGAGAGTTTGGCGAGGTCGCGAATCCTCGCCTTTGGTGCACGAAATTCTCAACCGAGAGGAAAAAGGGCTTCGCGCGCGTGTTTGCAAGAAACTCGTCGCAAGGGGCAGGGGGGGGGGGGGATTAGAAACGCGCGTGCGCGCCAAAGAGCGAGAGAGACAGAAGCCTATCCAGTTTTCGTAGAGTTGACGTTTGCTCATCGCGCTTACCCGTCGATTCGCGTCGAGGAGACGATATTTGTCAGTGAAAACGTGCGCGTGAATAGAGCTTGAGACGAGAAAAGGTGCGTAAGCGCGTGAATATTGTTTTCTCGACGCCCCCGCCCTTACATCTGCTTCCCTCGATCCCTTCTCTCTCTCGCTCTCTTTTTTTTTAGCCTCCCCTCTACCATTTTCGTTTCTCCGGACGAGGACGGGGGAGCAACGAACGAGGCTCTCTCGGGGACTCGTTCCCTGTCGAAAAGCAGGCGCGCTCGGCGTCGAGCCGACATTTACTACGAGAAAAAAAAAATATCCCAGTGTTTATATATATTTATACACGCACATAAGGTGTGTATAGATATATATATATATATACAGAGAGATTCAGTGTCGTTTGATCTTCCTGAGGATTAACGTGATTAACATAAAAGTTTTGTGGTGCTTTTTTTTTTTTAATTTTCAGTGATAAATTGTGAAAGAAGTCGAAATGAAGAATGAAGGACTTGGGCCACGCGAAACGCCGTGAGAGGGACGAATTCAAGTTGTAGAGTAGTGTTTGACGCCTGGACGGAGCCTTATAATATCGATTTTGGCCACACGGCGCGCTACGTGCGAGAGAGAGAGGGATATACAGATATATAGACGCGCGCGTGTGTGTTTGACGCCCCCTCCGCTAGTCGAAGTGTGTTTCGTTACCGTCGTACTATACAAAAACTGTCCAGCACGCGCTTCTTCGTTCGCTTCTCTCTCTCTTTCTCTTCTCTCGTTAGTCGGGTCCCACGAGAGAGCGGGTCAGTTCGAGATTTTCATTCGGCGAAATATATCGCGAATGCTCGAAACGTGCGCGGCGAGAATTCGTCTCGCCTTTTATTTTCGCTCGCTGGTGGCGCCATCTCCCGTATGCGGGAAAAATCTCGTTGCTCTCTGACACGGTGAACATAATATATTTCAACAAAAACTGCGGCAATTATCGGAATCTCGCGGTTTTTTTTTGTGTGAAAACGATAATCGCGACAGAGAAGTATAATCATACGATAATATCGTACTATGATTCGCGCTTTTCGAGGCAAAAAGCTGCGCGTACGATCGAGAGTCAAAAAGCGCGTTTGAGAGCGAAAAATCGAGGCGAGAGAAATAGAAACACGGAAGCGAGGAAACTCGAGAGAGGAAAACAAGAAAAAGTGCGTTTGAGAGTGAAAAATCTGAAGGAGAGCGAATGATGAATTGAAGACAAAGAATAATACAAGAACAAGAGAGTCGATGCAAGTCGGGGAGATGAAAATGTTGCCGCTTTACGACAACGAGAGATCGATTTCGGGCAGTGACGACGAGGCGTTAAGGCCAGGCTAAAGACCCTCTCTCTCGCTCTCACAGGACCCCCATAGGCGCTCTCTCTCGCACTCACAAGAGCGGAAAGGCGGGGGGGAGGGTGTTTAGCCTCCTCTTAAGGCGGGACTCCGTATATCAAGATGAATCGACGGTAAATCGTCGCCGTTCAAAGTTTTGCGAAAGAAATTTCGTTAATCACGACCTCGCCTTGAGCGTCGTTATTCCGTCGGGCGATGAAATCCGCACGATTACAATGAAACGCGCGATTTAATTTGAAGCCGAAACAAGAAAAAAATTGAATAAAACAAACAACCGGAATCTCAATAAACAAACACAAAATTGCGTGAAATGTTGTACGTTGAAGAACGGCCATTCTCAGGGATCTAGAGAGAGTCAAGGGGAAACACATTGAAAAAAGGCCCAAAAAAATCAACTATCAAAGAAGAAGAGATCATCTTGAAAATTCGCCGAGATTTTCAATGAGGAGAAAACAAGAATGTCGGGGAATCGCAAAGATTTTTCCCAAGGGGAAATCAATCTAAATTAAATTAAATAATAAAGCCGACGGGATTTGTGATACTAAAATTTTTAAAAAAATTCTTTTTCGAAACTTGAGAATAAAAATAATATTAGGAGAAAGGGAGGAAGAGGATAGAGAAGAAAAGAAGATTCAAGCAGCATGGTGTCGACGTACAGCGTGGCGAAAGAGGGCGCTGTGGGCGTTGCGGTTGGGGTTGGCGCGATGCACTGTATTTTGCCCCATTGCGCCGGTGGCTCGCATCATTTGTCGCCGCATCCACAAAATCCTAATCACAATCACGTTCATCAGCACAATCACCAGCCTCCGCCGCCCCTAAGTCCTCACGGTCATCTCACTCAACTGAATCACGCTCAGCATCAACTTACCATCAACATAACTCATCATCAGCAACAACAACAACAACAGCAGCAGCAACAACATCAGCAAGCTCAGGCGAGGCAACAACAAAATGAACATCAGGCCGCGGCTCAACAACAACAACAACAACCCCCGCCTCCGCAATATCGCATCGTCGCGACTAATGCGAGTAAGTCGTCGGACGAAAAATAGTAAAAAAATCCCATAATTGTTCGAAAATATATTTTTTTGAATTTATTTTTTATTTTTTCTCAAGGGGGAGGGAATAGTTGAATGGAATAATAAGGCATTTAGGGGGATGTTTGGAGGAACGGGGTGCTAAATGTATTTAATAATTAATTATAATATATTTTATATTTATTAAATATATTTAATGTATTGTGATATATATGGGTCAAAACGCCAATTATGGACCCCGGATCCGGCCTCACCCCCTCAGATCTATTCGCATTTTTTTTAGCTGAAAGTCCTCATTGAAAAACACATTTTTAAATTTTTTCAGATTTTTTCCCCTCTAACTTTTGCAGTTATTACACTAGGTTTACCATTTTCGTTTTATTAATTATGACTTGCCATCTTCCACCGCAATGAAAAAAAATTTCAAAAAATAGGTTTTTTGCGTGAAAAAGTCTCAGCTTTTCAAAAAAAAAATATTGTTTTTTTGTTTATGCACTTGGAAAGCTCTTAAAATTGAGCTTAAAGTCTAAAAAGCTGGTTTTTGGCCGTTGCTCAAATTTTGAAAATTTTTTCAATATTCTTTTCGAAAAGCTGAGACAATTTTACATGGAATATGTATTTTCCGAGATGGGTTCTCCATAAACTTACGAGAAATGAATTAATGACAAAAATTGATTTTATTCATTTTTTTTGCCATCTTTCGTTACGATAATTTTTTTTTGAAAAAATACTTTTTTCGAGTAAAAAAGTCTCAGCTTTCTAAAAAAAATATTGCTTTTCCGATAATGCCTGTAAAAAGCTCTCAAAATCGAGTTTTAAATCTAAAAAGCTGTTTTTTAGCCATTGCCCGTATTTTGAAAATTTTTTCCATGTTTTTTTCGAAAAACTGAGAAAATTTTACATAACATATGTCATTTACAAGGTCGGTTCTAAATAAACATACGAGAAACATACGAGAAAATTAATTAAAAAGTGTTTATTAATTTATTTCTGGTGTGTTTATTTAGAACCCACTTTGAAAATAACATATGTTATGTAAAATTTTCTCAGCTTTTCGAAAAAAACATGGAAAAAAAATTCAAAATATGGCCAATGGCTAAAAAACAGCTTTTTAGATTTAAAACTCGATTTTTAGGGCTTTTCACACGTATTATCGGCAAAGCAATATTTTTTTTGGAAAGCTGAGATTTTTTTACTCAAAAAACGTATTTAAAAAAAAAATTTATCGTAACGGAAGATGGCAAAAAAAATGAATAAAATAAATTTTTGTTCATTCATTCATTTCTCGCATGTTTATAGAGAACCTATCTCGGAAAATACATGTTCCATGTAAAATTGTCTCAGCTTTTCGAAAAAAATATTGAAATAATTTTCAAAATTTGGGCAACGGCCAAAAAACAGCTTTTTATACTTCAAGCTCAATTTTAAGAGCTTTCCAAGTGCATAAACGAAAAAAAACAATATTTTTTTTCAAAAGCTGAGACTTTCACGCAAAAACCTATTTTTTGAAATTTTTTTCATTGCGGTGGAAGATGGCAGGTCATAATGAATAAAACGAAAATTGTACAACTAGACGGAATACCCCATGTAATAACTGCGAAAGTTAAAGGGGAAAAAATCTGAAAAATTTGGGAATGTGTTTTTCAATGAGGACTTTCAGCTAAAAAAAATGCGAAAAGATCTGAGGGGGTGAGGCCGGATCCGACGTCCATAATTGGCGTTTTGACCCATATTTTATATATTTAATATTTATTTAATATATTTTTAGTGGATTGAGGAACTTGATGCATTTGATAGGAAAAGTAAAGATAATTATTGAAATTGCAATTTGAGCCTTGATGATTTTCCGGAGGGACTTTTTCGGTTGAAGATTCAATTCTTGTATTTCTCAAATTAATTCTCAAAGAGAATTATGGGAAATTGTGTTTGCAATATGATCTTCTATAATTTCCTTCGAGAACATGTGATGAAAATTCGTGAAAGGGAAATGCGGGGGGGTTGAAAAGAATAGTTTTGGTACATTTTTTTTCTGGGATCTGATAAAACAGCTAATTTCTCAAAATTATTTTTCATTGAGCGATTTGAATTCTACTTTTTCGTTTGTGTTTTTTTTTTCAAATTTATTGGTTTTTTTCCCCTGATCACGAATTCCCTGACCCTTCGTGCAAAGAGTCCTGATTATTTATGTCCGATAGTATCTACGAGATTCGATTAGAAAAATAAATGATTTTATTTTGACAACTCACAGTGAATAATTTTTAATGAAATGTCGATTTTCATTGTAAAGCCATACTTAATTTATAATTGTGTATTTGATTTTTTATATTTTTTAAATGTTTAAAAATTTTTTTTAAATATTCTCTGCGGATTAGATTTTTTTTAATTGGTAATTTTCGCGGTTTTATCTCGTTTTTTTGTCGTCGTTGGAATTTCCTGCCAATTTCTCACCCCGCGTCGATCACGAGTAATCCTCGTTTTTTCTTCCTCATTTCTCATCATTTATTTTTTACATTTTTTTAATTTCCAATACCTGAAATACCTCTTGTGCGCACCTCGTTATCTAGCCTTTGCTTTCCTCTTTGATTCTTCAGAACGTGAGACTGTCAACGGCCGACGTAATCTTCCCGCTGGCATGCCACAGCCATTCCTGGACTTCCGGTGGGCCCGTCACGGAAACTCATTTTTTTTCCGTTCACCCGGTACGTTGCTGATGCTCAAAAAATGCACAATTAATTACCTTTTTAATCTCATTTTTTTTTTTTTTTTTTTTTTTCAAAATATCAAACGCGCCATCGTCGCGACACCTTTGCGTCGAAAAATTTCTCATAGCCTTCATTTTTTCACGTCCACGTACAACAAGAGAGCTGTTTTTTTTATGCAAATCCATTTGTGCAATTTTTCATTGGAAAACTAATTTTCAACATTTAAAAAAAAAATTCAATTCAAACTAAATTAAATCGAGCGATTGCCAAATTTTATCACGGGCGAATGAAAAATTATTTGCAGGAATATTTTCTTCATCCCCATTCCAGGTGGATATATATTTTTTTTCATGAACAATTGCACGGTGGAATTTTGTGATTTTCCTTAATTCAAGCTCATGAGAGAAAAAGTATTTTTTTTAATCGATGAAATAACGCGATGAAAAATTAATCATCCAAATCGTACTTCATGGAAACAATGTCATTGTCCACTGGAGGCGATATTTTATTTTACCCCTTTACGATTTTTTAATTCCTATTTTACGAGATATCATCGAAGTATTTTTTTTTTAATTTTCGAAATTTTCTAATCGTGAAAATCAATCCATTGAACTACTAAATTATGAGAAAATCTTTTTCGATAACAATTATTCGGGAAAAAAATTATATCGATAAAGAAGGTCTCTGTAATTCGCATAATCGTCGATAAAGCATCATTTTTCTTCGCTTCGCCGAAATTTGATTTAAAAATCCTCACAATTTTCAGTTTGCAGAATATTTTTTCTTAAAATTGAATATAAGGGAATAATTCGAGGAGTTTTTGCGAAGCCTCATATGATGATTAACATTGTGAACGAGGCCGTCGATGAAAATTGACTTTTATCGGCTAATTCGTGTGGAAAAACACAGAAGAGAAAAAGAAAGAGGGAAAAATTAGTCGATAGTGACCGATCAAAAAGTGCCCGGCAAGCCCGGGGCACGTTAATCCTAAAATAGAAACTAAAACAGCTTCGACCCCTGACAGTTAGGTCACGGGGTCGAATTAAGGGGAAAACTGAATTAGAACGTTAAAAACGCTTTAATATACTGCGGTTTTTTTTTCTAGACTTCACTGAAACAAAAATTTTTAAAACTTCTAACACAATTGTATACTCGAAACACGATGAAGCAATTTTTCTCAACTACGAAAATATCGCTTCATTCAAATTATCCTTCAACTATTAAGGATGCTCATCCTTAAATCATCCGACCCAAAAGTTTTACGTGATTGAAATTTCCGTACTTCGTGATACAATAATGATCTAAAAAAATTTAGCGACATTTGGCATGTCATAAACAACAATTATCGATAATAATATTGCCTAAAAGTTATTAATGAATTGTTTAAATAAATAATTATTCAATAATTTTTCGGTAAGTTCTTTTTTTTCTTAAGGATGTTGAGTCCCAAATCGCAAATGATTAGAAGATTCTGAAAATTTGGTATGTTTTTGGATGAATTATTTGAGAGGTCGTGTAAAAATTTCACGACGATCAGGAACTCGTTATCGAATAATTAACATTAACAAATTAAATTAAATTAAATGTAGTCTTATGGAAACTGATATAACTTCGCGATAAGTTTTTTTTTTTGACCTCTCAATTTTTTAATATTCACACTATATTGGAAGCAACGGAAACAAAACGAAGTTTATTCATAAATATTTTTTTTATTTGTTTAAAAAATTGTTCTTAACAAAATATTAATATTTTAATAACGAGCTTCATTATCGTCGTAAAATTTTTACACGACCTCTTAAATACTTCATACAAGAACATACCAAATTTTCAGAATTTTCTCATCTTTTTTCACTTTAACCCTCAAGAAGGTTGAAGTAATGATGATAGAATTCTGAAAATTTAATATGTTTTTACATGAAGCATTCGGGAGGTCGTGTAAAAATGTCACGACTATTAAGAAGCTATTTATTGAACAATTAACATTAAAAGATTTCATAAGGACTCAACATCCTTAAACAAATTGAATGCGTTAATTTTTCTTCAACGCATATGAATTTTTTCAGAATTTTCCCTCTATTTTGAAATTGCCGTTTTGAAATTTTTAGAATGTCTGTATTTATGTATTTTTTGGCCTAGTGTCTTTGAAACTTTTCAAAGCTGACGATAAACCTGTGTGCAAAAGCATATACAAAATTGGCAATTTTTTGTTTCTATTTCAGAATGTTTTTTATAATATTTCAAAATAGAGAAAATTCTAAAAAAATTCATATGCGTTGAGAAAAATTAACGCATTCGATTTGTTTGAGAAAAAAAAGAACTTAACAAAAAATTGTTGAATAATTATTTGTTTAAACAATTTATTAATAACTAAATAACCCCTAAAATAACCTCCCATCCCGGAAGTTCAGAAAATATTTATTTTGGAGGCGAAGAAATAATCTCCAAAACCACGCCATGAGCATTCCAATTTCCGCCTTAACGTCTCAAAACTTCTTCAAAAATTAATTTATAATTTGTCGTTTCTGCGATAATTAGATTAAAAAAGAAATGGATGAAATTTTGAGAATAGAAAAGTGATCGAAGCTCGTCAAGCAAAATGGCGGGGGGCGTCATTATTCTTCGCGTTTGAAGAAGAAAAAAAAATTCGTTAACTCGCTGTGTTTGTTCAGGGCGAAATGAAATTGGTTCGCGAAAGTTGTACCAGCGAGAAACCGGGGTGAGAAAGATTCGAGTACTCGGAGCTTTCGCCGATATGGGTCGATCGATGAAAACTGCCCTCTCATCATCCCTTTCCTCGACTCTTTCGTTGCATACGATATATTTATGACGCACTATTCATACAAACGATTTCTACGGTGCAAGAAAAGAGAGAGAGATTGATTAAGAATTATTATGCTTGACTGTGGGGAAATTTTGACATAATTAAGACAATGAACTTACAATAATAGTTGAAGGGCACCACCCTAAGATTAAAAAAAAAAACTGAATTGGTTGTCGACCAGATCTATTGTTTATACTTGTAAGAATTATTTAAGCATTTTCCCAAGTCGAAATTCCTATCATTTGATTATTATTTCCTTTATTATTTGAACGAATCGTTTTTGCATTTTTCTCGAAATTATACCTTTTGCAAATTGGCGAAGTTATCTCAAGATCTACCAAACCAATATTTAAATAAATAAAAAATTTTACCAATGTAAAATATTTTCGATCGAATGCCACATTTATTTTTTATCAATTTTTTTTACTTCCAATTATAATAATGTTGAGGTGCATCGTTCAAGCGCAACGGAAATAGTTTATTTGTTAGTAAAAATTATTCTTTCCAGGAAATTTTCAAATTCAAAAATTGTTGAAATACATCTTGGGGTCTTTATTGAGGATTTAGGATGCTAAATGTAACGCAAAGCGTTGATATCGCTAAAGAATAATTGAAAAAAAATATTTTCGTTCCATTGCAACGATGCAACCTTCAACATCATAAATTAGAATTGTTTTTTTAATAGCTGTCGTTTCTACAAATTTTTTTTTAATTTTTATCCTATGCAACAGTTATCTTAATAAGTCTATATTAATAAGAACAAAAAATAGTGTTTTATCCATAAAACTATGTTATTTTTTGTGATAAATTTAATGACTTTTATATTATCAAGGAAGCAAAATAATTTTGCCACTGGGGGGTCATCGTTACTTAATTAACGTCAAGTTTCTTGTCGTACCAGTTGCTCCTTGCGAGGATAAATTTCGAGGTCAATTTGTTGGGTAAAAAAACTGCCAGTCGCTGAGACGCTTCAAGCCGGAAGTGAGCTTGGTCGTCGCGTATTTTTCATTCGCGGCTGTCCAGCTGCATTCCAATGTCCTCTCGCATACACACATTATTCCATATTCCGCGATACCTCGTGACCTCCTCACACATATATAGGTACATTCTCATTATGCATTTCGCATATTCCTTTCCCCACTCGCGAATCCCCCTCCTCTAATCTCAAAGCGTGTTTATAGCGGTTTCACGAGATCGAGGAATCCACCGATTACCAAGAAATCTCTATAACGGGGAGGCCCGATTATTTTCACTCCGCAATATATAAAATTCATTCCGAGTAAACCTCGTTTTGACAATTTCTCGATTTCCCCTTTTAAAAATTCTTCCACTTCACTTTTGTGATTTCTCGAACACGCTTTCAAAAATTCCTCAAACGTCTCCCTTAAATTTTTTTCTGTATTTTATAAATTACAGCTCCAGGAAAATAATTCCTCAGTACTATTTTTTTTTCCACTAAATTAATTATGTTGAAGTAATAAAATAGTTTGCTTCGTTGTAATAGAACGAAATTTTTTTTTAAATATTTTTTTTATCGATATTCACGCTTTTCTCCTGCATTTAGCAATCAAAATTCTCAATAACGACTCCAAAATATATTTCAACAATTTTTCAGTATGAAAAATTCGCGAAAAAAATTATTCTTAAATAAAAATCAGCTATTTCCGTTGCGTTGGAACGGTGATAACTTCAAAATCATCTAAATTATCCCGATTACGGATTTTTTAAATTTGTTTTTAGATTATAGAGCTCGTTTTGCTACTCGAATACTTTTTTTTTCCTATTTTCAAGCTTCATCTCGCTGCCAAATATTATCCATCATTATAAGCGACCTCTTTCGTTTCTTCTTTTATGCTCTGAAAAGGAAAAAAAGACTTTTTACCCAATGTAAATATCGCTTTTTTCTACGTTAAAGTTTGAGCACGCAACCATATCTTATCAATTACTCCGAGAGATAATTCTCCGAGACCATTTGCTTCTTCTTTCGTTCTCGAAAAACCGATATTTATTATTTATATTTCTTCCGAAGAGATCGTCTCATCTGCATCGATGAACTTTGGCCACCTGTAATATCTAATCTGCAGCTCCGGCAGAATAATACCTGTAGAATTTACGTACATTCTTTCAATAATTAAGAGACTATTCTGGTCTAGAATTTTGAAAAAATCAATTTTTTTTAAATATTCTTGAAGATTAGAAGAATATATCCTCGAAAGGAAATTTTTGAATTCCAATAATTAACGGAGTTATAGCTATTTTAGTTTTTCTCAAAACTACTTTCCTCAAGACGGCTGACATGATATCGCCAGTTCAATTTACTTCAAAATTTTTACCAATTTTTAATGTATAACTCTCGCCCCTACCACTTTTGTACCGAAATAATTTTATATACTATTGTAAAAAAAATTAAAAACCCCCTTTTTGTTTAGCCCCAACTTGACCAGCTTATAATTAATTTAATTTTCATTTTTTTTCTCACAATTTTTTTTGTTTATTATCAAAATATTAATAAATATGTTGTAAAAAAGAGAATGGTAAAGAAAATTTTTTTATCGAGCTTGACAAAAAGCTCGAAATGCATGTTTCTAGACCAGAATACCGCCTCAAAATAGAATTTTTTCCTTAATTTTTTTGCTCAACAGCCTCGTTTTTACTTCATCTACCTATTCACGAAGGACAATTTTCAACGCGCTGCATGCGCGCGCGCGCCTGGATACACCGTTAGTTGCAATCGATGTGCTCGTTCGTCGACAGATGGCGCCAGCGCGCCGCGCTCGTCTCACGTTCTCTGCTGTTCCCTGCCCACATGTGCAAACATGGCTTCCCGCGATCCACCTCGTCCTCGAGCATATCGTTGCTTCGCAAACGCCGTGTGAAATCACTCGGAAGAAATATAATTCATTTCGGTATAATCAGCCTTTTATTTTTATTTTTTCATTTATTTTCGATTCCGGACGAACGAGGCTTGTGCGCGCAAAATTCATGAAAACATTCGAAATTTCGTAATCATCGTTGAGGCACCGCGAGAGTGTGGGATTCTCGGTATTTAGCGATAAGGCGAAGTTTTTGCAGTGTGCGTGCAAAAGCGGACAGTCGCGAGAGACGAGGAGCAAAAAAAACGTAGTCACGCGAAATGCGCTACGAATATTTTACGCGAAGACGACGTCGCACTATCGTTTCTGAACCATTACACGTATATCTATATATTTCCATCGAGTTTTTATAGTCACTCGATGCATCGACACGCTGTTCTTTGCAATCGCCACGAATCACCGGTCAAAATACGTGGAACACATTCTTTATCGCCAACGATATCGTCATTCGTTTTCCCGAAGTGACGCGATTGTTGACCGGGACTTTGTAAACTCGGCGTTGCAAATCGAAAGCATTGAAAGAAGGAAAAGAGAAGAAAAAAAAATAAAAAGTAACGTTCGCACGTAATTCGAACGGTCATCGTCGTCGCGCGAGCAGCGCGGAAAAAAACCTCGCACGCGGCACAAGTGGTACGTACCAACGCACGATTGGTCCAATCTCTTTTTTAACCTTTTTTTTTTCTTTTTACTTCTCTTTCTCTCCCCTCCGCGCCTCCCTTCCTCTCTCCCCGGATTTCCGAAATTCGCGAAACGAGGCGAAACAGTCTCTGGCAAATCGCCGCCACTAGCACACTTTTTTTTTGGATCATAAGACAATTCTGAGTACTCGTTGAATATGGTAATTATAGGCGTTAGTTCGGGCAACATCTGCTCGACGATTACGTAGCGATATGTTCATTCTCTATATCCACGATCTTTTTGCCATTTTTTTTACCTCTCCACGATATGCGGGATAAAATCTCGACGCAATCGATATTTCAACATCATTTTTGTCCAATTGTGTGCTCGAGGAAATGGGACATTTTTTTTTAACAAAATGACGAAATGGAATGAAAAAAGTATATCGTGGTAAATTCCTCAATTATTCGGTTAGTTAAACTGTAGGTTGAAAATTTCATCAAAAGATCGGAGAGAAAAAAAGTGTTGTAAAAGTTTTTGGGTTACATCGAACTTTATTCTCAAAATTCAAGATCACATTGACCTTCAAAATGGCTGAAAAAACGGTCCATGCGACCATATCGACAATGTCATTTTGTGATATTTGCGTAAACATGTTTTTTTTCCAGCAAATTTTGCACCATATGGTAAAATTATCTTCTGCGATT
Source organism: Alloplasta piceator (assembly GCA_946863875.1). Taxonomy (NCBI): domain Eukaryota; kingdom Metazoa; phylum Arthropoda; class Insecta; order Hymenoptera; family Ichneumonidae; genus Alloplasta; species Alloplasta piceator. The sequence continues at coordinate 2,327,793 of OX333079.1, read as the reverse complement.
ATCGCCTTCCTCTTGTTCTTTGCAAAATGTTCGCACGTCGATCCAACGATATCTGCCAGAGACATTTTTTGTTCTCGATGTCGTAAGCTCCGCCGCAATGAACGATTAATGATGATTTAATTTTTTTATTTTTCAGGATCGGAGTTTCATGTACCTGGACAGAATTACGTTGCCCAGCCAGGTGGGCATGTGGGTGGAGGAGGGGGTAGCGTAGGCGTACCCGGAGGAAGAGGGCCTCAGTCCCTCGGAGGAATACAAACTTTGGGTCAGAGCACGCCTGGAATACAGCCGGGCGGTCCTCCGAGCGGACAGCAACAACCGCCGCAGTCTCAGACTCCCGGCGTACAGCAACAACAGTCTCAGGGTCCCGCGCCGACGACCACTCCTCCCGTACACACGCCTTCGCCTCAAGAAATGGGCAAACAGGCTCACCTTCAGGCTCCGCCGCCTCTTCAGCAGGTCTACGTTGCTAATCAGACCAGGCCCGTTTCACAGGTAAAGGTTTTTTTCCAACCTTCACTGATTATTTCTTTAAAGATTGAAAAATCACTCGATGGAGGATTGAACTTGTGGCTTGCCTTTATTTAAAATTTGACTCCACGAAAGCATCATGAAAATTTTTTTGTAAATTAATTCGTGCAAACGGAGCCATTTTATACATTTTTTATTCCATATAAGATAAGAAAGTTGAATAAATAATTGGGGATTTATTATCAAACCGTGAAATCTGTAATTTTTAGCAGAATAATTTGAATTCGTAAAGAATGGGTCTTGATACGTAAGAACGAATCTTGTAAGGAATCTTTCAAAAAATCTTTAAAAGAATCGAGCATTGAATCCGGATCAAAATTCTTTACTATTTACTGTGAAGTAAAAAATCTTGTAAAGAATCTTTCCAAGAATTTGTAAAGGGTCTTATTCTGGATCCGATACTTGATTCTTTTCAAGATTCTTGGAAAGATACTTCACAAGATTCGTTTCTTCTACGGAAAATTTGTTTGGTTTCTTCAAAACCTCACGAAAAACTAAAAACTGACCCATTTGAGTCAATTTTCGAAAAAGAAGAAATTTGAGAAAGTCGAAAAACTTCATTCAGAAAAAAGACACCAAATCGAAAATAAAGATGACCCTCATTGCCAAAATTCGTTTCACCAAGGCGTTAAATCTTGGAAAGATTCATTCAAAGAATCTTGGAAAGATTCATTCAAAGGATCATGAAAAGATTTATTGGACAAAACTTGGACACATTAATGGGAAAAATCTTGGAAAGAAAGTAAAGTAAAGAATCTTGTACATTCTGTAAAAGCTGATCGGACGGGAGAATCTTTGAAATAATTTTGTTCTTTCCAAGATTCAACGACTTGTTAAAACGGATTTTAGCAATGAAGGTCATCTTCATTTTTTATTTACTATCTTTTTCCGAAATGAAGTTTCTCGATTTTCTCAAATTTCTTCATTTTCGAAAATTCACTCGAATTGGTCAGTTTTTAGTTTTTCGTAAGGTTTTGTAGAAAACGAACGATTCTTGCGTAGAAAAAAATTCATGTGAAGAATCTTTCAAATAATCTTTCCAAGAATCTTGAAAAGAATCAAACATTGAATTAGGAACAAGACTCTTTACAAGATTTTTTACTTCGCAGTAAACAGTCTTTCCAAGAAGCTTGTTCCGGATCAAATGCTTATTTCTTTTCAAGATTCTTCGAAAGATTCTTTACAAGATTATTTTCTTCTACGCGGGTATGCAAAAGTAATGAAAAATTTGTAGTATTCTTAAGGTTGTTTAGAAGCTATGAATCTTTTGAATGTTAATTGTTCAATAAATAGCTTCTTAATCGCAGTGCAATTTTTACACGACCTCCTGAATACTTCATGTAAGAACATACCAAATATTCAGAATTTTATCATCATTTCTTCAACCTCCTTAAGGATTAAAATAAACAATGATGAGAAAATTCTGAAAATTTGGTTTGTTTTTGTATGAGGTATTTAAGAGGTCGTGTAAAAATTTCACGACGATTAGGAAGCTCGTTATTAAAAAATTAACGTTTTGTTAAAAACAATTTTTTAAACAAATAAAGAAAATATTTATCAATAAACTTCGTTTTCTTTCCGTTGCTTTCAGTATATTGTGGATATTGAAAAATTGAGAGGTCAAAAAAAAACTTATCGCAAAGTTACATCAGTTTCCATAAGACTACATTTAATTTTATTTAATTTGTTAATCTTAATTAATCGATAACGAGCTTCCAAATCGTCGTGAAATTTTTACATGACCTCTTAAACACTTCATTGAAAAACATATCAAATTTTCAGAATTTTCTCATCATTTGCGATTTGGGTCTCAACAACCTTAAATGGACGAAACTTGGAAATATTAATTGGAAAAATCTTGACGTAAAGACTCTTGTACATTTCTGTAAAACAGCTTTTACACGAAAGAAAGAATTTTGGAAATAATTTTGTTCTTTCCAAGATTCTGTAAATGAATCTTTCCAAGATTCAACTACTTGTTAAAACATATTTTAGCAATGAGGGTCATCTTTATTTTTGATTTACTATCTTTTTCCTAAATGAAGTTTTTCGATTTTCTCAAATTTCTTCATTTTCGAAAATTCACTTGAATTGGTCAGTTTTTAGTTTTTCATGAGGTTTTGAAGAAACTGAACGATTCTTGCATAGAACAAAAATTCTTGTAAAGAATCTCTTAAATAATCTTTCCAAGAATCTTTAAAAGAACAAACATTGAATCAGGAACAAGACTCTTCACAAGACTCTTGGAAAGATTCTTTATAAGATTTTTTACTTCGCAGTAAACGGTCTTTCCAAGAAGCTTGTTCCAGATCCAATGCTTATTTATTTTCAAGATTCTTCAAAAGATTCTTTCCAAGATTCCTTACTTCTTTTCAAGATTTTTGAAACGATTCTTTATAAGACTGTTTTTTTCTACGCGGGTATGCAAAAGTAATGAAAAATTTGTAGTATTCTTAAGCCTCCTTGAGACCATCCATGAGAAATGACAATTTTTTTCTTTCCTCAACGGTTACAGATCACGATGAGATAACGAAATTGGATTTTCTTTTTTCACAGGGCTTCTTCCAGCCTGGTGCAAGGCCGCAACCGCCACGTGGTCTCGGACACAGGAGTAATCAGGGTGGAGGTGCTACACAAGTTGTCGGTATGCCAGGAGGCGGCAGCGGTCAACCGACCCCGATGTATCCTCATCAGGGTCTCGCGGTACCTCAAGGTACGATGTACGTGCAGGGACAGGTATCCGGTCTTCACCATGGCTCGCATCAGCAAGCGATGTATCCTCTGGTGTCATTGGTAGGCATAAGAAAATAATTTCATCTTTTTCTGCCGATCATTTAAAAAAACATTCGAATTCATACACGGCTCTCTATTTTTTTTACCCATTCGCAAATCTTCCATTATGATCGTGTACATAAATTGTGAATAGCAAACATGCAGCAATGTGCGAATTCGAATTTGCACAATTATCTTCACTATTGGCTCATGCTATTTTTGTTCCCCCCTGTTTCTAGCAGTTTTCCACACCGCCACAGAGACAGCAAGGTCACCAGGGTCAATCTTTTTATCCACCTTATCCGCCTCATACGATCATAGCGTCGCAAAATCCCTACGGATTTGGACCGGGACACGGAGCTCAGCATCCCTGTACGTAAAAATCAAAAAGCATCTCCACATCTTTATCCTCGAATCTATTTGCAAGAAAAAACCCTGATATCGCAAGATCCGTAAAATTGATTCGTTTTTACACGAAACAAAATTGTGACGATGAAGTTTGCCGAAAAAAAATTGTTTCTTAATTTTAGGATTCCTTAATGTTTACTTCAAAAGGCTCATTCTTAAGATTTTTTTTTCTCAGCTCCTTTATCAGATATGGCTTTAAACTGTTTTTACAACATTGTTTCATTCTTCAAAAATACAAAAAAAAAAAACAAATTCTTCATTTTGATTCTTGGAATAATTTATAGAAGGCGTTAAAATCGAAAACGTCTTTTCCCACGGCCGACTGTTACTCTCGGGAATTGACAAGTCTGAAACAAAAAAATAAAAAGGCTTTTCGAAGAGGAAGGTTTCTTACACAAGAATTTAACACCGTTAATGCAACGATTAAAAAAAAAAATTGCGCAAGTTTTAAATAAAAATGAACCAGTGATTTTTTCACAATTTATTTCAAACATCCGCCATTTTTTTAAAATCAATTTTTCATCAACGGTGGTTAATTGTTGTGTAAGAAACCTTGCTCTTTAAGATGCTTTTTCAATTTTTTGGTTCAAACTTGCCAATCGTGAGATTAATCGTCGGGCATGGGACAAAACATTTTCAAAGACTCGACTTTGGCATAAATTATTCAAAGAATCAAAATGAAAAATAACTTTTTTTTTTGTTTTCGAAGGATAAAACAATGTTGCAAAAACAGTTTTATAGCCATATCTGATAGAGGAGCTGAGAAAAAAAATCTTATAGGTTTGCTTTTATTTTGTCTTTTAAAGTAAACCAGTAACTTAAGTTCTCTTTGGCATTTAGGTTTAAATCATCTTTCGCGCGAAAATCATTGTTCGAATTATGAATTATATCTAAAAAAAAAATTTTTTGTTGCACTTTAACGATGCAAACCTCACCGTCATGATAAAATTCATACGGTGGAATATTTATAACAAAATTTATGGTTTTTTGCTTTTTTAGTTTTTTTTCCACCACCGCCTGCGACACAGCTAAACATTAGTAGAGCGAGTGCTAATGCCGTTAGCGGGGGAGCTCAACATGTAGGAGGACCGCTGGCCGGTGCCCAAGGAGCCGGTGGTGTGCCTCAAGGTGCCCTTCAGCAACCTTCTCAACAGCCACAACCGATACCCTCGATGGCTATACCTCTTGCTCAGGGCGGTGAGTTTCCCAACAATTTTTCCCTGTCCCTCGATATCACGCTGATTTTGCTTCCTCATAAAGGAAGCTTTGTTTCAATATGTTCAAAATGTCCTAAAACATCGAGAAATCATATTTAGAAAAAAATGTCCGGGTGGGTGTGTGTGTGTCCTGAGTTTTAGATGTAAATAATTAATAACTCGAAAACGCTTCGAGATGTCGAGCTAAAATTTGGCACACTTATCGAGCACGAATTGCTCTTCATGATGAAAAAAAAAATTGTTTTAATTATAACGGGTGTTCAGATTATATCGACTTTTTTCGTTTTTGCAAGAATGGCGTAAACGCTCTAACCTCTGCAATTTTCAAGATATTGCACTCAAACTTTGTACAGAATTAGTATAGCTATTAAGGTTGTATGGTATTGAATTTGGCGGAAATCCATCGAGGGATTAAAATCTTATGAAATTTTGATTTTTTAAAAAAATAGCCTAAACGCTTTAACTTGTGCAATTTTTAAGATATTGTACTGAAACTTTGCACAAAGATAATATAGCTATCGAGGTTGTTCGCTATTAAATTTGGCAAAAATCCATCGAGGGATTAAAATTTTATGAAATTTTTATTTTTTTGAAAAATAGCATAAACGCTCTGACTTGTGCAATTTTTAAGATATCGCACTGAAACTTTACACAGAGCTAATATAGCTATCGAGGATGTTCGTTATTAAATTTGGCGAAAATCGATAGAATGATTAAATTTTTATCAAATTTTTAATTTTTATAAAAGAAGCGTGAACGCTATAACTTTTGAAATTTTTTAGATATTGCAATGAAATTTTGTGAAGAGCCAGTATAGCTATCAATGTTATTCGCTATCGAATTTGGCGAAAATCGTTCGAATTTGCACATTGATTACTAACATTTTTCAATAGTTAACAAAGCTTCTTTTATGAGGAAACCAAATTTGATCGCCATACTGTGTGTTAAAGGAAGCTATGTGAACTATGGATAAAGATGAGGAAGCAATGTGCAAATTTCAATTTGCAGGGTTTTTCATTAGCAAAAGGGATCGTTTGAAAAATAGAAAATATCTCGACTTTTTCATTTCCTCGAATTTCTGCAGATTCGATATTTTTCATTCCGTCTTGAATCCCACGAAACCAAGTCCTTTGTTCATTTATTGGAAAAATTTACTTTCGAGTACATTAACAAAAGAAAAGAACATCTGCTTTATATATACGTCACTTGAAACTCATTAAATTTTCCAGTTAAATGTTCATTGGTGAATTTTGAATTTACAATTGAATTTTCCGTCTTTGAAGGATTATCGGGGGGAGGGGGGGGGGGCGAGAACAATTTAGTTTATATTCGAATAAGGGTTGACACTCCAGGTAGTCATAAATGTGGAAATTGCGGAGAACCCTAAATTTCCCATTGACAGGTAGATCTTCTTTCCTCATAAACGTCCTCATCCCCTTCTTTTTCTTCCTTTGTGATGAGCCGTTGTTTCCGGAATAATGTACAATTCTATGGGGATCAAATTTTCGTCGTTTCCGAGATTTTCGGACAGGCCGATTCTCGAATAATTCTCGACCAATCTCGTTCGAGTATTGCTCAATAGGTTGAGAAAATCCCCCTCCTCGTATTTCATCCTCAAAAAGGCAGAATATATATTTCCAATTTTCGAGAAAATCTCGTCAGTCCTTCGGGAGATTTTACGAGTGGCTGTCGCTCTCGAGTATAGCTAGTCTCTGATAAATTTAATAAATTGAATTTTCAACGCAACCTCAAAGTTTGTACGAATTATTGACGTTTTTGTTTAATTTAGAACAATTTAACGATCATCGAAAATTAACACTCTTACAGTAATTTTTCAAACGCACTCGAACGATTCTGAAAGTTTTGTTTAATTGTTAAATTTCTTATCAATGTGAAAGATCAAAATTTACAAAGTAACGCGACTGTAAAAATGTGAATACATAATTATAAAGTTTCTTTTAACGGGTTATACGCAGTCAGGAGGTCGAAAAAAAGAAATTTCTCAAGAATTTTTTCTGGAAAGACATTTTAATCTAATAACGTAAACATTTATATACATATTATTGTAACTTTAACCTTATTTTGAAATTTGTCTTTTTTTTAAATAATGAATCGTGACTCTGGGAGGTCTAATAAGAGGCGTCATGATATATCTGGATTGTATCATCCAAAATAAACAATTTTCGTTAATATAAGTTGTAATCTAATATTAAATTGAAGTAATAAGCAAAATATTTATTTTTAACAAAATGGCGGTTTCTAAAAAAAAACTTCTATTTTTTATGAAAATTTTGTAAAAGGGAAAATCTTTGTCAGTAAATAAAACCTTCGATTAATTACTAAAAAATATATTTATATGCTTGTGTAAAAGTTTGAGACTGATCGTTTACGCCGTTTCCGAGAAATCTTGCTCACCAAATTTAAAAAGAAAGTTTCGAGATAACGAGTTCAAAGTTTCAAAAGAACTTTACACATAGTAATCACGGGCTTACAAATATGCCTGTAACTTATGCACTTGAAGTTTCGAACGTGAACGAAAAAACAGAAAAAGTATTTAACAAAACATTTGAAGATGTTGCAAAATACTTGATACATAAGAAGTTAAAAAATTGAAAGATATTTCAAGAATTATTTTCAAAGTGTTAACAAATTCTGAAAATTGTTTTGTAAAAGAATAATTTTGGCAATTTTTCGTTCATTCGAACGTTCGAAACTTCAAGTTCATTATAACTTCGAAAATATTTGTCGGAGTGACATGACATTTTCTGCGTATGTACTTGAATATATGTACATTGCAAAAATGGAATTGAAAAAAATGGATTTTTTGAAAATCCCGACTGCGAGGAACCCCTTGATCTTTCATAATCTTACAAGCTACGAGAATTAACACTTTTGCAGTAAATTTAAAGATTTTTTCGAATGTTTTATTCGTTTTTTCACAGAAGTATATACCGGACACAACGGTGGTACTTCGAACGCAAATAGTAGTTCAGCGAGATCGTCCATAGGTCCGAGAAGTCACGCTATAATGGACATACGTGATCCAAATACCGGTGACAATATAGCCGCCGATATATACGGCAATGCATCGAGTGCGAGCGGCACGTCGAGCAATCGTGAGACTCCTCAACCGCAGGTGAGTCCGAGCGTTTTTGCGAAAGTCCCTTCATTTGTCTTCCCGTCCCTGCCCCCTTAAATTCGTCGTTCGCGAAAATTCGTCGAAATGAATAATTTTTTTTTCGCGAACAACGACAAGTTTGCATTAAAATACGCAAGAGTCCGATCGATGTTTCAAACGGCTGAAAATAGAAAACCCTCCGTATGGAAAATTAAAAAAAAAACAGTAATGGTCGAAAAATCGTTGCGATTCGAAAATTTCCTACTTTCGGGCTATTCGGAATTTTATCTGTGAACTTGAATCGTGAACTGTGCACGAGGAAGAAAATTCGTCGAAAGATAAATCGCGATATACGTATCTGTAAATTTTACATATCATTGAAATACCCATTTCAACAAAGAAATCTTGATAAGCATAATTATGAATAGAATTTTTTTTCTTCGTGCACTCCACACATTGTAAAAGTTTTGAATTTATTTCATGGTACGAAAATTAGCAACGTTGCTCCAACTATATTATGGCTGATCTTCATTTTTGAGCCTAGCGATATTAATTTTCAGAAATCTAAAATATCAATTTCAAATTCTCAATAATACCAAAGAAGGCATAAAAATCATTATCTCTGCATCCAGGTTTCGAAAAAACCTTCTATCAATTAAAAACAGAGCTGGGCAGTGCTTGAAAGTACTCGGTACTTGCAGGTACTTGAAGTACAGTACTTAAAAAGTACTTCAAGTATTGTATTTGAAAATTTTAAGTACTTTTCTGTACCTGAAGTACTTTTCTGTGCGTGGAGTACTTTTTTCAAGTAAAAGTATCGGGTACTTTTGAATGTGTCTTGCTGATGGTTGCATGTGCAAAGCCTTTGAATGTGGGTCATTCCATGTCAAATCGACCAATATTTGGAATCAACCCTTTTCAATTTCGATGAAATTTGGTCAGAAGTTTTCTTTTATCATAAAACAAAGTTCTGACAAAGGAAAGAAATTGAATTTTTTTTTTAGAAAATTCAAAATCTCACTATTTTTTCAAGTTTATTTTTTAAATATTTCGAAAACTATTATAGTTACGAAAAAATCATTCTAGGTTCGTCTTAAAGAGTATACCTGGGGCTATGAAAATAAAATATATTCCGAAACAAATTTTTGAAAAATGATGAACTTGGAGAATTTTCACGATCAACATTAAATTTTTTGTTTTCTTTTTTTTATATAACACCTTGTACTGATTTTTAAAGATCCTGAAATTTTCAGAAATGTGTTATTTTGTTTCAAAATATGAATTTTTGAATTTTGGCAAAACTTTTTTTTACCTCTAAGTTAAGTTTCTGGATCTTTTCAAATCAGTACAAGGTATTATATTCAAAAAATTGAATAAAAAATTCGATGTTAATTGTGGAATTTCACGATTTTAAAAAATTCAAAATTCTCAAAATTCATCATTTTTTCAAAAAATTGTTGTCGGAATATATTTTTTTTTTCGTAGCCCCAAGTATACTCTTCAAGACTAAACAAACGATTTTCCATAACTATCATAGTTTTCAAGATATTTAGAAAAAAAAATTGAAAAATGGTTAAATTTTGAATTTTGCATAACTTTTGAGAAAAAAAATTAATTTTTTTTCCCTGGTAGAACTTGGTTTTATGATAAAACAAAACTTTTGACTACATTGCATCGAAATTGAAAGTGGTCGATTCCAATTCTTGGTCGATTTGACATGGAATGACCCAAGTACCAGAATTTACGAGACGTACCCGAAAACTTGAAAAATACTTGATACTGATACTTGATTTTTTCAAGTACTTGCACTTCAAGTACTCGTCTTGTCAAGTACTTGCAAGTAACAAGTACTTTGTACTTCGAGTACCTTCGGTACTTTGTACTTGATACTTGAAGTGCTTTCAAGTACTTTGCCTAATTCTGATTAAAAACACATGCTCGAGAGAAAAAAAAGTTCTCTCGTTAAAAGCAACGTCGCTAATCGTCAATGTCATTTTTTCCAAGCAACAAAAAATTGCAAACCTTAAAATTGTCCCATTTTCACCACATAAAAAACCGCCCAAATAAATTGTAAAAAAACTTATGATTTCACGTGATGGAGGAAATATTTTTAGTTGTCAAAGGTGCCGCAGAATATTGCGAAAATGCAGGCTTATCGCTCGTCTGTCACAAAGATTCGATGATTGTTGCAGAATCCAGAATTGGTAGCGGAATTTGCGGCGCGCGTTGCAAAAGCAGCGAGCGAGGAATGCGAAACGATAACAGCGAGTACAACGTTGTTAACGAGTGTAACGTCAACGTCGTCGACGACGACGACGACGACCACAACGACGACGTCGTCGTCGTCACCGTCATCGACGTCGAGCGGCTCAACGTTAGCGACGACATCGTCAACATCGGGCACAACGAATACACCGGAAACGACGTCATCGCAGATATCGTCGAGTCCCCAATTGAGTTGTCAAACGAGCGCGAAGGCAGCGTCGCGCGACACAACGAAGGAAACGACGAGTCAGTGCAATATCGTCACGACGAAAACGCAAAATTCCGTCATCGTAGGAATCGGTGCTAATCAACAGCCGCAACAAAATTTCGAGAATCCGTCGGTTCAGCAGATCGATGCATGTCCGATTGTAAAGGTCGAATCGAAACCATTGCAATTTCCTGCTCAAGAATTTTGGCCTCGTGGCGAGGCCAAGGTCAACCTGGTTCAACAATTACCGGTCGACGATAAGAAACAGCCGAATTCCGCTGTTAACGTCACCAATAAGGAAAATATATCAACGTCGCGAACGGATTCGTCGATTTCGACGATCGTCAATGTCGATTCCGCAGCGACGATTTCCACGCCGTCGACGGAATCCAACGTTGAGACGACGAAAAACGTTGTCAACGAGCCGACGACCCTCACTGCCGTTCCTGCGATCAACCCATCCACGCCGATTGCCACGACGATCGTCGAATCGACGCCCGCATCAGGAGGACATGTAAATTCCCCGACAAACACTGCCGCAGTCGTCGTTCCCCAGGTTACGCCCTCGGCCAATGTTACCCCGTCGACGATTCCCCTCGTTATTCCACCTCCCGCTCAAACTTCGAGTTTTCCGGGTCCTCTGCCGTCGCGTCCACCGCGTTACGTTTATCCCGGTTCATCCGTCGATTCCACCGGATTTCCGACTCTCGCGAGTAAAAACAGCGCCGGCACTACCTCCTCGGGGTCACCGCCGAGACGAAAAAATCAGCAACAAATCCCCAGTGGCAATGTCGCTACGACTTCCGTTGTCGATGTCGCCCCGCAGCAACACGTCAAGGACACACCGAAGGAGAGAAAAATCAGCGATCGTAGCAATAATTCGAGAGGCACGACACCGACACCAGCGCACAATCAGACTGAACATCATCCGAGATCGAACGGCGATATGACTTGCGAAAAAAGTGACAATGCCGACATCAAGGTCGAACATCATCATCAAAAATCCGCGGATGGTGAGTCTTCTTTTGTTCTTTCGCTGTTGCTCGAAGGAATCTTTTTTTTTTTTTTTTTTTTTTTAGTGAACAATTTTTTGGTAGTTTTGATGTTTATTCCGAATTTTCGTGATTCCGGAAATTATACAAATAAAAATAGAGCGCAACTTATTGGGCTCTCCCCATGGAATATCAGTGTTGATTAATTAATATGTTGATTTTGAGAATCACGAAAATACGGAAAAACCTCAAAACTGTTACTGTTACACAAAAATTATGTTAAAAACAAAGTTGGAAATAATGCATTACTGTATTCATTACCCATTGCACTGCATAATGTGTAATGGATGCATGTGCCATTACAAATAAGAAAAGTAATGTGTAATGGAAGCATGTCCCATTACAAATAAAAAAAAGTAATATGTAATGGATGCATGTGCGTTACGAATAAAAAAAGTAATGTGTAATGGATGAGTGCTCCATTACAAATTACAATTGAAAAAAAAGTAATTGGTAGTGGAGAATGTTACATTACAAATTAGTGTCTTTCTACGACAATTTGGAGCAGGTACTATTTTGCTCAAAGGTAAGTCTATTAATTTTTCCATGAAAATAATTTGTGTGTATCAAGTTTTTGTTAACTTTTCTATCGCAGTGGTAAATGTATAAACAGTTATTTTTTCTCGTAATTTTTACTCTATTGTTGTAAAAATTACAATTCAAGAATGGAGTAAATATTACTCCAAAAAATCACTGTTCGTACATTTATCACTACGATAGTAAAGTTAACAAAAACTTGATACAAATTATTTTCATTGAAAAATTAATGGACTTACCTTTGAGCAAAATAGTACCTGCTCCAAATTGCCGTAGAAACACACTAATTTGTAATGGAATATGCCCCACTAAAAATTACTTTCTTTTTCAATTATAATATGTTATGGAACACTCATTCATTACACGTTATTTTTTATTTATTTGTAATGGAACATGCATATATCACACATTACTTTTTTATTTGTAATGGAACACGCATCCATTGCACATTACTATTTTCATTTGTAATGCAATTACTTTTACATTACTATTTTCACAACTCTGGTTAAAAATAGGAAATTATTGGTGACGAGAGATATTCATTGTCAAAATACTTGGTGAAAATTTTAAAACAATTGGGAAGCTATTGAAAAATTTCGGCCAGTCTGGCATCATTTTTTTTCAATTTTTATTGAGTATTTTGATAGTATTTTATCAATATTCCCCAATATTTTATCAATATTCGAGATTATTGCGCTGAAATTTTCCTTTTAGTCAAAACAGCTATCAAGGTTGTTTTTGTAATTGAATTTCACAAAAATCCGTGGCATTTTGTACATATTTTTTTTCTTTTGAGAAATCCGAATTTTCAGGATTTCTTCGTTCTCGTTTTATCAATGAAATTGACAATTTGTTCGACTTTTCCAATTTTTTTCATCACCCTGAGGTCATGAGATGCCGAGCGATGAATCGCGTACTTTGCGCCATGGGTTATCTGTTTTTTTTTCTTTTATTACTTCCGATTCTCGCCATTCTTCAAACGTTTAACCAACGTTCATTTATTTCGCTCGTTAGTTTCTCGTTATTTTACTGCGAAAAATAATGGAGCAATCAAAATAGTATTGCCGTTAAATCTACGATTCTTTTTTTTTTGTATTCAACAATATTTGCGATTTCTCCATTTTACACGCGGACGTCGACCGAGAACGCGAGAGAGAGAGAGAGAGAAAGAGAGACAAAGCGGAGCGAGAGAATTCCCCAGTTGTCGTCTAGCCGACGCACGTGACGTACGCGGCTCAAGATTTTGCAAAAATTTACAAGTACAGAAATCGCGATCGCGTCGCGAAATTTCTACGCCAATTGAGCGATAAAAAAGCTCACGGCGAGTAAAAAAATAAAAAAAATCGGCGAATAAAACTTTAAAAAATCCCCACGTTTCTGATTTTTTTCCGTGTAATTTGTCCACTCGTATGACGCATTTTCGATCATTGCGCGTTCAAAATGTGCGTGTTGTTTATTCATCCGTGCTCTACCTATATATTTGATCGATAACCCAACCGTTTAACGAATGAAAAAAGAAAATCAATGTTACCATAGTTTGAGGTTAATTCCCAGTAAAATTATCTCGTGGCCAACGTGGCGCCGGTGTGCTATTTCTCTCTCTTTCTCTCTCTCTCGCGCGCGCGCGTCTGTTCGATCGAGCTTCCGGTTCCCATTTTCTCCGCCAGGACTCGCGCTATTAACCCCTCGGCCCCTCTCATTCCTCCTCCTGTCGTCGATCCACACCGTTTTCGTCAAATTTCATGTCTCCTCGTCGATGAACAAAATTCTCGCGACGAAAAATGTTAATCTGCTCCGTTTTGTCGCGAATTCGCGAATTAACACGGCCAAGCGTCCGTTGAATCGTAACGAAAAGAAACTCATCGATCCGCTCCCGCGACACGTGAGACGCAATAAAACGAGCATTCACTCACAGGCTCTCCGACCACGTGGTACAAAATGGGGAACAAGAGAAAACCCGGTGAGTCGACGAGTATCCAAGTTTTATATGAAAGGAACATTTTGGTGGGTCTCGGTTTTTTTTGTTTCCCGAGAGAAGGTTTAATTCAGATATCAGCTCAATTTTATTTTTTGAATGCATTTTTTTAAAAATATAATACGGATACAGTCGCGATTGCGATTGCCAGAGATACGGAGCCTTTTGCACTCATTTTACGAAGGTGGATCCTTCAATCGGTTATTATTTCATGCAGCCATTTTCGAGAAACGTGAGTTTCAAAGTTTTGAGGTTATGCTGATCTTAATTTCCCTCTTAGAGGTTAAAATGTGTCAACATTTTTAGCTCTGCGTCTTTCGCACTCGTGAACGCCCGAAAAGTGAGAGGAAGGGGCTCGAGCCTCCCCTTAAATGTCCTGCAGCTCTTGCGGACGGGATTTTACGTGGGCGTATTACTTTCATTCCCAGACAAGCGCGCTGTAGCCGTTCGCTCTTTTTTTCCTTCGTCTCGTCCCCCCGCCCCGACTCTTTATACATAATATATATATGCTCGTTCCTGCAGTAACGAAAAATCTCGAGTTTATCCGTCGGCCTCTACTCTCCGTGCGAAAGAACTTTTTTTTTCTCGTCGACGAATTCCTCGAAGCTCGAGCGAAGACGAAGACGGGGCAATATCTTTTCTCTGCGGTATCGAGGAGCACTGACGTCATCGACGTTAACGAAGAATAACGGAAACAGCCGATGCTTGCCGAAGTCGAGTGTCTCCTGTCTCTCTTGCACTTACGCGCTTCATAGCCTCAAGCGCAATGGAGGCGTTAGAGTGGGGGGTGAGAGAATAAAAAGGGGGCGACGGTGGCGCCACGAATCTCAGCCTTTATCGAAGAACCCTCAGTCTGAGGGCCTCAGAAGCCAGCACGTGCTGTGCTGGCCGGTTCACAGTTTTTCGTCGTCTCGTTTTCCGCATTAATCCCAAAAGCTCAAATCGCTCTCTTGTAAAATCGATTTAATCGTTGTTTAATTTTATTTTTTTCTCAAACTTCAAATTTAAACGTATTAACTCGTACAAGAATTAAAAGAATCGATTTTAGCTTGATAAGAAGGAAAAAAGAAAGCTACGAACGTTTTACGCTTAACCACGTTTTTTTTCTCGTACACGTCTTTTTTTTTACAAACGCTTCACGAGCTACGTTAATACTCAAAATTGTACATAAATTCTCGCGCTCTTTACACGCATCGTTTTAAATATTTAATACGCACATTTTATATGCATTTATACACATATATTTTTATATATATATATATATGAATCATCGAGACGACGGTTTTTCATCGTGATTTTACATTTTTCATTTACGTACATTTTTTTTACGTATTTATTTCGAGTCAGTGTTTTTACGTACATTTATTTCTATTGAATTACGTATCGACGTTTTGATTCTACGAATCGAGTACAAACGTTTCGGGAAAAATAAATTGCGAGTCAGAGAGAAAAAAAATGAAGTGTCGAGGTGAATTCCGCTTCGGGGAGGAATGTCCTCGTCTCACTATGTATGTATGTAATTTTATGCTATTACGATATTTTATTTCGTGCCGTTTTGTGAAATTTTGGTCTTCTCACGATTGTAAAATGTCTCCAACCGTGATCGGGTGAAATCTTTGGGAGGGAAAAAAAAAATTCCTCACCGCGCAACGTGGTACGGCGGACATCTTGGATTCTTGAACGTTTCCGTTTTCCGTTCAATCGTACACGCCCCTCGTGTTAATTTTTCGATTATTTATTTTCTCCACTTTTCTGACGATTCTGACTGTTCTCGATTCGTTCTTTTTCCATTTGTTCGTTACTATTTTTTTTTCAAATCGGAAATTTAATGGAGAATTAAGGCAAAATTTTACGTCCAAGACGCTCCTGAAAACACGAGGCCGCGTTCGATTTTTCAAACCGGAAATGCGGTCTTTGCGATCCAATATGGCCGCTCACACGCGGATCATGCGCTACAAATTTTTTAAATATTTGAAAAGAAATTGTAGATACCAAATTTATTTCAAGTAGTGAATATTTGATATTTTTAAAGATATTTCCTTTATTAGCAAAATTCGAAAATTAAAATAAGAAAATTATTAAAAATATTCAATAATTTCCGCAGGAATTTCCAAGGTTTCTGTATAGAATTAATTCGAATTTTTTAATTTATATTTTAATTTTTAGATTTATTAGAATCATAGAAATAAATTCTCTCACGAATTACTCGAGAATAATAATTTTTTTAAACATTAAATATTGAATATTTTTTTTAATATCAAATAATATCAAGTTTCCTCTATGCCTCGAATAGTATTTATCGTTTCGCTAGAAATTACAAGCAAAGTTAGCAAATTGTTAGAAGTATCTAGCCAATATTGATCGTTACTTCTGAGATGCAGTATCGATGAATTATTTCTCAAGCATATGGACACCCCCGATCACGTGATATTCACGATCACCCGCGGCCATCTTGGCACGTTCGATATAAGAATGGCCGCCATATTGAATCTCGTGGGCCTTGCGCTCCTTTGAGAATGCGGTCGGACCTGCTTCGGGGTCTTGTTCCTTCTCACTCACTCTCTCTCTCTTTCTATCTCCTTTTTTTCTTCTTTTCGATCTCTTACCTTTCTCCATGTCGCAGTTGCGAGGGGCGTAGACGGTAACATATTTTTTGAACCTTTTTTTTTTTTCAAATTTCATAATTTTAGCAAATTTTTTCATAATTCAATTTTTCAATTTTTTTTTTCCAATTCGATAATTCGTCATTTTCTTCAAATTTAGGGATTGAGTTTTTTTTACTCCGGAATTAAATTCGTCTTATTGTTTCAATTCGAAAACTATTGTAAAATTTGTGTAAAATTTGTTTGTCGAATTTGTAAAATGTGAAGAATCTTTGAATGCAAAGCCATCTCCTTTTATTAGACGAGTTGAAAAAATGAGGAAAATCCGAGCCGTTGACCCGAAATAGAGTCAATCTCTGTGGGTGTTCATTGTCATCATCCAGGAGAGATTTTTATTTTTGGATGCTAGTGAGTTTTTCTTTTTCCCTCTTTTCACTTTCTCCCAACCGTTTGTAGTGTCAAGGAAGGGACGCTGAATATTCCAGTTGGGATTTTTCGGGTCGAAGATGGATTTCACATTTTGGATTTAGATTTTTCGGGTTCAAAGAATGCGTTTTTTTTCTTTTCAAAATTCTTGTAGGCTCTGGTCGGTGACTTTTTATGAATTCTCTGAAACGACCCCGTGTTCTATCGTTCAAGATCAATGGACAAAAGTTTTAAGAAGAAAGGGTTTTGGCGTAGATTTATAATTTTATTATTATGACTATTTTTTTTATTTTTTACCGATTTTTTAAGCACTCCACTGTCTTTTTCAGCTCCATTATTTTGAATTCGATTGATTTTGAATTCGAGAGAGATGAAAGGACGTGCTCCAAAATCTGTTGTAAAAAATCGTAAAAATGACAAACACGAAAAATCTCGTTTCAAGCACGTTGCAAAAATCTCGACAACGAGTCGTGTCTCTTTACACCTGTTGGTCACCTCGACCTCTTTCCATGAAATCTTGCTCAATCCATGCCCCGCATACGCACGACTTTCGGATTTATGAAAATTTCCAGATCAAGTGACAACTGACAATTTTATCACGATTTGAAAATTCGCATTTTAGAAAATTCCATGTCTCGTGCAAGTTAGAAGAAAATCGCCAAGAACTCGATAATCGGTTTGTGCAGGCCTAGAAAGATTTGACAAAAAATAATTTTCTCTCTTTATCCCGGATCAGATGTGGAAAGCTGCTTTTAAATCAGCATTGATAACACTTTAAAATTTTACGGGAAATTTGTATTGGAATTTTTTTTAAATTAAACTGTTACATTACGGATTTATGAGCTTTTTTTTTTTTCATTTTGTTCAGTTTTTTACATGAGAATTCGTTGTAAAAGTTCTTTTCGGGAATATTGATTAAATACAATTTTTTTTAGTTTTTCTTTGCTTTTTTCACGAATGAATTTTTTTTCGACAAAAACTCTGCGTGATTTGCAGTCAACGCTGAATTTTCTATTGAAATGAAGTTTAAAAACGATAAAAATAAAAATAAAATTTGGCTCATTTTTGGCGGAATTTTTGGATATCACAAAATAGCGAAAATTCAAGATTCAATTTTGGCCGAAATTCAAATCATTTTTTTTTTTTAATTTATTCTTTTCGAACCTTATATTGATGTATTTTGTCCCCCTGAACACAAATCTATCAATAGTTTTCTTAAAAAATCAAAATTTTTATGAATCTTTAATTAAAATAATTCGCGAGAAAAAAAATCGATCGGATTTAGCTTCAGACTATCGAATCTCGAGATTCTCGAATCGACGATTCGAGGTTGTTTTTTTTTCCTCCGTGGCGCGCCCCTGGTGCGCCGTTTGAAGGGAAGAAAAATCTATCAAAAGTTTTTTTGTGTTCTTTTTCAATGGTTAAAAAATCTTTTTTTTTTAATTAACAATCAATGTCGACCACGAGAAATTTCTCAAAAAAGTTGAGACGTCGATGAAAGGAATAAAATACATGGGAAAAATGTCGATCGTGGAATCGATCGATTTACAATTCGATATCGATTTTCCATAATCGAGGGAACATTGTGACAAGAACGACGAATAAACTAACGAAAAATCACGACAAACCCACTCGATTAATTCAAAGATTCGAGGAGAAAAAAAAATATATCTTTCGCGCGATTTGGTAAGACGAGACATTTTTGGTACCCGAGTGATTTTTTTTCTTCTTTTTTTTGCTCTTCTCCTTTCTCTGGGAGATGCTGAATAATCTCCCAATGCGCGTGCTCGTCTCTCGCGTCGGACAAGAACTAATTTAAGATATTTGTACGCCGCTATTCTCTCTCTCTCTCTCTCTCTCTCTCTCTCTCTCTCTCTCTCTCTCTCTTCTCTTTCTCTCTCTCTCTGTCTGTCTGTCTCTCCTCTCTTTCTCTCTGCGGCACTCGGTTTGCGCCAGTTTGCGAGTTAAAATAGACACGTGAAAGTTGCGCTTATATTTCACACGTTTTTCAACCCTCTCGGGCGGACAATTTCACTCGTTTCATTCTCGAATTTCATCAAGCCTCGTAGAGCCGAGAAATTTTCACGTTTTTCCCTCTATAAATCCTCTAAATTCACTCTCACGTCGGGTACGAAAAATATCTAGTTCGCAATCGATAGAACTAAAATGAAAATCATCTTTCTTGCACTCTGAAGGTTTTCACGCTTTGCGACAGTAAAGAAAAAAATTTCTTCACTCGTTTGTGAGGTCATGAGCGAGAAAAATTAAAAAGTGAAGGAAGAGAAAAATTAGAAAAAAAAATTAAGCCACATCGACGGTTGGCAAGCAATCACGATAGTCGTATAAATAAATTCTGAATCAGTGCAGCTGTGATCTCGTCCCGTGAGATTCTGTAACTGCCTACTCGTCCAGTGATACCCAGCTGTGAATTCTCTCCCTCTCTCTGTGAATAATCCTTGCTGTGAAATTCGATCCACGAGGAGAAAAAAACAGGAAAAATCGATGAAAAAGATTTTTTTTTTACTTCATCGATCTTCACTGTTCCGGTTCGTTCGAAGAGAATTTTTTTTTCTCCCTCGTTTCGAAGAGGATGCACCAGCGATGAGTGAAAATTTGTAGATTGCCGTTGAAACAGAGGGGATTTTTTTTTTGAAAGTTGTCGGAATCGATGAGCAGAGAGAATGAGCGAGAGAAGAAAAAATGGCGGTGGACGTGCGGAAAGTAGTTCACGTTCGAGAAGTCGTAATCGACGTGGTTCACGGGATCATGGTACAAAATAATATCTTCAACCTAAATCGTAAAAATGTACAAATTAATCGTAAATTCCGCTCGCACTATCTTGATTTTTCTTCTCGCGAAAATTCGAGATTGTGCGGCGCGAAATTTTTGTGCCAAACGAAATAACAAAGAAGTGTCGTTTCGTGAGTTTTTAGTTAAAAGTCATTCGCGCGAAGTATGCGCATCCGGTATCTAAAATTATCCCTCGTCCGAGAGAGAACCGGCCGGTGTGCCATCTTTTCTTTCCAGTTTTCAAACATATCTTCAATTGATAGCATCATAATTTTCTTTCTTTCGAATGACACTCGAGCGAGCGTGGAAGAAAACCATCCATTTTTTTGCACGCTGCTTCAAATTTTCTGGCTGTTCACGAATTTTAAAGATTTTTCGGTTTCAAACGTTTTTCCATCGTTTACACTTGTCCATTTCAAGTTTCATTGTATTTTTACCAAGTTTTACATCGGTAGCTGCAAAATTGCAGAGTTGAGCATTCACAAGCAGAGTTGTGAAAATAGTAATGTAAAAGTAATGCATTACCCATTACTTTAAACAATGTGTATTGGACAAGTTTTCCATTACAAATAAAAAAGTGTGTGATGGATGCATGTGCCATTACAAATTAAAAAAAGTAATGTTTAATGGATGCATGCGCCATTACAAATTGAAAAAGTAATGTGTAATGGATGCATGTCCCATTACAAATTAAAAAACTAATGTGTAATTGATGCTTGTGCCATTACAAATTAAAAAAAGTAATGTGTAATGGATGCATGCGCCATTACAAATTAAAAAAGTAATGTGTAATGGATGCATGTCCCATTACAAATTAAAAAACTAATGTGTAATGGATGCATGTGCCATTACAAATTAAATAAGTAATGTGTAATGGATGCGTGTTCCATTACAAATAAAAAAGTAATGTGTAATGTATGCACGTTCCATTACAAATTACAATTTAAAAAAAAAAGTAATTTGCGGTGGAGAATATTCCATTACAAATAGAAAAATTGGCGTGCTCGCATTAGAAATTTGCACATTGCTCGCTCATTATTTTATTTCGCCCACTAAAAGTTCATCCACAATTATCATAAATGACCCATAACGTTTAAAGAAAGAGCACAGCAAATTTTTTATTTGTAATGGAATATTCTCCCCTAAAAATTACTTTTTTTTCAATTATAATTTGTAATGGAGCGCTTAGTCATTACACGTTATTTGTTTTCTTTGTAATGGACGATGCATCCATTACAGGTTATTTCTTTTATTTGTAATGGCACATGCATCCATTGCACATTACTTTTTTATTTATAATGCGAGATGCATCCACAATACATTACTTTTTTTTATTTGTAATGCGACATGCATCCATTACACATTACTTTTTCATTTGTAATAGGAGATGCATCCATTACACATTACTTTTTTTATTCATAATGGCACATGCATCCATTACACATTGTTTTTTTTATTTGTAACGAGACATGCATCCATTACACATTATTTTTTTTATTTGTAATGGTACACTTATCCATTTCACATTATGCAGTGTAATGGGTAATAAATACAGCAATGCATTATCAAACTAATGCATTATTTACAACTCTGTTCACAAGTTGTCTTTGAAAGCTACAAAACGTTGTTTGACTCCACCGTGACATTATTATTTTATTAATCTTTTTTGTTCTCTCTCAATTCTCAGGTAAGGCGATGCAGAAGCAAAAGAATAAGAACAAATTCAAGCAGAAGGATCTCAATCGAAAAGGAGCGGAGAAAGAGGGAACGGACATGGACGCCTTCGTGAATCCGGCAGCGGCGTCGAAGACCGATGTGAAAACATCGACGCAGCAGGACAATCGAGGACAAACACCGACGCATCAGTCATCGACGAAAGACGATAATGACGTGGAAACGTGTACCGCGAAAGAGAGCGCGAAAGGCGAGAAAGATCGCGAGAACAACGAGACGAAGATCGAGAGCGACATTGACACGTCGAAGACGCAAAAAATGAAGAATAACGTTAAAACGGAAACAACGAGAGACAATATCGGCGCTATACCGACATTGAGCTCGGTAGCTCCGGTTCAACCTCCAACGGTCGAAGAATCGACGATTCCGTTGTCCGAATCGTCGGCTCAACAGCCGAATAATCGTGAAATCGTGATCAACGAATCAACGCCGATAATCGAGGATAGCGACAAAACGAGCAAGGAAATATGCAATATACCGGTCAAAGCGTTGCCCAGTGACGTTGTCGATAACGCAAAGATCATTGTCAAGGACGAGATCGACGTCGAGGCGATAGTCGCGCAGAAGAACGAGGAAAATGCCAAAGTTTCGGCACTTCACGTGACCACGAATGAAAACAAACATTCGGATATTCCCGTTATCGATAAAGAGGACGATGCTAAGATCGAGAATGAGACTATCGTCGCTAAAGGTCCGCCGCCATTGAAATACGCGTACAACGATGATCAATGGAGTCCGAGAAATACAACCGGCAAGAAGGAGTACGGACGTGAATTTTTAATGAGGCTTCAGGATGATCCTAAGAGCCGAATAAGACCGGCTCATCTGCCGGAAATGGACGTTGTCCTCAAGGAGTGTAACAAAAGTCGTAGCACCGAATTCAGGCCTTTCAAAGAACCACCGAATCAGGGCAGACACGACACTTTGATGCCTGGTTTTGCGCAGATTGGCTACAGCGCAAAAATGGTGATTTTTTTTCAAATTTTCAATTTTTACTACAAGCTATTGGCGCGTTTCCCGATGCAACTTTTACGCGGATTTGCTTTAATCAGGGTTTCTAACGACCTGAAAAGTCATGAAAATTCTTGAAGGTCATGAAATTACACTAAACCTTAAAAAAGTCATGAAATGGCATGAAAAATACCCAGCGAGCCTGATTTTTCTTTAGGGTCTTCGTAGCAAGTTCACTATCCTTGGCCGTTTTGTGTAATTGTTTTTAAATAATTTCAAATTTTCGCGTGTGAATTATTTCCACAATTTGTTTTTAGATTTGGACTCTATTTTGAAAACAACTGTTTTTCATCTTTTTCCCCTTT
The DNA here is from genome assembly GCA_946863875.1 of Alloplasta piceator. Taxonomy (NCBI): domain Eukaryota; kingdom Metazoa; phylum Arthropoda; class Insecta; order Hymenoptera; family Ichneumonidae; genus Alloplasta; species Alloplasta piceator. The sequence continues at coordinate 2,304,841 of OX333079.1, read as the reverse complement.
CCTCAGGTGAACCCATATCTTCTAGCGGAAATTTTGTTTATACATTTTTATGATTGGGTTCATGAAGAGGAACGTTTGAGTTTCAATGTCCTTTTTTTTTAAAGCTTTGAGCGATTTTTTTCTCAAAGTTTCCTATATTCTGTTTTTTGTGAAAGAAGAGGAAATTTGAAAAATCTCGTATAACACGAAAAGGAAGAGGATTCATGAAAAACTTCAAGAAGGCAAAAGTTGCGTCTAATTTCGTTGAGTTCAGAGGAATTTTTTCAGATTTTGTTTTCCAACATTTTTTTTTCATGTCGAGGCTGGAAAAAAAAAATTGGGGAAAAAAATTAAAAAAAAATTCCAATGTGTTGAAAATGGTAAAATAAAGTATTTTCCCCTTTTGAAAATTTGACAATAATCCCATAGTTCTCGAATTATGGTAATTGAGTGATCTGAGCTCCGACCCAGAAAATGAGAAAAAAAAAATTTTGAAAAAAAATCTGAAAAAATGCCTCTGATCTCAATGAAAACAGACGCAGCTTTTTGCTATCCTGAAGTTTTCAATGAATCCTCTTTGTTTTCGTGTTATACGGGATATTTCAAATTTCTTCGTTTTTTCTCAAAAAACAGAATAACTTTGGAAATAAAAATCGCTCAAGATTTAAAAAAAAAAGGAAATTGAAGCTCAACCTTTCCCCTTTATGAATCCAATCGTGAAAATGTATTAAAAAAAATTCCTCTAGAAGATGGAGGCACTTGAAGAGAGGGAAACAAAGGCGAAAAACATTTGTTTTCAAAATAGAGTCCAAATCTAAAAACAAATTGTAGAAATAATTTTAAAAAACAGGTAATGAAGCCGAATTCTACCCCTTTAAAAATGCCGTTTGTTAAATTAGTTTACGTTGACTTCTCGTCGGAAGTCAACGTAAACTATTTTCGTCAAATGGCATTAAAAAACGTTCCAGACCTTTTGAAGTTTTATCCGGAAACTCTTCGCCGGTAGTGTATATAAAATTATTTAGTTTGGTAACTTTTATTAATTTTTGTATATTTTTTGTTGACCCATGAGACACATTTTTTTGAAGAGCTACATGAAAATATGAAAATTCAGAAAGAAACACTTCAATAATTATCATACATATTTTTATAGTACTAAGTCATACCAAAAGTCACGAAAAAATCCATATTCCTTGCCTGAAAAATCCTTAAATGTCATGAAATTTCAGTCGGGGCTAAAGTTAGACACCCTGTTAATAACATTTCAACTTAATTGCAGTTTATCACAATCATTGAAAATAGAGATCAAATTGAGAAAAAAAAGGTTGCATCGAGGAGCCTTTTTCAAAAATATAATTTTTATTACATTTAATTGCACATGATGTTTCATTTGATGAAAAAATGAAAGTAGTGGACTGAAAAGGCTTTGACAGAAAAACTTCTTTACTGATCGACATTGTCGAAGATTTTATTTTCGAAATTCAGCGATATTTTTCCCATGCTAATACGTGTGGATTTTTTGTGTTTTTCTTTTCAGCCGCTCGTGACGAAAAAGAGTTACCAAGGAAAGTCGAGAACGGCTAAACCTGTGATTCATATGTCGTTGTCGTTGCGAGAGGATGTAAAACTTCGCGAGACCGAAAACGCCTGGCGACCGGGACGATTGAAACCCGCGACCGCCGAGGAAGACGCAAAAATAAACGATCTTTACAAGAAAGTACGGAGCGTATTGAACAAATTGACACCACAGAAATTCGATACCCTCGTGTCACAGGTCAGAGCATTGGAGATCGACACGCAAGAGAAGTTGCAAGGTGTCATCGATTTAGTCTTCGAAAAGGTGAATAATCAGCGCAGTTTCACAAATTTTTTTTCTTTGCTCCATCATTGAAAAATCACCATTTCGTGCACGATACATAAAAAGAATTCATGAGATCCTGAAAGTTCAGAGTATCGTGGAAATATGACATCTTTCATATCCTGAAAAGGAACATTTGCTTCTTTTTTTAAATTTCTCAATGACCAATTAAATTTGTCAATTATTTATGTTTATATATATATATATATTTTTTTTTCAGGCCGTTGACGAACCAAACTTCTCCGTCGCCTATGCACTAATGTGCAAAGAGTTGGCTCAGATGAAAGTTATGACGGACGAGAGAATCCCAGAGCCAAGTGAGGATGGACAAGACGCCCCGAAGACTGCTCCGGTCGCACCTACGGAAGTTAATTTCCGAAAATTAATCATCGAACGCTGTCAGATGCAATTCCAGAAGAATAACGACGATGAAACCGCGAGAGTCTCGAAAATAAAGGACATTGATGAATGCACGGACCCGGTAAATATTTTAATTGATCCTTCGTTTTTTTTTTTTTTAATTCGACGGCGAATCGTCCAATATTCGTAAGAAGGTTTGTTGGTTGGTTTCTCATTGTTATATTTCATTGGTCTGATTTTCCAGGAGATGAAAAAAGAACTCCAGATGAACCTCGATGAGTACGACCGTCGACTTCGCGTTCGATCCGTCGGTAATATTAGGTGAGAAAAAAATTCATTTAAAACAGTATTCATATTAGTGTCGCACTTTTACATTTTTATTGCAAGTCTCGAGAGCAGATGACAGTTTGTAAATTTTTAATGAAATTTACGTTATGATCTTACAATTATTAGTCTAAACCAGAATTATGAAAATAGTAATGTAAAAGTAATGCATTACCCATTACTTTAAACAATGTGTATTGGACAAGTTTTCCATTACAAATGAAAATAGTAATGTGTAATGGATGCATGTGCCATTACAAATAAAAAAATTAATGTGTAATAGATGCATGTCCCATTACAAATAAAAAAGTAATGTGTAATGTATGCATGTGCCATTACAAATAAAAAAAAGTAATGTTTAATGGATGCATGTTTTATTACAAATAAAAAAGTAATGTGTAATGTATGCACGTTCCATTACAAATTACAATTAAAAAAAAAAGTAATTTGCTGTGGAGAATATTCCATTACAGATAGAAAAATTGGCGTGCTCGTATTAGAAACTTGCACATTGCTATCTCATTATTTTATATCGCTTAGTAAAGGTTCATCCACAATTATCACAAATGATCCATAAAGTTAAAAAAAAGAACATGCACATTATTTAGGCATTCAATAGAGCGACAAATTTTGTATCAGTAACTTGTAATTTTTATTAGATTGCTTATAATTATGGGTAACAGTGTGTAAAAGCCAGTTCAATATAAAGTTGGATAATTTTTAGGGTTGAGTACATTTTTCGGACTTCATATTTGACGATGAACTGTGTTTTTTTGTTTCTATTTTTTAACGTTATAGATCATTTGTGATCATTGTGGATGAACTTTTTTAGTGAGCGAAATAAAATAATGAGACAGCAATGTGCAAGATTCTAATACGAGCGGGCTATTTTTCTATTTGTAATGGAATATTCTCCACTGCAAATTACTTTTTTTTTTAAATTGTAATTTGTGCATACATTACACATTACTTTTTTATTTGTAATGGAACACGCATCTATTACACATTACTTTTTTTTATTTGTAATGGCACATGCATCCATTACACGTTACTTTTTTTTAATTGTAATGGGCCATGCATCCATTACACATTACTTATTTTAATTGTAATGGAACACGCATCCATTACACATTATTTTTTGTATTTGTAATGGCACATGCATCCATTACACATTACTTTTTTTATTTTTAATGGCACATGCATTCATTACACATTACTTTTGTATTATGTAATGGTACACTTATCCATTTCACATTATGCAGTGTAATGGGTAATAAATACAGTAATGCATTATTTACAACTCTGGTCTGAACGCATAATTAATTAAAAATATATTTACTCATTAAATTATATTTAGTTTATAAATTAAACTCCCATAATAGTGAAATATTTAATCGTCAATATTTTAGAGTCCAAATTAGATGGTTTCGTTGTTTCTTTGCGCAGATTCATCGGTGAGCTCTTCAAGAAGGGAATGCTCACGACTAAGGTTATGCACGTCTGCATAAATCATTTATTGATGACACCGGACGAGGAGAATCTCGAATGTTTGTGTAAATTGTTGACGACGATCGGCAAAGTTCTCGAGGGACGACAAAATACGAACACCTCGAACGGTCTCGATCCGTACTTCTCAACGCTGGGCGAACTTGCCGGCAAGAAGGGCACGCAGCGAAAGATAAGCTCGAGAATACGCTTCATGATACAGGACGTTATTGACTTGCGGGCGAAACAGTGGGTCCCGAGAAGAGACGAGAACAAACCGAAGACGATGGATCAAATCCAGAAGGAGGCAGAGTGCGAAAGTTCGGGTATCAATTTGAATAATACACCGATGAACACACCGAGAAAAGATGATCGCAATACCGACAGAAGAAGACGTGAGTATATATATCGATAAATCGTCTACTTTCATTCATCCAATTATTCAAATATCACATGATGATACGTATAGTCATGCCAGACTGGAGTTTCTGATTAATCTTGATTGTAAAAAAACGTTCTGAGTTCCTCGATCCTTCTTTTCCGTTTCTCGTCTGTGTATTTTTATTATTTTTTTTTATCAAACTGGAACGATTTTTTTTGTTTATTCCTGAAGGTGGCGGAGGTGGAATAGAAGATGGTGGATGGAGTCAGCCTGTTGTTGGCAAGACTCGACAACAGCCTTATTCCGTAGAAGCTGCCAAATTGAACATGAAAGCCGTGAGTATATTTTTGCAAATTTTCTTTACAACAATCTTTCATACAGAGCTTTTTTTGAGCATTCCATACCTCAAGAGAAAAAAATTAGTAAATATTGATTCATAGATTAACGGAAAATCGCCGTTTTTTTCGACAGTGGAATAGTTTTGTAACGCTGCCATTGATTTAATTTTCGCAGCCTCCGCCCGACGAGATGAGGCTAGGAAGTAGAAACACGTATGTTTGGGGCGCACTATCAGCACCGAAGACGTTAACGCCTAACAAATTTGCCCTTCTCGAAAGTACGCCCACGGAACTTGACAAGCGACCTCAGCATCAAGTATCTGGGTAAGCTTGACTAAACACCTGAGAATGATGGTTGAGTTAGTCTTTGCCGTAAGGTCGTGTCAATCGATATTTGAAAAAAAAATGGTGTACGTGGTTTGGGGGAGAAATCATTTGAATGATTTAAAAAATTTTTTTCGCCTGGAATTAGGGAACGAATAAAACGACAACGATACTTTATCGAATTCCCAAAATATTATAGACATCAGGGTGTCTAGCCGTCCTTGAAGTCCTAGAAGTCGTTTAATTGTCCTTGGATTTTGTTTGTCCTTGAAAAGTCCTTGAAATGTTCTTGAATTTTGTGTGTAGTCTTGAATTTTTCTATGATTTCATTTTTCGTCTAATTTTTTTCGGCATCCCTAATAATGTATCTATCCTATTGATAACTTTCGAGAATTTAAAAAAGCTTTATTAAAGCAGACTCTTTTTGTTAAAATATCGCTAGTCGAGTCAAATGATATATCGCAATCGGTATATATAATATATCTCCACAATAAATAATATAACATTGTGTTACCGATAGATGTAAAAAATAGATTTAAGGGGAGATATACATCCAGGAACTGGAAAAAAGGTAATTTTTGTGAATTTTTTTTTAAGGAAAACTATTTGAAATTAGAAATATGTTAAATTTTTTTTTATTTAAAAAAAAAATCAAAAATTGACGAGGTTGTATAATCTTCATAATTCGGGTTAAAAAAAAATCGGGTCAACGGTGCGCACTGGCGTTTCTTCAAAAATCATCTGAAACAAAAGAATCAAAATGATTATTAAATTAGATACGATAATCTAGTACTTGTCATAGCCGATTTTGAAAATATCGATTTATGACAAAATGGCGGACGTTTGAACATAACAAATAACTAATTTTTAGTCGAAAAATCGCTATGTTATGTTCAAACGTCCGCCATTTTGTTAAAAATCGATATTTTCAAAATCGGCTATAACAAGTACTAGATTATAGTATCTAATTTAATAACATTTTTAGTTTTTTGTTTTAGATTTTTGAAAAAACGCCAGTGCACACCGTTTACCCGAATTTTTTTTACGTCGCTACGAAGATTATACAACAACCTCGTTAATTTTATATTTTTTTAATAAAAAAAATTGAACACATTTCTGAATGTGTTAGGTTAAGATAGGAAGACTCTTAATTCGAAATTCCAAACAGTTCTCCTTAAAAAAAATTCACAAAATAGTACATTATGACCCGAGGACAAAAAAACTCACACTCGTCAGAAAAAGTTTTTTTATACGAGGGTCATACAATATTTTATCGCCCGACGGCGTAAAGTGCCTTTTAAGCCCACGAAGTGGGCGTAAAAAGGCACTTTTACGTCCGGAGGGCAATAAATGTACTTTTTTGCCAGCTCGTAGGTGTATATCTCCCCTCAAGTAAATTTGAAAAATTATAGATTTCAACAAATAATACAAATGTTTACTGTCTTTCATTATGTAGGTTTTTTTCATCATGTAGGTCCTTAAAAAATCCTGTAAAGTCCTTAAAATGTCCTTGAATATTGATTTCAAATTTTACTAGACACCCTGAGACATGGATTTTTTAAACAACAATTTTTCAGTATTACTTATTGGAGATTTCTTTAATGCAGAACCATCCTAACGCGCACTTTTTTTTTCGAAATCTTAGTTGCATTGACTCGACCGTATCGCAAGAACCCGTTTAAATAAATAAATCTTGATTCTCAAATTTCTACCCAACATGATGATACAATTTTTCAGACTAGAGTTTCTGAATCTTCTAAAACTTCTGTGATTAGTTTTGTTTTTTCTGAATAATCGAAGCCAAAAGTTGTGCAATCATTTTGTCTCGATGACGAATCAATAATTTTTATTTATTCCGTTTTCAGATCGAGATCGACAGGACCTCGAGATTACGGACGAACTGATTATAAATCGGGATGGGGTAAGATTCAATGATTATTTTTATCTTTTACGTTTTTATATTTTCAACGAATTAAGATGATGATAAATATTCGATACTTTGAAAAGCCTCGCAATGAAAGAGAGCTTGATGTTGTCTAGCCAAAAGGATACTGAAATAATAATTAGAAAAAATTGTATTATTTTACGATCAAAGTTTTTCCCACAGTCCCAGATGATTTTTTTGCATTCAACAGAGAACAAAGGTTCGCGAATTGGCAGCCAACATATGAATAGTGGATCGAGCGGGAGGGACACTCTCATGGAGAGCGGACGAAGTCAGAGCATATCGATGCCGCCGCCTTCGATGAAAATGAAACCGCAGCCTACCTCGATCATTTCTACTGGCAGCAGTAGCAGCTTTAGCAGTAGTAGCTCTAGTAATAAGCCACGAAAAACCGAGGATGAACTTAACCGTATCGTAAAGTCGATAACCGACACTGCGCAATGCGAGCCAAACATCGAAATATTCATCAAAGTGAGTTTTCTTCTTATTTATTCTCTTAAAAAAAAAAAAATCGCATCATACTACTTTTCGCAAACATTTTGCGTAGGAGCAAGACCAATTCCAAAGACACGACAAAAATCCCGAAATGGGCCTTCTTCGTTTGGAAACTTGCAAAGTTTTTTAAATAAATGTTTTTCATGATTAATACTAAAAATTATGAAACGCGCACGCTCCTTAGATCCATCTCTGACAACTCCAGAGAGATGCTTGAGTCATTGGCGTGCAAGATTAGGCAATATCTTCTTCTCGATCCTGAGCTCTCAGTGTCGAGAAATTTCAGAATTTCGAACGCGCTGAAATTTCCATCCGCGACAATGAGCTGATCGATGAGCGGACAATAAATATTGTCCAATCAACGAATTGCATCAATCCATGAGGAACGAGTATTTAATTTCGTATTCTTGTACTTTTTCAGACCACGTTAGAACAAATTCACGATCACTTTGACAGTACCTCGTATGAGCTGTTCGTTCGTGAATCGATCAATGGAGTCCTTGAGAGATCCGCTGCTGTGCGTCAACAGTTTTCCGCGTTATTTGGTCACCTCGTGAATAACAATATCCTCCCGCTACCGCTTATCCAGACAGAGTAAGTTTGTACCTTATAATATTTGGACAAAATTTTAATCGATTTAATTTTACCAAAATGATGATAATATCGATAGCTTAGAGTAAAGTCTCCGACGAATGAGAGATTTTGTGTTGCTCAGCCAAAAGGATACTGAAAAAAAAATTTCTTCAAATTCCCAATGTCAAGATCTTTTCGATGTCATGAAACGAGATTGTGATCATGATTTATTTTTTTTTTTCAGATTTGAAAAACTGCTGGAGGCTGCGGACGACCTAGTCATTGATATACCTAAAATCTGGACATACTTTGCCGAGCTATTGTGTAAGTTTGCTTTATTCATAATAAAAAGTTCGTTTAGATCCTTCTATTTTATTGTCAGGGTTTCTGAATACCCGAAAACTCATGAAAATTCATAAATTTCACATTTCACGCACTCCGAAAAAAGTCAAGAATATTATATCTACAATAAGTTTACTGATGCATTGGCTATTTGTATGTACATTCAAAAATTTGAGAACTTGCGAGGATTTTTCGAAATTATGAAGGGATATTCGTTAATTTACAAGATGATGACAATCTTATACCATAGTGTTGAAAAAAACGATGCTGGCTATATAAGCTCAACAGGCCTGAAGTGTTCTTGAGAAAAAGGATTTTTCATAATGTCTGAAAACGGGGAGTTTATTTGTTTTTTTCTCGCTTCAGCGGATATGGTAGTTACGAATGCTCATCCACTCGCCGAAATGAAGAAAACTGCAGCGGTTCTCAAGAATATGGGCAAAGGTGGAAAAATGATGGGTGAATTGCTCGCTAAACTCGCGAGAGACCAGGGACCCAAATGGGTGGCGGAAAAATGGGACCAAAGTGGACTTCAATGGAGCGATCTCACCGACACGAGAAAGGAAAATATCGATGACATAATTAAACAATACGTAAGAATAACTTTGAGATTTTTTACACTTTTTTTCTACCAATGGAGAGAGCGGATAATTAATTTTTTTTCTTCATAGAAATTGGAGTTCCTTAATGGCGAGTGTAAGAGCTCGGACACAACCTCTTCCGGTAGTCAATTATCCAACGATCAAATACGCGATCATCTCGTGAAACTCATGCGGGATAGCGATTTTGATAATATTTGCAGTTGGATATTGGTGAGTGTAAATTTAATGAACTTATTTTCCAAATTTTTCAATATCAATATTTTCGAGATTTTAATTTTTCTCTCCGTATTCAGGCAAACGTTGGCAACAGAGTAACAGAGCCACAATTCATTAGAGTTCTGATGACTGCGATTCTCAGTGTAACTGTCGGTACGTAAACAAACAATTACGATGACATATACACGAGGACGATTTTTTTTGACTTATTTTTTTTCTTCCACTCCTCGAAATTTTGTTGTATATGTCTGAAAGAAAATTCCCTGAAAGTTACAGCCCTTCATATTAATATTAAGTACTTTCCCTTCGCGTGATAAGTTTTCCCGTCTAAAATACACGTAAATGAAAAACTTTTTTTTGTCAAAATTTTGCCACTTCGCGGATTTTTATGCTATCACATTGATTTTGGTCGCAATTTACGTAAAATCGAACGATCTTTAAAAGTGTCTTGAACAGCGTAAGTGTAACTTACACTGGTGAGATGGTACGGGTCCCTAAAGTTGATTTTTACCTAAAATTCTCGATTTTTTGCTGTTATTTCCGAATTGATTAAGTTAACCGAAAAATCGCAAAGGGAAATTTTGTTGGAGATTTAATTTCCTACCAAAAAGGTCGTTTAGACCTAACTGCTAAAATTAATATTTCTTGAGATATTGAACGTTAACTTATTTATGGTATAAAATTTGTATAGTTTTTCGAACCAAAATTTTTTAATTGTTGATATTCCATATCAAAGGCCTGTTATATATTCTATATCAAAGGCCTCGGCCTTTATATCACACATGCCAGGGCATCCAGCATTCGGGCCGTGGGTCGTATACTATTTTTCTTGATCCCCTAGCCGAAAGTACGCTTAATAATTAATTAAAATCTATAAAATACTGCTATGAGCATGACAGCTGACTTGTGTTCGGCCATATTTGTATACGACTGATGTTACCGTGGATTATATACTTCCGTGACCTGCGTCAGCGCGCCTATCGGCAATCTCGCGTACTGTAGCGAAGCGAGGTTCGGGGGAAGGCCCGCCCGACTTTTGAAAGGCCGAGCAGGGTTCCCAGATTTGGCGGTTTTGCGCCAAATTGGTGATTTCTGGAACTGTTTGGCGCCACAAAATTGTCGTTGGCGCCATGGCGATATTTGGCGGTTTTCGAATATCAAATTGGCGTTTTTTGGCGAAATTTTATATTTTATTCAAACATAAAAATGCCATGTTATTGGACTCTTTTGCTCGATTTTCACAAAATTTAAAAGCTAAACACAGTTTAGTGGTGAAGTTTACAGTGAAACAAATTAGTGAAGTTTATTTTGATACATTTTTTATATTATTACTTTATTTACATTTTATACTATTGTTGACTTTTACATTTGAAAAAATGTCTTCATGGACATGTTGTTAATATTTCAATTTTGATAAATTTGGAATGAGCTATGAAAATTTTATCAAAACGACTGCCCCACTTTCGAATTATAGAGATTTTATTTCGGGTTTAGGAAATATAGGCAGGCATCTATAGATCTTCATACACGCACACGTTTACTATTGTATCCAGTGAGACATTTTTGCTGATAATCATTTTAAAAAAAAATTCAACCCATTAAAACACTTTAGTAGAAAAAATTAGAAATTCGTGGTTTTTATTTTGAAAAGACCGCGAATATGCGTTTCTGAGTGTCCATCTGTTGGCGGTTTTTGGCGATTCAGATATTCTCGAAGTTGGCGGTGCTTGGCGGTTTGAGTTCCCTCTATTGGTGCATTAAGGTTTCAAACATCTGGCAACCCTGAGGCCGAGGGCGAAGCCGAGGTTTTTGCTGGTCGGGGCGGGCATTAGAAACATATCCAAAAGCTGAAAAAACACGCACGAAAATCAACAGCAATAAGAGAGTTTAACTCACAGATCACGGCAAAACATCCAAAGACGAGCGCAAACTGACACGGGAAAGCCAACGAGCGAAGAAGCCCGAGAGCCAACTTCTTTCTAATTCCGGAGCCAACATGCAAATGGTGAAGCAACTAGGGAGATGGCGTTCGGACATAATCGCACAGGGCTACATAGAAAATTCTATGCATAACAGAGAGATGATCTATAATGGTGTCGTTCAAAAAACGGCAACAACAGATGTTCATTCAAGGCCATCTACTAGCGCACAGATGACCATCGAACCTGAGAATGATAATTCTGATTACCATATTAATTGGTTGGATTTTTATGAAGATTTTAGTGTTAACGACGTTGACCCCACTCCAAGTACTCTAAGTACGAACATACTCATTTAACTATTAAATACACCTATATGCTACTTTTTATTTATAATAGACCTTTTTTCAGGTAAAGTTGTGAAAAGTGGTTTTACCACAGCAAGAAAAAATCCAATACTTATTCCAATTACGAATCGGAATCAACCAGAAGTTGGCAACAAAAATTTGTTTTTTAATGAGCCAGGAATAAAACTGACTAAAGCAACGGTTCAGCCACGTACATGTAAAAGAGAAAAAAGCAATGAAGATTCGGACAATCAAAATCACAACGATCCAAGTTCAACACTCAACAAAGATCATTTAGAATTTTCCAATTGTACTTTCAACAGTTGTGTATTTAACGTCACTTCATGCAATTGCAATAAAGAAAATAAGTCGTAAAATCAGAAAAAAAATGTATAAAATTGATTTTATATTAATATTAATAATATTGTTCTACTATTGTGTGATATTTTCGTGTGAGTTTTTTTACTTTTTGTTATGCACCGCGATATACAAAGTAAAAACCGAAAAAAATGTATAAAATTGATTTTATATTAATAACAATAATATTCTTCTACTATTGTGTGATATTTTTCGTTTCGGTCAAAACCTCTGCTTCGCCCTCGGTTTTGCAAAAGTCGGGTGGGCGACCCCTCCACCTCCACCCCCCCCCTGTCCTGCGAGAACTACGGCATCACTACACTTCGCGAAATTGTTGAGAGAGCGGGCTGACGCAGGCCACGAAAGTAAAATCCGTCAGCTGTCATGCTCATGCGGTATTTTATACGTTAATAATTAATTACTGAACGTACTTTCGGCTAGGGGATCAAGAAAAATAGTATACGACCCACGGCCCGAATGCTGGATGCCCTGACGTGTGTCGTAATATACTATTTGATTTACGTGTATTTTAGATGGAAAAACTTATCACGCGAAGGGAAAGTACTTAATATTAATATTAAGGGCTGTAACTTTCAGGGAATTTTCTTTCGGACATATGCAACAAAATTTCGGGTGAAGAGTGAAAGAAATAAAAAAAAGTCGAAAAAAATCGCCCTAATATAAACGTGATAATATCAATCAAATATAATTTCATTTTATTAAGTAGACAAATAAATTTCTTTGATCAATTAATTATCAATCTGGAAGTCTGCAGAATATTTCGAATTTTCAAGTCTCGAAAAAAAATCTTATTAACAATAATTTACGGTAATTACAGAGGAACGCCACAAAGTTTGGAAATTGAATGAGAACAAATTCAAAAATTTACAAACTCTTATAAAGCGTTTTATCGCTGATGCCGACGCGGATTTGGAATTGCAGTGTCTTTTCGCTATCCAAGCGTATGTTCACAAATTGGAGCATCCACCCGGTAAGTTAATGATGTAACATTTTTTTTTTAATCCCAGAATTTACAAATTGTAATTTTTGTCTCAACGCCTCGTGGCGTTCGTCTGTGAATAATGTTACAAAAAAATTGTTTTCAGGTTTGTTGTTCTCGATACTGACGTCTCTCCAGCAAAACGACATACTCTCGGACGATGCATTCCTCACGTGGGAATCTCACACCGGTGAATTCCCGGGTCACGCGGTTGCGATAAAGGGACTAACGTCTTTTTTCACGGGTTTGCGAGAGCCCGACAGTGACGAAGCGTGAGGCACGTTAACGATTGGATCTTGTCTCAATTCGTGCGACCGAGAAATTCGGACTCGTCGCGAGGGACGAAAGGTTTGAGAAAAGCAACAACATTTTTTTTTTTTTTTATAAATAAAACAGAATCAACAAATACAAAGAAAAACGCACGAGCTCGGAGGAAAAAAAGGGACGCTGCGATTTTCATGCGATTATGCGCGGGTGTATGTATTATAGTCTTGGGTGAGAAAAAGAAGGGGCGGCGAATTCCCACAGAGGGTAAACGCGAATCAAATCGGTCGAGTTGCAAAAATGGAACTTGCGAGAGAGAGAGAGAGACGGAAAGAGGAAAGGAAATAAAAACCCGATTCATGGAAATGGCCGTATTTCAGATACGCTATACATAAACGAAGATGAAGAAAAAAAATTAACTATTAATTATGATACAGAAGTAAATGCAAGATAATTATTATATATAATTCATTAAAAATGGTTTAAAAGTTTAAATAAAGCAGCAACAACAACAATTATGACACAGCTACGTGACCAACGACAATTGTTTTTTGCATGTCGTAAAAAGTACGTTTTAGACGTCGGATAATGAGAGTCATTGAGCAAAAAATGTGGCGCAACGATTCGCCGACCTATGAATTTCATTTTTTTTTCGAATTTCAGTGTCTATACAGAATCGGTACGTGTATAGAAAGACAAAAAATACTATGAACACGCGACGCTTATAAATCCACTGCAAACCACGCTCATCGCGCGATCAACTTCACCGGAAATGAAAACTAATTGATGACGTAACGAAAGAAAAAAAAATATATATATATAAAATAAAAATTCATTTCTCGAAATGCGCTTTAATTACGATGTAAGGAGTAACAATGAGAAAACTTAGAGCACCCGGATACTTCAACGTGCAAGAATTTGCGAAATCGATTCGAAAATTTAAACAACAACAACAAAAAAACCCCCGCAAGGAATAAAAAGGACGCATACACTGTTGAAAACAAAGTCTGAAGCGAGAGCGATGGGTTCTTCCTACTATTGTAAACGATTATAAAAGAAATAATAATTTATAAAATTGCGAATAAGAACTTTGAGAAACAAAAACGAAAAATAACTTTATATATGTATACATATATATAGAAAGAATATATATGTACATATATACATATTGCATTGTAAGAAAGAACGTTCATAATTTACGTATGCGTGAATGTTCGGAGGATTAAAAAAAAAAACAAAAACAAAAACACGAAAAAAAAACAAAGCGAAACGCTAATTTTTTGTAGTTTAGCACGCGGATAAATGGGAAAACGGAAAGATTGCAAATGGTGTGCTTTACCGAGGCGTTATACTATTTTTTAAAAATAACTAGCTATTTATAATCAACAGTGATTTATGCGTGAGCGAGAGAAAGAGAGAAAATGTGAAACTTGGTCGTGATGAGTGTGAAAAAAAGCCCATTTGGTTGTGTGCTGATAATCACGTGGCAGGTACGCGGTAGCTAATTGTACGAGTGCCACTAGAGAGAAAGAGAGAGAGAGAGATGGAGAGAGACAGAGGGAAGGAAACTTGTTAAAACTGCGCATCATGAAGCGTCGAGCAAGACAAAAGTGAGAAAGGGAAATTGAAAAATTCAAGGGTGCTCCCATAACGTGCCCCGAAAAAAAGATTATACTCGGCCATTTTCATTCGTACGATATCCTGTCGATTATCCTTGTACAGGCACTGTTGTATTTGTTTATAGTATCACAGGAAAGAAAGAACAAGATAAACCCGCTCTCATGGTTGCGAAATTGTAAAAGGCGCTCAGATTTTTTGGATACGTTTCATTTTCAACGGTTGTGTGTTGTAATATTCGCCGAGACTCTGAGAGAAAGAGCCCCGCACGAAGGAGGAGAGAGAAGAATGCTTGAACACGCGATAAAAATTACAAAGAGTTTATAATCTCAAATTTACACTTGTTCATTTTCCGACTACGGTGATTCTTCTCCTTCTTCTCTCTCTCTCTCTCTCTCTTTCTCTCTCGCTCTCGTTTTTTCAAATGACTATAAAGGAAAAACGAAAAAAAAAAACAAACAAGCCATTCTTAAGAGGGAGGCCTATACCTAATTTCACATGTACATATAAAGATGATATCGCCGCAGCGAAAATGACGAACGCGCTTATGCGTCAATCGCTGCGCTGCGTTGAGACTATAATAAACCGATTTGTATAAAAGAAACGAAAAAAAAAAATTCTAAAAAAAAAATGAAAACCCGAAAACGAGGAATAATCAAGAGAGACAAGACGAGAGAATACAGCCCCTGTATAATAATGACGAGAAAACAAGTCTCTTGGTGATTTGTACGTGATTACTCAAAATCGTACGACGATTTTTCTTCTTCCTCAGCGATCGTTGTATCGCTGTAACGAAGATTCGAAATTTTCACGGCGGTGCCGTTTTTTCGTGCATTTTTCACGTGAACTCAATCGTCGGAGAGGAAAAAACTGAACATTCAGCAGCGAAAATGCTGATGCGGAAAAAAAAAACAACCGCAAGTGAGACGAATCACATAATTGTGTAACTACTTTTGTTTTTCATACGCTCGATGTTCGTTTTTTCGTTTTTCGCGCCGGTTGAGGCGGGAATTTTTTCTCCTCGCGAACAGCCGCGTGATATATTTCGCAGTTTATTGATAAATCGAATGAGAGGAAAGAAAGGATAAATCTCACTATGATGCATCGGCGTGTGACGTCAGTTTGCAATTTCCTCGATGTAAATCTTTGGTTCAAGACACCATCGAGATCAGCGAGCGAGAGAGAGAAAGAAAGAAAGAAAAAGTCGCTTGTCCCATCTATATATATAGAAGAAAAAATTTCGAATTTAAAATGAAATTGTCAACGGGACGACGACGGAGGTGGGACGTTCATTTCTCGATTAAAAGCACACGAGCCCTTTTTGTGGGACGCTTACGTGTGCAAATTCGAGGTGAGAGAGCTGAAAGCGCACTCTCCGACTCCTTCGAAATGAATAAAACAAATGAGCCGAGAAAAATGATAGATAATTATATAATTAGAATTATTTATACGTGGATAAAGACATTGTTAAAAGTAAAAAAAAAAATGAAACTTGTGGATAAAGGAGAAAATGCGTTGAAAAAAAAGTTATTACTGTACATATTAAATAGCGATTTAGCGAAGGGAAAAGTGAGAAGAACCAAGAGTTCTTTCTGCGAAAGAGAAAAGCACGCGATTTGAAGGGGGTCGAAGAAATTGCGAGAGGCGAACGAGAAAATGTTTATTCTTGTTTTTATTGTTTTTTCCCTATTTTTGTTTTTTTTTTCGTTCGCGGAATATGTAAAATCACGGACGCCGCTTTGTTCCGCAGCTCTGTCGATTACAGGCATGCATATATATATATATATACATATATACATATACATATTCGCGAACCCCCCGTGTGTATATGTATATCGGTGGTATAAATATATATAATATAAATAAAGGTAATGTTAAGAGATAAAAAAAAGGAAAAAGTAACACGAACACATACACACATACACTTCTATAATAAATCATATCTATAATTGAAAAAAAGAAAAAAATAAAAAAAACTCCATGCCATCTGGATGATGTTCGTATTTCTACCTTTGTGCGGATATTATTGAAGGATAACTTGAGTAAAGTGCGCGAGGATTATCGTTGAAGAATTGTACGTTTGAAAATTTTTGCATCGTTCGTGTTTTATAGCATTTCTTTTATTCTCTTTACATTTCGCGTTAAATTTTTGTGCGCTTTCGTCGATATTCGCAATTTATCATCGTTGCATTTGATCGTAGACAATCGAGTTTTCGTTATTGAAGACCGGAGGATCTTCTAAAGTGTGCGGAAGTCGTTAATGGACCTTCTTCGGCGAAACCTGCTATTTCTTGAGGTATTATCGAGTATTCCTCGACCGCTGTGCACGGACGACACATGCATTCCAACGGCGCCTTCGTCACGACCTTGAAAATCATTGTTTGCTCGTGAAGTGATGAGTTACCGAAGAAGAAAACTTAATTTTAACGTGCAACTCAAATTTTCCGCCACAATTCGATAATGGCGCGCGCGTTCCTTTTACCCATCATGCTCTGCGCACTTCGAAGCCGCCGAAAAGAAAAACAATATGGCGCCCAATCGCTCACAGTGACACAATTTACTCGTGTGACTCGTGATTTTTTTCTATCACGTTAAATACTACGAGTTCGAGATTATATCAGTTCATCGACGTGTGTGCAAGCTTGAGCGCTTGTATTTCGGATTAATTAATTACCTTGCGAAACTTTCTCTCTCCTGGCATTGCTTTCGGACAGAATAAGGATACGGCGGCCTCTCGTTCACCGCTCTCTTGACAACACATGCAGCTTCTCTCCATTTGCCAAATTTTCGAGCCGGAAACCTACGAGTGAAAAAGGTAAACAAACGAAAAAAATCATTAAATTTATTCGTTCCGTTCGTAAAATAGTTTTCGCGTTTTTTTAATTCCATCCTCGCTGATTGTTCGGGGCGTTTGGAACTTTTCCTGGAATTTCATTAAATTCTGAAAATAAATGGCACTTCCTGTCTGTTATTGACAAAATTTTCGTTAAATTTTTTGGCTCAGCGATCGCTCGAGCTTTCGCAAATTTTAGGACATGCAGCGAATAATTTTTGTACATATCATTCGAGATACGGAGACGTATGAATGATGCAAAAATTTGTGTCATATATAATTGTGCTTCTAGGTTATGTCGATTTACTATATGATTTTGTTACGCTTCTCATAATTTTGTCGCAATACCAAAGTTTTTTTTAAACGGAAATGAAAATTGAGAATGTTCATAGCGGATTGTTACATTCGTAATTATCGTGAAAAGTTCATTCGTGAATTATTTTACCTGCAAATAACTGCTGCATCGTCCCGTACAGGCAAAACTTGGTATCGGCTTTGGTACGCATCCGGGATATTCAAGAACGTGAATAACGGGAGTGACCTGACACTCGTCAACGCCGATGATAGCGAAAACGTGTCCCGCTAGGAAACAGCTGATGAAAACTCCCACAATTGCTGCACAGTGAGTAAACAAAACAATTTATCGTTCGACCATTATTTTTTTTTTAACAAAATCATTGGGAATGAAAATGTTTGCGCTATTCACCAATATCGGAGATAAACGTACAGCAAGTTCGGTACATTTTGTTGGTTCGACAATGCGGTCTGTTTCCCTTGCAACTTTGAGCAGCTCTTTATATACCCTATAACTGACCCCTTTGGACCCCCGCTGATAACAAGCAGGGAGGGTAAATTCTCACTGTGGGAGATGATGAATGGCTTACAAGCGATACGCTTTCCGGGCACTTAATTTTTAACTTGCATTTCATACTTTTTGATGATACATAATTTTTTATAAAAAAAGGACAATTTCATTCAGAAACAATATGAACATTCAATTGAATATTTGCTATTAATGTAATGCCATTAGAATAATAACTGAATAACATTAAAATGAAATTATTCTTACAATAATATTTCTTCACATCGATATTTCTATAATCACTATATCTTTTCATGCTGAAAAAACATACTGTCAAATGAGTATTTGAGAATCTTATGTGATTTGAAAAAAAATGCAGTTCAATATTTTCATTTAAAAATGAATAATTATTTACATTATTTTTATAATAAATAATGATATGTATCTAGATAACACGAATGAATATATCTGATTTTTCAGGTAAATAAATCATTAGAGAATAATAATAATACAGATGATTTATCATTATTGTTGATGATAAATTATCATACCTTTTCTTATAAAATAACAACACTATCCGATAAGCATTCGACTAAAAGATATTCATTTAAGGAAATTACAGTGCAACTTTAACATCGAGAATTACGTATATTTTGTTGTCAGAATGATCGAAAATATTATTAGAAGAATGAAAACCTCTTTGGCCACTTTAGCGGACCCTCACTTTGGGAAAAGAACACCCGCTGTGCAGAAATCTCTCTTAACACGCGGCTACTTAATGCTCCATCGTTGTAAACACGGGCTAGACGGATTTCAGAGCTACAGGAAGCTTTTTTTTTCCTCCCTTGATCCCATTAAGCTCTTCCTTCTTTCTTGACCCCATTAGGCTCAGTCCTTCGCAACAAAACGAACCACCCTGTTATTAATTTTCTCGATCGTGCCCTTTTTATTCACGATCCTGGAGCAATTTTCATCACCGATATCATTGATGCGTGTCAAGGACGAGACAGGGATGAGATAAAATTGATATTTCGGATAATTGTAATTTTGTGGCAACTTTTGTTAGATTATAGTTTGAGATATCTCGAGGCAGAGTTAAAATTAAAATATCGTCGCAGCGTACTTAACAATACTCTCATGGATAGAGATGAAATTAAGATTTTGGGATTGCAAGAAAATTCGTTGGTACGAAAAACATTTCGAATATTCATTCTTTATTCGTAGTATCATCGGGGAGTACAGAATGGGATTTTTTTTTTAACATAAATATTTCATGCTAGCTGAATATGTTTCTTAAGATATTAAATTGCGTCGAATCGTAGAGTTTTTTTTTTCGTGTTCCTCATTCGAGACATTTTTTATCTCGAAAAATCGCCACACTTGTAGCACGTGCAGTCAGCCGGCTCCCGCAATTTGATCTCCATCGTTGCCGAATTCTCGTCCTCGAGTTTTATCCCATCGGCGTTGTAACAATGGCCCAGCCTAACTATACGCTCCTTGAGATAACTCTCCCGACAGCAGTAGCATTCCTGAAAAATCAATTCCATGAGGAAAAAAACCTTGCAATTGCTTTCTTATTTTTTTTCTACCGGACAAAACTTCCCTTAAGCTTAAGTGAGAAGATTCATTTTGGTTTTGCCATAAAGGAAGCTTTGTTAATTATGGAAAAAGGATGAGGAACCAAATTGCTAGTTTTATATTTGCAGGCTTTTGTTCTTTATTTTATTAAACAGTCAAATAGTCATATAACAGTTATGGCACTCAATTTTTTTTTTCATTTTCCATTGAATACTTCCAATTAAAATTATGCTGCGATCCGGCTGACCTTTAAAAACCCTGTTGCCGTAAGGACACTCGGTTGAACTTGCGAATTGCAGAAACCCTCGCATTTAGTCACTGATACGTCGCCGCTGCAAGTTCTACTCAAACGTCCTGCCTCGTCATACTCATCTGAAAAAATAGATTTTTTTTTTAATTTAAAAAATATCATTTTCAGAGACAAATGATATTTCTCTTCCTCTTCCTCTGTACGTTGATATATCAATTTAAAAGAGAATACCCTTTGTAATATGTATTTCCGACATGAGAGTCTCGCAATTTTCATCCCCTGATTCTTCAGCTCTCGTTGAAATATCGACTAGAGTCAGTAAGAATAAAACTTGCAGAATAATTTTGAACATTTTGAGATTATGTTTTTTTTGGTCGAAGAGAACGAACGAAAAAGTTGTTCCTCTCGACAAAGCTGGCACGTCAGGAATAAAAGAGAAAAACTTGGAACAGTCGCTTTTATAGCTTGACCCTTTTTTCTCGTTTAACGTACAACAGGATATTTGGCCCCCCCGGCTATGTCTTAATAGTCTCCCTTGCTTCGAGGTCAATCTCCCATGGTTTTCCTTTTCCTCCTCTCTGATCGATAATTTTTCAAGATGGTCCTTTTTCCATAACCCTGTGACTTTACCAGTCTGCTAATGCGTTTTTTATGTCGTGTCGCTCACTGGGATATCAAATTCGATGAAATTATACATTATCAGAGTAACGTTGAATTTTTAATGCAATTTTTTTGTAACATATTTTTCGTACAATTCATAATTCCGCTTTTATTCATTGATAGAGCTTAAAAATACGCTTTGGAATTTGAAGTTCAAAAATTGTATGGATACACCGACAACAAAACTCTTCAATGGGCTCAATTTACATTAGGGTAGTTTTTTTTTATTCAGCGCTAAATTTCCACTTTTATACCTTAGAAAATAATCTTAGAGGTCTCTGTTCTTGGAGGGTCTATTTTTTAGGATACAAGTATCGAAATACATATGGGGACAGTAAAAAAACGTATTTTTCAAATTTATAGTTGGAAACGTTAAAATAAATATTTCGGGAGCTCAGAATAATTTTGTTCAACTGCAAACCATTCTCTATTCCACATATTCTTATCGTTTTTTATATTATCATTATATACCTATACTCAAAGAATATTGGAACATTTTTTTATAAGAGAATGCAAAGAAAAATACACATATATAAATATATTCATATATATATTTTTTTTAAATAATAAATTTTGTTGTACTAGATGAACATTTATTCAACCGTTCTTGAATGTTGGTGAATTCGATGAAATTTTTTTTTCACTTTAGCGAGGCTTGAATGCAGGGTTGCGAAATTTTTAATGAAAAAGTAATGCATTAACCATTACTTTTTTAATGGCTAATGAAATTAATTTCCATTAAAATTTAATGGTTAATGAAAATGCAATTGCATTAAAAAAAGTAATGCATTATTTGCAACCCTGCCCATTACAATGTAGTGTGAACAAATTTCCATTACCCATTGCAATGTAATGTGTAATGGACAAAACTTTGATTGCAATTTTGGGAATGGAAAAATGTAGATGAATACATTATTGCAATTTTGCATTACATTTTATTGACTTAGGACTTAGATTTTCACCTTAAATTCTAAAAAGCATCAACATTATAATTCTAAAAATATAAGTCCTAAGTCAATAAAATGTAATGCAAAACCGCAATAATTTATTCATCTATATTTTTCCATTCCCAAAATTGTAATCAAAGTTTCGTCCATTACGCATTACATTGCAGTGGGTGATGGAAATTTTTTCTATTACACACTATATTGTAATGGGCACGGTTGCGAATTATGCATTACTTTTTTTTAATGCAATTGCATTTTCATTCACCATTAACATTTAATGGTTAATGAAAATTATTTCCAATAACCATTAAACGTTACAGGTTAATGAAAATGCAAATGCATTAGAAAAAGTAATGCATTATTTGCAACCCTGCTCGAATGTAATAAAAAGAAAATTCCATCGTTTCAATGATCGTTTCTCGTGCTACCAGGACAATTATCACGGAGATCATCGTCATCGTCGTACGTAGCTCCACACCAAATGCAATAATGATACTTGTCTCGAAGATATTTCGTCAGTATTTCCAATTTTTCGATGACCGTGATTTCCTCGACATCTTCCTCCCGCTCCTCTTCTTCCTTATCTTCATCGCTGTCACTCTCCTCGTCGTTCTCTTTCATTTTCTTTACAATCGACCAGTACCAAATTTCACGAGGCACCGTAATATCGTCATTCGTATCAAGTTCCTCGCATACTCGTTGACTCTTCAGCAAATCCAATTCGGCCAATTGTTCGGCTTTTTTCTGCGCTAAACGTATGCGAAAATCGTCCGTCTTCATATTATCCAATCTCTCGATCGGATTCGATTTTTTCGTCGTTCTTTTTTGTACCACTTTTCCAAGTCCCATTCTATTGACTTTGACGTCAACGCCAATTGGCTCCGATATTCCCGATTCGGTTTTGCCGATTCCTTGGCCAGGCTTGTAGCCCATTTTCATCAGCATTTCAAAACCTGCAATTGTCCATCAATTTTTGTAGAATTCTTTTTTTTACTTTTATTTTGGCATGTTTCTAATTTATTCTAACTTTTGTAAACATAATTTAACGAACCTTTGTTGCCGGCTGGAATAGCAGACGACAATCCTTCCTCTCTTTTCTCCTGTTCCATAACTCGAACGGATTTATTTTTTTCTCTCATCTTTGCCTCCATCTCGGCCTTTCTCTTCATCATCTCAATTTCTCGTTTCTCCGATTGACGATATATCAGACTCGGAGCTCTGGCTTGCTCCGTCGCTTGAAGAAACTTGTCTGACATGTAATCCTCATCGTCTGACATTCTGACAAGCTGAAAAAACGTGGCAATCAATTTCAGTCATTCGGCAAACAAATTCCTTCTCCACTGACGGTTTACTCTTTGATAAATACAAAAGACATTTATGTAAACAATGCGAACTGTCAAAGGTCGACTTTGACAATTTTTATTACCTTGGAATTTTTGAACAGCGATAAATATATCCTCCTTATTTTAAGATGATTGATAGTTTTCAAAATTGTGTGAAAACATTTAATGAATATTCTCGTCGTGAGAGCAAAAACGTCTTCAGTCCGACACGAAACTTGTTATGTTTGTTACGAAATGAAAGGTTATGTTGTTTCATCTTCAGCGCTATAATCGTTGCAAAAAATATTGACCCTTTTTTTCGTAATTAATAAACACTAGGAGAGGTTCGAGGTTTCCGAAAGAAAATGTTCGAAACGGTACAAGTTAATCTGTAAGAAAGTTTTTGAATTTCTACGAGAGAATTTAATAAATTTTCTC
The DNA here is from genome assembly GCA_946863875.1 of Alloplasta piceator. Classification (NCBI taxonomy): domain Eukaryota; kingdom Metazoa; phylum Arthropoda; class Insecta; order Hymenoptera; family Ichneumonidae; genus Alloplasta; species Alloplasta piceator. The sequence goes on along the minus strand of OX333079.1, from coordinate 2,281,284 downwards.
ATGTTGAAATAAAACAAAAACTTCTAACTATGCCCGCAAAGGGAAGTTTTTAAGGTTATGTTCGCCTCGTCTCTTACGACCATCGTCAAAAACATTGACCCGTTTTTTTTTTCATCATTAATAAACACACTCGGGACGAGCGGAGAAAGAGGAAGAGGTCTGAGGTTTCTGAAAAAAATGTGCAAACGGCATAAGTTTGTCTGCAATATCGATTCGTAGGGTCGACTTGGACCGGGTGGCCTTTTGTTGCTTTCACTCCGTTATTACAGCGTTGAACGATGAAAAGCGGAAAGCTGAAGTCTAGACTCTATTTATAAAGTAATAATTGGATGCAGAAAAACGTTTATACGCAAATACGTGGTACTTGAAATAAAACGTATCAACGATCGGGTATAATAACAGGATTACAAAGAAAGTACATAATCGATGGAGCTTTTTAGATCCAGAGATCCCGTTTCCGTTGCACACACGTTTGCTGTTCGTTCCAAAAATAGATACTAGCGCAATGCCCCGATGTGTATACACACCGTAGCTTCCTATTTTCGTAATTACAAATTTGCCAGCATGATTAACGAGTAGACCTCAATAAAGTATACAATTTTTTTCCCTGTAATATACTCTCTTGCGGTAAATAATTTCCCAACGTCTGTTTCTCAATGAGTGTGGCAAAAATATCTATGATCTCGTCACGACTCTTGGCATATGATTACATTCAATTACTTTTATAAACGAAATATTTACGTGGGCGGTGCGTGATTGCACGATTCTCGCCCAGACGCAGAACTCCGAGTATCATAAAAAGTTTATTTCTCATTTTCAACAATCGAACAACATCGATTTATTGAATATTATACAATATTCTTGTGCATTCTCGCTCAGCAAGTTGTAAAATTTAAAACGGTTCAAATGGAAATTGCAAAACTTGAAAAATGAATGGATCATCCGTATCCGCAAGGTGTCATGGCGTCCTTAAAATTCAAGATTTTGAGGTTAGCTTGCAATATTACAAAAAAAAACTCAATGCGGTACAATTTTCCTTATCGCTGAGTACTTTGAGTATTCTAATCAAAAAAAGAGTCGGTAAACTGCTCGCGAAGCTTTTATTCCATGAAGAAAGCCGAAAAAAATGAGCTTGAATCTTCAAACGGCCATTTTGATTTCGCGAATCAACCGCCAGGTCTCGCATACATATATCCGCAATGAGGAGCGAGAGAGAGAGACGTAAACTCGCTATCGGTCGATAGACAGAGGAACGCGGAACACGGAGCGTTTCTCAACTGCTCGGTCTCTCTCCCTCTCTCGTGGCTTCTGTCGAAACAAAAGGGAACGCGAACCACGATGGTCAAAGAGAGCGTGCTATTTGTACAGGCCCCCTCCGATCTCCCGTCTCTCTCTGTCACATTCCGTGTGACTGCTGGCTGATATAATTCCGAGTTCTCTCGTGTGTCGTGGACACCAAACTCGCGTGTGAAACTCAAACGTAAACGTGCTTTTTTTTCTTATGTTTTTTTGTTATTATTTTGACGAATCATCGGATATCGTCAAAGCGTGGCAGATTGCGGGGTTCGTCTCGCGGGGGATCTCAACGGGAGTGCCACGATAATATCGTTCAGGGCGGTGTTCTGTCGTTTCTCGAACGCGGAAATAAAGTGAGTGGCAGATTCCGCCCCGTCGCTCAACTTCGAGAGAGAGACACTGAGAAAAAGAGAGAAAGAGCGTGTGAGAGACACGAGAAGTCTCTTGTGTGAATATACTCCGCAAGTGTGTGTGTGTGCGTGTTTCTCCGTAAACTTTGTGATCAAGATGTTGTAAAAATCTGTATTTTCCGTTGATCGGAGAACTCCACGACAGTCTATTATCCGGGCCCAAAGAAAAATGCGATATCTTCGACCGGCCGAAGCGTTGAAACAGTATTCTCGGAATACGACAGTGGAAGAAATTATTTCTCGAGTCTAATCAGTGTCCGTTTGTGCACGCACACGCACGCACACACACACACACACACACACGAACGCACGAAAAACATTCCGTCGAATTGAACGGTGGAAAAAAAAACACCCAACAAAAGAAAAAATATTTTTTCTCAAAAGCTTTTTGAAAATCTAAAAATTTTTCGTCGCACAAAAATGCCAAATTCATCGTTCTACGCCCTGCCAAAGACGCGCTTTCATCACGCCCCGACGAACAGCTTCGCCGAGGAATTCGCTGGATTTTCGTGATCCTGAAAAGCACAGTTCGTATCTTCATTCACGCAAGTTCGAAAAAAAAAGAAAAATTCATCATTGACGTAGAAATAACTTTGTAGGAAAAACCGACCGTACAAAGATCAATCTTATCGCGGAGCTCTAGCGATAGACAGAGGCTGTGGCTATGGTCGTAGCCAGCGGCAATTGGACTAATAATGCTGGTTTCGGCGCCAAGAACATAGCGAACGTTTCGACGACCGCCGAGTCGGAAAACACGAACAAAATGACGGCTAAAGGTATACTGATATGTCGCGAGAATTCGCACGCTTTCCAAGAGCGAACACTGAATCTCGAGCAAGCCGTGAAGATCGGTCGTTCCGTAGCTCGAGCGCGAGTGGCCAACAACAATGCGATATTCGATTGCAAGGTATTGTCCCGCAATCACGCGCTTCTCTGGTACAACGCGGGGAAATTTTATCTCCAGGATACGCGCAGCAGCAACGGCACTTTCGTCAATAATCACAGATTGAGCACGACCGGTTTGGAATCTGCGCCCCGCGAAGTATGCTCGGGCGACATAGTTCAATTCGGCGTCGACGTCATGGAGAGCACCAAGAAAGTGACGCACGGTTGCATCGTCGCGACCCTGAAGCTCTATCTGCCGGATGGAAAGGAGGCGAAGGCGAGTCGAGCGATGGCCATCGGCGGACCCGCGGGCGATGTTTCCCTGGAGGATCTCTACAAGCTCAATCAGTACGTCCAGGAGGCGAGTCGACGGGAAAAAGTGCTTCAGGGTAAATTGTCGCATCTCCAGACGCTGGTGGAGAATACTCGTCTCGCCACGGATCAATCCTGGAAAGCGCTGATAGACGAGGATCGTTTGTTGGCGCGAGTCAAGACCGTCGAGAGTCAGTTGGTCGCTTGTTCGAAGAATCTCACCGAAGACAAGATCAGAAACGAATTGGTGAGATTGGAGGAGGAGAAGGCTCAGTATCAGATAGCGGCGAAGGAAGCGCTGAGAAAGATACACCAGGAGAAGCTCGAAGTAACCGAAAAACTCGCACAATTGGAGAGTCGTTTGAACGAGACCGAGGAGGAGTGTCAGAGTCTTCACGACGTATCGAAACACGCTCAATTGGAGTTGCAGGAGCTCGCCGCAAAGTACACGGATGCTCAGAGAAATTTGCAATTCATGGAGAACAAGCTCGTGGAGAAGGAGGAAAGTTCATCGGAGATCGTTAAATGGGCGATGCAGGAGAAAAAGGATTTGCTCAAGAAGGTCGAGGAACAGGCGAAGATGGAGCGTTTTTTACAAGCGAGATTGCGCAATTGTTGGCTCGAGGATCCTGTTAACATACCGAAACACATTGCGGCTATGAGAAATTACATGCAGACGCTCGTCGACATGAGTCCAAAGTTGACGACGGAAATCGAGACCCTCGCCAAGGACGGTGTTAATCCGATCGAGGCGATCAATTCGATACTGAACAAACTCGAGGCGATGCTCGCCGAGATGAATACCGATGCTGAAATGATAAACGACACGAATATCGCTAACACGGAAAATGACGATAATCAAACCAAGAGTCAGGAAAATGCAACGAAATCGTTGATCATCGAGAACTCGGACGAACGTACGACCTACGACAAGAATGAGCTCGACGATTCGCCGAACAAACGTGAAAATTGGATCGTTAGACCGTCGACGCCGTTGACTCTGTCGCGTTTGAAAATGCTCAACAATTCACGCGTGAGACGGACTCTCGTCAACGGTAGCGCGAATCTCGACGATTCGACGGAATCTGACGGTACCTCGATCGTCAACGACGAAACCAGCAGCATCGCGAGTGACGACACGTGGATCGGTTTCAACGACGACGCCGGCGAGAAATCGGTCATCGAGATGAAGCAATCGGAGAACGAAGATTCGTCGAATTACGAGGATAAAAACGAGCGCGAGTCCGAAGTTTCTCGTGACATTGGACAGAAGCTGGAGGTCAGATTCGCGAGCGGTACCAATGGCAAGGATCTCGAGGAAGTACACTACGATCATGCTTATCGACCTGAGGAGGAATTCGCGGATGTCGCGACGGCCGTTGCCGACGATGATTCCTCGGATTCGATCGAATCGCCGAACGAATCGATCGTCGCCGCGGCTTCGAGGACCCAGGAACTTCCTGACAAGGAGAACGAGGATATCGAGAAGGTCGATTGTCTCGAGCTCGACGATTGCGACGAGAACGTCGACGGGGATTACATAAAGACCCTCAAACCAGTGTCCGAGGCGGCGAGTCCAACATCATCGCAGACACGAGAATACATTCTAAGGACGCTTATAAATTCTTTGGAGTCACTTCGGGACGAGGACGATCACGAGGCGCAGCTAGAGGTCAAACGTGAACTCGACGAGTTGCGCGATTGGCTCGTGCAAGAAACGAGCGAGAATATCGTTAATAAACTGAGGGAGTTGTATTATCGCGCCAAGAACGAGAATCAACGTATACTGGAGGTGAACGAGGAACTCGTTATCCTGAAGGAAAAATACAACGCGATGAGCGACGAGAAGACGGAACTTTTGAAACAGTACAAGAGCCTCAAGGCGCAATGCGGCGATCTCTTGAATACTTCTTACAGCGTACCGATACAATACGTCGCACCGATTGCCGCTATTTTCGTATGGATGTTGCTCGAAAAAATGTTCTAATGTCCCGTTCGATTTTGTACATACGGTGTATCGGAAAGAATCAATTTTTTCATTTTTTCCGTCGAACGTTCGAATGTTTTCCTTGCTCCGTTATTTAAAGTTATCCTTGCGGTAAAAGCGAGTCTATAGAGTCGGCCGAGATTGGTTCAAAATCTTTGATAGATAAAATCAAGATAAAATCGAGATAAAATCAAGATAAAATCAAGATAAAATCAAGATAAAATCAAGATAAAATCAAGATAAAATCAAGATAAAATCAAGATAAAATCAAGATAAAATCAAGATAAAATCAAGATACAATCAAGATAAAATCAAGATAAAATCGAGATAAAATCGAGATAATTACGAGATAAAATCTTTGGTTCAGCTGAACGTTCGGAATTTCAAGAACATAAAAATTGTACACGTTTTGAAGGAAATGTGATTTTCGAGAAAAATAGAAATTTTAGCTTAATCTTTCTCATCATTAAAAGCGTGGAAGGGGAGGCTTAAAACTTCCCTCAAGCGGAGAATAAAAATCAACGTTATCTCAAAATCTTTTTTTAAATACATTTTTCTCGAAAATGGCTTGATGAAATAAAAAAATAAAAATAATAGTGGGGTTGCTTAATTAAGAATTATCAACAACTCCAATCTTATTTTTTTAATCGAAAAATCATGATTATTGCTGAAAGTACTTCAACTCTGATCTGAGATCCGGATCAACTTTCATCCACTCCAATTTCATCCTCAAAACGGTTACAATTTTCGACAATCTTTTTTCTCAATGTACTCGATGAATCGCAAGGACTATTTCAATTTTTTTTTTCAAATTTCTCCGTCGCCCTCCAAAGTTAGCTCGGAGCTTAAATGGTTTCTGTTTCCATAAAAAAAAAACAAATACAAAGAAGAAACGGAAAAGAGTATGTATATTGTAAATATGCGCGAAAATAATTGTGTCGTCCATGAATGTATGAAACTTTCCATTTTTTTAAAACGTTTAAAATCGTCGAGATTCAATCGCGAAACGGGACAGATGAATGTCGTCAATCGGAGGTCAATGTTGTTACGAATGACCCCGCCAGTGAAGTGCACAAAGTCGCTGTCAGGAGGCCCAATTATGCGAAAACAAACGTGACTGTATTTCGTGACGAAAGATGCGAAGGCGAGAAAAGAACAAGCGTGAAATTCAACGATTTTTGAATTTTATTTTAATTATTATTCTCTTTCATTGTTTATCGTTGATGGAAGTTCATAGACAATACCACGTGAAATGTTCAATACGCTGCCAATTTCGATATCATATCTTCTTCGGTCTTACTTCTTCCTTATCGCGAGAACGAAGAAAAAACTTTTTTTTTCTCCCTCAAAGGATGCACAGCTTGAGGGAATCGGCGCACGAGTTTCGATGGTTCGCGAAATTGCGATTTTTTCCAAATGACAAAAATCTAGCGGAAAATGGAAATTAAACGCTGCAAACGTAAAGTGGCATTTTCTGCCTTCTTTTTTGTATTCTTTCGTTGAAATCGTCACTGCGGATAAATCGGAAGTGAAACTTTTGCGCCATCCTTCGAGTCCCTTTCTTCGTTGTAGGATTATTTATAATTATATTATATAGTTGATGAAGAGTGTATGAATAATGCGATTTATCGTTGCTCGCGTATGATTCGATACTTTTGAAAAAGTCGCAAAACGAGTATTGTAAAACAAATAATAATAATAATCGAACATTGAAAAATATATAAATAAAAACGATCGAGCATAATATCGTTATTTAAATAATTATTCGATCGTTCGTCATGTGCAGAAAAAAATACACACATACACACACTTACACGATACATGAGTAATTTTTCTAAGATTTTTCGCGAGGATGAATTATGAGGGAATTTTTATTTTTCGCTTATTTTCTACTTTTAACTTTTTCAATGAATTCGTATTTATAAATGCATAAATATATATGTAGAAAAAAGCGCTGTTTAAACAATTAATAAGAAAAGCACCAACGCTCACTCTATCTCAAATAAATGAATATCTCAAATCTCAATTTATAATGATTATAATTTTCAAACAAATATGATTCAAACAAATATCACGTTGATTCGGACCTTGAATATTCGATTTACACGATCCATCCACTTCCTTAAATTGCGTTAAACGAAGAAGGAAAAATAAAATTTAATTCTAAAATAATATTTAACGAACACAAAATTACAGAAATTACACACACATTTACACAGAGAGAAACGGCCATTCGCGCAATACGATACGGCCTAGTACTACGATTCCGTACGATTTTTCTATCACTTCTTTTTATACAAAAAAAAATTACGTATTAAAAATTTACCGTATTTTCTTATTATCGATAAACTCGGTTCCGTAGAGTGCCATTTCACAGAGTTGACAAGCGATGATCAACTTTGCATTCGTGGGAAAATTTTCGTGAATTCGAATGGAAAAGAAACGAGAATAATGTTGAAGAAAAAAAAATTTGAAAAAAAATTAATCGTGAATCCACCGGAAGTAAATGAATATATACATATATTACATGTACACGAAGAAATACGCGAATTGGAGATATAGTGAATTAAAAAAAAAAAAGCAAAAGAACAAAAGAGATAATATCCGGTTTTGCTGTAAATTCGGGGCTGACTTCTTGGAAGATCGATGCAATATATTAATTGTAGCTAACAAAGCTTGTACATAATATTGTTAATATAATCTTACTACCCGTGTAACAATTATTATAAATGAACGAAAACAAACAAAAAAAGGAATAAAATTAAATTAATGAAGATGTATAAAATTCGATGCTCTTTATCCCTGAAACGTCGAGTGTAAAAAAAAATGAAAATAAATACTTCGTGGCATAAAATTGGTGTTAAAATTGTTGATGCAAGTGTTCGTTGGATCGGAGCAGCGAGAAATCCCCGCTTGACTTTAGTTAGATGTCCTTGGCAATGGGCCACCTAATAAAGAGGCTGATTCAACGATTTTCCGAGCGTGGATGCATTTGCGATTCTACTACGTCTCTTTAATCATCTCTTTAAATGTGTATATGCGGTTTTATATACGCGCAATACGGGAAAAGGATATTGATAATTAAAAAAAAAAAGTCAATGCGATTTTATCGAGAGTAATACGAGTACCAACTCGGTGTATCGACGATTTGTGCCCAGATCATGAATCAGAAAAAGGCCATTGAATATATTCGCCCATGATGGGGATTTAGAAAAAAATATTTCCTCCTTGACTCTATTAAGGTATTAGTTTACTTTACAAGGCCAAAAAAGCATATCTTCTAAGATTTTTTTTCCCAGCTCCTTTATTAGATATGGCTTTAAAACTGTTTTTACAACATTGTTTCATCCTTTGACAAAAAAAAAATTTATTTTGATTTTTTGAATAATCTATAGACGCCAAAGTCGAAAATGTCTTGTCCCATGGCCGACAGTTAATCTCAGGGTTGGCAAGTCGGAAAAAAAAGCATTTTAAAGAGGAAGGTTTCTTACACAGCAATTTATCACAGTTTATGAAAAATCGGTCAAAAAAAAAGGCGGATGTTTGAAATGAAAATGGAAAATTGAATTTTTCAAAATTTATTTCAAACATCCGCATTTTTTTTTATAATCGATTTTTCATTAACAGTGGTAAATTGTTGTAAGAAACCTTCCCCTTTAAAATGCTTCTTCACCTTTTTGTTTCAGACTTGCTAATCCTGAGATTAACTGTCGGCCATGGGACAAAGATATTTTCGACTCTGGCGTCTTCTATAAATTATTCAAAGAATAAAAATTAATTTTTTTTTGTATTTTGTAAAAAAAGAAAAAAATCGACTCCTCCTTGTCATGAATAAAAGAAAACCATAAATAGAGGCTCTCGCGAATTGAGTTGAGATTTATTGTTTGTAATAATATACAAATTCCCCGATAGTTCAACAATAAAAGTCAATGGAAATTAATGAAAGAAAAAAAAATTAAAATTTAAAGAGGTCAGTAGATCAAGAAATTCCTAATTTAAAAAAAATCACAATTTCTTTTTTATAATTTATTTTTCATTTTTATATTTTCAGGCTCGAGTAGCAGCTCTCATTTCGCTGATCGCAGGATCGCCGGTGGATTTTTTCGATCACGCGGTGATAAAAAGAGGATGCATCGATGAAGAGAAAATCGGAAGAATTGACGAAGAGTCGAGGATCAAAAATGGGGGATGGTACGAGCGTGAACGGTGATTCGTCGCTCGGTCGTATTTGCCGTGATTTTTTGCGCAACGTTTGTCATCGTGGTAAACGCTGCAAGTATCTTCACGAGCGTTCCGAAGACGATCACGTCGAGGAATACACATTCTGTCACGATTATCAGAATGGGATGTGCCATTGGCCAGGTTGCAAATTTTTGCACGCGACCGAGAGCGAGGAAAAGCATTTTCGCGCTACCGGAGAGTTACCGTCACACGTGACGAATCGTATAAAAAATAACGCCGACAAGCCTGAATATCCGATTTGCAAGGATTTCGTAAAGGGCAGCTGCCAGAGAGAAAAATGCAAATTTCGACATTACAAGAAGGAAGAACCGCCGATAAATGTTCCCGCACCGTCCCATTTGGCCCCACATTTACCGCAGCACAATATTAATAGCGGGAGTAACGGCGAAACTCACAGATTCGAGGAAGACAGAGGGTAAAGAAAGAGAAAATTTGCACTTTTATTTTCTTACAATTTTCACGTATTCGCAAATTCATATTTTCGCAAATTTAAATTTAAATTTTCTACTCGAAGTCTAATCTGAAGATTGATTATAAAATTACTGTCTCTGAGCTCACTAATTTTTCTCAGAGTATAAATATACAAATATATGAAATACACAAATTCATGGAGGATTAATAATAAGTGCGTTAAAAAAAAATTTGAAAAATAACCGAATGATATTTTCCATCTGGTAAATGTATGATGCCATCATTATTCCCGTTCTGTTATCTGGTTGAAGATTTTCCACGAGCAGAGTTATACTCCAAAGAGTACTTGTTCACAAATAGACAAGGACTTACGTAATACAAGTGGCTCTTTGATATAATGAGTCGACTTATATATAGATCCGCGCCTGTTTATCTCCGTGTATTTACATTTGAAAAGAAAATCCCTGCCAAGGCAGAACGATAATATTTTTTAAAAATCACAAGTTCTCTTTATCTCATGTTTTATTTTCGTTCACAGTTATCATTGGCAATTGGAGGATCAGCATCCTCTCGTGACGAACAACGGTTACAACGCTTCGCCACATCCGGGTGATATATTGGGTCCACCGGAGCCAAAACGTCGTATAGTCTCGGGTGAGACTGTCCTTCATTTTGATGCTTCGCAGATTCTCGGTCAGCACACGGCGCAACCGATAACTCCAGGATATTACTATCCGGTTATAGCGAGAAACGAGGCCAGGGCCATTGTTCTCGAGGATGAAAACTCACTGCTCAGGAAGAAAATTGAGGAACTAAAGAAACAGGTGAAATATTCGTCAATGGTAGCAGAATTATTATCATTATTCGATTTATTTATCGAAAGTGGAAGGTAAAAGTTCGTTTGCAATTCAAATGGTGTCAGAGTCAACTTAAGCAACGATGATTCCAGAGTTGTGAAAATAGTCATGCAAAAGTCATTACCCATTATCTAAACAATGTGTATTGGACAAGTTTTCCATTACGAATTACAAAAGGGATGGCTGCTCTATTACAAATAAAAAAAGTAATGTGTAATGGATGCATGTCCCATTACAAATAAAAAAGTAATATGTAATGGATGCGTGTTCCATTACAAATAAAAAAGTTATGTGTAATGTATGCATATTCCATTATAAATAAAACAAGTAATGTGTAATGGATTCATGTCCCATTACAAATAAAAAAAGTAATGTGTAATGGATGCATGTGCCATTACAAATAAAAAAAGTAATGTGTAATGGATGCGTATTCTATTACAAATAAAAAAGTAATGTGTAATGTATACGTTCCATTACAAATTACAATTTAAAAACAAAAGTAATTTGCACTGGAGAATATTTCATTACAAATAGAAAAATTGCCGTGCTCGTATTAGATACTTGCACATTGCTGTCTCATTATTTTATTTCGCTCACTAAAAATTCATCTACAATTATCACAAATGATCCATAAAGTTAAAAAAAAAGAACATGCACATTATTTAGGGATTCAATAAAGCGACAAATTTTGTATCAGTAACTTGTAATTTTTATTAGATTGCTTATAATTATGGGTAACAGCGCGTAAAAGCAAGTTCAATATAAAGTTGGATAATTTTTGGGGTTGAGTACATTTTCGTACTTCATATTTAACGATGAACTGTCTGTTTTTTTTCTATTTTGTAACTTTAATTGTAATTTTTTAACTGTTATTTGTAATGGAACGTGCATACATTGCACATTACTTTTTTATTTGTAATGAAACACGCATCCATTAGACATTACTTTTTTTTATTTGTAATGGTACACTTATACATTTCACATTATGCAGTGTAATGGGTAATAAATACAGTAATGCATTATTTACAACTCTGGGTGATTCATAATTTTTTTCTCTGATTATACTGAGGTCAAAAGGCGCCCCATTTTTTCAGATTCTGTGCATCACCTAATTTTCAATATTTTGGTATTCATCAATTTGAAAAATTTAAAAAACGCCAATCTTTAAACATTTGAAGTTACCTTTGAGTACAAATTGTCCAATATCCTCTGAGAGAATATTCCTTTCGTTAAAATACATTTTTTTTTACAATAGATACTTAGATAATTTTACGTTACTCAGATACATCGTACAGACGGACGGATAGAAAAATGGAGATATTTATTTATTTATTTATTTTTTAACAGGTCAGTGATTTAACTGCCACAAATGAATTTCTTCTCGACCAAAATGCCCAATTGAGAATGTCGGGTAAACGAACAACGAATGTAACGGCGGTTACGGTTCCGGCAGTGACGATAACGAACACGGTACCACCGTCGCAGGCACCGACGCCACAGCAAATGGTGAACGCCGCCGTCGCAGCTGGAACTTTGAGAACGGTGACAGCGAGCGTCGCGACAGTTCCGGTCAGCATAGCGACCGTGACACCGGTCTCGATAGCCGCGGTGTCAATGGCACCGGTATCGATAGCTCCGCCAATCGTGACAATGGCACAGCAGACTATAACGATGAGTGGCTCTGGTCCACAGCAGAATAATCAGCAGCTCGGTAATCAAGGAAATTCTCAACAAAACGCGAATCTTCCAATGTCCATATCGGGCCCAACAGCCCCAATGGTGACGTATCCTATAATGACCCAAGAACTCAGGCCGGTTCTTCAATAATACACGCAGTGCAAGAATGGAATATTCCGAGAGTGACATTATCGGATCGATGAGATAATTTATTAAAACGGGAGCGGGAATCCTCTGAATTAGGGATGGGCGATATTAAGAAAGAACAGAAAAACCTCAATTCAATTATTTTGAAACACGAATTGTACAGAAGGAAAAAACAAATTGCCATTGTTATCTATCCTTCTTGGTTGCACGATTAATTGAATTTTTTCAATTGGATTATCAATTAATTTTTTTTTTTAATATAGTAAAGGGTGATAAAAATTTCATTGATATCCATTGGTCGGTGTCCCTGAAGGTTTTAATCGAAATTTTGAGGTTGTAACTTATTTAGTATGCTCTTAAAATATAGTTTGATGTTTTCTGCAAAAACGAAATCAGAAATTCATCAGCTAAAAAATCATAGATATTTTGATAATCGAATAACATCGCCCATTCCTGTCTCGAATACCGCGAGTTGAAAAAAAAAATCGGATGAGTATCTTGAGAGATCAAAATCCTTGAAGATGGAGCAATAATTGCCGCAAATGGTCGGTCTCCGCTGAAAGATTTGATTGCCAAAAACTTTCTCACGCCTGATTTTGTATCATCAGCTGAGTGTACAACGAGAAAAAAAAAAGAAAATCTTCGTCAATGATGTTGAATTTCATTGAGACATTTTTTGACATCAACGAAATGAGAAGCTCGGAGAACATTCGTGACGAAACGAGATAGCGCATAATATAGATATATACTGTAAGTACAAAAACTAGAGAAGGATAAATTGAAAAGAAAAAAAAATGTATATTAAACTTTTTTTGGAAGCTGAAATTTGTACGCGTATCGTACACGCCTGTGTAAATAATATATGTATATATAAATATATATATACATATAGATATATATGAACATGTATATCGCGTGAAAAAATAAGGGAAGTTTTTTTTTCGTACAAGTATGAAGAAAAACTCATTTTGATTTTAGTACCGCGATATACGTGTATTTAGTTGGTGATAGCCCATTTTTTCGTACAGAAAGAGAGCCATTTGTGTAATTTCCATCAACGTCGAATAATTTAAATATTCTTATACCTGCTAACGGATAATTTCGAATTAAGGTACTCGTTGCAGTGATTTTAGAGAATGAGCGAGTGGCGAAAGATTTCAAGATTAATTCTTCAGCAGTGGTCGAGTGTTAATCTTTTTTCTTTCGCAATTATTTATCACCTGCGAAACGTAGATATGTAAGTATCAATTGAATATACGAATTTCAATGAATTTTGTGAAATCGAAAAGAAAATCCAATCATCCCTTTTATTTATTATCCTGATATCCTCTCGCTCAGGGTTTTTTTTACAATTCACCGTTACATAACCAGAGTCGGATTCTCCAAATGGAGAAAATATATATTAATTTGATGACCCTCAAGATTTCTTCATCTATATTTTTCGATTCTAGGTCAGCATAACTTATTAACTGTAGCGCGGAGAAAAAACCTATCAACATTTTTTGTCTCTCGTTCAATTCTACGATGGGTGAATTTTTTTAAAACAAACTCACACCTTCAATTAAGGTTTTTTTAAAGTGCGTTTCAAGACTTTTTTTTTACACCGCCATAGGGTTCTAAAAAAATAAATTAAATTTCTTTTTTTCATTTTGGCCAATATTGAATCTCTTCACTAAAATGACTATAATTTTTTTTCTAGATAAGATTCAAACTTCAACTTGAGCTCATTCTCTTCGTGATCATTGAAGCTTCAAAACCTCGCTGAGCCGGAATCGAAAAATATAGAATGCAGAAATCTCGAAGGTCACATTAATTTGAGACGGAGAGAATGAACGGCGGACGTTATTGCATTTTACAAAAATTGAAGTTTACGTTATTACATTTTACAAAAAATGACGGAATGATCCTGGTGGAGTTCGAAATGTTCTTTCGAGTGTAACGATTTTTCTCCTCATCGTCGAGCGATTATTTTCATAAACGGAAAAAAGCTCCGTGAACCAATCTCCGCAAAAAAATAACCGGAGGGAGGAATGTGCGTTTCAGGGTTTTTTCCCCATCATTTATAAGTTTGCGATAACTTTATCTCGAGGGCGAACATTTGCGGCTCTGCAATTTGGCGAATACAGCCATGTTTATCGTTGTATTTCCATGCAAAAAAAAATCTGCCTTGAAATTACGAGGATCTTTTGACGAAACTGCGACAATCGGTGCTTTCAATTGCTCTACAACATCGTTAGAGCGGGTTTTGGAGAACGATTTTTCAGCCAATATGCGCTTGCCAATATGACGGTACAGCAAAAACCGAGCATAAAACGCAAACGCCAATGATGCGTGGAACATTTCAGTACGTTTATAACTTTGATCGTTTGTTCTCGCGTATCCTGCTCCGTGCTTGAATTTTCAATCACGAAATTCGCCTTATCCGCCTTTCTTTCAAGAGGCATCTGAGCGGATATTCGCAATTTTGCTTTTGCCTCTGTGAATCCGCAACGTTCCATCAGACGCTGCAACTGAAGGTCTTCCTCGCTGGATACAAAAAAAAATATCGACAAATCACTGGATTATACAAAAAGAACAATTGTTTTCAAATTATTTCCTCTGAATCTTTTTCAAGAGGTAATATAAAAGGAAAACTGGATTATTCGATTATTCCAGTACTCCTTTTTTTTGTCAAAATTTGAGCCAATATCGGAGCTTTACCAAGTGACTACAATTATTTTGTGCAGATAATTGAGCATATTGCCGGTTTCGAACAACAGCGGTAAATCCATGACAATGAAAGGATGACCTTGAAGAAAATATTTGAGCGCCTGCCAGCACATTCCTCTGTATATGTCAGGATGCGTTATTGCGTTCAATTTTTTTCTCTTCTCAATGTCGTTGAATATTAAATCGCCGAGTTTGGCTCTGTCCAAACAGCCCGATTCCTCGAAAACTCCATCTCCAAATTCCTTTTGAATCTTTTTCCAAGCAGATTTACCTGGCTCTACGACTGTTTACATAGGAGAGAATAATATAATAATATATTATATATCAAACGTATTAAAATAAATAATATAATTAAAATTTGTGATGTAATGGGAAAAATTTCGTTCACAGCTTTGAAAAAATCAAAAGAACATTGCAAGATATACAAATTTATCAACTAGACGTTTGCTGATGGCAATAAATAAAAACAAAACAAGGCGGGGGCATAGTGCGAGGATAAAAATTTTCGCATAAGCAGGTTGAACGAGCATTGTAATATATCTAGATTTCTAACCTTGACGAGCTATTGTATCAGCATCTATGACCGGTATACCGTGTTCGCGAAATATTGCAGAAACGGTACTTTTACCTGTGGCAATGCCACCGGTCAATCCGACGATAAACATTTCAACTTATTTCACCAATATCCACGAAATTAACAGATAACCGAAGTGTCAAGTGCGTCAGGTGATTGCACTTGTTTTCATGTTCCAGAAACTAAATTTGATGTGCTTATATGATATATATGTATGTATATATATATATGTTCAATAAGGGTGAAGTTGGCTGCACAACTTGGAATTTTTTGAATCTCACTTGATCGATGTTATTCGAAGAAACAAATGATTTTAGTGAATGACTCATTGATAATTCAAAGTTTCTTTAACCAACGAATTCAGACGTACATAGCGAAACGGAAGGAAAAAGGAACAGCTGATCCTCTTGTTAAATTTAATAAAGCCCGCCATTTTTTCCGATTTGAAAATTTGAAATTATTTACCATCAAAATTTAAAAAAAATTCATAAGAACCAAAAAGTTATTAGAAAAGTAATGATTATGGAAGATAAAATGTTCGTTGAAAGAGAAGAAAGGTACGAAAATGTTTTCGTTCGTTTGTAAAAATAATTTTTTAATAGTCACTAAAATTGTATATAACATTACAAGAAAGTCATGCAACAAAATGTACAAATTCAGTTGACGAGATACCCCGTTAATAGATATCCACCTAGATCGTTCATCATAATATCAGGATGTGTTCTATTCGGCAGTACTTGATAAGAACGCAAGAAATTTGAAAATAATCTCAGATTCACAATGTCGCCTCGCTGTTTCAGCGCTACGTAAGTTTCTTGCAGAGGTTCGCGATAACAGTGATAAATCACGAATGGCCTCGAAGTTCCCAAAAACTTCAGCAAAGCCTTGATGACATTGAGCGGGTGTTCCTTCGCAATAACGACTAGACCCTCGACTTTTCTTTCTCCGCAGAGTTCCACCGCTCTGCCTGTTTCCAACAGCCACTTTGGTTTCTTCGCTGCGATTTCCGCACCTCCCTCGTCGCTCTGTTTTCTCTTCATAGGATTGACGTTTTCACCTACTTCCAATCCCTTTTCCTCCGCCGGGTCTTCCGAACTCTCGTCTTTTTTTTCATCTACGCAGTCCTCGCTCTGTTTTCTTTTCGGCGGATTGACATTTTCACCTGCACTAAGATTCTTTGCTTCTTCCGTTACTGCCTGCTGCGTCGTATCGGTTGAATTCTCGTTATTCATTGACTTTTTGCTTTTCGACCCATTGCAACTGCCATTTTTCGCCGATAGAGAAGACTTCCAAGATATTTCCTCCATAATCGCGCTCTCACCTTGATAGTGGAATCTTAAAAAACTGTACAGATTAACGGTCAGCAAACGTTCCATCTGTTCGCCGGGGAAGTTCATAGCTTGAATAAGCGTGTTTTGAGCCTGATTACCAGGATGCAAATAAATAATGATGCCGCTGGTATCAGCGCCGATTCTGTTCAACATCGCGGAAGCCGGCAAGCCCATTGATCCGCTGTCGTAGATCATATAAATACCGTCGGCTTTGACATCGCAGTAAGCCAAAATTTGCGCCAGAGCATCCATGCGCAGGCAACTTATTCTAGTGTAATCTTGTCGGAAATAAATATCCTGGAGAATGTCTATCGTTGGCTGACGTATCGTTAAAAACCTGAAGTACTTTCGTTCTTTTTTCTTTATGTATTTATCTTGGGAATACTCCGTTTTAGCGGCGAATGATTTACTATTCTCGATAAGACGTCCGACAATTTCATTGCTCGACTTACCGGACTCGCGTAGATCCTCGATTTCCTCTTTCGAGAGTTTCTGCGATTTTCCATCGTCCATTATTGTTCTATTGTCCATTCCGCTGGTCAATGCTTTCCTCAATTCTTCAGAGGTTTCCGCGCGCTCCGCGACTTCGAGGGTAAACATTTTTTTATTCGTCTTCGATTTAATCATCTTAAAAGTGGTCCAGAATGGCTTGTCGATGATACCCTTAACTTCAATCTGCTCCTTTCCCAATGTTAACGTTCCATTCTCCGTCACACGACAGAGCTTTCGGTAAGTCTGTTTTTGCACTACGACGTAATCACCAACTCGCACCCTATTTTCCTCAATCACACTCATTCTATTTCTTTCTTGTTAAGATGGAATTTGTATACAGTCTATTTTTTTGGAGCTAGAAAATGGAGAAATTGGAGCACGGGAAAAACTTTATTTTTTATAGCTCCGACTAGCTCCGACGACGCGGCATTTGAGGTTATGTGAAACGCGCACGTGGATGTGTGCGCGCAAGATACGAAGAGAGCGGTGATTGGCTCGGTCGACAGCCAATAGCGAAGAGAGATGAATGGCGCCAAAATTTGAAGAGCCTAATTCAAACGAGAATAAAAATTGTCCTTTCTTCATGAAAACATGTATATTTTTTAATCGACTTTGACTAAAAATGTCTATCCGAAAGGAAATGCACGGGCAATACAAAGAACGTACAGACTTATTGAAAGTTAAAGCTTTACCAGTGAGAAGATTGAAAAATACAACAAAAGAGTATTTAGTCACAACAGATTTTTTATTATCATATTTTAAACTATCCAAGAACCCAAAAAGCTCCGAAAAATCGATATTTTCAGGGCTCATGACTTCGGTGCCGGTAAAACGATGCAAAAACTTTAATTACTGAGAATTTCATGTTCGAAACGGAGAAAGGAACAAGGTTATTTTTAATATTTTTTCATATTCAAACGCATCATATAGAAATTTATTTTATATTCATTTGGCAATTAATATAACTTTATGCATTGATAACATGATTGTGAGTCAAGCGAAGGGACTCTCGTTTTTTTTAATCTTCCAACGATTGTCCATCAGATGGAACGAATGTGATGAGATATTCGATCAGTGTGATTTTGGATGCATCTTCAAGCCTCGACTTCATCGTGGGTCACTCTTTTCTCATCACCTTTTAGGGACCAGTCGGGTTTTTTCTGAAAACCAATAACGATTCATTAATATTTAAATATTTTATGGACACGCGCACACCTTTTTTTTAAGGAGGCTAAAAAAAAACAACTGCCCGAACTCTATTCTAATAGAAAAGTTTTCCAGAGAGGAAAAAAATAAATTGGGGGAAAGATTTTTTTAGTCAAAAGCAGGATGATAAAGTCTGAATCATTGAAGAAGAAAGAAGAAAAATCTTACCTCGTTAGATCATACGTTTTGTCGCAGCGTTATTTTAGAGTCAAATTTTATTTTAGAGTCATACAATTTTTCATTATCGATAGAAAAAAAGGCAGACAAATATTGAAGGAAGAGAAGAGAGATATCTGAAAAGATACCGTAGAAAATAAAGAGACGAAAGATAATACAGATCGTTAGACTATAAAATTTTTAACGGAAGAAACATAGTTTCACATATGATCGATGAATATTTACAGTAGAGATAACACAATATAGAGATAACAGATTATACATAACAAGCTCGAATCTTAAATACGCAGAAAAGAGAAATAAGAACGAAAAAATAAATTTTCACCATAAAAAGGGTCAACAACAACAATTCGTAGCTTAGCAGAATCAAATGTTCAATTTCTCCAGCTGATGTGTAATTTTTAGCGTGAGAGAAAATTCAAGAAAAAAAATAAAATCCAAAATGTAAATCGATAATGCGCGGCCAATTTGACATACGATCGTTTGTATAAATGTGTGTATTTAGAACATCGTTGGCTAAGGCGTCGTAGAAGATTATTTCTTCGTCTGCCACTCCGCCTTCTCGGATTTCTTCGGCTGTACGACACAATTCATATTCCTCATAAGCCTTATTCATTCGAATTATTTCCCTCAAATTTATGTAAAACTCTTCCGTCGGTAAAACAGTTTCAGAGAAGATTTACATAATCTCGAGGCCATGGAGTTAGTGATTTTTTCGTAGTTCAATAAAGCCTCTTGGACTTTAAAGTACTAGTCTACTTTAGAAGACAAAAAAAATGAAAATTTTCAAGATTTTTTTTCTTATTTCGAAATTGTTTCATCCTTCGCAAATACAAAAAAAAATTATATTCGAGTTAATGAATAATCGATTAAAAAAATGGTAGATGTTTGAAATAAATTGTGAAAAATTCAATTTTTCATCTTCATTTCAAACATCCACCTTTTTTTTTAAATCCATTTTTCATTACCGGTGGTAAATTTTTGTGTAAGAAACCTTCCTTTTTAAAATGCTTTTTTATTTTTTTGTTTCAGACTTGCCAATCCTGAGATTAACTGTCGGCCATGGTACAAGACTTTTTCGACTTTGGCGCCTTCTATAAATTATTCAAAGAATCAAAATAAAAAATAATTTTTTTTTCGTGTTTTTGGAGAATTAAACAATGTCATAAAAATAGTTTTATAGCCATATGTGATAAAGAAGCTGAGAAAAAAAATCTTAAAAATTTTGTTTTGGCCTTCTAAAGTAGACTATATAGAATCTTAATAATTCGATATAGCCAGTGCGAATTTTTTTACCTCTTTGTCCTCCTCTTCAAGGGTGAATTCCTTCTTCTTAACCTGCTTGAGTTGATTACGGAAGTTAAATTCGGCGGCCTTTTTCTGGAGCTTGGCGAATTTGCTCTCGTACTTGGAGACCTTTTTCAGGGTTGGCTTCATGCTGATGGAAATCAATTATCGTTAAAGATCGATATATACGAAAATGTTATTAATAAAAGCGTGAAATAATTAAGTATCGAATTACTTACAATTTACCCCGGAGGTCGTTGACTTGTCCGTTCAGATCGGAAATCTGTGACAATGAAATTTTTAAATTAGAGATGAAAATAATGATTGAATATTTCGAAATCGATCATTCAATTTTTCGAAAAAAATTACTTTTTAACAATTAGTCCTCAAAATTTGATTAAGGGATTTTTATAGATATTTTAACATTCAGATTGTTGGAGCTGCAGAAAAAGCTGTTACAGCGAAGAAAATAATCGAAAGTTTTATCGAACGAAAAAGAGTTAAAATTCCCTGAAAGAGTAACCGGAAATTACAAATTGCATCGTCGAGAAGATCAAATATTGTGTTTTGATTTTTCTTAAAAATTAAATAAAATGTAATTCATATCAAATATTTTAAAAATAATGGTCAAAACACAATATTCGAGTTTTCTCAAGATATAAAAAAAATTCATTATCAATAAAATAGAAAGACAGGGATAGAAGAGTGTGAGAGATGGATCAAAAAAGGCGGCGTCAGCGAGATGTGAATATTTTGCATTGGCAAAAAAATTCAATTTTTCGAATTTTTCAATTTCGGCCGAGAAAAAAAAATCACCAAAAATGGGATGCAAAGCTTGTAATTATTATGGCGATTGTGAGCTGCAGGGTTTTGAAAATTATCGCGGTATTTACAAGTACGTAAAAGTATGTGTCAGTGTTGTTTTTTGAAAAATCTTGAAAAAACTTTGATACTGTCTTTCGTGATAATGTACCTCGTAGTCCTTCTTCTTAACGATATATTCGATGTCGAATTTTTGATCCTCCAACGCAATGATCCTAGTGTGGTACTCGCGCAACACGCGCTTGATAGTATCTGCGTGTTTAGCGAGCCAAAAAGAGAAGAAAAAAAGTCAAATGTCTTTGCGGAGAAGATTTTTCTCTTTTTTTCACGTGCGAGCCGGAATAATTGTTTGAGTATGATTGGCGAAAAAAAAACATAAACAAACATAACAAAAACATAACATAAAAACATAACATAAAAACAAAACAACAAAAATAAACCGGGAGAAATTATTCTTCCGAACCATCAGTTTTTCATGGATAATTATTTGAAAAAAAAAAAATTAATTACCCTCATTGGCGTCATCGACGACCCTTGGCTTTCCGCAACGCTGTTCAATTATGCGTCTTCTCTCGGCGGCTTTTCTCTCCTGCTCCTTCTTCAATTCCTCGGCGGCTTTCTTACGCAACAGCAACTGCGTTGGAAAATTATACGTATTGAAAAAAATTCGCAATATAAAATTATGTATTATATAACACAATTATATACGGGGCATTCCATCCCAAATCGGACAGTTTGAAAAACTTTTTTTTATATTTCCTCATTTTTTTAATATTTTTGAGTACCCATCAAAAGACCCTTCCTTCTAAATTTTGAGATTTTTTTTATTACCCGTTCAAAAGATATTAAATAAACAAAAAACTGCTCTTTTTTTGGTATTTTGGTCATAAATTGTTTAATAATGGTCTAAATTAAAAGTTTTTTTTTCAAAATTTTTGTTTTTTTATGGCCTTTTCAGAAAAAAATACAACAAAAATATTCGACGTGTTTTTTAATGAGTTTTTTGAGTTTTAAGCTTTAAATAGCGTTTTTAAAAGTGATTGTCATTTTTGATTTTGTTTTTTAATTTTTGGTTTCAAACATCTATCTATTCCGATAGATAGATGTTTGAAACTAGTCCGATCGTGGGATCTCAATAACTACTATGTTCTTGATTTTTGAAAATGAAATTTTTTGTACTATACTTTTTATACTATTTTGCACAATATACTATTTTCAAACTGTCGGATTTGGGATGGAATGCCTCATATATAATATATAAATAATATATTATTATTATATATGTGTTATATGGGCCATTCCCTGTCAAATAATTGAGATGGGAGAGACGAAAGTCCCAGAGAAAATGTAGGACAATGTCGTGCCTCGCGCTCAGCAATGATGCGCCACCCTTACTCGCGTGTATGGCGTGTAGCGTTTGATTCGGCGCCTAGCAAAGATGCCGCGCCATCCTAACTCGCGTGCATGGCGTGTAGCGTTCGATTTCGCGCCTAGCAAAGACGCTAATTTTACTGCTCAAAATTACAAAGCTACATGATTGCTCAACTTCACTCAACTTAGAGGTGATAAAAAAACAATATTTTTTACCAAAGTTCAAGAATTCATATTTTTGAAAAAAAAACCTTTCTGAAAATTTCAGGATCTTTTAACATCTTTTAAGATCAGTACAAGGTATTATATAACAAAAAATGAATCAGAAATTTAATATTGATCGTGGATTTTCACGATTAAAAAAATAAATTTGAAAAATTGAAAAAATGATGAAATTTTGAATTTCAAAAAAAACATCTAATTCTTATCTTTAGGTAGAACTTCGTTTTATGATAAAAGAAAACTTCCGACCAGATTTCATCGAAATTGAAAGGGGTCGATTTCAATATTGGTCGATTCGACATGGAATGGCCTAGATGTAATATATAATTATATATTATACATAATTCATAATAAAATTATAATTTATCACGTGAAAAATGATAATTATTTCGTATAAATATAAAAATAACTCACTCTGAGTTTCTTCTTTCTCTCCGGCGTCATGAAACCCTTCTTTGCCTTTTTGGCCTTTGAGGCTTCCTCGAGACGAGCGCGCACCTCGGCCCTTTTCCTATCGGTCTCCGCCTGCTTCCTCTTCTTTTCCTGTTTCATTTTTCCGTTCGTTTCCGTAAAACTCAAGAAATTAGGCACGGGAGGAGAAAAAAAAGAGCAAAAAACCGACTCATCGTGGAATCGTTACGAGTGTTTGTATTCACTTTTAGAAAAATGACACAATAGGATTTTTTTTTCTTTCAAAAGCATGCAAACGAGTAAGATCTCTGTTAAATAAAGAATTTTTTTCTTTGTACACTGTACAAAATCTTACGTACATCCTCGATGCGTTTTCTCTGCAAATGAAAAGGAGAAACAGAAACAAAACGGTTTATTCAAAAAGTATACTAGACGTCTTATGGGTCGTTTTATTTTTCGTATTTTACGAAAACAAAATTTGCTCGTTGCAAAATTGCAATGTTGCAAGCGTTGCGTCGGTGTGCGAAGCATAATGAAGCGGGGATAAAATGGAAGAGGCGTCATAAACGTTATTAGAATAATACGTGGAGGCGCGTCGTTATGTATAGTTGGCAACATTTCAAGCTATACACAGCGGCACATAAAACGGGGTCTTTTGAGCTTTTTCGAAAGAAAAAAAACAAGGAACGATCGTGCCTCACGCGATACCGTTATAGCCACACAAAATACGACGTCGAGCCGTGCCAGGGCGAAACGAATTTCACGAGATTTCGAATTTTTTAAAAACAAAACATCAATTTTCAGGTGCGCAACTTAGAACGTTGGTATAATGTTTGTGATTTTTTCCCCATCTTGAAACGGATTTAATACAATTTCGAGTCTTTATTAAAATCAAACAGCAATTTGTAGCGATGGAACTTGAATTAGAACACGCCCGTATAACTTTTGCAATTTTTTTTCATGGCTCTGATAAATCCAATCTTTGTGAAACTTTTGGGGTGTTTTTTTGCATATCTCATTATTGTCAAACAATTTTTTGATACCAGAAATTTGATTTTTTATTGAATTATTATGAAATTTCGCGATACTGGAATTTTTTTAAAATCGAGCGTTTGGGATTTTTCGAACGAAACATTTTTGAAACAAAAGAACCGATAAACTTCTCAACTTCTCAAGAATCGATTCCCAAAGTGAACCTGAGAGATTTATTTGAAAAACACAATTGAACGATTGAATTGAAAATTGACCGCGAAAAAGAATTTCAATTTTTACAATTACTTTGCAAAATCTGAGATAGATTGAATTAAAAAAAAAAAAAAGAATAAAGCGAGGAGACTCTTGTGTTTCGAGCCAGGAATCCCAAGACGGTCAGACGCTCTGATGTTTCAATCGTGCGTGGGCGAAGATCTAAATCTGTCGTGGAACCGTTGACTGTGCGGGCGGTTCATTTTAAATTGAAAAAGCCGTTTGTCAGAATTTACAAAATATTTTCAATGCCTCATTGTTTCGATCGAGGATTTTCACATGCAGGAAAGAAGCCAAACGAGGGAACACAATAAGTACAACAATACTGCATCAGGAGAAAACCGTGTCCACATTATTCCAGTCCGTTCCAACGTCCCCAACGAGAATTGCGTCATGGTCGTATCGGATTTCCAAAAAACATTCGGAGCGAAAATAGAACAAGAGAAGAAAGAACGTAAAGTTAGACAAAATGTACTTTTTCATTCGTTCAAATCGCTGTCATTGATTTGATAATTTGACACCCACCTTACATCGTCGTCGAGGGCCATTTTGATGCCGGGATGCTAGAAGTACTCCGCTAGCTGAAAAAAAAATTAAATTAAAAACAAATTACAGAAATATTTGACAAAACAAAATATTCAAAAAATGATTATTCCGCTGAAATAACGAAAAGTTATTATTTTAACAAAATATTCTGAAGTCACTTTGTTCACTTAAAATTATGATCCATTAATTATTTTCGAGACTACACTTCGTCTAAACTTTGTGGAAAAAAAATAAGGCAATAAAGAGTTTTTGGTGTTTTTTCACGTTTGTAAAATAAAAACAAAAATTAAATATTGCACGAATGTAACACGTCACTTGAAAATGGATTTTTAATCATGAGATTGCGGATATTGTTTGTACCAATGTCTTTGAGCTCGATTTCTTCGAGCTTAGCGTTAATTTTCACCCCCCTAATTACCGATTGGGGACGCACTGGATATTCGTGATAAAAATGTATTTTAATTACTTTATTTGATAATAACTTACTTGGGATATCTAAGGAAGGAACACGAGGCTGTTTGAACGGTTCCTCGGTGGCTGACTATTTCGTCGGGATAACTCGTACCTCGATCCATCCTCATCGCGAGTCGCGAAGGGGGTTGAGAAAAAAACCTCCCCCCCACCCCCGCTCAGGATGACTTGATTGGCTGGAACGGTTTTAGGCGAGCCGGCGGTTTCTGGCGTTCGTACTAAAATTAGTACGAAACTGAAAACCGAGCCGACCCCTAAACCACTTTCTCTCTCTCTCTCTCTCTCTCTCTCTCTCTCTCTCTCTCTCTCTCTCTATTTATCTCTCATTCTCATTTTGCTCCCACATCGCTCTCTCTTTCTTCAACTTCGGATTTTGTCGTTTCATTTTATGCGCCAGTTTACAAACCCTCGCTTCTACCATTTATTGGGAAAAAAGAAGTTCGAGTCCATAAAATAAAAAATTAGCCGCATGATGAAAAATCTCTTGGCACTGTTTTATCCGGCATTCCGGACAGGGTTGAAAAGATTTCCTTATGAGTGAGAAGAATAATTAGAAAAGCTTTCCACAATTTGCGTGATTTTTTGATTAATGGAAAATTGATTGAAATAATGAAATTTGAAAAAGATGTAAAGTGAATAATTTGAATAAAAATTATGAGCAGTTGGGAAATGATTCGTAATTCGGATTAGAACTATTCTAATGATTTTCTGATAATAAATAATGAATTTTGAAAAGGATGCAAATTGAATAATTTGAATAAAAATTATGAGCAGTTGGGAAATAATTCGTAATTCGGATTAAAACGATTCTAATAACTTTCCGATAAAGAACAATGAAATTTGAAAAGGATGCAAATTCAATAATTTGAATAAAAATTATGAGCAGTTGGGAAATAATTCGTAATTCGGATTAAAACGATTCTAATAACTTTCCGATAAAGAATAATGAAATTTGAAAAGGATGCAAATTGAATAATTTGAATAAAAATTATGAGCAGTTGGGAAATAATTCGTAATTCGGATTAGAACGATTTTAATGATTTTCCGATCAGATATAATGAAATTTGAAAATCATGCAAATTGAATAATTTGAATAAAAATTATGAGCAGTTGGGAAATAATTCGTAATTCGGATTAGAACGATCTTAATAACTTTCCGATCCAAAATAATGAAATTGGAAAAGGATGCAAATTGAATAATTTCAATAATAATTATGAGAAGCTAGAAAATAATTTGTAATTCGGATTAGAACGGTCCTAATGATTTTCCGATCAGAAATAATGTAATTTGAAAAGGATGCAAATTGAATAATTTGAATAAAAATTATGAGCAGGTGGGAAATAATTCGTAATTTGGATTAAAACGATTCTAATAACTTTCCGATCAAAAATAATGAAATTAAAAAAGGATGCAAATTGAATAGCTTCAATAAAAGTTATGAGCAGTTGGGAAATAATTCATAATTCGGATTCGAACGATTCTAATGATTTTCCGATCGGAAATAATGAAATTTGAAAAAGATGCAAATTGAATAATTTCAATAAATATTGTGAGCAGCTGGAAAATAATTTGTAATTCGGATTAGAACGATTCCAATGATTTTCCGATCAGAAATAATGAAATTTGAATAGGATGCAAATTGAATAATTTGAATAAAAATTATGAGCAACTGGAAAATAATTCGTAATTCAGATTAGAACGATTCGAATGATTGTCCGATCGACATTGACCGGAATAAAAATATATCAGTCTGTACAAAATGAAGAAGAATTTGAAAAATAATGAAAATGACTCTTATTAATGATACCCGCCATTTGGAAGATTTGAACGATCGTCCGAATTGCTTCTAGGCTGAAACAAATGATCCTTGCAATGAATCGCATGATTTTTCGTTCGTTTGATTTGAGAGTATTCGAATAATCAGGGAAACCCGATATCAAAAATGTTCTCATACGTGTATATGAATATGGGCAGCGTTTGTGTTGGGTTATAAAAGCGGGAAGAATCTAAAAATAAATCAAAGTATAAAGCGTCTCTCTGTCCCGGCGTTTTTCCGCCTCCGCTACGACGACGAATACGACGATGAAGCCCGCCGAGGTGTGACTTTTGGGGTCCGCGTCGCAGTTACGATGATCCACGAAGAATTCGTTGTCGAATATGAAAAAAAATATACCTCGAGTCTGCCGTTCAAAAGAGCTACCAATTTTTATTCAACTCCAAAACCGAGTCCATAGAGATTTAAAAAAAAGAATCGAGAACCAAGAAGGCAATCGAAGGGCCATTTCTTATCTAAAATCCGTTCGATCTTCCCAGAGAAAAGAAACTTTTCAAGTTCATTAGAATTTTTGTATTCAATTTAATTGCATTTCCTTCAATATAAATATATATACGTAGATGAAGGCTCTTCTCTTATAAAAAAAGTAGCGTCTCTGCAAACCAACTTTGAAGCCATTAGAAATTGCTTTAATTTTATTTCAGGACCAAGTTCCATCGGTTGTACTTTTGTTAGTACAAAATTTGTTCACCGAGGGCTTTACCGTCACGTGCATATTTATTTCAAGTTTAAAGTGGCCCAACTATTCTCGTAACCGAGGAGAAGTTGATAGCAGCTGAAGAACGATGAATCCTCGAGTAAAAGCCTACGGAGGATTTGGTTTGAAGTTCTCTTCAAAAGCTCTGAAGTTTCATTTCAGGTCGAAAATTTTTTATTCCATAAATGCAGCAAGAAGTTTCTTTAAAAAAAATTTAAAAATGGCGCGTCCTATTTTCGGCCACCATAACAATAATAATAATAAAAATAATAAACAATAACAAATGATAATAAATAATTAATAGTAATAATAAAAAATAATAAATCGCGAATAATATAATTTGGCGTGCAATAATGTTTAATTACAAAACGAAAATTTCGTTTTTATCCCTAATTTTCATAACGCGCGTGTAATTCTCGCCTCGTTTGTATATTGGGCTTTCACGGTCCGCTTGAGGATGCGAGGAGCTTAGCCAAGCGTGATTTTCACGCGCGGTGTCCAATCCGTCGCTGTGGTGTGATAAAAAAATAAAATAAAACAAAAAAACACATGAATAACTGCTGCCAGGAAGTACACAACGATGATTAAAGGGAAAAAGCAACTTTATCCACGCGAATGTGCAATAACTTTTTTTTTCATGTTTGTAAATCCTCTGGAAAAACGTGAATTAAATTCCAATTCAGGATATACGTACAATGTTTACAGTTGAAATAACGATGTGGCCTTTTACATCGCCAGATGAATGTTAAATTCACGTGGAAAACGTGATTTTATCGTAGCGAAGTTGCAAAGATTTTTGATGAAATTTTATATTCACGTGAGTCTTATAGAAAATAATGACATTAAATATATATATATATATATTTTTAATATATATTTTTTTAACACCTTGTACTGATCTTAAAAAATCCTGAAATTTTCAGAATTGCGTTTTTTTCTTCAAAAATATGCATTTTCGAGTAAATATTTTTTTTTGTTATTTACCGCTAAGTTAAGTGAAGTTGAGCAATCTTGTAATTTTGTAATTTTGAGCAGTAAAAATTACATGATTGCTCAACTTTACTTAACTTAGAGGTAGAAAAAAACCTTTGTGTAGCAAAATTCAAAAATTCATATTTTTGAAAAAAAACCCAATTCTAAAAATTTCAGAATCTTTTAAGATCAGTGCAAGGATTATATAAAAATAAAAAAAACCAAAAATTTAATATTGATCGGGGTTTTCACAAGTTAAAAAAATTCAAAATTCTCCAAATTCATCATTTTTCAAAAAAAATTTTCGGAATATTTTTTTTGTAGCTCTAAGTATATTCTTTAAGACGAATATTTAAAAAATAAACTTGAAAAATTGAACAAATGGTGAAATTTTGAATTTTGCACAACTTTCGAAAATAGTTTTTAAAAAAATGTTCTTTGGTAGAACTTTGTTTTGTGATATAAGAAAACTTCTAACCAAATTTCATCGAAATTGACAAGGGTCAATTCAAACTATTGGTCGATTTGACATGGAATGACCCAATCATAAAATAATAACGACAATACAAGAGTGGAATTGGTCCCAAAAGTATTGGTATTTTGAAAGCTGACTCAAGGTTTTCTTTTTTAGGTACATAAAACAAATTACAAATTTAAGAATAGATCATTTATCGATCGAGTAACGTAACGGGAAGCAAGCATAAGCAATGTATACACGATGGAAACTTCTTAGTTGGCATCCGGTCAATAAGAATTTTCCATCGCGTTATCCACAGGGAATTCGAGAAGATTGTTTCCACGAATAGATGGCGCGCACTCTGGATCGCTGCGATCGCTGCGCGCAGTATTTAATTCGTGTTTTATGAAGAATTTCATATTTCCATCAAAGAGTTTACATCGTCTCAGCGTTTTAGATTTGACTGGATTTTTTAAATGATCGCACATGTTATAAAAAGTACCCGGAATTTTTTGTAATTTTTTTGGAACAATATATTTTTTACTATTTGTTGGAATTAGATAACATTTACTTCATCGAAAAATTAAAAAAATAAATTTCAGAAAAATGGAAATTGATTTATTATCAAACAAAAAAAAATGTAATAAAATTCATAGAAGAAACACAAAAAATTAATAAAAATAATACAAAACAAAATAAATAAAGCAAAAATATAATAATTTCAATTAAAATTATTCAAATAGATAGGACCAATTATAATTGGAATACTGGAGATTAAAATTAAGTCATTTAATTTTGTTCTCGATGAATTCTTAGTTTCCAAGTAAAACCATTGTCAGTTATACATAAAAAAGGGAACATGCTGAAAAACCCGTAGAAATATTTAGAATTTCGTTTGTTCTTAGCTAAACAATTTTTTTTTCTCGCTGAATTCATAGTTTTCAGGTAAAACCTCTGTCAGTTTATTTTTTTCTCGATGAATTCATAGTTTCCAAGTAAAACCACTGTCAATTAAAAATGAAGAAGGGAATTTGCCGAAAAACCCCTAGAAATATTTAGAATTTCGTCTGTTTTTAGCTAAACAATTTTTGTTTCTCGCTGAATTCATAGTTTCCAGGTGAAATCTCTGTCAATCAATTTTTTTCTCGATGAATTCATAGTTTCCGAGTAAAACCACTGTCAATTATACATGAAGAAGGGAACACGCAGAAAAACCCGTAGCAATATTCAGAATTTCGTCTGTTTTTAGCTAAACAATTTTTTTTCTCTATGAATTCATAGTTTCCAGGTGACATCTCTGTCAGTTAATTTTTTTGTCGATGAATTCATAGTTTCCAAGTAAAACCACTGTCAATTGTGCACGGAGAAGGGATCACGCTGAAAAACTGGTAGAAATATTTAGAATTTCGTCTGTTTTTAGCTAAACAATTTTTGTTTCTCGCTGAATTCATATTTTCCAGGTAACATCTCGGTCAGTTAATTTTTGTCTCGATGAATTCTTAGTTTCCAAGTAAAACCACCGTCAGTTATACATGAAGAAGGGAACACGCTGAAAAACCCGTAGAAATATTCAGAATTTCGTCTGTTTTTAGCTAAACGATTTTTGTTTCTCGATGAATTCATAGTTTCCAGGTGAAATCTCTGTTAGTTAATTTTTTTTTCGATGAATTCATAGTTTCCGAGTAAAACCACTGTCAATTGTACATGAAGAAGCGAACACGCTGAAAAACCCGTATAAATATTTAGAATTTCGTCTGTATTTAGCTAAACAATTTTTTGTTCTCTATGAATTTATAGTTTCCAGGTTGGATGTGCGTGCACCACGTCGAACGACGGTGGTATCGGGACACGCGCGCGCTTATATCACAGAGAGAAGCGGAGAGAAGTATCATCGGCACAGCATCCGCGTCTCGCGTTTCGTAGTTCAGTCGCCGTTGAGACCGCGACATCGTCGGGCCTGTTCGAGACACCCGGCCACAAAAAATAGATAAAATTATAATAACAAATTAGTCCTTTCGTGTCCTTGCCGCGACGATATCCACGAGGTTCCAGAAACGGGGTCAAGCTCGAAGAATTAGAAAAAAAAAATAACTTAAAAAAACAGAAATAGCTTTCGCGTTCGACGATTATTGTCAATTCAAACATTTCTGTCAATTGACATTTCGCACGATCTGCTCGTCAATATTGGCAGTAAAGTATACATTTATCAATTTCACGAATCACAATCACGTTAAAAATACACGCAAACAAAAACAAAATCAATAAAAATTAATCAAATATCATTAGAGTTTAGCAGAATTTTTTTTTTTAGTAATTCAATATTCATTAATATTTATCATTATTACTATTATTAATATTTGAATTATTATTTAAATTATCATAATTGTTTTTAATTATCGTTTGGATGAATTTAAGTTACGCAAAGTTGAATTTTGAATTAATAGCCATTTTGAACTGATAATTTCATCATCAGTGGGTTCGAAAATGAAAGAAAAATGAAGTATCGTCTGGATTAAAAATTCATTTTTCTTGGAGTAAATGACACGCGCAGTCGTCGACGAGAAAAATTCGTAAATCTTCGTTACCTTCCCCTTCGGATGGCAGTAATGAATTTTTCTTTTTGCGAGCGAAAAATGAAGAATCACTCCTTCTGATTAATTGAGAGAGGCAGGCACTTTGAGGTTTCTTTTTTTCTCCCTCCCATTGTCTCGATAAAATAATCGTTGACGAAGGGATAAAGCTGTAAATTTATTTTCTTATAAAATCAACATTGTGGTATTGACATTTTTACGAATTTTATCAATCATCATTCATTCGCGTATCGGTGAAACTCTCTTGGGGAAAGGGAATCTATGTTTTTGGGGCAATTTCAGCTTGTCAGTCGATTGTTGTGTCAGGGGAGTGTCAATGTCAGTGTTGATTAAACTTTTGATAAAAAGGGGGTTTATTTTGCAAATAGTCGACAGATGGTTTTTTTAAATCAAATTATCAATTGTGCTTTCAATTTTTTGGAACTTTTCAATTTTTAACATCTCCTAAGCGGTGATAATGAAAATTATAGATTGAAAATTATAGATTCAAAATTATACAAAATTATAATTATGATGCATAATATATTGTAATAATATGATACTACATTATTATAATATATAATTAATATAATAATTGACAGAATATATATATATATTTTTTTACGTTAATTGATTTTAAATAATTTTTTTGCAAATCATGTGATAAAATTGGTCAAAAAATGAAATGATAATCGATTGTGGGACCCAACTTAAAAAGAGGCTAGACTTGCCGGAATTACGTTAAATTTTGATGGGTATGAATAAAGAGAGGATTGAAAGGTAATTCAACGTTTCACGTACAAGACAA
The DNA here is from genome assembly GCA_946863875.1 of Alloplasta piceator. Taxonomy (NCBI): domain Eukaryota; kingdom Metazoa; phylum Arthropoda; class Insecta; order Hymenoptera; family Ichneumonidae; genus Alloplasta; species Alloplasta piceator. The sequence goes on along the minus strand of OX333079.1, from coordinate 2,248,857 downwards.
GTTCGCGAAATACGGGCTGGTGTAACATTGAATATCGATTCGTTATATCGTATCATACGTATCCATTCTGGCGAAATGACAATGAGAAATCGGTGTCACACTTTCCCTCAAACTTTGGTTATAATTTTCGTGATAGGCGTGTCAAGTTTCTCCGTCAGTAGACCTCGAACTCCAGCTGAGAAACATATTCTGTCCTGGATAAATTTGCGAGAAATATCCTTCGAGTGATTCCGAACGATCGTGCAAACTTTCAAGCGCTCCCGTCAACGATTGACGCTTAAACAAACGGGCAATGCAATCCGCAGGGAAAAATACATTTCAACGAAGAAAATGACCTCCCACTTGTCAAGATCGAACTAATATTAAGGGGGAAAGCCCAGCATTGGACCGCCATTCTTGTTTGCTATCGGGCCAGTGGACGATTTATATTTTATCCCATTGTGAGGGAATTTTTTGAGAAGTGGATTCAGTCAGTTTTCAGAATTTTAGCTCAAAATTATGAATATTTTCGAAAATATATACACTACCGGTCAAAAGTTTCCGGACAAAACTTCAAAAATGGTCCGGAACGTTTTGTTATGCCATTTCGCCGGAAGTCAACGTAGACTAATTTAACAAGCGGCAATTTGAAGGGGAAGAATTCGGCTTCATTTCCTGATTTTTTAATTATTTTTACAATTTGTTTTTAGATTGTGAGTCTACTCTGAAAACAGCTGTTTCTTGTCTTTTTCCCCTCTCTTCAGGTGCACCCATCTTCCAGAGGGATTTTTTCCATACATTTTTACGATTGGGTTCATAAAGAGGAAAGCTTGAGCTTCAACTTCATTTTTTTTTTAAAGTTTGAGCGATTTTTTTTCCAAAGATATCCTGTTTTTTGCGAAAAAGAGGAAGTTCTCACATAACACGAAAATAAAGAGGATTCATGAAAAACTTTAAAGTAACAAAAAATTGTGGCTGTTTTCTTGAGTTTAGAGGAATTTTTTCAGATTTTTTTTCAAAATTTTTTTTTCTCATTTTCCGGGTCGGAGCTCAGATCATTCAATGACTATAACTCGAGAACTATGGAATTATTGATAAAATTTCAAGAGGGGAAAATACGTTAATTTACCATTTTCAACACATTGGAATTTATTTCAAATTTTTTTTCCACATTTTTTTCCAGCCTCAACTTGTGAAAAAAAAGTTTTGGAAACAAAATCTTAAAAAATTTCTCTGAACTCAACAAAAACAGACGCAACATTTTGCTATCTTGAAGTTTTTCATGAATCCTCTTTGTTTTTGTGTTGTACGGGATTTTTCAAATTTCCTCTTTTTTCATAAAAAACAGAATAACTTTGGAAAAAAAATCGCTCAAAGTTAAAAAAAAAAGGAAATCGAAGTAAACTGTCCCCTTTATGAATCCAATCGTAAAAATGTATTTAAAAAATTCCCTCTGGAAGATGGGTGCATCTGAAGAGAGGGGAAAAAGGCGAAAAACAGCTGTTTTAAAAATAGAGTCCAAATCTAAAAACAAATTGTAAAAATGATTAAAAAATCAGGAAATGAAGCCGAATTCTTCCCCTTTAAAATGCCGCTTGTTAAATCAGTCTACGTTGACTTTCGTCAAAATGGCAAAAAAAAAACGTTCCAGACCTTTTTTGCAATTTTGTCCCTAAACTTTTTGCCGGTAGTGTACTTTAAAATTTTTAAAATTGTTTACGGTGGCTTTCCCTTTATTTGTTGTTGAGTCCTTATTTTTTGATATAACAAATAAAAACTCTGTAATCCATCTTTGATCACGGAAACTACCTTCAAAAACTCCCTCGTTACGTCGAGGGCAAAAGTCACATTGGAAATTACATTTCATTATCGTCGATTCATCTTCAGGTATATCGGTAGAGACGTTTTCGAAAATTAATCGCTAATTTAACCAGTGTTAAAGCGCTTCGACTCCCATTAATCTTCAAAGTGTAATAGACTCGTGACTCGTGCCCGAGGAAAGCCGCAAGCTTCTGGATGCCTTTGCGATGCCGGAATTTAGCTCATTCATGCACCTTGTTAAGGGACAATGATAACCAAACGAAACCCCAACCCAAACCACAGCCTCATGGTTATGTTTACGCTTTAGCGATATTGTCACACGGAATCCGCGAATACCAGACTGTTTGCGTGTTACCCAAAAGTTTTTAAACAATAGTTGCCCCTAACCCTCGTCAACCCTTTTCAAAATGCCCGAAGAACATCGCTGACCTCTTCCGGAATAATTACCAAAGTTTTCTTTTCTCGTCGCTCTTCCGCGCATCACAGAAACTCCCGAGCGAATTTTCCACCTATTAACAATGAGACATCGCGCATCCTGAGAATCATTCGAATTTATGGCGAGGGGAAATACAAATTAGCCACTGCATTGTATCAAGTTTCCCTCTGCTCAGCGCGCATTGTTTCGTTACACGTTTGGGCGACGCTTAATCCCATAACTTTTGTCCGATTCAGTGGCCCAATGGGATCATCAAAGATGTCTAACAAGCGGGAAAATATTCCATAAGTACTCTCGAGGGTTAGCGGGGCTAATATCCATCCCCTAGACGTAAACCATTGTTTCGCCGCGACAAAAGAGATCCCTTGTAATTCGGAATGCGTTCAGCATTGGACCGCCATTCTTGTTTGCTGTCGTGCCAGTGGACCATTTATATTTTACCCCATTGTGAGGGCATTTTTTCGGCTCAAGACCTTCAGCGTTTGTATCGCTTCGCGATCATCATCCAGCCTTGTTCCTCTCCCACTGACTATAATTTCCAAGTTCGGGAAAGGGTCATTGAAACATTAATAGAACCGGTAAATGTGTAAAAAATTACAGAAAGGAAATTCCTCTTCAAAGTTTATTTCATTAAAAAAAAAAAAAATGAAATTAACTCCCAAAAAGCGCCTCAGATGAAGATACCGCCTCGACATTGAGAGCAACAATTTCTTCTCGCGTAACGCTGCCAACGCGTTGAAAATGATCCATTAACGTTATGACAGTCCTCTCGGCACTTTCCATAATTTCATTAATACCCTTTAATTCTATTCTACGAGGCAAAGTGCGAGAGTACGAGCATCGACGTAAGTCTGAAGCGAGAGACGTCTATAGATCTCTGCTCATCGCATCATCATGATTCCGAATGAAATATATATTTATATATGGGGCATTCCACGCCAAATCGACCACTTTAGAACCCGACCCTTTTCGATTTGACTGAAACTTTTTTATCTTTTTTTACCCTATCAAAAACATTTTTCAGAATTTTTTCAAATTTTTACACCCAGTCGATAAAAGTTATACATTTTTCAAAAAAATTGCCTTTTTATTTTTCAAATAGCTGTAACTTTTTCAAAATTTGACGTATCGGGACGATTTTTTTTTCAAAATTTTTATTTTTTAATGTACTTTTTGAAAAAAAATACAAAAAAATTATAAAAACCCATCTTCATCGTTTTTTTTTAGATTTTCGGAAAAAATCGAAAATTTCTCGATGATTACCATTTTTGATTTTTTTTTCTTTTTATTATATCAAACTTTGACATTTTCTGCAAATTGTCAATTTTTTTCAGAGTGGTGTTTTTTCAATTTTTACTTTTTTTTCCGATTGAAAAAAAACTTTTTTTCTACTAGCCTTATTTCTCTGAACACCATTCTGCAAATTTTTGAGGGTGTTCGAAGGACTTCGAAACTTAAAAAAAAAAATAAAAACAAAAATCGAAAATGGTAATCATCGAGAAATTTTCGATTTTTTCCGAAAATCTAAAAAAAAAAACGATGAAGATGCGTTTCAATAATTTCTTTGTATTTTTTTCGAAAACAATATTCAAAAACAGTTTTCGAAAAAGAAATGTAATAAAATTATTGAAATCCATCTTCACCGTTATTTGTTAGATTTTTGGAAAAAATCGAAAATTTCTCGATGATTACCACTTTTGATTTTTTTTTGTCTTTTTATTATATCAAACTTTGACATTTTCTGCAAATCCTCAAATTTTTTCAGAGTGGTGATTTTTATTTCTATTTTTTTTTTCATTAAAAAAAAAATAGAAATCGAAAAAACACCACTCTGAAAAAATTCGATTATTTCCGAAAATCTGAAGAAAAAAAACGATGAAGATGGGTTTTTATAATTTTTTTGTATTTTTTTTCAAAAAGTACATTAAAAACCAAAAATTTTGGAAAAAAAAATCGCCCTGATACGTCAAATTTTGAAAAAGTTATAGCTATTTAAAAAATGAAAAGCAAACTTTTTCGAAAAATTTATAACTTTTTATCGGCTGCGTGTAAAAATTTGAAAAAATTCTGAAAAATGTTTTCGATAGGTTAAAAAAAAATGAAAAAGTTTCGGCCAAATCGAAAAGGGTTGAGTTCTGAAGTGGTCGATTTGGCGTGGAATGCCCCATATATAAAGATGAAGGGGTTGCGGGGTCGGAAAGGATGCTGTTGAGGATATACGAACGGTGGGAGGGGCAAGAGGAATGAAGAAATTCTTCTCGGAGGTAGAAAACAGGATGGAAGGACGCTTATTCGCCTCATAAAAGTTGCATAACGGCATTTCCATTCATTTTTAATCATCGCTGATCCTCGATGCATCGAGGCATTCCTAAAGCGTGATGAATATGCGGTCGACGAGGCGTAAACGGAAAAAAAACAGACAGTCGATACATTCGACACTAACAGTACAAACATTGCAAACAAACACTCGAACAAAAAAAAACGTCACTCGGTTGTTTATTTGTTGTTGCGCGTTTAACAGAGATTCGCGGTCGCGGGTCCAGGACAAAATAGAGGCAAACGGGAGGGATTTGAGATCGGTGGGAATCGTTGAGGAGGAATCTCGGGGAACATTAGCCGGTCTTGTCAGTGGGTTGAGAGGATCATCCCCAGTTTGAGACAGTCTTGAAAAAACCTCTGGACGTTTTTACGATCGCGCTCGAGGAGGGAAAGTGCCTAGAGATAGAGCGGAGAAGCTGGGGCAAAGAGACTGAGTTGAAAGCGCGGAAAGACAAGCTATCGCGCTGTTAAAAGAATCCACACGTGGGCTAAGAAGAGACTCTTGGGGGAGTTGGTGCAAAAAAGAAGAGAAAAGAAAAGCAAGAACCGGCGTTTAAGTGCGAGCATTAAAAGCGGGCGATCTCGTTCGAACGACGCGAGAGGGTTGGTGAATGTGAGTCAAGAAAAAAAGGAGGAAGGGACGTTCTGAATATCGAACCGATAGTGAGAGATAAACAGCGCGTTGAACGATAAAAGATCATCGAATAGTTCTACATCGACGTTATTCGCGTGTTCGTTGTTTGTATCGCGTTTGTGCGGACGATCAGAGCGTGATAACGAGGAGGCAGGATCGCGAGAGCTTTCGGATTGTCGAGGAGAGATACGAGAGACACGAGATTGCCGGGGATTTTGTGCGGCAAGAGACCGGAAGCGAGATCGGGCCCGGATGCTCGAATCAACGAGACGCCGAAAACGCGGTCACGTTGGAAGGGAAAATCGGGACTGTCGTCAACAAATTTCTAACATCCCCTTTGGTTAACAAGGTTAAACTTCTTATGGTAAGTACGATAAAGTAATGATAGTATGTTTAATTAAGAGGCTAAAAAGCATATTTTTAGAGTTTTTTTCTGAAAAATCTCACTTACAGATTTTTGATTATTTCTGAATTCGGATATGAGATTTGTGATGATAAAATATAACACCTCGAAGGATTCATCCACATTTCTGCAAGACTTCATTTCGAAATTACGCAATCAATGGTAGATAGAAAGGGATGACCTATAATCTTAAGGAGCTCCTCCATTACCGATAATTGCGTAAGACGTCATGTAATCATCCCTATTTGTTCGTCTGGAAAAAATCACGGAAACAAAGAAAAAAATGAGATGCCCGTTTCTTGAATTTTAATTTTTCTTACAAATTTTTCCGCGCGTATTACTCCAAAGACTTCTTTCTGGTTTACGTCGCGCGAACCGAATTCGATAATAAACTTTTGATAAATGCGAGATAAGCTTCGTTCAATGTCATTTGTATCGCCTCAACGACTTTGATACTTGAACGACTTAAAAAGTAACGATACTCATTGTTCCGCGAGGCGAAATCCTACTCGAGATAATATATATATAAGTTGTGAATATCACAAGCTGCAAATTCTTTAGTACTTGTAAAGATGTCTCTTAAAAGGTGGTGATTTTTTCCAAACAAATCAAAATAGTCCGAGTTAAAAACAAATATTTTGGAGTTAAAACTGAAAAAAACATATGAAAATTCGTTTCGATATTTTTTTTGTATTTTTTTCATCAAACTACAACTGAAGCCGAAAAAAATGATCTTTTATCTTATTTTTATATCTCCGTTTTTCAAAAAGTTACGAGCATTTGAAAACAAATTGCGTGAAATTTTGAAAAATGTATTACGGTTGGAAGGGTTGAGACTGAAATCTAAAAAAAATTTGAAAGACTGCTTTCAGTATGTACAAAAAAGTAGAAAATTTTCAACAAAATTAAAAATAATCGGGGTCAAGGATTGGCCGGTTCGTGACCCCGACCATTTTTGATTTTGTTGGAAATTTTTTATTTTTTTGTACGTACTTAAAGCATTCTTTCAGAATTTTTTTATATTTTTGTCTCAACTCTTATTACCACAATAAATTTTTTTAAATTTCACACAATTTTTGTTCAAATGCTCGTAACCTTTGAAAAAACGGAGATATCAAAATAATATAAAAGATAATTTTTTTTCGTTTTCAGTTGTTGTTTCATGAAAAAAATACAAAAAAAATATCAAAATTAATTTTCATATGTTTTTTTCAGTATTAGCCCAAAATATTTATGATTTATTATTTTTCTTCGTCTTAATAATGAAATGTAGAACGTATGCTTCGGGATATGTTATTGCGATTTTGTTTGAAAGAGAAAACAAATAAATTTATTTTTTTCAAATATTTTTAATTTTTCACGGTCGATTTTTGGCGATTTAAAAATTTTTTTAGCACCGCAAAAAATCGAGATATCTGGATAATCCTTGCGCCATTCTCTTCGTTATCACGCGTCCTATCAATTAAAAAAAAAGAGGACCAGAGTTATGGCCCTTTGAAGTATTTTCGACATTTTTAAAACCTCCGTTGAATTGACCAAAATGGTTTTTGGTCTTTTTATGCCGGATCCGCGAGGAACTTTATTGTCAAAAATCGGATATCCATATTCCCCAGGCAATGCAAATCTTCTGTGAGTCAAGTATGGATGATTCTTGACTGAAGTGCTGTAGCGCGAATCACAAATCGGTCACGCGCGTTAGCACGCTTATCGGATCCTAGTCATCGATAAAATATTGAGGCAGTTATTATTCATCCTTAAAATTTCAAACTTTAGCCTATAAAAGTCGTTCACTCGATCCTCTCACCCATTTAAGCTGTCACTTCCGATGTATCCGCTAAACGACAAATGGCTGTCGCCGATAATCCCTCTTGACCCGCTCTCTCCCATATCTTGTTTAATCTCTCGTTGGATTTGAAAAAAAGTATTTCTGCTCGTTGATAAAAGAGCGGTAAAATTTGTAACTCGTTACAATATTATTTTTCATCGTAAAATATTTTTTTGCCGGATAAGCGTTATCGCTATTTGTTTTTGCTAAAATGTAGCATCATCGTCGAAGCTTGTCTCGTTTCATTTTCGAAGAAAAATGAAAATTCCGCAAAAAGAATTCAGGCGTTGATTTTTCATTTCATATTTAATTGTTTGATTCATCAACCTTATCCCACCCGTAGTAAAAAACTCCATTGAATCGCCAATGGCAACCAATGGTCCTCATACGACTCCATTGGACAATGAATGGGGACCCATTGAGATTTCCGCATTTTTCAATGGCGTATAGGAACGACCATTGATCAGTGAATGGATATCCATTGAAAAGTCACCATTGCCCAATGACGTCCATTGGACAGCAAATGCGGATGAACCGAATGATCACCATTACTCAATGATGCCCATTGGAAAGCAAATGCTGATGGACCGAGCCATCAGCATTGCCCAATGGTGTCCATTGGAAGGCAAATGCTGATGAACGAAATGATCAGCTTTACCCAATGATGTCCATTGGGAAGTAAATGCGGATGAACTGAATGATCAGCATTACCCAAAGATGTCCATTGGAAACCGCGTCGCGTTAGTTCCGAGACTTGGCGCGAGATGTCGCAGGACGGCAACCCGCTGAACTCCCATACGGATTATGCGAAGAGTATGCTTATCTAGACGATTGTGAGCACGGAATATTAACAGAAGTCGGTGTCCAAAAAATCCATGCAAGGAGTTCTTGCCGACTGATGCCCATGGGATAATCCCTATTCCGTTTGAAATGGGGAAGTCAATCCTCATTGGAAAATCCCTATTCGATTTCAAATGGGGAATTCAATGGCGAAAATGTCCTTGGGGCAATTCGGCATTCATCTCCATTGGTTATTTTGGCAATGGGGAATGAATGGCGATTTTTCAATGGTGACGAACGGAGTTTTTTACTATATGAAAGAATCTCAATTGATTATCGCCATTCATTCCCCATTGCCTACAAAAACCAATGGAGATGAATGCCGAATTGCCTATGGGGATTTTCTTCATTGAATTCCTATAGGATAATCCCCATTCCGTTTCAAATGGGGAATTCAATCCTCATTGGAAAATCCTCATTCGATTTCAAATGGGGAATTCAATGGCGAAAATCCCCTTAGGCAATTCGGCATTCATCTCCGTTGGTTATTTTGGCAATGGGGAATGAATGGAGATTTTTCAATGGCGACGAATGGAGTTTTTTACTACGGGCATGAATTCTTCCCCACGATTATTAACGAGTGTTTAGCAATAATTGAATCCACAATGGGACGATAATTCGTCCTTTATCATAAGGAAAAAAAAACATTGAGAAATTCGCGCAAAAAACTCTTCATTGTCCTGCGTGCACTTTCGATTTTTTTTCCGTTTCGCGGATGCTCTTTCTCGTTCTACTCTCGGATGCAAACAATGTCGCGGGGAAAAAAAACAAGAACAACGCAACGAATTATCGGGATAGCGACGGGAGAAACGGTATCAACGGAGCGATGGCAGTGGGAAAAATTGGAGCGTGACTCTCGCGTCGTGCACTCTCTGGCTCTTTGGTGGCATTTCCTTTTACCGAATCAAAGGGCACAAAAGTCGAACGAATTTCCCAGCGGGATTTATTCACGAACGAGCGAGTTTCAATGTTGGGGCATCCACAAAATGGCTGAATATATGTGCGGGCGAAGCTATCGAATTCGAATGCGTGTTTTCGAATTCACCACGAAACCGAACTCTGGATACTCCATGACCGGAAGTGTGTCGATCGGTTACGGGGAAAAACCTCGTTTTTCGTACCCGACCTTTTAAGCCTCCTCCTGGAACTCACGTTAGTGCAATGCTTCTGTTTATCGTAATGCACGTTTGTGCGCTCGTTTTGAAAGGAGGGGGTCAATTTTGGCAAATCGCGAAACCGCACGAACACTTCCCTCGGCAATATCTCGCAGGCCTCGTGCGTATTTATCGCATCAAAAGTGGCTATTAATTCCCAAATTCAACGACCCTTTTTGGTGGGATTGTGCGAAATTTTTACGACTATCGTTAGCCGTGAAGCATAACCGTAATCGCACTTTGTATGCACAGAGAAATCGATGGTTGAGAGGTTAAACCACTCTACAGACCAAAAAAGGGCATCTTTCGTGATTTTTTTTCAGCGGAACCATAAAATATAATTCGGATTTACAAAAAAGGTGTTTTATTAGGGGAATGTGGGGCAAAGTGGACACTGGGGGCGAAGTGGACACGCGAAAAATTTCAAATTTGGAGGCAAAGTGGACACGAGCTGAAACTGAAAATAATGTCAAGGTCATAAAATTATTACTTCGAATTCAGACTATATCTGCACGATTCCCGTAACGTTTTCATACACTATTGAACAATATATTCGAAATAAAAAGCACAAAACACGGAAATCGTAAAATAGAAAAAAAATTTTTTTTTACAAATTTAAAAAACAATAATGGGAAATGAATTTCACGACTCCAAAGTCGATGAATATGTGAAAATGATTTGTTCACTAGCAAAGTGAAAATAGTACATTTTCCACATGGCAAAAATCGGAGCAAAGATTATGATGAAGATTAACCTCGTTTTTTTTTAAATTTCATTCGAGGAACGATTCTATTGGGTTTATTTCTCCGTTCATATTGTTAAGTTAATATTTTATTCGGGCATAGTCGATTACACTGTCTCTATTTTTGAGAATCACCAAGTATAGATTTTTCTGCATCCGAGAAGGCGTGTCCATTTTGCCCCCAAATTTTGTTTTTTATAAAATTCAAAAAACAAGTATGGGAAATGGATTTCACGACTCAAAAGTCGACGAATATATGAAAATACCATGATTTATTCACTAACAAAGTGGATCTGAAGAATTACCTCGTTTTTTTTTCAATTTCATTTGAGGAACGGTTCTATTGGCTTCATTTCTTTGTTCATATTTTTGAGTTAATATGTTATTCGGGCATAGTCGATTACAGTGTCTCTATTTTCGAGAATCACCAAGTATAGATATTTCTGCACCTGAGGAGCCGTGACCATTTTGCCCCCAAATTTATTTTTTTCATAATCAGGGAAATTAGATTCGGGAATCAATTTTGGGACATAAAAGTAGTTAAAACGACGGAAATCGTTAAATTCTTTAAATGTCCACTTTGCCCCACATTCCCCTATACATTTAATTGGCAATAAAAACATTATTTTTTCATGGCGATAAATATCAGAGAATGGCCACATTTTTCATGGATAATCCGGAAGAGTTTGCGGCGATTCGTAACTCGATTGATGCTGGAAAGACTTCAATTACTTTTCTCGGTGGCGAGTACGATAATCTAGAATTCGGTACATTACAATAAAAATTGCGAAGGACTTGGTATATTTCATCGTGTGGTCGAATTGTGACGAAGCATCAACGTTAATAAAAATAATTGAAAACGAAAAATTCGAATATGTACTATTGATGTACTATTTTGGTTGCCAAAAAAAAATTGCTATTTACCGAGCGCATTTCACCGTTAATGTTCACCCTAATCGCAAAAGTGCATCTCTCTGCTCCTCTCGTTTGCTGGCTTTTACAATCGTTATTCGCAAAGAGCCAGTTTCAAGCTTGGCAATTTTTTTTTTCAATCTCTCTACTTTGCGCCGAATGTGCGTGTAGTGAGCTCGACGAACAAAAAACAAACAAAAAAAATAGAAACGAAAAACTAGCTTGGAGAGCTCGAGCGCAGCGAATGAGATTCGCACATCGCGTGCATGTTCTTTCGCCCTATTTGCTCCATCGTTATACGTACACTCCCTCCCAAAAGTTTGGAAACACCAGTCAATATTTCTCGCCGTACTTGAAGTTTATTTTGCTTTTTTTAAAAATATTTTTCATGATTTTTTTTCGATCCGGTACGCATTTTTGGTCGTCACCGTTTTTCGACTTCTTTTCGACCATTGTGAATTGGGCGCATAACTTGAGGACATTTTTTTTTGTATTTTTTATCAGCGGTACTTTTGAAAGGGTAAGCATGCGCTCCATTTTTGTTTTTAAAAAATTTTCGTACGATTTTTTCTCGCAAAGTTATTTCACTTTTGGCTAAAAAAGACAAATTTTGGAAGATGGAACGTAACTAAAAAACTATAGAGTTTAAGAGGCAATGTGAAGTATAAAAAAAGTAACGTACGTGTACACGGAATCGCCTGGAATTATTTCAGAATTTTCCTATGAGATTTTTTTTTTTTTTTACTATTTTCGCTCGAAACTCTGATGATGATGTTCCAGCGAAAAATTGTATCTGATTAACATTTCCGTACTTCGTCATATAATAAAAATAAAAATGTGAACAAATTCACCAACATTTGGCATGCTACAAACAACAATTATCAATAATAATATTACCCAAAAGTCATTAACAAATTGTTTAAACAATTTATTAAGCAATGATGAACAATGATCAATGATTATTATTAATCATTGTTATTTATAGCGTGCCAAATGTTGTTGAATTTTGTTAGATTTTTATTGTGTCACGAAGTACGGAAATTTCAATGAGATACAATTTTTCGCTGGGACGTCATTATCAGAGTTTCGAGCAAAAATAGTAAAAAAAAAAAACTTCATAGAAAATTTCTAAAATAATTCCAGGCGATTTCGTGTATACGTGCGCTACTTTTTTCATACTTGACATTTTCTCTTATACTCCATAGTTTTCGTGTTACGTTCCATCTTTCAAAATTTGTCTTTTTTAGGCAAAAGTGAAATAACTTTGCGGGAAAAAATCGTACAAACATTTTTAGAATACGAAAATGGAGCATTTGCTAACCCTTTCAAATGTTGCGCAGATAAAAAATACAAAAAAAATGTCCTTAAGTTCTGCGGCCAATTCGCGATGGTCGAAAAAAGACAAAAAAACGGTCGCGTACTAAAATGCGTACCGAATCGAAAAAAAATCATAAAAAATATTTTAAAGAAGCCAAATAAAGCTGAATTCCTTCCCGTCAAAACACTTTTTAAAAAATTCAATTAACTTTTTTTTTGACGGATAGGTGTATCCAAACTTTTGAGCGGGGGTGTACGTCGAAGGATTGTTTGACCGAAAGAATTTCAAAGAGTTGAAAAGTACCATTTTGGATCTCTCGCTGGGATTCCTCGAGTTTTAGAAGCGAGAAAGAGGATTTCAACGATAAATTCGGCACATCTGCACCTCCACCATTCATTACTCTACCAGTAATACATCTCTACCAGAATAAAACACTACCGTAATATCACTGTCAATTAACAAGTCTACCCTGTAACATCTCTGCCAAACAGAAGCGTTTCAATAACCCTGCAAAGTAACAGACCTACCAGAATAAATGTTCACCAAATCATAATTCTCTAAAATAATAACTGTGCCACAAAATCTTTCTACGACTTGACAGCTCATCCATTCGTCAAGTCTAACAGATTACGAGTCTTCGGCTAGTCAACTCGGCCGGTCACTTATCGACGTCAGAGCTCGCGCCAATGAAAGAACACCGACACCCCGCGGTCGGTAAGTAAGGGATCGCAGGAATAAAGAACCGGAGACTTGTAATCTGGTAAAATTGTTGGTAGAGAGATTTTGTGGTGGAGATGTATTAATGGTGGAGAAATAAATGGTAGAGTTGTGCCATAAATTCAGAGGGTATCACGAAGACCGAAGGTGAAAGTGGAGGAGGTTTCCGTGAGGGAAACATCTTTACGAAGGAGGTCCATATAGATAAAACTTTTGTTCTTTCGTTGTTTTGGGGGGTAAACAAGCACGAAATGGTGAAAAGAGAGGGATAAAGGGAGTATGGAAAAGTGTGAGATTTCTTTTTATCCTAAAGACGCGACGGGGCACCTCGTACCTTCCGGTTTACTTCTCATGTTATTCCAGGACCGAGAGAAAGAGAACATCCTTGCGAATCGCACCCAATTTAACCGCGGATCAACCGAGTCACATAAATTCGTCGGTTACTATCGCATAGTTTTTTCTCAACAGTGAAGAAATTACAGAAAAAATGGCATCCGGTGGTACCAAAATTACAAAAATAAAAAGTGCGTCCGGTTTAATTGATACAGTGTAAAAAATTATGAATAACTGTTCTAATTAATTAATTAACCCAAATATTGTTTTCGTCTCGTCTAACATAAAATATGAATTTAATAACTAAAAACATTTTTTAACTCGGCCATCATGATTCTGGCGTTATAAATTTTTCTCAGTAGGTTTTTTCGTTCTTTCGGGCTCGTTGTTTGTGCACTTTTTTTGATAAGCTGTTAACGATCTCATCGAGCAGGAATAATGCGATACGTTATCGCAAACACCCCAAAAAATGGGGCCAATGACACTGACGAGACTGCGCGGGTGATAAAAAAAAGTCATGTATCGACGATGTTTATTTTGTTCGGTCCCAACGATTTTTAAGGGCCAAGCGGGGAAGAAGGATGCCCGAAGCCTGGATATCATAGGGGGAGAAAAAATTTCTCACCCCCTGCGTCCAAGTCAAATCCTCAAGTGTAAGCCCACGATATACGCCGCAGAGCCTTTTGTTTTTTTTTTGACCCCCATTCTCAACAATTTTATCTCTTTCTCTGTTGTACAAACTATACAGGGGTGTTTTACTGCAAAGCTCCTGGTAGCGAGAGCCTTTGTGATAAAAGTACCTCCCACATCTCGGGCTCTTTCTACCCAATTCCCGATCCCGTTTGTATCACGTACGGCGAACATGGTGGACTTTTGCAAGATTTCCTTTGTTTTCTCTCTCCCTTCAGACATACATTATATATGGGGCATTCCACGTCAAATCACGCGGTCATCGTCCTGACCCCCTCAGATTTTGATGTATAATGAATCGTGGGTTTTGTTTGGCCCAAAATATGACCTTAAATTTTTAGAAAATTTTATTTTAGATTTTAGGGCTTGCCCGAGCTGGAAAATCATTAAATTGAGGGAAAACATAGAGAGGGACCTTTTTCAGATGAATGAAATTTTTTTCACAGAAACTAGGGCCCAAAACAGATATTGTCGTCATAGTTGGATGCTCCAAAAATGGATGCTCCAAATGATCCAAAAATAATAATTATTTTTTTTAATTTTAATTTGTTAATTGCGTTTGATTCATCCGTTTTATTTCAGGTCATCGAGGCTAATCAATTTTCGAAAAATGTTATCGTTTCACTCTTAAACCAAGAGAAAAAAATCAAGTTTCACTAGAAAGATATTTTTGTTGTTGTTATTCTCACTACAAGAAACAATCAAAATAAGAAATTATAAAAAAAAAAATACAAAAAAAAAGTAGTAATTATTTTTGGCCCATTATCGAACTATGACGAAAATATCTGTTTTGGGCACTAGTTTCTGTGAAAAAATGTCATCAATTTAAAAAAGGCCCTTCTTTATGTTTTCCCTGAATTTAATGATTCTTTAGCTGCGGCAACCCCTAAAAAATGAAATAAAAATTTCAAAAAATTTGAGGTCATATTTTTGGCCAAATGAAACCCACGATTCATTGGACATCACAATCCGAGGGGGTCAGGCGGATGTCCGCGTGATTTGACGTGGAATGCCCCATATATATGTCCGCCTCTCTCTCTCTCGTTGAACTTAAAATCGAGATAAATGACGAGATTCCCACGTGTGACCTTGCAAACCTAAACGCGTGCATTAGAAATATGGTGTGTGGGTTTTTTTGAATTATTGCTGTTTTGTTATTCGTCTCGCTGAACAGGGGAAGCTTTAGAGGTGAAAAAATTGTGAATGAGATTTTTTTTTACAGAAATAATTAATTATTAAAGGATTATGTTTAATAATTATAATTAATAATTTAATATTAATTTCTCGAGACAAATTACCTCAAAGTCAAATTTCCTCTCCATTGTCCTATTGTTAAAGGGTTATCTGAAAACGGAAAAGAAAATATATCAATATTGATGTGAATGTAGCCAGAGTCGTTTTTTTCTTTGATAATTTACAATATGGCGACGAATTTAAATTGTTTTCAATTTTTTGATACTTTTTTTATTCGAGCATGTTTTAAAAATAGTTATTGTGAAAATTTTCGAAATCAGTTAATTTAATTTTTTAATTAATTTTCATTTTTGTTTTTTTGCAATTTTTTTTTTAGAAATTTAAATTTCACTTAATATTCTAGAGCGCAAGGAAACAATGAAAATCTCCCTTTAAGGATGTTGAGTCCCTATGAAATCTTTTAATGTTAATTGTTCAATAAATAGCTTCTTAATCGTCGTGAAATTTTTACACGACCTCCTGAATACTTCATGTAAAAACATATTAAATTTTCAGAATTCTATCATCATTACTTCAACCTCCTTAAGGGTTAAAATGAAAAATGATGAGAAAATTCTGAAAATTTGGTATGTTTTTGTATGAAG
Source organism: Alloplasta piceator (assembly GCA_946863875.1). Classification (NCBI taxonomy): domain Eukaryota; kingdom Metazoa; phylum Arthropoda; class Insecta; order Hymenoptera; family Ichneumonidae; genus Alloplasta; species Alloplasta piceator. Next base: position 2,232,896 of record OX333079.1, on the reverse strand, counting down.
TATTTAAGAGGTCGTGTAAAATAAAGTATTTAAGAGGTCGCTCGTTATTAAAATATTAACATTTTGTTAAGAACAATTTTTTAAACAAATAAACAAACGTTTATCAATAAACTTCGTTTTGTTTTAATTACTTTCAATATAGTGTAGATATAAAAAAATTGAGAGGCCAAAAAAAAAACTTATCGCAAAGTTATATCAATTTTTTAAGACTACATTTAATTTAATTTGTTAATGTTAATTGTTCAATAACGAGCTTCCTAATCGTCGTGAAATTTTTACACGACCTCTTAAATAATTCGTCCAAAAACATACCAAATTTTCAGAATTTTTTCATCATTTGCCATTTGGGACTCAACATCCTTAAGTTTATTGCGATAGTTTGGTAATTTTATGTTACATTTCCTATGGACAAAAAATGTCTTCATCGTGATAAAAATTTATCCGCGAGGGACAAACATTCGAATGAATGGAGGATTTCTCCACAATCATGTAGAAACGTCCATACCGGTATATCTCTCCAAATGCAATTCGTCGAGGAATATCATTTGTAACATCCTCATTTTCATACTTCAGAGTGCTCTCTCAGCAATAATCTCCCCCCCAATTTTTTCGTCGTTGTCATTACCATTATCATAATAAAATACGATTGGAAAACGTGCAACAGCAAGAGACAAATTGTCGGAGGGTGACAGTCAAAATAATTCACACAAATATAATTCGTTATCAATGACCATAAGAATTTTTCTTCAAAAGCACTTTTTCACGATCATCGTTCGTGTCTCATTGAGCTCGAGCTTTTTTCTTCAAACGGAAAAGCTCAGTGCGATATCCTCGGAAAATGAGAACTCCTTTACATTCACGAGAAATTTAGGAGAAGTGGGGGCAAAATGGACAGGATCCGAAATTATTGAAAAAAAATTGAAAATTAAAAAAATTTATACCTGAACAAAGTCACCTAGGCATCACCTGATCTAGATTCGATATTTTCATGAAAATTTCCCATAAAGAGTTGGAACTTTTTTTTCAAAAATGGTATTTTTCGATGAAAAGCAACGCGAGCTTACACTATGCATAGTTTTCTAGCTGCGTTATTTCTTCATGGTGTCCATTTTGCCCCACATTTCCCTATATTTTCACGTTTAATCCGTTTGATATATAGCCTGTGATTTTTCATGAATTTTTTCTCCGAGCTTTTCGCGGTTCATCGTGGTTTTGAGTGCATCGAAAGAGCTTAATCTTCGCGAGATTAATCGGACACAGTTAGTGGGAGCTTTTGGCCGGGAATTTTCGAGTCTGGCGCGAGGAGGTGGGTTTTCATTTCGCGGAAAAGCGCGATGCAATTCGGACTTGAGCGAGTTTACAGCCGTGACTGTGTAATTACACGTGCAATGGGAGAATAATGGGGAAAACGAGGAGAGGACTTTTGGTGAACCACGAAGAGGGAAGTGTCAACCACGAGAGCGGTGAGTAAGGAAGGGATGATATAGGGGAGAGGGCAAATAGGCCTTCTCAACCCCTTTTTGAACCTTCCACCTCTTTGGGCAAGGGTAGAAGGGTCGAATTAAGGGGTCGGAGGCTTTTAACGAGACCCTTTCTCTCCCTGGGGAATCTCCCCGCCGATTTTACCTTCGCTCCTCGCACAATTCCTCCAACGCTTTTTTCATCCCCTTTCATCCTTCTTTCCTCAAATGATTTTTACACACATCTCTCACATCCCTTAACGAATCTTGCTCGCGCGCATACAGGTCGGTCGTTAAAACCATGTTTGCATCGTATATCTTGAGCTTGACGGAGATAAAAAAAACGTCCTCCCCGTGGAAATGCGACAAGGGGTGAAAACATTTGAATAGCATCAAAAGATTCAACAGTCACGCATATGTGGATTTTATCGATTCGTCTCGCGATTGCAGAAAGTCCCTTCGTGAGAAAAAGAGAAGAAAAACTTTTTCGGATGTGACATTGTCGAGCTTTGATGAAGGGGATGAAATAGAAGGAAAATGGGAAAAATAACAATGGTCTTTTCCAGGAAATCGGTTTACCAGATTCAATATTTTTCAGTATTTCCTAGCTGATTTAGCGTGTAATTCGACTGCGTTCATTCGCTTCACTGAATTGCAAGGGTTGAAGATTCGTTCAAGAGTTCATACATCGTTTCTTCAACCCTCTTTGCCGATTAACTTCCGGCACCTTTTTCTGCAAATTTCCCGAATCAAGGAGAGCGAGATGAGCGGCGAGGTTTTCTCCAGCATTTCTTGGATGACACGAAAGGATTTGCACCACTCGCTTAGTCATCCCTCGGGGGTTTGTTTCGCATCCCCTTCCAGGATTCACCTCTCGCATCAACGAAACACATTCTCTCGCTAATAGGACGAGAGCTTTTCGTACCGAAAATCCCTTCTTGCAAAGTCTACACGAAGCTCACTCGATTTTCATGAAATATGCAATCGGCCAAAGCTCGCTTCGTGCTTATTTCTGGATATTCGGACGGCGTTCGGTGTGCAAAACTGCTTTCAGTTGACGTCTATCAACGTCGATTGCGCTGCAAGTCAAAGCTCAAAGCTAAAATTGCAACAAACCACCCTGGATTTGTCGTGAATAGTGATCGAATTGGCAATTAGCTCAATTAGCCCTACAAATTCTGCTTACACTGAGAGAAAAAATTACTGAATTTGAGAACATGAATTTATTTATTAAATGAAAGTATTGATTTGATTATTTATTTGTTGAACCAAGAAAATCAATCTTCATTTAAAAAAATATTTTCACGAATCTATTACTCCATTATATTAAACTCTCATTTAATATCAACAATTAAATGCATGATAGATTTGATTAAATTTGTATTCATTGGATTAATTACATTGATCGCATCATAAACATGAGATTATTTGAATATAAAAAACGACTTCAATACGAAATTATTTTTTTCGAACAAAATTATTTCTTTGCAATAAATTCATCATTATTTTACTTCTAAAAATATCTTTATTTAAATAGATTTTAATAAATTTGCATTCATTGGATTAATTAGATTTATTGCATCATAAACATGAGATTATTTGAATTTGAAAAACGACATCAATATTAAATTATTTTTTTCGAACAAAATTATTTCTTTGCAATAAATTCATTATTATTTTACTCCTAAAAATATTTCTGTAGTATTTTCAATATTGATTAGATATAAAATTGATTGTGATTATTTGAAAAGAAGCTGTAGTCAAATAAATAACACATTCTTTTATTCCAATAGAACATTTGTTTGGAAGGATGACATTTTTATTTCCTTCAAGCAAAGAATAATCATTTCTATAGTATATAGTTAAGTTGTTAAAAATTAAAAAACTGGTTTTTTAAATGTTTTCTTATATTCGAATCTTCATAACTCCTAAATTTTTTTAAGTGCATAGTAGTAGTCGATAGCGTAATAACAAGCGTGTTAGGTAGTTAGGTACGATAGGTATGATAGTAGGTAGGGTCGAGGGTTCGAATCTCGGTTAGACAGAGAAATTAGATTAGTCTTTTTTTTTCTATTTATCTCATTTTGGGGTCATTAAACTATGCATATTCAATTATTTGGCAAGGGCTATATATTTTTTTGTAAAATGTTTAGCAACAATTAATAAACACGTATTTGATTGAATCAATCCTTTTTCCTGTTGATTGGACTAATTAATTTGTTGATTCAACAATTTTTTTCTCAGTGCTTCCTGTATTAGAATACATGCATGTTTTGAATGATAAAAAGTGTTCTTGATTCAAACAACATATTACATATAATTGATAACATATTGTAAAATTCAAATAAATTCGTTTATTGAAACAGAAATTTATGGAATTGACTGAAAAAAATGAACCAAGTAAATATATAAGGGAACCAATCTAATATGTTTTGGCAAATAATGAAAAAAATGATTTTTTGCCTTCAAAACTTTATTTCATTGGTTCTAGTAATTTTTTCTCTCAGTGTAGAAATTTTTTTCCTTGAATTTCGGCGGCTGCGATCGAGTTTTCCTCTATTGCAAAATTGAGGCCATTGGAAAACAAATTTCCGCAGAAGCAAAATTATTTTTATGCTTGTTACCCAAGAATAAAACCATCTCCAAGGATACCTGTAAATTTTTTTCTAAGAATAAAATACATAAATATTTTATTCACATCCGTCGATGTATTCCCTCGCGTTTTTCCCTTTCGTTTACGCGGGAGCTTACATACACATTGCGTATAAAAATAAAAAATAAAAAATGAATAAGAAAAATACACGAGAAGAAAATTCGTTTTCTCGTCTTACAGCCGGAAAACAGCGCGAAAAAAAGTTGAATTCAATTTCCGAGGGACCTTTTTTTTCGCGGAGTCTTTCGTGACGACTGAAACTATACACGCGTCTTGCGATTGTCGTCTATTTTCGAGAGGGATGAAGGCGTCGAAAAAAAATAAAAATAAAACGAAATACCGAGGATTCGAGTGCGTGCTTCACGCTTACCGAGAAGTTTGCCATTGGCACAAACGTTGCAAAGAAATGGCGAGGAGAGCTCCGGTTTTCTTTTGTTGGGTTGCTCAAACCGAAAATGGTTTTTCCCTTGTTCAATAGCGAGCTTTTTTTCATGTCACTGTCGTGTGTATGTATTAGACGTCAAACACAATTCTGACCGTACTGATTTGTTGGCGTTAAACGCCGAAAGGATTTGGAAAAAAACAAATTAAAGCTTTCACGATGGAAAAGAGAAGTGTAAATATTTCACTTTCACGTGTTATTTCCGCTTCGGATACGCGCGTACATCAGAATATACGAGGAAAGATGGGAAAGGGTATCGCTCGATTTAATTGAAGAAAAACAGAGATATCGATTTTCCAATATCGAAACACTTACCGATTCTCCTTTAACAACAAAATTATCCTTCCTGCATCGGGTTTGTGTAATATCCTGAGATATCAATTGCTGCCGATGCTGGAAACAAACTTTTCCTGTGCAAACAAAGTAACACCAGAGCTTACTCACGGCATATCCTTGAGGTATAATGAACACCAGGTTGATTTTTTGTGCCAAAAAATATACGATTATGGGGGAGTTATGATTGAAATTAAAAATAAAACCAAACAAATCTCTTCAAAATCTTTTTGAAAGTACATAATATATCAAATATATTATAATTAAATTATCATTGTTAAATCATTTTATCTAATTATTAAAGTATATGGGTAATTCCACGTCAAATCGACCAATAGTTGGAATCGACCCCTTTCGATTTCGATGAAATTTGTTCGGAAGTTTTCTTTTTTTTTTTTTCGAACGTTATGCAATATTCAAAATTTCACCATTTTATTAATTTATCAAATATATTATAATTAAATTATCATTATTAAATCATTTTATCTAATTATTAAAGTATATGGGTAATTCCACGTCAAATCGACCAATAGTTGGAATCGACCCCTTTCGATTTCGATGAAATTGGAAGTTTTCTTTTCTTTTTTTTTCTAACGTTATGCAATATTCAAAATTTCACCATTTTTTCAATTTTTCAAATATCTCGAAAGCTTTTATTGTTACAAAACAACCGTTCGTCTTAAAGAGGGCACTTGGGGCTACGAAAAAAAAATATATTCCGAAACCAAATTTTGAAAAATGATGAATTTGGAGAAATTTGAATATTTAAAAATCGTGAAAATCCACGATCACCATTAAATTTTTGGTTCAATTTTTAAAAAAAATATAATACCTTGTATTGATCTTAAAAGATCCTGAAACTATCAGAATTGCGTTTCTGTTTGAAAATATAAATTTTTGAATTTTGGTAAAAAAAAATTTTTTTACCTCTAAGTTAAGGATAAAGTTAAGCAATCATGTAATTTTTTAATTTTGAGTAGTAAAAATTTCAATTGATGATATAAGAATGTAAAAACAGAAACATCATTGAATTTGCGTTTTTATTTATTTGGTTAAGCGTTTTAAGCATAAACTTATTGTACATGCGTATATATTAAGTTTACGCTTATAATATGAGCAATATAATATATAAAATCTTTTGAAAAAAAAATTTATTCATATAATAAATAAAATATTATTCAAATATCGGCCTAATAAGGCTCATGAGGCCTAATAAAATTGAAATAAAATTAAATAATACTAATAAAAATAAAATTAAGATGCAGCTTTTTCCAAGGAATCTTGCTTGCGCCAAAGTTGCAAAAGCGAATTGCCCCCAAATCTAAAGGTTATTCAGGATGTGACTCTAAATTTGCACGGTTAAAAATGTTCCAAGAAAATTTAGAAAATGATAGACCGTAAAAAAAAAATTCTGTTGACAAAAGTTATTTCGCGAGTTTCACGACGACCTCACAAAGTTAAAGAGAAAAGTGCGCGAAACGACCCGCAACTGCGAATAGCGATGCAGGAGTGATAGCCGAGGAGATAAGAGTCTCGTATAGTTATCAAAAATATTATCCACAGTCACGTCGAACGTTGTCGTAACGCGCGTGAGAGCGAAATACATCTCGTTGTTATTACAACGTGTGTAATAACGAGGATGAAGTAGCCGACGAACTGCCAGTGTGGGATTTGCAGCGTTATGAGGAACGAGGGAAAAACACCCCTCGTTGCTCGTGTAAACACTCCTCCCGACGTACTTTGAACCCCCGAGCGGGTTTTATCGACGTCGCAAAAAAATCGTACCGAATTTTTGCCCTGTGACTATTTATTTTTCTTCTTGTTCGACACACGTTCCATTTTGGCCGGAATGTGCAGGTGCAAAAAATCTTCATCCCTTGTTCATACATCCCTCATTATTTGCACTCTTTATCATCACCTTTTTTCCCTCCATTTTTGTTCTTATACTTGCTTACTTTTGTCAGCACAAAATGCCAAAAATATTGGGAAGCATTCTCGAACCCAAGAGTGATTTATTGAATTTAAATAAGTTTATTTAAATTCAATAAAATTCTATTAAAATATAGGTGAAAAAAATAATATATCTGCGTCTCAGAGAAATAAAACGAAACCGATGATTTTCCTTTACTTTTTCTGCTTCTCAAAATGACGCAGCTAAAGAGTTTAAATCTTAATCAAAGTGGAGGAGTGACTCTGATTCAGAGTTGTGAAAATAGTAATGTAAAAGTAATGCATTACCCATTACTTTGAACAATGTGTATTGGACAAGTATTCCATTACGAATTACAAAAGTAATGTGTAATGGATGAATATCCCATTACAAATAAAAACGTAATGTGTAATGAATGCATGTGCCATTACAAATAAAAAAGTAATGTGTAATGTATGCATGTTCCATTGCAAATAAAATAAAGTAATGTGCGATGGATGCATGTCCCATTACAAATAAAAAAAGTAATGTGTAATGGATGCGTGTTCCATTGCAAATAAAAAAATAATGTATAATGTATGCACGTTCCATTCCAAATTACAATTTTTAAAAAAAGTAATTTGCAGTGGAGAATATTCCACTACAAATAGAAAAATTGCCGTGCTCGTATTAGAAACTTGCACATTGCTGTCTCGTTATTTTATTTCGCTCACTAAAAGTTCATCCACAATTATCACAAATGTTCCATAAAGTAAAAAAAAAAGAACATGCACATTATTTAGGGATTCAATAAAGCAACAAATTTTGTATCAGTAACTTGTAATTTTTATTAGATTGCTTATAATTATGGGTAACAGCGTGTAAAAGCAAGCTCAATATAAAGTTGGATAATTTTTGGGGTTGAGTACATTTTCGTACTTCATACTTAACGATGAACTGTCTGTTTTTTTCATTTTATTTTTTGACTTTATCGATCATTCGTGATAATTCGGATGAACTTTTAGTGAGCGAAATAAAATAATGAGACAGCAATGTGTAAGTTTCTAATACGAGCACGGTAATTTTTCTATTTGTAATGGAATATTCTTTACTGCAAATTACTTTTTTTTATTTGTAATGGGACATGCATCCATTAAACATTACTTTTTTTTATTTGTAATGGAACATGCATACATTACACATTGCTTTTTTTATTTGTAATGGAACACGCATCCATTACACGTTATTTTTTTTATTTGTAATGGGAGATGCATCTATTACGCATTACTTTTTTTAATTTGTAATGGGACATGCATCCATTACACATTACTTTTTTTTATTTGTAATGGGACACTTATCCATTTCACATTATGCAGTGTAATAGGTAATAAATACAGTAATGCATTATCAAAGTAATGCATTATTTAGAACTCTGCTGTGATTATTAACATCCAGGATAAATCATTAATATTATGGATTCAATGTAGACGCATAAACTTCTAATAAAGGGTTATTATTACGTAAAGGGAGGTTGAGGCGTTACATATTTGTTGCATCAAGGTCTGCGTGTATTTATGGAAATCCTTGTGATTTAATTACACTCGATTAAACTATAATTGCCGCGGTCAATCCGGAAGTTATCTCCAGTCTAGACGGATTTTATCTCCGCATCGCGAAATATTGATTTATTGAATCGATCGAATTTTCCGCAAATCTAATTCGATTTTTTCAAGGCTCTCTATTTCTCGATTCAACTCTATTTTTCTCGTTATTTGTTGTATCTCTCAGAGTCTCTCTGACTTTTTACCGTATAAATTTGCTCGATATTAAAACGATCCGAGTTTATTTTCTTGCGTCGTGTTTGCTTCACGTGCTCATCTCGTTTTTCCTTCACACTATTTCCCGGCAAGTGGCACGCTCGTCCCTATGAGTCATGGGAAAACTTGGTATATTATTTTTCCAAGCACACACCGACCATATCGGAATTGCCATTTATATGTTAACGTCTCTATCGCTCGAACGAAGTTACGTGTAGGAATTCGTACGTTCAGCTATCTCGAGTCGTTAAAGCAATTTTTAATGATTTTTTCTCCGTATAATAACATCCTCGTGCTATTTAAATTTAAATTAAAAAAGTCGTCGTTCTCATGCAGAAATATTGCAAATTGATTTTCGATAAAAGATTATTATATAATTTAAAATTATTTCGAGCTGCACCGTTATCTTTCTCTCATAATTGTCGAGTTACGATGATTTTACGTTGAATTTATAATTTAATTGATTATTTCATTAATCATTGATAAAAATAATATTATTATGAAAATGAGGTATTCCCGCTCACGGGACCCCCTTTTAGGCCGAACTCTTTCGATTTTCTTGAAACTCGAGTATGTTTTAGTGTTGTCTGTGAGTATATTGTACACTAATTTTCAGATCTCTAACTATAATACTCTTTGGAATACACCAAAAGTTATATTTCAAACTTTTTGCATATTCAGCGCTTCGGAGCTTTGGCACGACGCGAAATAAAATCGAAAAAATTCTTTAATAATAGCTTTCGATCGGAAATTTCCTGCGCTTTTCGAAAAAAATATCAGCAATTCCGAAAAAAAAAACGAATTCATTTGCATTTCGGCCAAAAACCGAAAAAATTGATTTACAAAAAAAGAGCATAATTTAATTTAGCGGAACAATTTTTTTCATGTTTTGTATATATCTGAGAAGTCACGATATAAATTTCAAGTTAGAACTCACATTCGTTTACCAATGCCAAGTCTTTTAGTAGGATGAAAATTCTTAAATATTGCGTTTTTCGCATTCAACAGTTCTCTGATATATTATATGGTTTTTTTTAACGAATTTCGAATTTTATAAGTTTATTAAATTCAACATTTAATAAATTTGATTTAATAAATTTAATAAATTTGCTTATTTAATAAATTTAATTTAATTAATTTAATTAATTTACTAAATTCAAAATTCGTTAAAAAAGCGCTATATAATACATCAGGGAACTGTTGAATACGAAAAACACGATATTTAAGAATTTTTATCCTACTAAAAGACTTGGCATTGGTAAACGGATGTGAGTTCCAACTTGAAATTTATATCGTGACTTCTCAGATATATACAAAACATGAAAAAAATTGTTCCGCCGAATTAAATCATGCTCTTTTTTTGTAAATCAATTTTTTCGGTTTTTGGCCGAAATTCAAATGAATTCGTTTTTTTTCGGAATCGCTGATATTTTTTTCGAAAAGCGCAGGAAATTTCCGATCGAAAGCTATTGTCAAAGAATTATTTCGATTTTATTTCGCGCCGTGCCAAAGCTCCGAAGCGCTGAATACGCAAAAAGTTTGAAATATTACTTTTGGTGTATTCCAAAGAGTATTATAGTTAGAGATCTGAAAATTGCTGTACAATATACTTTTAGGCAACACTGAAACATACTCGAGTTTCAAGAAAATCGAAAGAGGTTGGCCTAAAAGGAGGTCACGTTGAGCAGGAATACCACAAATACTCTATTGATTGATTACAAGAGATTTTGTTATTTTGTTTTCAGTATAAAATTTTCTGAGGGATAAAAAAAGGGGTTTAGATCAACCAGTAGTCAGAGACCCTTCTCGCCGGTTCGTGTTTATTATCATTATTATTATTTTTTCAATAATGAACATTGGAATTCGATTGTAATATTTATCGTACGTCGAGGAATTTTCGCAAGAATTTTTATGTGTTCGAGATGAAAAAAAACCTGATTAACTCGCTTGTCAATAATAACTGCAGTAAATTCTGTATAATTAGGGGAAGAGGGGGCAAAATGGACACTACTTTAAAATCTATTTTTTTTAAATTCAAATGCACGAGAAAATACCTTGAAAAACCATTTCCTTCCCTGACATGGGGAATAATAATTCCCTTATTTTATAATGTTTTTTGATAATTTCATGCAGTGTTCATTTTGCCCCCATTTCCCCCATATTATTACACAATGAAATGTTGATGAAAGTTTTATAACCTTCTTTACTTGTGGAGGAAAAAAAATATTTTCACGTTACCATCAATCGTTGGAGTATATAATACGTTTATTATCAATTATTCCATCGCTTTTTCTGCGGCTTTTAACCAAATGACTGTCACGAGGAGACGATTTTCGTTGAATATTTCAAATGTACCGATATACTCTCGCTTTTCCTTATACACACACACACACACACACACACACACACACATATATATATATATATATATGTACATTTATTCTCGATCACACTTTAACAGAGAGCCACAAGTGGTTTAAGCTTTTTCTTTTTTTAACAAACGACCGACAGAGATAAAAATGATTCATGCTCGTTTTTGCTCGAGGTAATTGACGTCGATGGCGAAAAGTTAAAAGCCTCGAACTTCGATAATAATGCTTTTATCTTCGAAAGTTATGAGCGTTATTTATGCGGGAAAAGCCCAATTTCAGGGATAAATTTCCATGAATTTTTCCAAGCTCTTTCTTAGCCCGCAAAATGCCCGTTTGCATATTTTTTTTTCTAATTCTCTTGTCTCGAAATTTTTTGGTCTCTCGTACTCTTCTCCTTCTTCTTATGCTCTTCATTCGCGAAGTATCTCTCACAAGCGAGATGAGTTTTCAGATTTGATGGACTTATTATGCACACGGTAGAGCCGAGTTTGACAATTTCGTTTAAGATGATGTTGAAGCACGTCCTCGATCTTTTTTTGAAAGGATCTCATACGTCGTGGGAGGGCGAGAACGCCGCGCATTATTTTACATTCCCTCAAAGAAAATTTGTCCGCCAGCTTGCAAGCTCAAAATTCACGGGCGGACATCGAGTAAAATGCACGAGCCCAGCGAGAAAATTAGATAGTACGTTCTCCTTTTGCTCGGACGTCAAAAACTTCTCATTCGAACGCGATAAAAATTATCACGCGTGTGGAAAAAAGGTTTATTCAAGTTTTAAGATATTTAAATTATTGAATTAATTATTATAAAAATCTAAAAGATTTTTATAATAACTAATTCAATAATCTATAAAGATAATAATCTAAAAAAATCTATAAAGATGACTGGGGTCATCGTGACCCCAGTCATCTTTGAGCGCTAGCCATGTCCAGAGTGTCATTCAAAATGACTCTGAAAAATTCCGGGTGATACTTTCAATCATCCTCAATATGCAATGCGCCCTGAATTTTTTTTTTTAATTTTCAAGATGGTGAAAAAAATCACGAACGAATGAATACGCGAAAAAAACATTTTTTTACGAAAAAAATCATAACTTTCGCAGCTTTTGTTTCATAAAATTTCAGGATAATACTCTTGAGATATGGCACTTGTGAGAAAAAAATAGCTCCATAGTGGGCGCTTCAAAAAAGTTATTTATTTGGACATTTGAAGAGGGGGGCTTAGGGAACTCTATTTCAGAGTAAAAAAAAAATACACTAAATACCAAAAGTACTTCATTTATTTCAAAATTTGCGTAAATAAAAATGGAAAAAAGCGTGTCCTTAGAGACTTGAACTGTTATTTCAGAAATATTTGAAGATCCCAAAAACCATAAAAATTACGCATTTTTCATTTTTGGAGTTTCGGAGTAAATTTTAATAAATTATTTTTAAAAAACTCGACTTTTATGATGTCATTTACCTTGTATGCTGATGTTCAACACAGAAAAAAAATCAATAAACTCTATAATAAGAATAAATGTTAAGAAAATCTCAATTGGAATTATTCAATTTTGTCAATCGGCTGAAATGTATTAACAGTGAAATAAAATGATTTTTCCATAGGCACTTTTTTATCCGATCGATCGATTCAATTGGCAATCAACAAATTAATCGGATGGCCCATTATACCGCGACGATTGTGCGTACGATGACGATATAATCGTTCGCGTTTAACCGATGTTCATCATTCACAGCCACGCCTACAGTTTCCTCTCGATTTTGGAAAACGAGAGGATCTCATTCGCGGTTGTACAAACATTCGTGCATGATCATACGCGACCGATATACGCGCAACAACGTTTCAAATTGATCGTTCATTCCGCTTTCGCGGGCAATTTGTCGGCGAGAATTTATAGCAAAGCTTACTTCCCTCAACCCCCTCCCCAAGGAAATCCAATTAAATCTTCAAATTGGAAACAGTGATGGAAGGCAAACTGTTGTCACGAGAATTGGTTCCATTATATGGTATTTCTCGCTTCTCAAGCTCGCGAGTAAAAGAAAAGAATTAGGCATCAAAAATGGACTTCCATACGAAATCATTGATTATTTCTTATCGATATTTGACTCGTAAATTTGTGAGAACAAGGAAATCATCGTTGAGTGCAATAAGGTCAAGATTCAACGCACATTTTACACAAAGTCTTCCCAAGTTTGAGTTTTCCTCAATATTAAAAAATATTGACAAAGAAAAAATTTCGAGAAAAGCGTGGAAGCGCCACATCGCAATGGGCGATCTACCCCCTCTACAGAAATCGTCATAACTCGGTCAATTTTCCGAATTTCTCTCAAATCTTTGTTCCACATTGAAGCTAAGATTCTAGTCTATGGAACTGTCCAATTGAAAATAGATTTTTCTCAATGTGAAGCTTGTGCAGGCGTCTCAAAGGCACCACAGGGAGATAATCGAACGATGATCTACCCCGTTACAAAAATCGTTATAACTCGCTCAATTTTCTGAATTTCTCTAAAATCTTTGTTCTACTTTGAAGTTAAGGTTCTAGGGTATGGAACTGTCCAATTGAAAATAGATTTTTCTCAATGTGAAGCTTGTGCCGGCGTCTCAAAGGTGCCACCAGGAGATAATCGAACGATGATCTACCCCGTTACAAAAATCGTTATAACTCGCTCAATTTTCTGAATTTCTCTAAAATCTTTGTTCTACATTGAAGCTAAGATTCTAGTCTATGGAACTGTCCAATTGAAAATCGATTTTTCTCAATGTAAAGCTTATGTAGGCGTCTCAAAGGTACCACAGGGAGATAATGGAACGATGATCTATCCCGTTAGAAAAATCGTTATAGCTCGCTCAATTTTCTGAATTTCTCTAAAATCTTTATTCTACATTGAAGTTAAGGTTCTAGGGTATGGAACTGTCCAATTGGAAATCGATTTTTCTCAATGTGAAGCTTGTGCAGGTGCTCAAAGTTGCCAGCGGGAGATAATCGAACGATGATCTACCGCGATACAAAAATCGTTACAATTCGTTCAATTCTCCGAATTTCTCTAAAATCTTTGTTCCAAATTGTAATTAAGATTCTAGTCTATGGAACTGTTCAATTGAAAATCGATTTTTGTCAATGTCTCAAAGGTGCCACTGGGAGATAATCAAACGATGATTTTCGAAAGCACGGTGATGCGTTTATTTCCTTTTTGCACGAGCACAGATACAACGTGTTTCGCCACGTGGGCGTAAATATTTACGCGGCACGTTCGTGAATTGGACGTGACGGATGTTGAAGTCGTGAAAATATGTTACGAGGAAAGTTGTAACAGGTATATTCATTACGATGGATCTCCGTCTATCCATCAATCCTTATTTCTCGACATCGGATGCTTCTCTCGCGAGGATCGTCGACGGTTTTCTCGGTTGACCGCACGCCAGATCGAGAGCGTTAAACCGTAACACCGGGATATAATACAACAAGTTTGACGAACAAGGGTCCAACTGAGGGTGAGAGAGAGACAGATTGAGAGGGAAGTGAGGATTCAACAGAGCCGCGAAACAGAACCTCGAATAACGTGAAAGTGGGAGGGTGGGAGGGAACTCGGTTGGTTGGGGTTGGCCACAGTCCTTCGACATCATTACCATTACTCATCGTGACTCGAATACTGCGTTGTTTTAGTATGGAATATACAGAGAGAAAGACAGAGACGGAAAGATAAATAGGGACAGAGAAGGCAAATGTAACTTAACTTGGGCCTTCTATCGTTTATCCGTTTTCCCTTCCCTCTTTCTGTCTCTCGTACTCTCTCTGCCAACTTTCCCGTCATTTCACTTTGATAACAAAGCTGTTGGACATCGAGAGGGTATTGTATATCCCCGACTGCAGAAGCGGTCACCATGTTCACCCAGGATGTATATGCATATAATGTGTGTTTTACTATTTCTATGATATCTCGTCGGGGAGGTCCCGCCGTATTTCATCGATCCGAAATACAGATATTGGGTATCGGAAGTTTCGATTGTGGGGAAGAAATAAAATAGCCAGGAATGTATGCACAGGAGACCACTATAAAATGATCCCTTAGTGTAAATCGATCCCTCTCAGTCTGGAACAACGCCTATAAACGCCATCTAGGGAATAATTTGTGCATTACGTCTGACTATCTCGAAGTTGGCATAAGCGGGAATGGCTGAAAGAGCACTTGAAACGATACAAAGTTGTTTGACCAAAATTGGAATTAGCCTCGTAGCCTTTACGCGCTTCGGTCTGAATTAAGCGCCGTCTGACCAAACACGGACTTTTCTACTTGAATCGTGGAAAAATCCATTTGTTTCGATGGAACGAATCGTTTTTTACTCGAATTCTGGAAAAATCCATTTGTCTCGGTGGAACGAAATTTTTTTTAGTCTTATAACGATTGCGTGAAATTCACAATTCCGACATTTGAGCAATTTAAAACGTTCGTAAAGCGAAAAGTATCGCCGAAAGAATGAAAAAAAATTGTCGAGAGTCCATTTTAATTCGCAACTTGCTGAATTTACCTCTCGAGAGATTTTTAAATCTCGTTAAACTCGCATTTGAGGTCGTTTATTCTCCTGAATAAAGAGCTTTTTTCATTCTAATTGCAGAAACATGTACGCTAATTTAATAATTATTCAGGAATTTCGTTATTTTCCAGAGAACAAAGGAAGAAGAAAGTGTGAATAAATTTGGGAAGTACGTGCTTTCGTGATAGAATTAAATTTATGAGAAGTCAAGAGGGTTGCAAAATTATTTTGTGGTGCTTTAAATTGAGGAAGAAAATAAAACAATAATGGACTATGTGAGAACGCCCTTTGGCAGATTAATATTTTCCTTGGATTATCGCGAAAGCATGCGCGCGATTTTCCGAATTACAGAAATTCCGGAGTGAAGATTTGGAGCCTGAGAATGGTGGAGCATTTCATTAGGAGTGTGTAAACACGAGGAGAGGAGAAAGAAAAGGAGGGGGAGAAGGAGAGAAGAATGAAGAGCCAAAAAGCTCCTTCATGTACAGTAAACCCTCGCTTATATCTAACCTTTGGATGATTAACCCAGCTCTTTGTATTGATCGAAGAATATTCTATAATAGTGATATCCTCGGACAAAGAGCCCTACAAAAAGCCCATTTTAGGCAGGAATACCTTTAAATAATGAAAAAAAGACATTTTATTGAATGATGAAGCAAAATAATTTCTGCATTATGCGATCTTTCACTCATTATCTCGGAAAGGCGAGGCCTTTCCCTGCACAACGGTTAACTTACTTACCTCCCTCCTGCCTTCTCTAGACTGTACAAATACTCCACTAACTAACTCTCGCTGCTGCTGGCCAACTCGGTAATTAACGCGTTTGCTCAAACATATACGAATAATTCATAGCTTGGCGCTCGCCACTTCAACCTTTCCGTACCTTCGCGCTCACTTTAATCCTCATCTCTCTCGTATTAATTGTGCAAACATTTCAAATTATCCTGAGTGTTCTCGCGCTGCCGAAATTTTGCATTGATTCATCGGAAAACGAAATTAAAAGCTGGGAATATTTAGTCTCTATTTTTTAAGTTGAAAAGCTCATGGAAACATTCACAGAATGTGAATCGAAAAGCGTATGAAAATTATCATTTTTCGCTATTTCTCGTGGGAAATTAATTTTTTTTAAGCACTAAAAATTGTATTTGATTGCATTTTTCACACTTCGTGATACAATAACAATCTGAAAAATTCAGCAACATTTGACTTGCCATAAGCAACAATTATCAATGATAATATTGCCCAAAAGTTATTAATAAATTCGTTAAACAAATAATTATTCGACAATTTTTGGTAAGTTCTTTTTGTCTTGAACATTTGAGATTAATTGATGAGTAAGGGGTCACTTGAAACAAAGTTGACCATTTTGACAATGTGTATAAAAAATAGAGCCGCGATCCTTAATGGAAATAAATTGTAAAGATAAAAAATCATTGTGAAGCCCCTTTAGAGCACGTCATTGACATGACAATATTTCCGACGCGATAATATCCGTATAACCTATAAACACTATTGTTAAAACTTGTCGATAAGAAATCAAATTTTTAATATTTATAAAAGCGTTAACATAATGAGTGACTCCTGATAATATGTACATACGCTGGTATTTTCGGGTTCCTTTTTAGCGGCTCTCTGTAATGCTTTTCATTATTCAACGTGCGTCCTTTACAAAACGTGGTATATCGAACGAAGATTATCGTACCTATACAATTGGTGGGCGTGATTCAGGAATTCTTTGGGGAGAAACCAAGTTGGTTTAGGGTTATTTTTTCGAGACCATCTGGCAACATTCATCAGTACTTCGGTTACCTTCGCATTGTCCACACGGGTAGTACGGTCAGTACTCAAAAAATATTTGTTCTCGCGAGTACGTAAGAATCATGAATCCGTCGAAAGCTCCAGCCAAGTTACTGATTCTTCAGTCGATCGTGGGAATTTGTCGCGCTGAATTTCACATCGGAGCGTTGAAATCAAAGGATTTCTCCGATCTACTCGTCGAAGCAGCGGTAAAGCTCATTATCTCCGATTATAGTATAAATTATCGACACCCGAAAAACACGAACAAACGACACGAAAAACATTCCCGATCTAATTTAAATTATTGCCCTATATGATTGAAAACTCTTCTTTGAAAATGTAATTGAAAACTGACCGGTTCCGATCGGTTTTGATGAGTTTCTTTGTGCATTCAATTATAATATATATTTGACTCGGCGCTTGGTAAAAGAAGGTGAACAATCGAGTTTTCGAAATCATTTGGACCTCATTCTGATATACTTTGCATTACTTCCGCGGAGAATATCACCGATATGAAGAATCCAGAGAGTATGGGTGTGTAATTTATTTTTCTTTAACTTTTTCATCCAGGTAAAAGTCATCAAAACTTGCTACGAAACTGAAACAAACGCAATAGGGATCAGCGGAAATTCACCCGTTTCACTCATCACCGCACTGTCGACCGATGAATTTTTGGCTCCCGTAGTTTTGCTCGGTAATTCTGCGAGAATAGTGAATAATGAATCGGTGTCGGAAATATCACGATACAGACTACAAATTTTTGCCATCATGGTCTCTTCACCGACTGAACTCGAGGCTATTCTCATGGAGATCAAGAATTCACGATGGTGGAATCACATGGCTAATTTTTACATACTCGATTGGCCGATCAGCGAGGACGGTTGCTCGAGAGCCTACGAAATTCTATCGACAGCCTGGAAGATTAATCTACTGGAGGCAAAGTTTATGTGCGTTCACGGGACGGAAGGACCATTGATTTACAGCTTCAATCCTTACACGAGAGATGCGCCGGGTCCATGGAAATTGGAGAAAATATATCGAGGCGAAAATGATCATCCTTGGGCTCTGTTGGTGCGAAGATTTGGCAACAATCGTGATGTATGCGACAACATTGACTTCGACAAGACCAAAGATCTCGGTGGCTATGAGATTCGTGTGGCCGTTGAAGCCAATTATCGATGGTTATTTTTCACAGAGAAAAATGACACCAGAGTCCGTACCCCGGTTAGTTACTTGGCCCCAAGTATATTTCGTCAAACTAACGCGACTGTCAAGTTGTTGGTGCACAAAGAATTCGAAGCATTCCGTGACAGCTACAAAAGTGGGAAATGTGACATGGCACTTCGTAATTTTTTAATTAGCGCCTGGACTTTATATCCGCATACAACGGAGGGACTGTTCATTGTGACGCAATACAGAGGTTACAAGTCTCAATTAAGCAAACTCGCCTCTGTACTCGACTGGAGTTCCAGAATCGGTGTTTGTCTCGTTATCATCGTTACGCTGATATTTATGAAATATTTTTTACGTCAGCATCTGACTACGGCTATTCTCAATACCACTCGTATAATTTTCAACTCGTGTCTCGTTAAATCGCCGATTAGCGTAGGATCGAGAATCTATCTTACCAGTCTGTTTGTATTTGTGATTACGATTTTGGGTATTTATCAGGGACAACTCGCAGCGCTACTGTCGAAGCGAATACTCCTTCCGAACATCGATTCGATGCTCGATCTCGCCAAGTCCGATCTCACGATTTATGGACATCGTCGTTACGAAACATTGTTTAGTGATCGAGCCTTTGAAAAACGTTACGTCGTCATGACAAATCCACCGTGTACGGAATACGTGTTGCGTCATCCATCGGGCGCTTGTGTTATTTCGTTTATGGCTGGCACTTACAACGCTGCCAAAAATAAACTTCACCTATCGAGACAGCCGATTGATAATAGCTATGTCGGTTGGACGATCCGAAAGGACTCGTCCTTGGAAGGAAGAATGAATAAATTGGTCCAAAGACTCGTCGATTCCGGCCTCTTCCAATATGCTCAATATAAACACCTCAGAGAGCAATTACGCATTATCGAAAGTAATAGAAACGAGGAGAAGAGTGGGAACGTGAGGGTCTTGACTCTGAGTGACTTGAATTTTGCCTTCGCGATTCTGGGGGTTGGATTGAGTTGCGCTACAATTTGTTTTATCATCGAGACGGCAATTGATCGACGCGTAGCACGCTTGCGAATAGCTGGAATTGTCAAAAGTCTGCGGAATCTGTTTCGAGCGATACGATGATAATTCACACGCACACTGAGAAAAAAGTTCAGTTGAAACAACTAAATCCATTTAGTTGAAAAAAATTTAGTTGATTCAATTTTAATTTGTTTGAAATAATGAAACTATAATTGATTCAACAAATGGATTTGGTTAACCATAAGATATGAGGTGAACGAAATTATTTGGTCAATTTCCAGATACAGTTTAGTCCAATTTACACGTTACTGAGTTGCTGTACAGAAATATTTCGTTGATTTCTATGATATTTTAACTAGATAAATTGAGCTGTAACAAAAAAACAATTCGTATTTTCAACTACACAATTTATTTGGTACAAAGATATTTGTTTGATTGAACTGAAACTTTGCCCATTCAAGCAACGATTTAACCGATTTAACTAAAATTTCCACTGTATCTTTATTGCATTACCAAAATGACCTCGTTGAACGTCCGGAAACAAATATTTGCTTGAGTCAAACAAATTTTTGCATTTTCAACAAAAAAAAATTCTCTGTGCATTGTTTACCTCGATTGATTTATTAAAAATAACTTTTTTTTTAAGTTTGGGAATGATAAATATAATATTTTAAAAAATGGACCCTAGGTTTAAGAAATATATTCCATATGATATTTGTATTAATAATTTCAAAGTGTGAAATTTTGTTTCGCCTATTTCCCGTAGATTTTTTTTTAATTGCATATTTGTAATCTGCGGTCGATTTCCCATCGATATAGCCCGTGAGATATTCAAGATGTATTGTCTATGCACTGAAAAAAAATGTGTGAATGAACAAAACCTCCAGTCAAATACGTTCAACTAGATATTTATTTGGTCTAACTAAATAATTAGTTTTTTTAACAATTCTGCGCTTCGGTTGACTAAAATATTATTCAGGCAAAAAAATGTTGAATTGTACTTTTAAATTATCTAGTTGAACGTATTTGACTACAGATTTTGTTCATTCACACATTTTTTTTTCAATGTGGCTTCCCAGCCAAAAAATGATTGAAATTTCCGTACTTCGTGATACAATAAAAATCTGAAAAAATTCAGCAAGATTTGGCATGTCATAAACAATAATCATCAATAATAATATTGCTCAAAAGTTATTAATAAATTGTTTAAACAAATAGTTATTCATCAATTCTTCAGTAAGTTCTTATTTTTTCTAAAACAAATCGAATGCGTTAATTTTTCGGAACCCATATGAATTTTTTCAAAATTTGTTATCTATTTTGAAATTCCCGTTTTGAAATTTGTAGAAGGGCTGTATTCGCGTATTTTTTGGCTCAGTATCTTTGAAACTTTTCAAAGCTGACGATTAACCGGTATCCAAAAACATATACAAAATTGGCAATTTTTTGTTTGTATTTCAGAATTTTTTTAATAATATTTCAAAATAGAGAGAACATTCTGGAAAAATTCATATGCGTTCAGAAAAATTAACGCATTCGATTTGTTTAAGAAAAAAAACAACTTACCGAAAAATCGTTGAATAATTATTTGTTGAAACAACTTATTAATAACCTTTGGGAAATATTATTATTGATAATTGTTGTTTGTGGCGTGCCAAATGTTGTTGAATTTTTTCGAATCTTTAAACGACGACAATAATTTATCGAATTTGCGAGTTAATTGAATCATGAATTTTTTACGCTAAAAATGAAGTTATACGAATGAGAACAATTTTTCGTTTTTAATCACAGACATATCAATACGTGGTGTGAATATACATACACTTACACAAAGTTCTCGCGCAATCTCGCGTACGCAAATTATTACGGGACGCTCTGTCGAGATTGTCGCTTTTCGATCCCGCTGTAATCATTCACGTTGATCACGAAATTTCGCGAAAACATTATGACGCTCACAAATCTCACAATCTCGACATTGCGCAGAGACATTGCCGAATATCGTGAATAATTATTTCAACTCGCGCTAGAATTATCTCAAAGCTTGAAATTCACAACCTTTGCAGAAAAAAATCCTCCATTCACTCTTAGATAAATCGTGAATAATTTTATTATCGGAAAATGCATTTTTTAACTCGTTGAACTTTAATTTACCGCCCCAAAAAATTAGGTAACATTCTTATAAAATTAGCTTCAAGGAATTTGAACATTAAAATTTCTTAAATAAAATTTGCATTATTTTTAATAACTCTTTTATCTCTTTAAATTACTTTAATTTACCTTCCCAAATAATTAGCTAACATTATTATAAGATTAGCTTCAAGAAATTTGGATATCAAAATCTGTTAAATAAGATTTGCATTATTTCTTCCAACTCTTTGATCTCTAAATTAATTTCGTTCCAAGATCAAATTGTAAAAAAATTATTTAAATAAAAACAATAAAATAACTGAAATTAAATGTGGAATTTTTTGTTTCCAAGGACGAAAGTTAATGCTCATCGTTTTTCACGGCAATTCGCCAGATAGAGAGTATTAAGTCGTCGCCGTAGCGTGAATCGTCCATCTAAAAACCGCACAGGAGACATTATTATGCAGTGTAAACGCCGCCGGCAAGTTCAATGGTCCGTAAAATCGTTTTTACCCCTCTCATGTCAGGAATAAAGTATGCGAGTTTTCGCGTCCGTACGTTGGATACACGAAATCGTCCCTTTTCTCCGTTATCGTGGACCCAAAAGTTGCCTGTATCGCTATTTTTCCCAAATCGCGAGGATTGGCAAACGGTTATTGTGCGCTTCGATCTGGGATTTGTTTAAGGAATTTTGAAAAGTTTTCTCGGTGGAAAATAACACAGCCACACAAAATTTAAAAAATTTCGGCCTGGGGGTCTGACTATGTATACTGTATGTTTTTGGGGTCGCTGAATCCGAATCCGAGGTTGGTTTAACCCCAGCACGTCAGGGTTTGGCCATAACCACAAAAAATAACACTGCAAAATCAAGATTATTTTTTTAATATTTCGAAAACTATTATAGCTACGAAAAAATCGTTCTGGGTTCGTCTTGAAGAGTATACTTGTGGTTACGAAAAAAAAATATTCCGAATTTTTTTTTGAGAAATCATGAATTTGGAGAATTTTGAATTTTTAAAAATCGCGCAAATCTACGATCACCATTAAATTTTTGGTTCAATTTTTTTAATATAATACCTTATACTGGTCTTAAAAGATCCTGAAATTTTCAGAAAGGTGTTTTTGTTTTTTCAAAAATACGAATTTTTGAATTTTTTTAAATCGTGTAAATCCACGATCAATATTAAATTTTTTGTTAATTTTTTTTAAATATAATACCTTGGAGTGATCTCTAAAGATCCTGGAATCTTCAGGAGTCCAAGATCAGTCCAAGGTATTATATAATAAAAAATTACGCAAATTTGATGTTGATCGTGGATTTACAAAATTTTTTAAAATTAAAAAATCAATGGTTTTGAAAAAACAAAAAACACCTTTCTGAAAACTTCAGGATCTTCTAAGATCAGTACAAAGTAATATATAAAAAAAAGATTTATAGAAATTCAAAATTCTCCACATTTGTCATTTTTCAAAATTTGTTTTGGGAATATTTTTTTTTTTCAGTAGCCACAAGTATAATCGTCAAGACGAACGCAGAACGATTCTTTCGTAACTATAATAGTTTTCGAGACATTTAAAAAACAACTTAATTTTTTAGTGTTTTTGAGGTTATAGCTAAGCCCTGACGTGCTGGGGTTAAACCAGCCTCGTATTCGGATTCAGTGACCCCAAAAACATATAGTGTACATAGTCAGACCCCCAATTTTTTTTTTGTGTGGCTGTGTAATTAACAATCATGAATACGACGAATTTTGCGATACGACTCGATTTCGTAAGCGAGGAATATCTTCATGTTCAAAAATTGTCATAACTCGGTCAATTTTTGGAATTTTCCCAAAATCCTTGTTCCAAATTTCGACCAAGACTCTGGGCTATGGACCTGTGTGGTCAGAAAATTAATTTTTCAAAATTCCAGCTCACGCAGGCTTTTTTAGCTTGCTCAGATCGTCGATTATTTCAAAGCTAATCAACCGAGCCACTGCGAGGTTTACGTGATTTGTGTAACGTTGGTTCGTGTCATCAACGACAAGCAGGATTATCCGCGACCACATTTGCATATTTGCATTGGTAAAGGTCGATGGAATAGAGCAAAAGGACGAAAGCTCATGGTCTTGTGGGCGACGAAGATTGAATCGCTAATCAAAGGGTCTCAGGCCAGGCTTGTAACACAATATTAACCCAGAGAAATGATTTACTTAGTTTAAACAAATTCATTTAAAAATAACTAAAATTCCGACATCGGTTTAATTAATTATTTATAAGGTCCATATTCAGATAAACTGGAAAAATTCATTTGAATTAAATAAATGGGGGTGGACAGGATTACCGGTTAGTTAGTTAATCCCGGAGTATTTCCAGTCTGCCATTTACAATGCAGAATTCATTAACCCATTTTTTCGAACGAGACCCAAGACGGAATCAGACATCGTTGGATTATCAACCCCCGTCAAAGCGTTAAGTTTCTTCGTTCGACGGACCAGAGACTGAAGATATCGAGGGGCACCTGTTACTCGGAGAAAATTTACCCTCCGTTAAGGACCCTCCGCGAGAGAAGTTTGATCCTTTGGCGTTTCGGCACAAGGGCGCGAAGCCGCGAAGGTGGGTGTGAAATACTGCGAACCTGCCAATTCGCTTATCCGAAGGACCCTCCTCGCTCTCTTAGCTTCCCCTCGTCGAACGGGACGCCACTCGGTGGATAAACCCTTCACGAAAATCCCCATTTCTACTTGCCTCGAGAGCCCCAAAGATATTTCTAATCAGTATCATCCACGGAGAGACTCGGGACTTCGAAAATTGATCGATGCTTCCCGATAAATCTGACAGCGAAATAGCTTCTCCTGCAGGATAAAAGCCGCAAAGACATTCGTATCTCGATCACGCGTGGAAAAAAGTACTCCGGTATCAAGTTCTCAATGGGGACAAGGGGCCAAAAGAAAGAGGAAGAGATTTCGGGAGGTTTAAAAAAAAAAAACGTGCGTCGAATGGAAAAAAGACTGAAAAATCGACGAGGGTATCCCGTACTCTTCGTTAGTCGGGAATCAAGTTTGTTGGAAAAGAAGCTGTTCCGCCTTTTTGAAAGGAAGATTTGCGGAAGGGTCATCGACAGAAAGGAACACCGATACGAGATAAGATGGAACTCGTGATAATTCGAGATTGATTGCGAAGCGACAATGTCGTCGAGATGATCATGACGATCGCTTTAAGACTCACATAAAGGGTGTCCCATTCAACTTGAAACCTATTTCTTTCTTGACTTACTTTATCATCGAATCGACGTTTTCGAGGTGACAGCAAGGACAACTTTTTTCTTCATATGGAAATTTATATTTTCAATATTTTTTATTTGACCAATACAAGTTTCCAGTAGGAAAAGATTTTGACCTCTAATTAACCTTGAAAACGTTGAATCAAAAAAGTGACTCAGCCACATCACCGAGAGAAAAAATTACTGAATTTGAGAGGAGGAATTTATTTATTAAACGAAAGTATTGATTCGATTATTTATTTGTTGAACCAAGAAAATCACTCTTCATTTAAAAAATAATTTTCATGAATCTATTATTCCATTATATTAAACACATATTTAATAGTAACAATTAAATGCATGATAAATTTGATTAAATTTGTGTTCATTGGATTAATTACATCGATCGCATCATAAACATGAGATTATTTGAATCTAAAAAACGAATTCATTACAAAATTATTTTTTTTTAAGAAAATTATTTATGGCATCATAAACATGAGATTACTTGGATCTAAAAAATTATTTCAATACGAAATTATTTTTTTCGAACAGAATTATTTCTTTGCAATAAATTCATCATTATTTTACTTCTAAAAATATTTCTGTAGTATTTTCAATATTTATTGGATATAAAATTGATTGTGATTATTTGAAAAGAAGCTGTAGTAAAATAAATGACACATTATTTTATTCCAATAGAATATTTGTTTGGAATTATGAAATTTTTATTTCCTTCAAGCAAAGAACTATCATTTCTATAGTATAATTTAATAGTATACATAAGTTGTTAAAAATTAAAAAACTGGTTTTTTAAATGTTTTCTTACATTCGAATCTTCATATCTTCATAACTCCTAACTTTTTTCAAGTGCATAGTAGTAGTCGATAGCATGATAGGTAGCGTATTAGGTGGTTAGGTAGGATAGGTATGATGGTAGGTAGGGTCGAGGTTTCTAATCTCGGTCGGACAGAGAAATTAGATCGGAGAATTGGCGCAGATTTGTCTTTTTTTTCTATCTATCTCTTTTTGGGGTCACTAAACTATGCATATTAGATTATTTGGCAAGGGCTATATATTTTTTAAAAAATGTTTAGCAACCATTAATAAACACGCATTTGATTGAATCAATCATTTTTCCTGTTGATTGGACTAATTAATTTGTTGATTCAGCCATTTTTTTTCTCAGTGCTTCCTGTATTAAAAGACGTGCATGTTTTGAATGATAAAATGTGTTCTTGATTCAAACCACATATTACATATAATTGATAACATATTGTTAGATTCAAGTAAATTCGTTTATTGAAACAGAAATTTATGGAATTGACTGAAAAAAATGAACCAAGTAAATATATAAGGGAATTAATCTAATATGTTTTGGCAAATAATGAAAAAAAAAGATTCTTTGCCTTTAAAACTTTATTTCATTGGTTCTAGTAATTTTTTCTCTCAGTGCATTTGATTCTTCATCTAAATTGACTCGATATGTGTCTCGGGGTTTTTCGATTTACCGCGTAAATATGAGTCGACAATTGGGGTGTCACAAATGAAACGGGACACCCTTTATATACGTGTATCTGTCGCGTGCCATCTTCCCAAGGCTTCCTTGACTGGTCATCCTTAGAATTCAACGACCCAACGAGAATTCCATCGTGGATTGCGGCTGTTCGAGTGGCCCCATCAGTCGTGCTCGAAGGGGATGAGGACGGAGCGGTGAGATAAACCGAAGAGACCGAACGAAACAAAGGGGAAGTCAGATTGAATTACGTTGTTCCACTTGTAAGATCCGGTTGAGTGTGTACAGACGACTGTTAAGGGTGATACTTTTACCCCCTAGTGCGATCGCTCAATGGCGATTAGATTCAACGATCTTGAACCTTTCGACTAAATGCAATAAGATTCAAGATCCATCTGCGAGAATTTTGAACGAGAGAATCGATCGTTACACCAGGATATATTTTCTTCCGGCTCAAAAAAATTTGTAACATGTAATTTGATCGTATTACCGGAAAAATAAAATAAATAATAGAATAATACATGTAATAATAATAAAATAAAAAATGCTTATGCGTCGTTCCATATCAAATCGACCAATAGTTGAAATTAGCGTCTTGGTAGGCGCCGAATCGAACGCTACACGCCATACACGCGAGTAAGGATGGCGCGGCGTCTTTCTAGGCGCGGAATCGAACGCTACACGCCATACACGCGAGTTAGGATGGCGCGTCGTCCGCGAGGTGCGAAATTGTCGCACATTTTCTTTGGGATTTTCGTCTCTCCCATCTCAATCTCTCCTCACTTGACGTTCTCATATGGTTAAAAACTCGGGAAAAGGGACCTCCAACTAAAATTTTCTTCCTATGTCTGACGGAGTACCATAGAACGAAGTTCTACCAAAGGAAGAAAAATAGAGAATTTTTTTCGAAAATTATGCAAGATTCAAAATTTCACCAATTTTTGAAGTTTATTTTTTAAATATCTCGAAAACTATTATAGTTACGAAAAAATCGTTCTGGGTTCGTCGTAAAGAGGCTGAACTTAGGGCTGAGAAAAAAAAATTATTCCGAAAAAAAATTTGGAAAAATTATGAATTTGAAGAATTTTGAATTTTTTAAAATCGTGAAAATCCACGATCAACATTAAATTTTTTGTTCAATTATTTAAATGCAATATCTTGTACTGGTCTTGAAAGATCCTGAAGTTTTCAGAAAGGTTTTTTTTTGTTTCCAAAATATGATTTTTTTGTTCACCTCTAAGTTAAGTAAGTTGAGCAATCATGTAATTTTGTTATTTTGTAATTTAAGCGGTACAAATTACATGATTACACAACTTTACTGAACTTGGAGGTAAAAATATGATTTTTTCAACAAAATTCAAAAATTCATATTTGTGAAGCAAAAAAAACACCTTTCTAAAAATTTCAGGATCTTTTAAGATCACTGCAAGGTATTCTAGAAAAAAAATTGAAACAAGAATTTAATGTTGATCGCGGATTTTCATGATTTTTTGAAATTAAAAAATCTCCAAATTCATCATTTTTCAAAATTTTTGTTCGGAATATTTTTTTTTCGTAGCCCCAAGTACTATACTCTTTAAGGATGTTGAATCCCAAATCGCCAATGATGAGAAAGTTCTGAAAATTTGGTATGTTTTTAGATGAAGTATTTAAGAGGTCGTGTAAAAATTTCACGACGATTAGGAAGCTCGTTATCGAACAATTAACATTAACAAATCAAATCAAATTAAATGTAGTCTTATGGAAACTGATATAGCTTTGCGATAAGTTTTTTTTTTGACCTCTCAATTTTTTAATATCTACAATATATTGAAAGCAACGGAAACAAAACAAAATTTATTGATAAATATTTTTTTTATTTGTTTAAAAAATTGTTCTTAACGAAATGTTAATATTTTAATAACGAGCTTCCTAATCGCCGTGAAATTTTTACACGACCTCAAAATATAAACTTGAAAAATTGAAAAAAATTTGACATTTTGAATTTTGCATAACTGTCGAAAAAAAAAATTTTTTTTAATTTTTGTTTCTTTGCTAGAACTTCGTTTCATGATAAAAGAAAACTTCTGACCAAATTTCATCAAAATTGAAACGGGTCGATTCCAACTATTGGTCGATTTGACATGGAGTGACCCTTATAAGTTTACTAAAACATCAAAAAAATCAGACAAAAACAATTTAAAAAAATCTATCATTTCAAATTACAGAAACAACTTCAAACCACGACAATTAAAATCAACCATTTCAAACACCAACAATAACATCAAACCTCAACCGCCACAACTTAAACACCGAACAAAAGTTTTCGCTCAACAAATCTCGATGTTTCTTCCCCGAGCAAAGTCTCAGTCGAGTTGATTATAAATGTCACGTCAAGTTGTTCGTGGGCAAAATATCGAATGGCGTATCAGAGTCAATTGGAGATGAGAAAGATGGAAAACACACTTTTCACGTGACCGTGAAAATTCCATTGGCAGATCGAAGCTTCTGGTTCGGCGTGATTCGTGAGCCCACAATTCGATTGTTTCAATGTTGGTTAAAATTTCCGAGCGATGTTAAATTCGTCGCGAATGCCAACGAGATGGCGGAGAATAAAAAAAAGCTAATGAGCGCTGGTAAGAACAGAAGGAAAGAGAATCATGGTTTGGTGAAGTTCGAATGCATCGCGAGAACTCTCGGATGAACGAAATTGGCAGTTGGTGGAGATTCTGATGAATTTCGAGATGTTACGAACGTTGAGACGGAACGAAAAAGTCCGATAACGATGAATGGTAGTCCTGAACGGAATCAAAGTTAATTCGATTGCCGGAAGACTCGAGAGAATTGGAAGGGAAAGCTCGTCGGGGGCAGAAGAATTTGTAAAAACCTCGAAGCGTTTCCTGACTAGCTGAATCCGATCGATCCTTACCGGACCTAACGCATACACATTCCCGGACTCGATTAATATTAGATTGGAAGTTTCGCTGAGAAAACTCTCGCGATGGATAACAGAGGGCAAAAACGAGCTGAGGGTACGAGATTGTTGATTCTTCAAACTCGTTCCATTATATGTTACGCTTTTTCCCCCAGTTTTCCAACCCACGTTGCAGACGTCCGACTACCTTACATCCTACTTCGTAATTCACCGATCGTTTATGACCTTATCTCCTTTCTACCTCGTTCACGTCCCTTATTTGTGCCCGCGAGATCACCAAACTGTAGTTCGAAGAGTTGGGCGTGGAATTTAATAAAGCTACCCAAGAAGCAGGAACGTGTCTCTCAGACTGTTCTCTCTTTTCCTCTTTTTCTCACTACCGATGACTCCTCGTCGGGTCGTGTTTGAGAATTTGCAGAATTTATTCATCAACGTGCAAAACGACTCGGACCAATTGGCACGAGACTTATATCCGCTGCAAAGGTGATTAAAATTGGTTGCTTGACGACGAAAGAGAAAAATTTGGATAAGCCATTTGATTTCCTTTGCAATATCCCATTTTCTCTTAGTTGGACTGATGGGTTTTCTTGTTTTTGGGGCAGATTCTGGGTCAGGGGCTTTGGAAGTTCAGAAAAATGATGCAACTTATGTAAAGTAGGGAAAACCACGCGAATGATAACAGAAAAATTTGGATTCACTCGCAGATTACCTTCAGCGCAGCCCAATTGTCCTCTGGTCAGTTGATGCTCTTTCTCTTTGGCTTCGTAGGTTAAAATATTGTGGTGGTGAATTTTGATGCTGTTGAAAAATAATGAGAGCCACGTAACGATGGCTCCCAGGAGACTGTTTTAATTACCCTAATGAGATTCCCATTAACCGTGGGTACGTATCCAACATCCGACGTTCTGGCAGACAGATGCCTGTAGCCTGTCTCGTCGAGACGGGGATTTCGCAACTTATATATACCCTTATCCCGAATATATTTCTCTCCTTCTTTCGGCAAAGCCTTCGGTGCCCGAGTTAGTAAAAAAAAAATAAGGGCGCAACCCTCAAATTTGAATGCTAATTCCGTCCACAACTGACTATGGAAAACGTTGATCCTTCGAATTTTCGCCCGAGCAACTTTTCACCCTTGTTTTCCATCAACGAAAATTTGGTTCATTGCGAAAGTCTCGACGAATTCTCCAATCCTCATCGTTCCGCTGTTTGTACCTTAAGGTCAACCCTGCAATTGATTTTGCTACAGGTGAGGTGAAGCTTTGGCGGGGTCACATCGATCGATCGCAGAACAGAGGTGTCTTAACCCTCGTCATTGGGTCAGACGTGAACTCGTACCTTGTAATGGCGTCCTTGACATTTACCTAACTATCTTGACGTTTTGCTCACCATTCTTATGGCCGAGGAAAATTAACCAAAGACGTTTTCTCCGTGACTCGACCAACCTAATTTCTGAGAGCTCAAACAAGGCTCGGAAGTTAGGGATGAACGATTTCTCGATCCAAGCCTTTGGGAGAAAACGCTACTTCAATCCAGCTAATTCATGAGCTCGTGAGTTACCGTGAACTTTGAGGCGTTAGCGTGCACCTAATATGACCAACAGGTGAGCTCGACCTAATCCAACAATGTCGAAATTGTTCGAGCAATCTCTGTGGTCTTTCACCAGCGAAACGTGAGATTGCATTGCAGGGTTGCAAGTAATGCATTACTTTTTGTAATGCATTGCCATATTCATTACCCATTACAATGTGTTGTGTAGTCGAAAAAATGTCCATTACCCATTACAATGTAGTGCGTAATGGAAAAAATCTCCATCACTCATTACAATGTCGTGTGTAATGGAAAAAAATTGCATTACCCATTACAATGTAGTGTGTAATGGAAAAAAATGTCCATTACCCATTATAATGTAGTGTGTAATGGAAAAAAAATTCCATTACCCATTATAATGTAGTGTGTAATGGAAAAGAAATCTATTACTCATTGAAATATAGCTTTTAATGGAAAAAAAATTCCATTACCCATTACAATGTAGTATTTAATGGAAAAAAATTCCATTACGCATTACAAGGTAGTGTGTAATGAAAACAAAAATCCATTACCCATTACAATGTAGTATGTAATGGAAAAAAATTTCATGACCCATTACAATGTAGTGTGTAATGAAAACAAAAATCCATTACCCATTACAATGTAGTATGTAATGGAAAAAAATTTCATGACCCATTACAATGTAGTGTGTGATAGAAAAAATTTCCATTACCCATAGCAATGTAATGTGTAATGGACAAAACTTTGATTGCAATTTTTGGGAATGGAAAAATATAGATGAATAAATTATTGCAATTTTGAATTACATTTTAATGACTTAGGTACCTTAAATTCTAAAAAGCAACTATATGCATACGAAAAGTTGAACGTCGAACTGCACTTCTAAAGCTGTTCCACCGGGACATACGATGGCAGTGACGTATTATATCATCGTTCAACTTTTTGTATGGATGCGTTTTAGAATTTAAGGTACCTAAGTCATTAAAATGTAATGCAAAATTGCAATAATTTATTAATCTATATTTTTCCATTCCCAAAATTGCAATCAAAGTTCTGTCCATTACACATTACATTGCAATGGGTATAATGGAAATTTTTTCTATTACACACTAAATTGTAATGGGTCATGAAATTTTCTTTCATTACACACTACATTATAATGATTAATGAAAAATGTTTCCATTACACACTACATTGTAATGGGTAATGAAAATGTTTTTCATTACACACTACATTGTAATGGGTAATGGATTTTTTTTTCATTACACACTATATTGTAATGGGCAATGTAAATGTTTTCCATTACACACTACATTGTAATGGGTAGTGAAAATGTTTTCCATTACACACTACATTGTAATGAGTAATGAAAATGTTTTCCATTACACACTACATTTTAATGGGTATAATGCAAATTTTTTGCATTACACACTACATTGTAATGGGTAATGAAAATTTAGTCCATTACACATTACATTTTAATGGGTAATGCAAATTTTTTCCATTACACACTACATTGTAATGGGTAATGAAAATTTTGTCCATTACACATTCTAAAAGTAATGAATAATGCATTACTTTTACATTACAAATTAACGACGATAGAAAGGGAATTCGGGAAATCCAGATATAGAACTCATCGAAAGCATCTTTTCCTATCGCCATTGGCTCTTATCGATGTCCAGCTGTTTGGATTACAAAGTGAACAGCAGAATCTTGTCGGGCAAACTTGTGTCCTGCGAAAGAGCCTTGGGGAATTTTCTGTAAGATTCAACTGAACGGAAATCTTCTCACAAAATGGTTAGGGTCGTAATTAATTTTTTTCCCCACTGAAAATTTGTTCCCACTGGATCGCCAATCCCATACCAATGTTCAAGGTCGTTGCAATGATATTGATGCATTTTTTTTTCTTTTCATTTCATGATCGACAGACACGGAAAGACTCGGAGGTGGGTGTCAACGACGCCGAGGGCGATCGGGGTGGCTCTTCCTCGAGGCCACCGGCGTCCTCGTCGTCGTTCTCGTCTCTTCATCGTGACGAAGTTTGCCACGAGAAGGAAGCCCTCGAGTTATCGATCGACGAGAAAGGGAGTTTGAAACCGGAGCGTCAGAGGCTCGTGATCGGTAACAATGGGATTGGGTCCAGCGTCGGCGACGACAGAAAGATCGAGAGAAATCGTCGTTTCTCGAAGCGGGACTGCGTCGATTCCGATATCGGTGGAAATGCTATTGACGATTCCAGACAGGAACCACGACGAGAAATGGAAGTTTGTCCGGCTAAAGCGAGCGAAACGACGGAGGCATGCGGATCCGTAATGAGGACTAACAAGGTCACGAGCTTACCGAATAATCCTTTGTCAACGTCGACGCCCGGTTCCTCGACGCCGATCGGAGAAACCAGATTCTCGGCAAGTATCCTCTTCGATCTGCCGGAATCTTGCGGCAAATCGACCGATTCCCCGATGAACAAAATGCCGGCTATCACCAAGGCTCAGATGAAAGGTGAGTGAGGCATTCGAGGGTTTAACTTCCGGGCGGAAAAAAAGGGTTGATAAAATTATTCAATGGTCCAAATTTCATATGGGTCATTTCTATGTCAAATCGACCAATAGTTGGAATCGACCCCTTTCAATTTCGATGAAATTTGATCAGAAGTTTTCTTTCATCATAAAACGAAGTTCTACCAAAGGAAAAAAATTAATTTTTTTTTCGAAAGTTACGCGAAATCCAAAATTCCACAATTTTTTCAAGTTTTCACATTTATTTTTTAAATATCTCCAAAACTATTATAGTTACGAAAAAATCGTTTTGGGTTCGTCTTTAAGAGTATACTTGAGGCTATGAAAAAAAAAAATATTCCGAAACAAAATTTTGAAAAATGATCAATTTCGAGAATTTTGAATTTTTTATAATCGCGAAAATTCACGGTCAGCATTAAGGAGATTCTATCGTTTCTCATGCGTTAGATAAATTCCAAGTTGAATTGTTTAAAATTCGTTTGAACCTTCTTAACAATCATAATCAACTGTGGGTAAAATTTGAGAAAGTTTGAACGTCTAGAAATCGAGCTATTTGTTGTAAAATATCGTCTTTTTTCGTAACTTTCCATAAGACCTTATGTTAAAGTTGCGATTTTAAACACTGAATATCTCGATTACCAGACGATGAAATCTTCACAAATTTTTTACACATTATAATACGATGCTCAAGAAGATTCATGCAAAATTTCAAAAAATTATCTTGGAAAAATTGTATCCGATGATTTTGCCGTTACTTTGTATATACTATTATGATTATGGCGATAGAACTTCCTCAAATTTTTAGTTCCATTTTTTTTATATAATACTTTGTACTGGTCTTAAAATATCCTGAAATTTTCAGAAAGGTATTTTTTTTCAAATATGAATTTTTGAATTATGGTAAAATAAGATGTTTCACCTTTATGTTAAGTAAAGTTGATCAATCATGTAATTTTGTAATTATTAGCAGTAAAAGTTACATGATTGCTCAACTCAACTGAACTTAGAGGTAAAAGAAAATTTTTTTAAATGAAAATTCAAAAATTCATATTTTTGAAAAAAATTAACACCTTTCTGAAAATTTCAGAATCTTTTAAGATCAGTACAAGGTATTATATAACAGAAATTGAACCGAAAATTAAATGTTGATCGTCGATTTTCACGATTTTTAAAAATTAAAAATTCTCCAAATTCATCATTAAAAAAAAAAAAAATCGGTATATTTTTTTTTGTAGCTCGAAGTATACTCTTTGAGACGAATCCAGAACGATTTTTTCGTAACTATAATAGTTTTCGAGATATTTCAAAAAAAAATTTGAAAAATTGATAAAATGGTGAAATTGTGAATTTTCGAAAAAAAAAAATTCAATCTTTTTCCTCTGGTAGACCTTCGATTTATGATAAAAGAACACTTTTGACCAAATTTCATCGAAATTGAGAGGGGTCGACTCCAACTATTGGTCGATTTGACATGGAATGTTCCATATACATAATAATTAAAAAAAAAATTGTTGCTATATCTGTGGGGTTTAATTTAATATGGTTCAAAAGCACTCAAAAAGAACAATTCAAGTTAATTCCGGAGCCTCGTCTCTGCCAACTTTACCTTGCGATTTTTTATTATTATAGAATTCGAGGATGCCTTCAATCTCTTTGACAAGGATCGCGACGGCAGCATTACGAAAGAGGAACTGGGCAGAGTGATGCGAGGTCTCGGTCAATTCGCGAGAACCGAGGAATTGCGAACAATGCTGGAAGAGATCGACACCGATGGTGAGTCATATTTGGTTATCTATTTCGAGCCGTCGATATTCAAATGGTTTTTCAGCAATACTCTGACCTTCCTTGGGCCTGAAACTTTCGACAATGGGCTCTTTTATAGTTTTTTGCGCGAATCGTCGATCCAGAAAGGACGATGATAGAGAGCGATATACAATGAGAGCGGAGAGACGCGCAACAGAGAGAGAGACAAAACGATTGAAAGACGAAACTAGTCAACTCATCTCGGTATAATCGACGTGGTATTGTTCAAAGAGCGTGATCGGTACGCCGAGGAGTTCGTATCAAACTAGGTCGGACAAAACTACGAGGTCTCTGCCTTCCGCCGGTAAATGTTACTTTTCACTGCCTCCCTTGTTTTGTGCCGCAAACTGCAAAAGAAGGAGAGGAGAGAGAGAGAGAGAGAGAGAGAGAGAGAGAGAGAGAGAGAGAGAGGGAGGGAGAGAGGGAGAGAGAGAGAGAGAGAGAGAGAGAGAGAGAGAGAGAGAGAGAGAGAGAATGAGTCAACTCTTCTCTCACGAATTCCTCGAGCCTGGCAAAATTTCTCTTCGGACATAAAATCCGTTGGTTTTGATCGTCAAACCAATCGAGTGGTGCGATTAAAAAAATTTTGGCATTTTGGAGTTGAAATTAGGGCAATCTAGGATGAATCACGATCAACGAGTTCTTATATTTACTCGAATTAGCGTTTCGTCGACTTCGTCGTTTCATCCCTCAGAAGGGAAAATTCATTTGGAAAATACGGGAGAGATTCGATCATCTGGTTTCTCGTGATAAAGCATTATGTGCGCTTCATTGAGCGCAAACTGAACGTCCCTGATTTTACAATTAAGAACTTGCGCGAGCGAGAGTCAATAAAGTCTGTCATTCGCGCCCTCTGTCTCTCGCTACCCTTAAGAAGGCTTTTTGCTTATTCCACTTGGACGAGAAGTAATCTCGATTGTTAAAAACGTTTTTACTCCTCTTCGTTCTTCACTTGGATCAATTCTCGATCAAATTACGCCATTGTTATTGCCCGCGCGATTTAAGGGGTTATACGCAGTCAAGTGGTCGAAAAAAGCGATTTTTTAACAATTTTTTCTGGAAAGAAATTTTAATTTATTAACGTAAAAATTTATATAAGGGTTATTTCACGTCAAATCGACCAATAATTGGAATCGACTACTTTCAATTTCGACGAAATTTGGTCAGAAGATTTCTTTCATCATAAAACTAAGTTTTACCAAAGGAAAAAAATTAACAAAATTTTGTTCGAAAGTTATGCAAAATTCAAAATTTCACAATTTTTTTCAATTTTTCAAGTTTATTTTTTAAATATCTCGAAAACTATTATATTTACAAAAAATATCGTTCTGGGTTCATCTTAAAGAGTATATTTGGGGCTGCAAAAAAAAAACCGAAAAAAAATTTGAGAAATGATGAATTTGGAGAATTTTTAATTTTAAAAAATCGTAAAAATCCACAATCAACATTAAATTTTTGGTTACATTTTTTATATATTATACCTTGTACTGATCTCAAAAGATCCTGAAATTTTCAGAATTGCGTTTTACTGTTTTTTTTTAAATATGAATTTTTGAATTTTGGTAAATTTTTTTTTGTTTTACCTCTAAGTTAAGAAAAGTTGAGCAATCGTGTAATTTTGTAATTCTGAGCATTACAAATTACATGATTGCTAAACTTTAAAACTCAACTTTGTCATAAAATACATTAGCTTGGTGTCCATTTTGCCCCCCCCCCCTTTCTTATTTCCTTATACATATGTAGCATTTCGTACGAGTAAAATAAAAAAAAAATTATACGCTCAATGATAAAGTAAAAGCGCTCTCGATCCGCTCGTGCCGAATCGACTTTTGATCCTTCCGCGTATATCCTTGACACATATATTCGCGTAATATCGTAAAAGTATGACGTGAAAATGCGTCTTCCTAACGTATACATTATTTCACGAAAGCCATACTAGAAAGGTATATCGACAAATTCGATGTATAGAGAAGAGAAATTTCACGGATAGTTCACACAAATATTCGATGGTGATTCAGAATGACGCGCTATTGCATTCTTTTTTTTCTATTATTCTTTTTTTCATCCTGATATTTCATATTTACGATGATAGTGCAAAAAAAAAGATATTTCGATTTATGACCCTCAAGATTTCTGCATCTGTATTTTTCGATTTGGGCTCAGCATAACTTCTCAACAATGGCGCGGAGAAAAAAAACCCTATTAACATTTTTGGTCCCTCATTCCATTTTTTTGACTAAAACTCTGCGTGATTTGCAATGAGCGGTGAATTTCCCATCGAAGTGCCGTTTAAAAATGAT
Source organism: Alloplasta piceator (assembly GCA_946863875.1). Classification (NCBI taxonomy): domain Eukaryota; kingdom Metazoa; phylum Arthropoda; class Insecta; order Hymenoptera; family Ichneumonidae; genus Alloplasta; species Alloplasta piceator. The sequence goes on along the minus strand of OX333079.1, from coordinate 2,195,419 downwards.
AAAGATAAACAAAAAATTTTTTGCCCTTTTTGGGCGACTTCTCGGAAATCTCAAAATAGCGAGATTTCAAGTGCTCATAACTTTTATTAACGTTATTAAATTTGGAGAATGCCGTTTGGTTGAAGCTTCGACGATTTCGAAAAGAATGAGCTTAAGTGGAAGTCATGAAAAGATGAAATGTCATCTAGAAAAAAAATTACACTCATTTTAGTGAACCGATTCAATTTTTGCCAAAAAGGAAAATTTTATTTATTTATTCTTTTAGAACCTTATGTCGATGTATTTTTTCCTCCTAAATACGAATCTACCAAAAGATTTCTCGAAAAAACAAAATTTTTATGAATTTTCAAAAAAAACATTATTGTTCAACTTTGGCTCCACTTTCAAAAACCTCAAAATAGCGAAATTTGAAGTGTTCATAACTTCACGTTGGTTAAACCGATTTAAAAATTTCTTTTTCGCACTTAAAGGCTGTCATTGAACTTAGAGAATGGCGTTTGGTTCATTCCGATAAATGCATTTTTGTAAAAATGAGAGCACTTTGAAAATCGCCGAAAAAAATGGAAAGGGGTATTGTATGCAAAAATTCGCGAAAATCGATGGTCCAACTTAAAAAATCTGCCAAAAATTGAAAAATGGTCCGAATCGGATGAACCAAGCGGGGTTTTGAAGCTTTAACGATTTCGAGGAGAATGAGCTCAAGTTCAAGTCGGAGTCTTATCTAGAAAATGAATTACAGTCATTTTAGTGAAGAGCCAAAATACAAAAAAAAAAAAAAAAAATTTTAAACCTTATATCGATGTATTTTGTCTCCCTGAAAACGAATTTACCAATAGTTTTCTCAAAAAATCAAATTTTTTATGCATTATCATTAAAACATTGAATCACAGTACAATGCATGCCAATTTTGATAATAAAAAATTAATTCGAAATTTTGTTTCAATTTTTTAATCTCATAATATTGGACATTATCGAACCCTTTTTTTTTTTAAACATGAATATACGATAATCGGGGAATGGTGAACTCAAAAGAGTCTCTGAATAGACCGGAAGTTTCGCGCAGGACTCGAAAAACGATATCGCGATGTATATAATATAAAGGAAGTAGCCCGTGAAGAAGGGACGCGTCACATGCACATATTTTCTCACTTGGCGTCGATATTGGCACTTTATCCGTAAGGTAATTGGCCCATATCTATAAAAAAAGCGATTCTCCCGGCAAGCATCTGCAAGGAACTGCGTGACGTGTGCTTGCCGATGGCACTTCGTAAATATATACTTCACACGCAGCTCGGTAAAAGGAACTCTCCTCAATATTTTTGTATGCATAAAATACGCACACGTGTTACTGTAAAAAAAATAAAGATAAAAAAATTCAACATGCAATCAGGGTTGCGAAATTTTTAATGAAAAAGTAATCCATTAAAATTTAATGGTTAATGGAAATTAATTTTCATGAACAATTAACTTAATTCTAAAAATCTAAGTCCTAAGTCAATAAAATGTAATGCAAAAATGCAATAATTTAGTCATCTATATTTTTCCATTCCCAAAATTGCAATCAAAGTTTTGTCCATTATACATTACATTGCAATAGGTAATGGAAATTTTTTCTATTACACACTAAATTGTAATGGGCAGGGTTGCAAATAATGCATTACTTTTTTCAAATGCAATTGCATTTTCATTAACCATTAATCATTACATTTTAATGGTTAATGAAAATAATTTCCATTAACAATTAAATTTTAATGAAAATGCAAATGCATTAAAAAAAAGTGATGCATTATTTGCAACCCTGATGCCAATAAAGCTTGAAAAAATATTGTCAATATAGCCAGGAAAAATTTTCGTTAAAAAATGAAATAAATTTTCTCGATTAATTTGAATAAGAGCCCAATAATTGGTCTATAATTCATATTTATTCAATAAATTTGATAAATTTATTTAAACTAATTGTAAGTAAATCATTTCTCTCAGCATGGAGTGAAAGGTCGTCCATCGTCAAAAGATCTAACAACAACAACAATAACATAATATATTAATATATTATATATTAATATATATTAATATATTAATAAATAATACATAATTAAGATAATAATATATAATTAATAATACATATATTAATATATCATTTATCCATTTGATTGATAATAATAATAATGATATTTCAACGATCTATCAACGTGACAAAGTGATCGATTTCTGAGAAATAATTGATCATTTTTGGCTGTAATCATCATCGCATCGTGTGATGGTTTACCCGCGGGCGTTGTTACAACAGAGGAATTTGCATATCGTATCGAGCCCTGCTTCAATATCCTGCACATTGCCGATTGAAAAGGGAGTGAAATTTCTCATGGTTACGTCATGAAAATCGATGCGTCGAATTTATGATCGATCATTCTCGAGGCAGAATGTGCTTCGAGATAAATTTTACGATTAAGCTATTTTGCCTTTAAATATCCTCTCAAGGACTTTTCATGGTAGCTTGATAGTAAAAAAAAAATAGGTATAAAAGTAAATCTTGTTTTAACAAAAAATAATATAGTTTTGTGGAGAAATTGAGAAGAAAACGAATTGAAAAATTGATAAAAAATTGCAGAGATACGTGATGCCTTGGAATCCTTTTTTTTATTTTTTCGCCCGTGGCGGAAGATTTTTTATCAGGAATCGTTGGATGAAAATTTTAGAAATTTATTTGCAGAAATGACAGCTATTTAAAAAAAAACTCCAATAAAAAAGCAAAAAAACTTTAAAATCGTTTTGGATTTGATTTTAATTGGAGTACAATTTGATATAACTTGTATACATTTTTTTATTGAATAAGAATTATCTTTTATTGTGGCAAAACGTTTGTTAATTAAATTTGTACATAATTTTGATAATTAAGGAAAACGAACTTTACAATTAACGTTGATTTCTTCAAATAAAAGTTTTCCCGACCTGATAATTTTTTTTCAATTAGGTATTACAATTTTTATGGTGAGAAAAAAGATTGAAACGTAATTCTTCGTATTAACAATATTATTAACACGCATGTTAACTTTATATATCATCGAATAATTTTAATTTAATTTTATCAATAATTTAATTTTATCAATGATAGAAAATTCGTACATTATCTTATCAAAAAATGAAGTTAATTCAAACAACCGTAAGATGCTCGGTGCGAAGCAAAGAGAGAAGAAGGTATTGTTAAATGTTTCGTGAATGAAGAGAAAAAGTGCAAAGTATCGTTTTCAACGATCCTTAATGAGAAGAAAAACTGCGGATAAATCGAGAGTTTGGGGGAAAGAGGGAGAGAAAATGCGCGAAAAACATTTTCCCTTCTGTTGTAGGAGCGTCGTTAACGGCTGGTCATGTTTTTTTTCCTCGATAAACGGCGCGCTTCGATGAACGAAAAATAAATATGAAGTTTTCAATATACAGTTTTTGCGATGCGCGCCCGAGCTTAAAAGTACACCACGATTGTTCCGATTGAGAGAGAGAGAGAAAGAGAGAAAAGTTTCGACTCTCTTTCTGGGACAAAAGTATACGTTCGTGTTTGTTGCGACATAGCGAGAGGAAAAGAAGAAAGGGAAAAAGCCCCTTAAGCACTCGAGCTCGAACGAGCTATGAGGGTTTGAGAAAAAAGCTCAATTCGGTGTTTGCAGAAAATAAAAAAATACGTGTAAAAAACGCAATATTTTCAAGATCAAGGATTATTCCAGAGAGTTATTAATTCATACAAATATTAATTATTTCATAGCAGAGTTTATTTGCGAATAAGATTTTTTGAAAAAAAATTCTGTCTTGAAAATGACGTTCAATTATTATTTATTTATTTATTTTAATTACGGGTGAATACATTTTCCCGTATTTTTTTTTAGGTTAGAAAATTAGAAACGAAATTATCTGAATTTAGGTGAGAATAAAAAAAACGAAGGAAGAGGAATTATTGAAATAACTTTCAATCTCGTGATGTTTGCTTAATTTTGCGCGTGATACAAATTGGGTCCAATTTTCTGTTCTGCGACTCTATTTGGAACTTGTTTGAGGTATTAGAGGATGAATATAACTATCAAAGACAAATAGGCTTGAATGAAAGACAAAGATAGGGAGGGAGAGAGAAAGATAAAGGAGGTTGGAAAGTTGGTGGATCGCGAGATTTTCGCGACGCGAATTTTCCAACCGCGAGAGGAAATTCCTCACGGTGAAAATAAGATGGCACGAGTGAGAGTTTCTACAAAGTCCTTGTGAAATATCCAAGCTTGGAGTACGTGCGAGCCAGAGGAGAATTGCGCTAACCGTGTTAAAATTCAAGAGAAACTCCTTCGCCGCTGTAACTTTTCTGTAACTCTTCTCGCTCGTGAACCCAATTTCTTCGAAAATCGTGGGTACATCAGTGAGATTGGAATGCGACTTACCGATCAATCAAACGTGTAAAAAAGGTGATCTGGACGAATCGTTGAAAATAAAAATCAATTCTATAAAAAGAGGAATCGATCAATCATAGTTAACGTGCAAAAAAAAATATTTTAATTACGATCATTATTTCCATTAAAGAGGAGGATCATTATGGTCAATTAAGGAGTTATACGCAGTCAGGATTTTCGAAAAATGAATTTTTTAATTTTATTATCGTAATATTTAAGTATATACACAAAAAATTTCTTAATTTTTTTAAAACTTCTTCAACTTTAAACGCGTTCTTCTCAAAACTGCATTTTTAGAGTCGGTGAGCAAGATTCCTCAAAAACGGCATAACCGATCAGAAAACTCATATTTTCACATAAGCTTTGTGATAAAAAAAAATTTTTTTAATCAAAATTCAAAAATTTGTATTTTTGAAACAACAAAACACCATCCTTAAAATTTCGGGATCTTTTAAGATCAGTACAAGGTATTATATAAACAAAAATTTAACCAAACATTTAATGTGGATCGTGGATTTACACGATTTTTAAAAATTCAAAAATTCATATTTTTGAAAGAACAAAACAAACACACTTTTCTGAAAATTTCAGGATCTTTTAAGATCAGTACAAGGTATTATATAAAAAAAATTGAACCAAAAATTTAATACGGAACTTGGATTTTCACGATTTTTGAAAATTCAAAATTCTCCAAATTCATCATTTTTCAAAAAAAAATTCGAAATATTTTTTTTTCGTAGCCCTAAGTATACTCTTTAAGACGAATTTAGAACGTTTTATCGTAACTATAATAGTTTTCGGGATATTTAAAAAATAAACTTGAAAGATTTGAAAAAATGTGAAATTTTTTATTTTGCATAACTTTCGAAAAAAAAAATTAATTTTTTTCCTTTGGTAGAACTTTGTTTTATTAAAAACTAAAACTTCTGACCATATTCCATCGAAATTGAAAATGGTCGATTCCAACTCTTGAGGTAAAAATTGTCATCAATAATGGATTTTTTTGTGAATCCGCCATTTTGTTCAAAATGAATATTTTTCTTATTCTTTCGATTAAATACTAGATTATACCTTATATTAACGAAATATTTTTCATTTTGCTTCCTCATATATTTTGATTTTGAATGATCCAATCCAGAAATATCGTGCTTGCCTTTTTTTAAAGGATCTCCCGGAGATCGGTTACAGCGGTTTAAAGAGTCATTATTTTTTGATAGGATAAATTTCAAAATAAAGTTGAAAGTTACAAAAATATGTATATAAATTATTACGTTAATAAATTTAAATGTCTTTCTAGAAAAAATGCCTGAAAAATGGCTCTTTTTCGGCCTCCTGACTGCGTATAACTCCTTTAAAAAATTCTTGTTTTCATGTAACCATTAAAATTAATTTTCGTTAAATGAATTAATTAATTTTCGTAAAATTAATTAGATTATTTTCGTTAAAATTAATTAATCCAAAAATCGAACAATGTTCTACCGTCTCAATCTGACCTGGCGCGAGATTCAAAAAATTTTCATAATTCCCTAATTAATTCAACGCCGTGGCGTTAAACTGCTGATATGTTCTCTCGAGGGTCTCCCGACTAACGACTTATCGCCTTGTACCGGAAACTTTCAGCTAATAAACTAACTTCGGCCCATCCCACTTTTCCAACAAAAGTGACGAGAGACGCGAAGATTATTCGTTACATGGCGTTGATTCCACACAAACAGTTAGTTGCAAATTGTATGCTAATCGGTGGATTTAACGCATTTTCTCTACCTTTCGTTGACACATCGAAATTTCACGAAATATTGAATTGTACTTGATGTCGTTTCTTGTCTCGAATGCGTCACTTTGTCACAATGATAACCCTTATCCTTGACCCACTTTCATTTTCTGAAAAGCCGATCATTAGCAACACCACCTTAATGATCTTCCTCCCACAAGGACGGCATTTTTTTTCGCTTGGCTTTTTATCGAACGGTGGTAAAAAACAAAATGTATCTAACGGCAGAAACATAAAGAAATTGTAATTCTTTTTCTCGTTTTTATATTTATCATAGCCGCTTCTTTTTGTTATTCCCGGCTATTTTGTTGCTCCCGGCGACTCAAAATCGTCCAAGTTTCTCAATAGATACCGGTGGTATGATTTTTCATCGTCAAACCTTTTTTTGCTCCATTCGTGAAGGGAAGAAAGGAGGAAAATTATGAAAGCACGCAAGGAATGCCTCATATACATATGAAGCATTCCTTACGAAACCGACCAATCCGTAATCCTGACGATTTATGATTTTGTTGCCAATTTTCTATTTTTTCATGCGTACTGAAAGCTTCCTTTCAGAATTTTTTTAGATTTTTGTCTCAACTCTTCTTACCAGAATAAATTTGTCAAAATTTCACACATTTTTTTTTAAATGCTCGTAACTTAAAAAAAAACGAAGATATTAAAATAAGATAGAGGATCATTTTTTTCGTCTTGAGTTGTAGTTTCATGAAAAAAATACAATAAAAATATCAAAGTTAATTTTCGTATGTTTTTTTTTTCAGTTTTAAACCCAAAATATATTTTTCTTTTAAGTTGGACCATTTTGATTTTTTTGAAAAAAAAAACACTACTTTCTAAGAGACATTTTTACAAGTACTTCAAAATTTGCAGCTTGTGCATTGTTATATAAGCACAATAATGCCCCGGTTTCGAATAACACAAGCTGCTAATTTTTTAATACTTGTAAAAATGTCTTAAAAAGTGGTGACTTTTTTCAAAAAAATCAAAATGTCCCAAGTTAAAACAAAAAAAAATATTTTCCGTTTAAAACGTAAAAAACATGAAAATGAATTTCGATATATATATATATTTTTTTTTTTTTTTTTATAAAACTACAACTCAAGACGAAAAAAAATGTTCTTCTATTTTATTTTGATATCTCCGTTTTTAAAAAAGTTACGAGCATCTTTAAAAAAATTTCGTGAAATTTTGAAAAATTTATTGTGGTTGGAAGGGTCGAGACAAAAATCTAAAAAAATTCCGAAAGACTGCTTTCAGTATGCACAAGGAAATAGAAAATTTTCAAGAAAAATTAAAAATGATCGGGGTCACGAATTGGCCGGTTCGTAAGGAATGCCTTATATAAATATGAAGCACTCCGTACGAAACCGACCAATCCGTGTCGAGCATTTTTGATTTTATTGCAAATTTACTATTTTTTTGTACGTACTGAAAGCATCCTTTCAGATTTTTTTTAGATTTTTGTCTCAACTCTCCTTACCGCAATAAATTTTTCAAAATTTCACACCATTTTTTTAAAAATGTTCGTAACTGTTTAAAAAACGAAGATATCAAAATATCATAGAAGATCTTTTCTTTTCGTCTTGAGTTGTAGTTTCATGAAAAAAATACAAAAAAATATTGAAATCAATTTTCATGTTTTTTTTTCAGTTTTTACAAGTACTAAACAATTTGCAATTTACGGTAGTGTTTTATTGTGGTAGAGATGTATTTCTGGTAGAGCCGTGAATGTGTCGCGGGATTCATCATAAGCGATATATTTTGATATTTAGCGTGTGTCATGCTTAGCCGAAATCGTGTCGGGAAACGTGGACGAAAATGGTGCACAGATTAGAGGAAAAGGATGTATATGTCGTCTTTCTTCGTTCCGTTTAACGCGATGATCCGTCCCACAATCAGGGGATTCACGAGGCGCCGGTGCCTAAGAGGATTTAACTGAACGTCGTCGTCGTCGTCGTCCCGGAAGGGGATGAACGGGAGTGTAATCGGGATTTGGAACACGATAATACCATGCGCGACCAACTCGTACAGTACAAACCAGTTCGGTTATTCGCATTTCCCCGCGAGTGCCAAATGTCCCTCCCATCGTGTCGTTCACATTTTCCACATCGACTTTTCGCAATTAATGTCGTCGACGTGAGCTCATTAATTCTTCGGACAATCTACACGACATCTTTTTCTACCCCTTAACGTCCTCTCTAAAATTCATTCGATCAATGAACATCCATTGATGAAATTCTGTTGGTAAAAAATCACGAAATTTCAAATGATCGAAGATTTTGATCTCCAGCAATTTAATTCACCGTCTCGCCAAAAAAAAAAAATTGTTGATTACATCATTTCACGAAGATTTGTATGATTGGATTGTCGTTGATGTAAAATTTTATATAGCTAGAAGAAATTTCGTCCGATTCGAGTGCAAGACGATTCAAATGAAATGAATTTTTTCTCCAGATTGATCTGATGAGACTTGATGGAAATAAGCGAATGATGTAATGAGAAAATCGACGTTGTATTTCACCATGAAAATTTCTTTGCCAAGTGATATTTCTCGGTTATATCGCAAAACTATTATGATTACTCGCGGTATCGTTGTTATCGGAAAATACGAGATACACATCCGCATTTATATTCACAACAAGCCCTCTTCCTTTCTCTAAATTGTAACATTTTATTGAATCCATTTCTCGTCCCCTATTTTCGTTCAATATATATATGAGGCATTCCACGACATCCGATCAAAACCTTGCCTTGATGATTTCGATTTTCCTCTAAATTTTTTATATAAAAAGACACATTGAAAGAAACATTTCCAAATTTTTTCAGAATTTTTTGGTCACGCGTTTTTTTGATTTTTTTTTTCAAGGGACCTCTTTGTAAAATTTGAAAAAATTCAGAATAATCTAATAAAATATAACAAAATTTTTGTGCTTTGTTCCAAAATGGAGATTTTATTGGATTATTCTGAATTCTTTCAGATTTTACAAAGGTCCCTAAAAAAAAAAAAAAATCCAAAAAACGCGTGAAATTGCCCGTAGTAAAAAACTCCATTCATCGCCATTGAAAAATCCCCATTCATTCCCCATCGCCAAAATAAACAACGGAGATGAATGCCGAATTGCCTAAGGGGATTTTCGCCATTGAATTCCCCATTTGAAATCGAATGACGATTTTCCAATGAGGATTGACTTCCCCATTTGAAACGGAATGGGGATTATCCTATGGGGATTCAATGAAGAAAATCCCCATAGGCAATTCGGCATTCATCTCCATTGGTTTTTGTAGGCAATGGGGAATGAATGGCGATAATCAATTGAGATTCTTTCATATAGTAAAAAACTCCATTCGTCACCATTGAAAAATCGCCATTCATTCCCCGTTGCCAAAATAACCAATGGAGATGAATGCCGAATTGCGCAAGGACATTTTCGCCATTGAATTCCCGATTTGAAATCGAATAGGGATTTTCCAATGAGGATTGACTTCCCTATTTCAAACGGAATAGGGATTATCCCATGGGCATCAGTTGGCAAGAACTCCTTGCATGGATTTTTTGGACACCGACTTCTGCTAATATTCCGTGCTCAAACTCGTCTAGATAAGCATACTCTTCGCATAATCCGTATGGGAGTTCAGCGGGTTGCCGTCCTGCGACATCTCGCGCCAAGTCTCGGAACTAACGCGACGCGGTTTCCAATGGACATCTTTGGGTAGTGCTGATCATTCAGTTCATCCGCATTTACTTCCCAATGGACATCATTGGGTAAAGCTGATCATTTCGTTCATCAGCATTTGCCTTCCAATGGACACCACTGAGCAATGCTGATCGCTCGATCCATCAGCATTTGCTTTCCAATGGGCATCATTGAGTAATGGTGATCATTCGGTTCATCCGCATTTGTTGTTCAATGGACGTCATTGGGCAATGGTGACTTTTCAATGAATATCCATTCACTGATCGATGGTCGTTCCTATACGCCATTGAAAAATGCGGAAATCTCAATGGGTCCCCATTCATTGTCCAATGGAGTCGTATGAGGACTATTGGTTGCCATTGGCGATTCAATGGAGTTTTTTACTACGGGTGGGAATTTTTTTTTCGATGTGTTTTTTTATATAAAAAATTTAGAGGAAAATCGAAATCATCTAGGCAAGATTTTGATCAAAATAGCGTGGGATGCCTCATATACATGCATGCAATGTTCGAATGCATGAATGCAAATTCAAGTACCTCCCTCACCCTTTCTCCAAGAGTTTATGTTCTTCGGAGGAAACATTTTCATCATGAAGCGAGCGAGTCACATGACGAGAAGTTTGCCCTTAAACATATCCCAACACTGAACAGCCGTGTACATTTATTATATGTGTGTATATGTATTATAGAGTAGGGGAGGCAAAATGGACACCACCGTAAATTTTTTTAAAAATGTAAAGTAAATCTGTAAAAACGTTGGAAAAACGATTTCCCTCGCTCCTCTCATCACTTTAATATCCAAGAAACCTGGACCACGCTGCTTGGTGTATTTTTGCAATTAAATTTTTGGCGAAATTCAATTTTAATCGTAGTTCCATTATCTAATATTTTTTTACGATTGTGGAGGTGGCCGTTTTGCCCCCGGTACCTCATTTTGCTTTAGTACTCGGATTATCCAAGTATTTTCATAAAAGTAGATTGTCATAATACTATTGAAGCATGTTAGGCTGCTTTCTTTCTCACGTTATGATACTGACAATTAAAAAAAAAATTGCAACTCTTCATAGGAACTTGAGATAAAATTATCAAATTTGTATCTGATTCTGAGTGGGTGAGTTTATTTAGGTATATTACGGAAAATTATAAGGACAATTCCCCCATTTTCTAATTTTAAAAAATAAAAAAATTTTCCGATAATTTTTGATGGTGCCCATTTTGCCCCATTCCTCCTGTATATTTTTATATATGAACCATTCTAGCAAAAACGTGTATTTAAATTGTGAATTTTTTTTATTTGATTTATATGTTTGACGTCTCTTGAAACAGGTTTCTTCAATTTGAAGTTTGATGAAGGGTTCTCTCCCTGCTCTCGAGTTACGAATACAAATGACGGATTCTCGAAAATCCCACCGAATAAAGGGACTGTGTTAGAGATTCACTTGATTTTCCATAATTTTTCTTTGTTCTTACCATAATTCGTTTGTGAATTGATAAAATTATTGTGAGAATAGCAACAGCGAGGAAGTTTCGCAAAAAGTCGCAACATTCAGCTAAAATTACAAAAAAAAATATTTATTTTCTTTAAAAAATTTTTTTTTTGCAACTATTACACTGTGGAAAAAACCAGCGCCTTTTCTGTAACCCATGATTGAATATTTACTAACTCTATTGAAATATAAATTTTAAATATTTGAAGATTTCGTTATTCTTTTTCAAGATACGAAACCCTAAAAACGATTCGCCATTGAAAATTAAAAGCTCCATTGATCCAAATCCTCATGATTCAAGAAAATTGGTCAAATACATTTTTAATCCCAGCGTTAAATCTTCCCGGGATGAAGGCATAAAAAATGCGCATATAATACGATGTTTCGGGTTTCAACGGTGGAAAAGATGAAGGAGAGGCTCGCGAGATGAAAGAGGCTCATGAAAATGTATGCTTACCCGCGTCGTGCCAAAAATTACTTTATTCACACGGTTTATGCGCGGCGAGATATCGAACTCTTCACAAATTCACAACAAACTCCATCTCTTTTCGCGTATACACGAGTATCCACGTCGGCATCTCTTTCTCCTTCTCTCTTGTTTCTCCTCGACCGTATGGAGATTTTCGTGAAAATCCAATAATCCAGACAGTGCGCAACTGTTTTACGTATTCAAGAATATATATCCAAATGTAACACATGCCCCCCACATTCAACGCGTTATTCGAGTTTTCCGCCTGTTTTCCACGAAAAAAAACTACCTCCACCGCATATCTGACCAATTTTACCCCCATTATGTTATTTCCATGTATTCAAAGCCGAGCGCGAAGTAACCAGAACTCGAATTTCCATGAAAAATATGTGACCAGCAAAAAACTTTTCACTAATGAACGGGAGCGAAAGTGTGATTATTTTTCCCGAGGTTTCGCCGTTTCTTCGTTTCGAATTTTCATATTTTTCCGCTGATGGAAATGCGAGCTTAAAGAATAACGAATTTCAACGATATTATGTTATTTTTATAATTCAATGCCATGGAAAATCGCGGAAAGATGAATATTCATGGAAAAACATTCCCGCTGGAATATTTCGCTAATAAATGATGGTGGTCTACCATTTTGTTTTTAATCCGTGAAACGAAATTCTTTCGGTTTATTCGAATATTTAATGTATTTATATTAAGTCTACAGCGAGCGGGGAATTGAATTTCCATTGAATAAAATATATCAGCGGAAAATTTCCCTGAATAATTCCGTGAAAAACGATTTTTTTTTTTTCAGCGATTTTTTCATAATTTTTCCGAACGTTTTTATTTATTTATTTATTTCTCCCAGGCGATTAAAATTTGAGTTGTGAAAATGTTTGAAATTGAAAACGAATCTTCGTGGCGGCAACTTTTCTTTGATTGAGTTTTCATCTATTTCAAATTATCACTTTTCCTCATGATGGAAATGCAAGTTGAGGAATATTTTTCATATTTATTGTTAACTTTGTGCAAAGAAAAAATTTTTCCAGTGATTTTTGTGCGAATACTTATTGTCTTTGTATCAAATCAATTGGGAGGAATTGAATTTCCATTGAATAAATATATCAGCGGAAAGTTTCCCTGAATAATTCCGTGAAAAACGATTTTTTTTCTTCGAGCGATTTTTTCATAATTTTTCCGAATGTTTCCATTTATTTATTTTTCCCACGCGATGAAAATGTGAGTTATGTGGAGTTTGTCAACATGTTTGAACTTGATTGCGAATGTTCGTGGCGGTAACTTTTCTTTGTTTGAGTTTTCATCAATTTCGAATTATCACTTTTTCTGATGATGGAAATGCAAGTTGAAGAATATTTTCCTAATTTATTGTTAACTTTGTGCAAAGAAGAAATGTTTCCAGTCATTTTTGTTCGAATATTTATCGTCTTTATTTCAAATCAATTGGAAGGAATTGAATTTTCATTGAATAAAATATATCAGCGGAAAGTTTCCCTGAATAATTCCGTAAAAAACGAGTTTTTTTCTTTCAGCGATTTTTTCATAATTTTTCCGAATATTTTCATTTTTTTTTCCCAGGCGATGAAAATGGGAGTTATGTCGAGTTTGTGAAAATGTTAAAAATTAAATACGAATGTTCGTCGCGGTAACTTTTCTTTGTTTGAGTTTTCATCTATTTCAAATTATTACTTTTCCTGATAATGGAAATGCAAGTTGAAGAATATTTTCCAAATTTATTGTTAACTTAGTGCAAAGAAGAAATCTTTATTCGAATATTTATTGTCTTTATATCAAATCCATTCGGAGAAATTCGATTTCCATTGAATAAAATATATCAGCGGAAAATTTCCCTGCATAATTCCGTGAAAAGCGATTTTTTTGTTTCAGCGATTTTTCAATAATTTTTTCGAACGTTTTTATTTATTTTCTTATGTTTTTCCTTCCCAGGCGATGGAAATGTGAGTCTTGTCGAGTTTGTGAAGATCGTGAGCAACATTGGAAGCGCGAGTGCCGCTGCGCCAACCGATCTCAGTCAGGAGGAACAGGAGGAACAGGAACTTAGAGACGCATTTAGGGTAAGTCCTTTGTCTATTTATCTTCATTTCTCTACCACTCTCTCTCTCTCTCTCTCTCTCTCTCTCTCTCTCTCTCTCTCTCTCTCTCTCACTCTCTTTGTTTTTGCACGTGATATTTGTCGACGAAATATTATCGCGGGGGCAAATCTAGCCGGAAAATAACGACACGTAACGTTGCGCGCCCGTGAGAGTTTTCATCCGGAAAATGGGACCATTCTCTTCGAGGGGCTATTTTCCGCGTATAAAGAAGAAAAACAAAAGGGCCTCTTCCTCGTCTGTATCTCGAGTGCATGTTCTGCTCGTTTTGACAGGAAATTATCCGCGGAAATTACAAGACGAGGGAAAGAAGAAAGAGCAAAGAAAAACATGGAAAAGCGTGATTCTCGCGCTTTTCCGGTTGACTTCCGTGGCCGGGAAAATTGATACCGGAGTATACACGCTTCTCGAGGAAATTTCCGAATTAAATTGGAGTCTCGGAATGATGCCAATTTTTCGGGAGTTGCGAGATAATTGACAATTAAATATGCACGAAAGTGAGGAGAATGTTGAGAATTGAGTGGCTCGAACAGATGGAAAATACCGTCATAGAGAGCCGCGAATCGGTGCTTTAGGAAAATGGAAAAACTTGAACGAAAATTCACTTCTTTTTTCCCTCCTCGGCTCTCCCGAAGGATCTATGTAAATCGTGAAATACGGGAAAACGTCTCTCTTCTCCCTCTCAACTTTCATCCTCCTCCCTTTTGCTCTTTTGTCTCTGTGGACCATTTTGAATGTTCATCTCGACATAATTAAAATTAAATCTCAATTCGGTCGACAATAAGACGGTGGATATGTTTTTTTCTTATAAAACAAACGTCCGCCCTTCTTATTGCTCCGTAAATTCATCTTCCAGACAGAAAAAGGCTTTTATTATCAACCATCAGAATTTTTTTATTAGAATTTCAAATGAGTTCAATTTTTTAGGTAATTCACAAAATCTAGAGAATTTAGAACATTTTCAGAAATCAGTTTTGAGCCAAACATAGGCGTGCGATGTATCAATACAAAGGGCTTAATTAGCCCTATAAATTCTGCTCAGAATTTTTTTTCCAAAATGGCCGCGATACAAAATTTTTGAAAAATGTTCAAAAATTAGTTTTGAGGCAAACATGGGCGTGCGATATATCAAAACAAAGGGCTCAATTAGACCTACAAATTCTGCTCAGAAGTTTTTTTTCCAAAATGGCCGCCCTACAAAATTTTTGAAAAATGTTCAAAAATTAGTTTTGAGGCAAACATGGGCGTGCGATATATCAATACAAAGGGCCCAATTAGCCCAACAAATTCTACGTAAAAATTTCTTTTTTTTTACCACCGAGAGGCTGCATCGAGGTTTTTTTTTAATTTTTATACTTTACAGTTCGTTCTGAGAATTGTTCTAAAAATGCATTATTGACGATATTTATTTTCTATTGAGAAAAAGCTGACCACGATTGAAAATACGTTTGCAAAGATGAGATTTACGGGAAAATGACCGGAAAATTATCGTTCTAGCTGTTATCATGCCTTTTTTTATTCATGTTGAACGATAAAGAAAACAATATCGCTCGAGAAGAATCGACCAATAAAAGCCGGCGTGATTAAAACTCGCGCTTATGCCTCTCGTTCGATATTTCTTCGTACAGCCGGATTTATCCGTGGCAGACAGAGGAGACTCTCAGAGTGAGGAGAAGCGGATTAACGGAGATTCCGCGCGAGAATAACGCGCGTTACACGAGGAATCTGTTCCGCAAATGTTTTACCGGGCGCGGACGATCGGACACGTAATTTACGGTTGGATAAATGAATTTTTCATTCCATTTATATATCCTCTCGAAAACTAACGGCTGTCCGATACGTGGTTTGAAATTGAAAAAAAGCGCAGCTGCGATTTTTCTTCGACTTTGATCGAATTTTCATTCTCTTCCCAACAAAGTTGACATTTTTCGTGCAATTTTTTTGTCACAGCTACGAAAAGCGGACAGAGGCTTGTTCCAAGGGACACAAATTTTTCACACTCTGACAGCGAGGATTTCCGGTCCAATTTCAAGGTTTTATTATTCAGGATCAACGACGACGACGAGATTCTCCGGAGCGATTATTTCGTAACGCGACGCGAAAAGTTTTAAGGGCGAAGAAAGTGTCGTTTTGTATTTTCTCTTTTTTTTTGCACCCCGAGATATCTCTCAAGGCTTAAATCCCGGGGAGAAAAATTTTTCGAGAATTTATTTATTTCTCTCAATGATTTATCTCGGATGGAATTTATCTTTTTCTTTCTAAAGGTAGAATAAACTCTGAAAAAAATTCAAATTTTTTCGAATCTGGAATTCTTTATCTCTGTATGATAAGTACGATTAACCCTCCGTGGTCACACATCCTAATCGTAACACGGTGGTCACACTGGGTCATTGGTGACCCCAGTCATCTTTCAGCGCTTGCCATGTCCAGAGTGTTATTCAAAATGACTTCAAAAAATTCGGGGTGGTACTTTCAATCATCCTCAATATGTAATACACCCTGATTTTTGTTTTTTAAATTTTTAAGATGGTGAAAAAAAAATGATGAACGAGTGAATATGCGAAAAGAACCATTTTTCATGAAAAAATCATAACTTGTGCAATTTATATTTTTTTTTAAATGAAATTTTAGGGTAACACTCTTGAAATATGGGACTCTTAAGAAAAAAATAGCTCGATAGTAAACGTTTCAAAAAAGTTATTTATTTGGACATATGAAGAGGGGAACTCTATTTCGGAGTAAAAAAAACACAATAAATACTGAAAATACTTAATTCATTACACAATTTTTAATAAAAAAGAAATGAACGAATTTTTTTTTTAAACAAGCTTTTATTAGTTGTTAATAAAAAATAACTAAAAAGTTAAAAAAAATTATTTCGATTGGAAATAAGTTTTCAAATAAAAGCGTGTTACACCCTTTTTTTTCTCTTGCTGTTAAAATGTAACACGCTTTTGTTTGAAAACTTATATCCAATCGGAATAAAATTATTTTTAACTTCTTAGTTATTTTTTATTAACAACTAATAAAAGCTTGTTTAAAAAACAAATTTTTTTTCGTTTATTTATTTTTCACTTTTTAGTATTTGTGATGTTAAACAACTAGTTTAGTAATTTATATCTAGTTTCGCATAATGATTAGCAAAAAAAATGTTTCGCAAATTTTTTTTCACAAAACTTATTTTGTACAATTTGTTAAACAAAATTGTTCCACACAATTAATTTGCAACATTTTTCTGCAAGAGTTATGCAAAAAATTTTTTTCACCAAATTTTTTGGAAAAAGACTATTACCCAAAATTTTCGCAGAGAAATGTTGCAAATCAATTGCTTAAAACCATTTTGTGAATAGAATTTTGCAAAACAAATTTTTTTGCAAAAAATTTTGCGAAACATTTATTTTGCAAAAAAATGATGCAAAGTATTTTTTGTTGCAAAATAATTTAAAAACTAAATAAAAGCTTGTAAAAATGGAAAAATTGCGCGTCCTTAGAGAAAAGAACTGTTATTTGAGAAGTATTTGAAGACTCCAAAAGCCGTAAAAATTCCGCAATTTTCATTTATGGAGTTTCGGAGTCAATTTTTATAGTTTATAAAAAAAAAAAAAAACTCGACTTTCATGATGGTACTTACCTTGTAAGATGTTCAACACAGAAAAAAAAGGAAAAAATTCAAAATTTCTCGCGGAAAATTACACAATGGTCAAATTGACCCCAGCTCAACAGATTTAAATATTTGCTCAAGGTTGCACGGGGTCAATTTCGACCCCTGGTGACAAGGGAGGGTTAAAAAATATGGGGTCGATAATTACCCAGTGAGCCATCAGAGGCTGAAGAAAATGGCTCCTGATTCATATAAAGAATGGGGAAGGAAACGTATCGATTGAAAAGAAGGGAAAAATCACACCGATGAGACAAATGTATTTATTTGCGCGAATGAAGCGTCGAACGATTAAGTTATCGAGATCCAGAACGAAGAACGAGAGTCCTCCCGTTGATCTGGGATCATAAATATATAGGAGAGAAAAGATTGCGCCCCGAATAACGAGGTAGACAAGGGATGATTGCGAAAATTCATCTCTCCGGTTTCACGCTAAGGGTCTGTTACGTATTGTTCCGGAAGAATCTTCCTTTTGGTCTCCCGTCTGATTCGCGAGGGACTAATTTTCATCATTACAATCACCTCCGAGAATCCCCATTCCCATTTCTATTTTTTCCCCATGACGTTTATCCCCCGAGGAAGATGCATCCCTAAGTTGCAACGATCTTGTGTACAAATCCCCTTAATCGGCCGAGAGACGCCGGGGGATGATTTTCCTCACGAAGGACGCCTCCTCATTCCTCGTGGATTTTTTTTCCACCTGGAAAAAAGAAGTTTTCCGGACGGAAAACTCCTCGGATAGAGGAATACAAATTGGAGGGATTGTAATTATTTTGAAAAAAGAAGATTCATCCGGCTTCTCCCAGCGACTTCCATTCCATTCCCAGGGGAAACTCGGAAATGAGAGGGAATTTTTTTTTCCTTTTTTTTATTCTTAATACACGGAGTGGCTACAACAGGTGCTACTGTTCACGAGATGTGGACCATCGAGGGGGGAAAAGGACCGACGACAAAAGCGGATATATATGAACCACTTATATGAACCACCCCCGGCATTTGCTCTCTCGACCAAGAGTCGAACGTGGTTCTTAAAGCGTCTCGCTGCTATCTTCTCTCTGGCAGAAGGTACGTCTTTAAATTGCCTTGCTATATCCCACTAGCGAGAGCATCGCTGAAAAGATTTATTTCCATCGAAAAGAGAGAGAATCAGAGAGAGAGAGACAGCTGAAAAGCTGAGAAAGCTGTGAATTACGATGCAATGGCTTGAATTTTTCCCTCCAATGAATTCAAATATTATCCGAGTCCCGAACGAAACACCTTATTGGATTTTTACAAAAATTAATCCACTTCATCGAACTTGGTCCGGATGCATTTTTTCCCAGGAAGAGTCCGTTTTCAAAGGGGTGGTTTATTTTTAATTTCTTTGTTGAAGACGTTAATTGGTCAACAAGTGGCGAGAATGGACGTAGACTTTGGAATTTGCCGAGACATCCAAAGAGTGGGTGACCCCTTTTTCAGCGAGTTCAAAAGCTCAACAGTTTAAATGTGGCACAAAAAAATGATAGAGTAATCTCGAGCACATTCGTTGTCATTATCGTGATTAAAGAAATGACAATGGGGAGAAAGGAAAGTAAGAACGTTTCATGTTCTCGCAGAGCGAGAAAATATCGCTGGATTTGTTATAAGGAAAAATGTAGACGATTTTCGGATTAAGATAACCCCTAAAATACACTGAGAGAAAAAATTACTAGAACCAATGAAATAAAGTTTCGAAGGCAAAAAATCATTTTTATCATTATTTGCCAAAACATATTAGATTGGTTCCCTAATACATTTACTTGGTTCATTTTTTTCAGTCAATTCCACAAATTTCTGTTTCAATAAACGAATTTACTTGAATCTAACAATATGTTATCAATTATATGTAATATGTTGTTTGAATCAAGAACATATTTTATCATTCAAAACTTGCATGTCTTTTGGTACAGGAAGCACTGAGAAAAAAATTTTGTTGAATCAACAAATTAATTAGTCCAATCAACAGGAAAAATGATCGATTCAATCAAATGCTTGTTTATTAATTGTTGCTAAACATTTATAACAAATATATAGAGCTTGCCAAATAATTTAATATGCATAGTTTAGTGACCCCAAAAAGAGATCAATAGAAGAAAAAGACAAATCTGCGCCAATTCTCCGATCTAATTTCTCTGTCCGACCGAGATTCGAACCCTCGGACCTACCTACCATCATACCTATCCTACCTAACTACCTAACACGCTACCTATTACGCTATCGACTACTACTGTGCACTTGAAAAAAGTTAGGAGTTATGAAGATTCGAATATAAAAAAACATTTAAAAAACCAGTTTTTTTATTTTTAACAATTTATGTATACTATTAAAATATACTATAGAAATGATCTTTCCTTGCTTGAAGGAAATAAAAATTTAATCATTCCAAACAAATATTCTATTGGAATAAAATAATTTGTTATTTATTTTACTAGAGCTTCTTTTAAAATAATCACAATCAATTTTATATCTAATAAATATTGAAAATAATATAGAAATATTTTTAGAAGTAAAATAATGATGAATTTATTGCAAAGAAATAATTTTGTTCGAAAAAAATAATTTCGAATTGAAGTCATTTTTTAGATCCAAATAATCTCATGTTTATGATGCGATCAATGTAATTAATCCGAAGAAAACAAATTTAATCAAATCTATCATGTATTTAATGGTTACTATTAAATAAGAGTTTAATATAATGGAGTAATAGATTCGTGAAAATATTTTTTTTAATGAAGAGTGATTTTCTTGGTTCAACGAATAAATAATCGAATTAATACTTTCATTTAATTAATAAATTCATGTTCTCAAATTCAGTAATTGTTTCTCTCAGTATATTTGGCTCGCATTTTTTGAGGGGTTACAACGAGTCATAGGCGTTGAAAGTTGTTTTCTTGAACGATATTTCGTGACGGTATTTTATAAATGTTTTCTGAAAATTTAAAAGCGATCGGATTTTCACAGAATTATCAGATTTTAGGTTAATTAATCGTAATCGACTATTTCAAACTTGAGACGCATTTTTCTCGAAGTTACATTTTTCAAGTCGCAGATAATTCTTCGATCAATCACAGAATAAACTAATATACCAGAGAAACTCGATTTATCTTAAAAAATTGTTTAATTAATTGGTTAGGAATTACGACTCAACGCAGAAGGCCTTTATGAAAAGTACTTTCAAGGAATCGGCTGTAACTCCCCCA
Source organism: Alloplasta piceator (assembly GCA_946863875.1). Taxonomy (NCBI): domain Eukaryota; kingdom Metazoa; phylum Arthropoda; class Insecta; order Hymenoptera; family Ichneumonidae; genus Alloplasta; species Alloplasta piceator. The sequence continues at coordinate 2,174,581 of OX333079.1, read as the reverse complement.
AAATTGTATATTTTGGAGGGAAAAAATTACCCCGCACTCCCAAGGTCTTGCTTTACAAGATTCTGAACTTTCCCGCAAATCTATGATTACGATCTTCGAAAAAATTATCTAAATCTCCTCTTTTGGGTCACAAATGTCACATCAGCTGCTCCGCGTCGTTCACGAAGTAATTCGCGGCGAATAGTCAAAGTTTTTCGTCCAATTCGTTGGAAAAAAATTGTCAGGCTGGAAAACAAGTTGAGAAGGTTTGCCGGAAAAGGCGCGCGGGAAATACGAAAAACTTTGCTATCAAAAAAAAAAGTTCACGCACATAATCGCGTGTTCTTTATCCAGGGAAATCTTTAGAAACAAGAGAATTGAGGGAGATAAGAAAATTGTGGAAAAGTAGTCGAAGAATGAGAGTCAGAGAGCCGTGAAAAGCGGGAAAAGCAATGTGAAAGAAGGAAAAGCGTGGAGACTGCTGATCTCAGTCGCGTATCTAAAAAGAAGCGGGCAAGTCTCCGCGCTTTTCAATTCATGCAGAATTTCAGGTGCATCATGCATGCACCTTCGCATAATGGAAGTTTGTTGTGGCGGATTCTTGGCGATTCCCGCCGACTGCGAGGGAGAGAAGCGAGAGAAGATGATAGTGACGTCCGTTGAAAGAGCAACGGTGTAACTGTGCACGGTTCCCTGCAGCGGAAAAACGCGGCCATCTCATGCAAACAGAGCGGAACGAGTCCTCGTGTCCCTCTTTTTTTCTTCTATGGAAATTCTTCCCTCGGAAGCGCCGTGGAAATCGCGAAAAGCGCAAGGGACTCTTCTCGACTCTCCCGACGACGTTTTTCACGATTCGCGGTTAAATCCCGACGTTTGACCTGATATTCGGAGATTGAGCTGGATAATAGCCATGTCCGTCTTTGGCCTCTTTTTCCGAGATTTTCCATTATAGGGAGGCTGTCATAACCACCAAACGCTCTGGCAACGATTTTCCCCCAAAGTTGGCATTTTTGGAATCAACTCTCTTTCATGTTTCTGTTCATAGTTCTTTTTCATCTTTCTCAACTAAATTTGTTGAGGGTTGTTGACCCTCTTAGGTTCATTGCAATAAGGTTTGATTTTACGATCTTTCGAGATGTATGAAATAAAGTTCGGTCATTCCATGTCAAATCGACCAATACTTGGAATCGAACCCTTTCGATTTCGATGAAATTTGGTCAGAAGTTTTCTTTTATCATAAAACCAAAGGAAAAAAATTAATAAATTTTTTTTGAAAATTCAAAATTTTCCAATTTGTTCAGTTTATTTTTTAAATATCTCGAAAACTATTATAGTTACGAAAAAATCGTTTTGGATTCATATTAAAGAGTATACTTGGGGCTACGAAAAAAAAAATATTGCGAAAACAATTTTTGAAGAATGGTGAATTTGGAAAATTTTGAATTTTTTTAAATCGTAAAAATCCGCAATGAACATTCAATTATTTTAATATAATACCTTGTACTGACCTTAAAAGATCCTGAAACTTTCATAAAGGTGTTCTTTTTTTCAAAAATATGAATTTTTGAATTTTGGTAAAATTTTTTTTTGTACCTTTAACTTCAGTAAAGTTGAGCAATCATGTAATTTTTACTGCTCAAAGTTAAAAAATTACATGATTGCTCAACTTTACTCAACTTAGTGGCAAACAAATTTTTTTTTTTACCAAAATTAAAAAATTAATATTTTTGAAAAAAAAAACACCTTTCCGAAAATTTCAGGATCTTGTAAGATCAGTATAAGGTATTATATTTAAAAAATTGAACAAAAAATTTAATGTTGATCCTGGATTTTCACGATTTTAAAAAACAAAATCATTTTTCAAATTTTTTTTTCGGAATATTTTTTTTTCGTAGCCCCGAGTATACTCTTTAAGACGAACCCAGAACGATTTTTTCGTAACTATAATAGTTTTCGAGATGTTTAAAAAATAAACTTGATAAATTGAAGCAGGCAATTTTTAAATTTTGCATAACTTTCGAAAAAAAAAAATTTAATTTTTTCCTTCAGTCGAACTTCGATTTATGATAAAATACAACTTCTGACCAAATTTCGTCGAAATTGAACGGCGTCGATTCAAACTATTGGTCGATTTGACATGGAATGACCCAGTTAATGTTATACGATTCTGAATTTCACGCGCTAGTACATCCGAAGAATTGCGCGTCCCTGCTTCGGGGTCGTTGAATGTGCAAAAATAGGTTCAACTAAATATTTAGTTGTACAATTCAACATTTTTTTGCACATTCAATGATTTTTTTCTCAGTGTGTCGATATCGTTTCTTCATATCGTGACTGAGAGACACATTTTTGTCCGCCACTTTCTGATTGGGTATGCATATAGAAATAAGGGTGGAAATCGTAAGAAAGTCCCTGGAGGCAGAATGAGAAAAGGGTTGAAATGGGAGAAGCCTGTCAAACCCCCTGTTTGCCACAATACATTCTAATGACTCTCTTATTCCCTGAATCCGCCAGTCAGCAACGTATCTTCGTATCCTGAGAGCTCTGCCAGCATCAACCCCCATTTTCCCCCAACGAAAATACCACCCTTTCTCTTTTTCTCGCAATCTCTGTCTCTTCCTCTTATTCGCTTTCTCATCCTTTCGGTATAATTTCCATTTTTACATTCAATTCACACTTTTCATGGCTGTTATTCAATTTTTCATCCTGTTAACAAATTTTTAAAATAAATATATTCAGCAGAATCATCATTTTAGTGCTTCGATAAATATCAATAAAGTCACCGTATTTTTTTTGTTAAAAAAAATCAATACATAAATCCTCTTCTCGCAGAGATGCACGGAAAAACCGACTTAGTTGCTTCAACCAACCAGCTTAGTGCTCTGAGCGCCTGAAGAGAAATTAGTTGGATCAACTAGATAGTTGGTTGGGTCAACTAACCAATCTTATTTATTAGTTACCACAATAACTAAGTCAATTAGTTGTGCTAACTAAAAAATTGGTTTGGTTAGTTGACTCAACCAACTGTCTAGTTGATCCAACTAATTTCTCTTCTGGGGCTCAGGGCACTAAGCTGGTTGGTTGAACCAACTAAGTCGTTTTTTCCGTGTGCTTCCTCTTTTTATTTTGGTAAATCCAGAGGCTAAAGTCACGTCCGATTTCACGTCGACCCTAATCGATGATTCCCGATCATTATACTAATGATGCACATTCATTCTGGTTGGAAAACTCCTGCTCGTTAACGACGATCTGACAGATGAATATTCTGTCAAAAAAATGGTGAATCTGGCATGATCCTTCAAAATAATTGGGGAATTAAAGGTGCCTGATTGAGAACACGTCATTTAATCGCTGACTCGAGAATTGTTCGCACAAAAACAAAGGAACACTGTGGGATTGGTGGGAGGGAGACTCGTCGCTTGACTTCTCCGTTATTTTACTGCCGAAGCTGTATCGCGCTTTGGCCAGGTCAAATAAGAAAGATGGCGAGCGAGTGGGAGGAAAAGCTGGTGTCTCGGGCGATCGGAAATCGAAAATTGGGTCGACAAACGTGTCGGGCCGGAAGTTCGCGGTAATATACCGCTCAAGCGAAAAACGAGCCAGAGGCGTTTGGCCCGACTATCCACTCAACTATACCTCACGTCATTCCTCGCCCGATGATGAAGCTCTCCCATTCCTCGCGACAAACCTTCTCTCGTGGCTTCGAATATCGACTGACGACCCTTTTGGCTCGGTCCCGACTTCGGGACGTTGATTTTTAGATAAACCGAGAATTCTCATCAAACAAGACCCCACCGCCCAAAATCGTGTACAACGGACTGCCGCAAAATGAAAATCTTATTCTGACTCCACATTTGACGCCATCATAATTTTTACCGCAATACTGACGAAGAGGCACCAGATACGATTTTTCTTAAAAGCAACACAATCGCCTCAGAATCGTTAAAATGTGAATCGCAAAACAAAAATCCAACGAAGTTTCACAGTTGCAGGGTTGCAAGTAATGCATTACTTTTTGTAATGCATTGCCATTTTCATTATCCATTACAACGTTCAACTTTTTGCATGCACATAGATGCTTTTTAGAATTTAAGGTACCTAAGTCATTAAAATGTAATGCAAAATTGCAATAATTCATTCATCTATATTTTTCCATTCCCACAATTGCAATCAAAGTTTTGTCCATTACACATAACATTGCAATGGGTAATGGAAATTTTTCCATTACACACTACATTGTAATGGCTAATGGAAATGTTTTCCATTACACACTACATTATAATGGGTAATGGATTTTTTTTTATTGCACACTACATTGTAATGGGTAATGTAATTTTTTTCCGTTACACACTCCATTGTAATGGGTAATGAACATTTTTTTCATTACAGACTACATTTTAACGGGTAGTGCAAATTTTTTCCATTACACACTATATTGTAATGGGTCATGAAAATGTTATCCATTACACACTACATTGTAATGTGTAATGGAAATTTTTTCCACTACACACTACATAGTACCGGGTAATGGAAATGTTTTCCATTACACACTACATTGTAATGGGTAATGGATTTTTTTTCATTACACGCTATGTTGTAATGGGTAATGAACATTTTTTTCATTACATACTACATTTTAACGGGTAATGCAAATTTTTTCGATTACACACTGTATTGTAATGGGTAATGAAAATGTTTTCCATTACACACTACATTGTAATGTGTAATGGAAATTTTTTCCACTACACACTACATTGTAATGGGTAATGGAAATGTTTTCCATTACACACTACATTGTAATGGGTAATGTAAATTTTTTCCATTACACATTACATTGTAATGGGTAACGAATTTTTTTTTTCATTACACACTACATTTTAACGGGTAATGCAAATTTTTTCCATTACACACTATATTGTAATCGGTAATGAAAATGTTTTCCATTACACACTACATTGTAATGGGCAATGCAAATTTTTTCCATTACACACTATATTGTAATGGGTCATGAAAATGTTTTCCATTACACCCTACATTGTAATGTGTAACTGAATAAATAATGCATTACTTTTACATTACGAATTTCGCAACCCTGCACAGTTGTGCCAAAAAATAGTTCCACATGCACCGACCGAGACGAAGAAAGAATGGATGCATGAAATTGGGATGGCGGAGGGTCGGAGAGACATTTTGCTCCTCAAAACAGAGATTTTGGCAAGCTCGAGTACAATTCTAGCCTCGACTGATGTTCACATCCATTGAAGCAACTTAAGATTGCATTCTCCCATCGATAACTTTCTGGGAATTCAGTGTACCTCGAGAAATGTGCATCCGTCTCATCGATCACGTTGTCGCGGCAATTGCGGAATTTGTACGCCGAAACGCAGCGCCTTGGGTAGATCAATCAATTCAAAAAGCCGCCAATTGATCAGCCGGGCAATTGAGAAGTCTTTTGTCCATTATATCGGGAACCTGATTGATCGGGACTCGTGTATTCCATATCGATCAGCCCATCGTGGTTACGCTGACGTTACGTGTTCCCCCGTTTCGTGGTTAATTACCAAGCCATAAAGTTCGAAAACGAGAATCGCAGCCAACGATGAATCGTTCGAGGTCTTCGTATCACGCTCGCCATTCCTCTGGTTTCCTTTCCCAAGGAATCGCCCACTCGATTCCGCATACACGTTCCTCATCGTCGGCAGTAACTCGTACCAATCTTCAACCCAACCCAAGTATTTCTGTGTGCGATGGTCCGCTTTTCTTCGTGGTGTGCCCGGTTCGTTTCTCACCACCAAAAGGAAACGCGATTCGCGTCACTCCGTCCAGCGATTCGCCACTCCCAAGTCCTTTTATCACCAAGACATCGAAATGGTCTTGTTCGAAAAGCATTTCGATCCTTCTGCCTCGTTGCGTCGTTCTCCAGTTTGCTGTCTCTTCACTCGCATCTCTCCTCGTGAAAATTGCAACAGTCAGGAAAGACCGAGAGACAGAAGGAAAGAGGACTTGGGAATGCCTCTGAGATATTTCGACTCTATGATCCTTTTCTTTTGGTGAACCGTGCGAGTTTTTGTGTGTGTGTGTGTGTGTGTGTGTGTGTGTGATCCATCCTCGTTTTACCTATTTCTACAGTTATTTCTTCCGCTATTCCAGACATTTCTCATTGGAGGAACATGCTCTCCCCGGTAACGTGTCTCGTCAGTGAGGCTTTCCCTGATGTTTAGAGTAATCGGGAAAAATCCACCTTCACTCGTACCTAAGAGGAAACAATGATTTCGATCTCATCCAAGAAAGTGCTGATGCCACGTAGATGCAGCCTTTTCTTTTCCTCTTCGTTTACACGTTCGACCCCCGTTTTTCCTTCACATTCTCATCTCTACTCTCAACTAGGGATGTTCGATTCCGATTCTGTAAAAAATCGATCCTTTTGTTCAAAAAATCGATCCTATGAATCGATTCTTACCTCTTCGATCTTCGCTATTCTTGACCTTGAAAATCGAAAAATCGATTTTTTATTAAATTCAATATCTAAAAGATTGGCAACTAAATGAAGATTGACAAAAGTCTATGAATCATCAATGGCAAGGTTAAAAGAAAAAAAAAAAATGTGAAATCTTGGGAAAAAAGTAAGAGTTGAAATATTGAAAACATTTAGTATCGAACGAAAAAAATAATCGAAAGTGGAAATATGAGGCATTTCATGCGGTTTCGAACGGTCAAAAATTGTCCCCTCTCAAAAAAATTGCAATTTTGTCAAATTATTTAATTAGATGAAAAAGAGTAGTGTACATTTTTTCAAAATTTTTGGATCGTGTTTTCTTAAGTTTTCCAAAAATTTTAAATTTGTTAAGTACCGTTATATCTTGAAAGCATACGAATAAACGGAAAAATGTTTCAAACAAAAAAGTTGCAGTTTAACATGAACTTTGTGAAATTTTTTTTTTTTTTAATTTTTCAACTTAAAAAATGGCCATTTTCGTCAAAAATATAAAATATAAAAATTGAGATTTATCTCAAAAAATTTCAGAAAATACTCTGAAGTCTGTATAATAGACACGTATTTTTTTTTAAATGGCTCGATTAGTTGTTCCAAAGTTATGCTTTGTTTTATTATTATGATTTTTTGAATTAGAAAAATCAATTATTATTAAAAAATTATTCTTTCCCAAATTTTTCTCACATTTTCCAGGTAATAATCGATAACAGGAATGATTTTTAGTAATAATTGATTGCTCTAAAAAAAAAATCATAATAATAAAACAAAGCATAGCTTTGGAACAACTAATCGAGCCATCTAAAAAAAAATACGTGTCTATTGTAAACACTTCAGAGTATTTTCTGGAATTTTTTGAGATAAATGGAAAATGCCATACCGACCGAAAAAAATTATTTTCGTATATTTTTTATGAAAAAGGTCATTTTTTAAACTCAAAAAATTAAAAAAAAATGTCACAAAGTTTATGCAAAACTGTAACTTTTTTGTCTGAAATATTTTTCTGTTAAATCGTATGCTTTCAAAATATAACGGTACTTAAAAATTTTTAAAAAATTTGAAAACGCAAAAAAGTACGATCCAAAAATTTTGAAAAAATTAACACAACTTTTTTTCACATAATTAAATAATTTGACTAAATTTCTATTTTTTTGAGAGTGGATAACTGTTTAACCGTTCGAAACGGCATGGAATGCCTCATACAAAATATCGTAAAACAATAGAAATTTATGTAATAGAAAAAAGTTTGATTTGTTAAATATATTCATAATATTTTTAACAATATATTAAAAAGTGCAAATGTGTAAAAGAATCAAACTATGTTTAGCCAGAATGAAACTGCTTTATATTTGTTATTCTGTATTCATGATTTTGTATTAAAAAAAAATTAATCCAATTTAATCATTTTCCATAGAAAAAACTCAGTAAACACTTACGCAAACTTCAATTACCAATTAATTTTTTTTTTACGATTTTTAAAAATCGATTTTGATTAAATCGATTCTTTGGATTGAATTTTTCATGAAAATCGATTTCCTTGATCCGATTTAGAATCGATTTGAAAATCGATTCTTTCCAAAGAATCGAACACCCCTACTGTAAACTCTGGTTTATTCGTGAATTCTGCGGGGGGTTGGTGGCACTTTGACGTAATCTTTTTCTCGCTCCCGTATATGAAATTTTTCGCCTTTTTCTGCGTGTAATTTCGCAGCATATAGAGCGGTAAATTGGCGAAGAAAATTGAATAGGGTTTGTGTTACGAAAAATATGAAAATAAAATTGAAAAAAATTGGGTTTCGAAAGAAGAATTTCATTGAATTTTGCATCATAGGGTCGTTTTATACCTCCAGGGTTCTACGAGCCAATAGAAATACCAGAAGGTTGCTACCGGGCACAGAGCGCACCTCTGTAACGTGCCTCCCTCGAGGGAGAACGTGGTTCTCGTTTCGAGGTAAATTACCCCTTTCGCGAGTCCTCCCGGTGAACGAAGAGGATGATAAATTCGATTATTCACACATGTCCCGGGGTCTGGTGTTTGAAAAATGAAAAAAAGCTCGTCTAAATTATCGTGACTCCGTTGAAAAGAAACTCCCTCAATGTGGAGAATCACAGCTGCCGAAGGGATGGAAATTTAAAAATTAGCCTCCAGATACAGAAGCTCGATCGAGTTGGCATTCTTCCGCCTGGACAATTGCCATGATAGTGAAACCGAAATTGAACGATGGAGTTATTGAGAAGGGAAACCGAAAAGTTTGTTATCGCGTCAACGACAATAAACGCCAGTTTGTGTCAAGCACTTGGCGCCTTCGAAAAAATAGAGTTTGTTGCGAACGAACAATACCGTCCCCCTCCTCCCCTCCCTCTGAACAATCTTATACGGAAATAACTTTTACCTCCACGGTCGTATATAGTTACCGCGAAGTCGATATTTTAATCACCGCGCGACCTGGTGGTCGGGTGGATTGCCAGCAGTAGCGATTGTCTCCGTCACGCTGGATGAGATAGCGAGCGAGATGGAAGGAAAAAAAGCCACGAACCAAATGAATAAAAAAAACTTGGTGGCTGGATGTTGAGACAGGGACTAGAGGGAAGGGTAAATGAGAATGAAAAAAGGATGCGGATGGAGGATTGAGGGAAAAAAAATCCATCGAAAGCGAGAGTGTTGAATGGCGTCGTTGACGAAGCAGAGTTAAAGTTGCAGCAGAAGCTCACCTGCGACTTCAAATTTGGAGTTTTCGGCTCGCGAAAGTGGATTCGGGGTCGTTCCGACGGATAACTATGGCTAACCAACCGAATTATAGTCAAAATCGAACCCTGACCACAGTTCCCGAGTCAAAAAGGGTTAAGGAGACTCTGCTAAAGAAATGGAATGAGTTTTTTGCTGGCGAAGGTGTGTTTGGAGTCGTTCCTATGGACAACTATCGCTAACCAACCGAATTATAGTCAAAATCGAACCCTGACCGCAGTTCCTGAGTCAAAGAGGGTTAAGAAGACTCTGATAAAGAAATTAAATGAGTGTTTTGCTGGCGAAGGTGTGTTTGGGGTCGTTCCTACGGACAACTATCGCTAACCAACCGAATTATAGCCAAAATCGAACTCTGACCACAGTTCCTGAGTCAAAAAGCGTTAAGGAGACTCTGATAAAGAAATTAAATGAGTTTTTTGCTGGCGAAGGTGTGTTTGGGGTCATTCCTACGGACAACTATCGCTAACCAACCGAATTATAGCCAAAATCGAACCCTGACCACAGTTCCTGAGCCAAAGACGGTTAAGGAGACTCTGATAAAGAAATTAAATGAGTTTTTTGCTGGCGAAGGTGTGTTTGGGGTCGTTCCTACGGACAACTATCGCTAACCAACCGAATTATAGTCAAAATCGAACCCTGACCACAGTTGCTGAGTCAAAGAGGGTTAAGGAGACTCTGATGAAGAAATTGAATAAGTTTTTTTTGCTGGCGAAGGTGTGTTTGGGGTCCTTCCTACGGATAACTATACCTAATCAACCGAATTATAGTCAAAATCGAACCCTGACCGCAGTTCCTGAGTCAAAGAGGGTTAAGGAGACTCTGATAAACAAATTGAATGAGTTTTTTGCTGGCGAAGGTGTGTTTCGGGTCGTTCCTACGGATAACTATCGCTAACCAACCGAATTATAGCCAAAATCGAACTCTGACCACAGTTCCTGAGTCAAAGAGGGTTAAGGAGACTCTGATGAACAAATTGAATAATTTTTTTGCTGGCGAAGGTGTGTTTGGGGTCCTTCTTACGGATAACTATGGCTAACCAACCGAATTATAGTCAAATCGAACCCTGACCACAGTTCCTGATTCAAAGAGGGTTAAGGAGACTCTGCTAAACAAATGGAATGAGTTCCGTCGGTTTTGCATGGTTCGTTAATCGATTTACGCGATACCAATGCTCAACATACCGATCGGTGATCAGCAAAGGTGACTTGAGCTAACAAAACTTTGGCTTTTATTTAGAGGCACGAGGAAGTTAACCGACCCTCAAAGAGCAGAAACGTTCGAATGTTGGAAAGCTAGTTCTCCAAAGGCGACGATTCGATTCGCCTCGTCTACGACTGGCTTTGAAACATGCCAAACGCCATCGAAGGCATTAAGGGATGGCTTTTCCACGAAATGACCGATTTCCAGGCCTGTCACCATCGTCGCGCCTTTCTGACTTGAGAAATCATCAATATGGGTAATTCGAGCGCGTTTGTGATAAACTTGGGTCGATTAGTTGTCGTGCTTACGGTCGAAAGCGCCAAGTTTTCGCTCAAGTACATTATGGAACCGTAATACGTCTTGCGGATAATATCCGTCGGGGATATATCTGTCGGGACGTTAGAGACAATGAGCTTATCATCGAAAATACCCCCATCGAGTACTGATAATTAACCGCGAACTCTCAACGAAGCGACGTTAATCATAAACTTTCATAATTCCCCACAGATACTCGACCAAAAAGGCTTGTTTTTCGTTGATCAAGCTACTCAACTTGATTCGGACCAATTTCTTTCTTTAATTCAGTCAGCGTGAAAATTAATTAAAGTTAATTAATCATGGTTGACATTTTTTAAAATTCAATTCTCGAGAAGTCATTTTATCATTAGATTCTGAATGACTCATTCGTTAATAATAATTAACAACAATAGTTAATTAATAATTGATCCAATATTAATTATCAATTTTTACTCTTGATTAGTCGATTCCCATGTTATATCGTAATTTTTAATTGAATCAAATCGTATTTCCACACGGAAAAAAATGATCAGTGACAATTCATGTGTAATATTTCAAAAATTACTGAATTCAATGCAGAAAATACGGTTCAGAACTGTAATTCAGGCGTTTTACTGGGAATCCATTATAAATTAATGGATTTGATGTAGTTTCTACTTTTCAAACCATTATAAATGCTGATTTACACTGTAAAAAATGCAATGTTCACCGCAAAAAAATGACAAAGTAGAAATAACAAGCAGAAACGACGAAATTCACTGTGTTTGAAGTGTAAAATTTACAGTGGTCTCTGTAGAATGTTCAAAGCACATAATTGGAAATTGCAGTGTTTCCAGTGAATAATCAAATGCGCGCCGCAAAATATGCAACGTCAATTTCAATTTTTACAGTGTGGCACTGTAACGGGTCGACCTGCGGCGGGCCACGATCTCTGTATTTTGCCCGAGATCCGCTAGATAGCGTTGGACGGCGCACCCTCTCGCGCCAACGAGAGGGCCACCGAGCACCTATAAGGTCCGATGTATTACCAACATCGACGTCCTCAATTGACATACAGTTGTTGGAACATCACCCGCGTTCTGTGGTCGAGCAGTGATATGGACTGAAGACTACATTTTCTTAACAGATCACCATTGAATTTCGGTGACACTCGTGCTCTTCATGGGTGCGAGGTTAAACTTGATTCGCTTCATTAATTGATCTCACGATTAATTAGTCAAGTACAAGCCCTCGTAGTTATGAGCCTGAGCGAGGATAAATAACGGTTTATTGTAATATTTGAATAAATTGGAATTTATTCAAATATCGAAACGTTTCACTACACGATAATTTATTTTAGAAATTACAGTATTTTCAGTGAAAAATAAAAAACGTACCGCAAAATATACTACGTTCTTTTCAATTTTTACAATGTACACTGTAATTTTTTCACGGGCCCTGGATAATTTTTACAATGTGAAATGTGTAAAAAGTTCACCGTATACAACAGAAATATAACGTTTCACGTGGTGTACATTTTACTGTTCCACACTGTAAAAATTCGTCTGATGGGCATGTACTATGTCACATGTGTCATTTGTATATTGTATTAAGGAAATATGCAAATTTCACTGTTTGCCCTTCCAGGAGGCGCCGTTGATGGGGAAAACTGTAAAAATTAATGGGAATCTCAGCAGTTCTCACTGATCATTTTTTTCCGTGCATTGCTATGAAAATGTCATCGAGGTCAATAAATTTTTTTTCAACGACAGAATCACAATGCATTATCCTTTTTCATTCTCGTAAATTACGAATCTCCCCCTATAAGTGTGATTCATCACTTTGCGAGTGATATAAGAAACGGGATAGAGGAAAAAAAAAAGATGAGGAAATGATGCACGAGCGAGAAAGTGATAAATACGATGGGAAATGTGACGCATCTTGCTAAAAGAAAGTCGTTGCCGAGGGAGGATGATCGGGGCGGATGGGAGAAAAAGAAATAAAGCTGTAACGGACGAAAAACAATGTATATATGTTTCTGTGAGAGAGAGAAAGGGGACGAAAGAGGGAGAGAAAATCGCGAGGAAAATCGTGCTGCACGCGAAGTGTCTAAATTTGGGAAATTGCCGCGGGGGTCCGATAATTTTGTCGGGGAGTTGATGAAAGGTGATAGGAGGCAGTCGATTCATCAAGCCCCGGAAAAATGTGCGAGTGTAGCAGAAAAAAAAACAATTTTTTTTACATCATAAAAAATAGTAAAAATGTTTCATAAGAAAAAAAAATATATTCACTATCTCATCTCGGATTACCGATTCCCAGATTTTTACAAATAAAATAAGGAGCAAAAAAAAAATAATAAGAACAATTTTAAAAATGATAATAATTATTATTATTATATGGAGACCAAAAATGTAAAATTTTTTGAGTATTTTTAACAAATAAGCTAGATGATATTAAATCTTCAGATAATGGGGAAGAAAAATAAAAAGACGCCGGCAACTGCTTTTTATTCGTTGGTTTTTTTTTTCAACTCCGCGAGTGGCCTCTCGGGTTTCTCTAATTTAGGAGTTGCCATAGAAAAGCCACGACGGTACTTGAGCGGAAAAATATTTTTTTTTTATCAAGCGAAGAATAACCAAGTCCAGAAATAATAAAGAACACAGGTAGAATTAAAATAACCGCGAAAGAGGATTCCGCCTCGTTGCACTTGCGAATGAGGAGAGAAGAGAGAAAACGTCAAGACGGTGACGCGTGAATATAATTAAACAAAGGAATCAACGTGCCGTATGAAAAAAAATGCAGCTTTGTAAAAAAAAAAAATTAAAGTAATATCTGAAGGTGGAATATCGCGTCTTTATTTTTTTCGCGTATTCAGCCGCAAATAAATATCCAAAGTTCCGTCGATTTCACGTTGGAGCTTATACATAATCGCTGCGTGGCATTTTTCATGTTAAATCGTTCGATATATCTATACATATATTTTTTTATATCGACGAATTCGCCCACTCCGCACCTTTCCCGATGGAATTGAATATAAAACGAATTGTTGAACGAATGATAAAACCTCGAGATGGAAAAATTATTCTGCAAAGTTAATCGACAGTCTCCCCTGCGAGTCGATTAAGGTATTTTTTTTTTCTTGTCTAAACAGTGGATTGAAAAAGTTATTTTCTTTCACATTTATCGTCGAGACATTAATTAATATATTGTACAAATGTTGGTAAGCCAATAATGAACCAAAGTTTCTCTCTGCTTGCCGAAGGTTTATTTATAAAAATAGTTTTTTAGAAATAAAAATAGATTTTTGGCATTTTTGAGTACGCAATATTTTCTATCGCAAATAGCATATTCGTGTTCCCCGGAAAAATTTCCATCTAAAAAACACGCAATGAATCTCCGAATGACGAAAAAAAAAAATTGGTAAAATTTTGAATATCTTTCGAAAAAATTTCTCTAATTTTTTTTTTGGTAGAAATTCGTTTTGCGATACTTCGCCGGACAGGGGAAGGAAATTTTCGTTGCGAAGAGCCCCTCCCACCAGTTTTCAACTATAGAGAACGCCAAATGAGATGCGAGAGACGAAAATCGCTTAGCAATGATGCGCCATCGTTACTCGCGTGTAAGGCGTGTAGCGTTCGATTCCGCGCCCAGCAAAGTCGTTGCGCCATCCTTACTCGCGTGTAAGGCGTGTAGCGTTCGATTCCGCGCTTAGCAGAGACGCTGCGCCATTCTAACTCGCGTGTATGGCGTGCAGCGTTCGCGCCAAGTTCACGAATTCATATTTTTGAATAAAAACACCTTTATGAAAATTTCAGGACCTTTTAAGATCATGTACAAGGTATTATATAAAAAAAATGGAGACAAAAATTTAATGTTGACCATGGGATTTGCACGATTTTTTGAAGTTCAAAATTCTCAAAATTCATCATTTTTCAACTTTTTTTTTCGTAGCCCCAAATATACTCTTTAAGATGAACCCAAGACGATTTTTTCATAACTATAATAGTTTTCAAGATATTTAAAAAATAAACTTGAAAAATTAAAACAATGGTGAAGTTTTGAATTTTGCATAACTTTCGAAAAAGATTTTTTATTTTTTTCCTTTGATAGAACTTCGTTTTATATGATGAAAGAAAACGTCTGACCAAATTTCATCGCAATTGAAAGGGGTCGATTCCAACTATTGGTCGATTTGACATGGAATGACCCATATTTATATTTCATTGGACGCTAGTAATAATAAAAAGATAATAAATAATAGTACATTACGATACAAGTGCAGAAAAAAGTTTCTCGCACGAGTTTCGTACAAAATTTTATCGCACGAGTGCGGAGAGTGCCATTTTACGCACGGAGTGCAATAAAAGTTTTTCTTGGCACGCCAAGAGTCTGTTTAAGGATGTTGAGTGCCAATGAAATCTTTTAATGTTAATTGTTCAATAAATAGCTTCTTAATCGTCGTGAAATTTTTACACAACCTCCTGAATACTTCATGTAAAAAGATATTAAATTTTCAGAATTCTATCATCATTACTTCAACTTCCTTAAGGGTTAAAATGAAAAATGATGAGAAAATTCTGCAAATTTGGTATGTTTTTGTATAAAGTATTTAAGAGGTCGTGTAAAAATTTCACGACGATTAGGAAGCTCGTTATTAAAATATTAACATTTTGTTAAGAACAATTTTTTAAACAAATAAAAAAAATATTTATCAATAAACTTCGTTTTCTTTCCGTTGCTTTCAATACAGTGTAGATATTGAAAAATTGAGAGGTCAAAAAAAAAACTTATGGCAAAGTTATATCATTTTCCATAAGACTACATTTAATTTAATTCAATTTGTTAATGTTAATTGTTCGATAACGAGCTTCCTAATCGTCGTGAAATTTTTACACGACATCTTAAATAATTCATCCAAAAATATACCAAATTTTCAAAAGTCGCAAAAGGTAAAAATTAATTCTTATCAACGATTCCAAAGGGTTATATTTTGTTAATTAACTTCGGATTCCGAGCTCATACAATGGGGATTAAAAAAGAAAAATTTCGTTCCAAGCTCATGAAATATTATTCGTCACACATCGAAGCGAGTGATCGAAATTAACGCCAGCGACAGATGTCGACTTTGGGAGGATGATGACAAACATTTCGTGTGTATCCACGGCCTGCCAATATTATATTCGCCCAAGTGCATCATCCTGACAGATGAATGCATTTTACTGGAAAACCAGTACATATGTGCAACGAAAAGCGTGAGAGAGAGAGAGAGAGAGAGAGAGAGAGAGAGAGAGAGAGAGAGAGAGAGAGAGAGAGAGAGAGAGAGAGAGAGAGAGAGAGAGAGAGAGAGAGAGAGAGAGAGAGGAGAGAGAGGAGAGAGAGAGAGAGAGAGAGAGAGAGAGAGAGAGAGAGAGAGAGAGAGAGAGAGAGAGAGGGAGAGAGAGAGAGCGCGCGATTGGAATGGGGATACGCGTAATTGACGAAATAATCGATCGGATGGTCAACCGGTAAATCGTTCGATAATTACGTTTTCCTTCGTCGCTCGATTGCAATTTGCCATTTGTAATCCCCATAAATTCGTCGAACGACGAAGAAACACAAATTTTCCATTTAATTTACCACTTTGAAATTTACAAACCCTGAAAAATCAAGAAAATTGCCCTCTTTTTCAAGTTTTTCTCTGGGACTTTTTTCAAATAAAAAATCATGTCCGAAAAAACTTGACCATGATCGTGAATTTCGCGACGAGCGAAAGTTTTAATTAACATCACTTTTTACTCGCTGAGTAATTCGAGCGGAAAATTCGCGAGGGTTGAAGAGAAAAAAATCAACAAAATATAAACGTTGGAGCAAAAAAGTGTCCTCGCTCGGTCCCACGAAAATCGAGTCTCTCCCTCTCTAAAAGGGTTGCTATTATAGTGAAACAAAATGGATCTTGTTCGAGGATTTTTTTTTCCGTCGTTCTTTCGCTTCGACATTGCATTACGACTCGCAAATTTGCGACGAGGAGGAACGAGATAAAGAGAGAAAAATGTCGGGGAGAAAGTCCGTACACTCCAGCGTGAAAATTTATATTCATTCTGGCGTCTTCTCCACGACGTAATATACATAACTTTATATTTTTACGCCGCACACTTTTCGTTCCATTTTTCCGTCTGTATCTGGGAAGAGACAAACCCAGAGAGGGAGGAATTGCTGGATTGGGGAGGGTTAAAAGAAATGCATGTTTAATATCGCGCACAGAGTGCATATTCCTCTCGGAATAAACTGCAATGATGATGCACATGTGGCATTTTACATTCCACGAATTTTTAAGGCGCTACGAATGCAACTTCACTAAACTTTCCATATCTCGAAAAATAACGGAAATTTGCTGCGCCAAAATAGGAGACAAATAGGGCAAATTTTGAGCTATTTATATGTCCTTTGAAATCAGCGTTTTAATTTATTTTTAGCACCTCCGCCATTTTACAAGGCTTAAAAAATCAATCATTAGTGTTTTAATTTTTTTAAATTTACCGCTAAAGCGTAAAGGGTGAATACAAAATTGATGAGGATAATTTTATCGATACTCGGCACTCAGAAAAATAATTTTCCTGTAAAAAGTTGACCAGTTGATAAAAATGAAGATCGATGGAATTTTTTGAATTCGCGAAAAATAATTTTCAGACTGTAGACAAATATTTGGAAATTCGAGTTTTGGCTATCCCGGCATTGTTGCATATGGGGCATTCCATACCAAGTCGACCAGTGTGACCCTCGACCTCGCTGATTTCGTCTACGATTTTTTACATGATTCTTCCAACTCAAAATAGCATTCAGAATTCTTTTCAGATTTTTTAAACCAAATTTGAGTACGTTATGATTTTTTGAACATTTTTTTTTAAAACCTCGAGGCCCGTAATTTAAAAATATGAAAAAATTCTCAAAAATCCGGTGTCAAAAATGATAATTTTTGACTCAAAATTCATAATGTCCAGGATTTCCCTTCCACCTCGATTTTAGGTTTTTATGAAGTAGGGGTAAAAAAAATAGATGCAGAAAATGATCTACCGTGAAAAGTGGCTCCAATATTTTTATCGTTAACCAACAATTTCCAAAAATAGTTGGTTAATTTCTGCATGTATTTTTTTTACGTTTTCTTCATAAAAACCTAAAATCGAGGTGGAAGCGAAAGCCTGGACATCATGAATTTTGGGTCAAAAATTTTCATTTTTGACACCGGATTTTTGAGAATTTTTTCAGATCTTTTAATTGGGGCCCTCGAGATTTTTGAAAAAAATGTTCATAAAATAATAACGTACTCAAATTTGGTTTGAAAAATCTGAAAAAAATTCTGAATGCTATTTTGAGTTGGAAGAATCATATGAAAAATCGTAAACGAAATCAGCGAGGTCGAGGGTCACACTCAGGTTGACTTGGTATGGAATGTCCCATATGTAGAGCCATTTTTGGCATTATGCAATGTTTTCCAGTTTCCATTTCGCAGGGATGAGTTCCTTATTTTTTTTTCCATGTTTTTCGCATCGAATCGGCGTGGAAAAACGTGCCCACGAAAAAAAGGGATCACATACTCTATGAATATGAAAATAGTCCGAAGAATTTATACGAAGTCTGGAAAAAATACGTATGCGGGGTTGAAACAGATATTACAAAAATTCAGCGAAACAAATCTTGGAAAAGAATTCTTTTTTAGATAAAATAATATAGCTTCAGCCAGTTGCTTTTGGCCGTTTTTTTCTCTTACGCGCATCGACTTATCGGCTTTTTTTTAATGATAACCACGTTTTAATTAAAAATAATTGGGAATCGGTCCTTCTCTCTACGACATATATATATTTTTTTTTATTGAGGCATTTATTGGGGACATAACCGGTGGTCGTATCAGAAAACTCGGTTATACGAACGATGAGAGATCAAATAAAATGGTCCAATCAGTTATCACGTTTTTCGTCACGAGCGTCAACAATTAATTTCATTTTTTTTAATATTTTGACCGTTCAGCAAAGTGAAAAAATGTAAAAATGTATAATTAACAAAAAATTCAAAGACAAAACTCGGCAAATTTTTTTTTAAATAATGGAGAAACTATTGAGAATCGATTATAAAATATTAGCAGGGTTTTTTGAGATTTTTTTTCAGGAATAATTTTGTCGATTTTTGGTTCAGCTCAACGTTTGGAAATTCAAGTCCCTTCAATTAAGAACTAAAGTAATTTAAGGTAGTTTATAAGCAAATTACGTTTAATGAGAAAATTCTGAAAATTTGGTATGTTTTTCAATGAAGTATTAATATCCACAATATACTGAAAGCAACGGAAAGAAAACGAAGTTTACTGATAAATATTTTTTTCTTTGTTTAAAAAATTGTTTTTAACAAAACGTTAATTTCTTAATAACGAGCTTCCTAATCATCGTGAAATTTTTACACGACCTCTTAAATACCTCATACAAAAACATACCAAATTTTCAGAATATTCTCATTGTTTTTCATTTTAACCCTTAAGGAGGTTGAATTAATGATGATAGAATTCTGAAAATTTGGTATGTTCTTAAATGAAGTATTCAGGAGGTCGTGTAAAAATTTCACTACGATTGAGAAGCAATTTATTGAACAATTAACATTCAAAGGTTTCATAGCTTCTAAATAACCTTAAGAGGGAAACCTGAATTAGAAAATAGTTTGAATCTCAAAAATATATAAATCAAATATTAATTATGTATATCCTTTAATTATAATAAAATAATAATTGCTCAAATTAATTTTTTTTTTGAGATTTCTGTATGTGTTATTTTAGGTTCATATTTCATCATTCTTTTTAAATGTTACTAATTTTATATTATACTTTTAAAAAATGTTAAAAATAATTCGTCGAATGAATTTTTTATTTTTGTGATCTTGAGATTTCTACGTCCATTATTTTTCGTCGATATTTGATCTTATTTCTAGGAAAATATAACTAATATTTTCTCGCTCGTAAATTTTTAATGTTTCAGGTTTTCGATAAGCATAATCGTGGCTATATCACGGCGTCCGATTTACGAGCTGTTCTACAATGTCTGGGGGAGGATCTGTCTGAGGAGGAAAGTGAGTGTCATTCCGTTTTTTTTTTCGAGACCCCTCAAATCTCTCACGATCTCGTATCTCTGAATTTTTTCATCCATTAAGCTCGCCATTTTCCATTTGCATTCCTTTATTTTCCTCTCCAAACGACGACAAATGGTCGTGAAATTTTTTCCTTTTCGCTGCGAAAAAGATACGCAATTCTTTCATGGCGATATTCTCAATTCGCGTTTTTTTTTTCATTGAGTTTCCACAGAATGAGAATATATAATTCGTTCGTGAAATATGAGATTCGTTTTTCGCACGGTAAAATCTCGAGCAAATTTCGAAGATTTTTCTTCCTCGATTTTGAGAGTCAAAGAAATTTTTTTATAAATAATTCGATATTTTGCGCGATAGATTTTGTCTCGTCCTAAATAAATCTTTTGGAGGTGGAAAAAAATGTTCGAATGGAACAGAATTTGAATCCTTCGGAGTAACGGATCAGCAAAAGTCGATTTCAAAGTATATCCGCTAATGATCGAGTTTCTTTTCCCCCTTAAATCTATCAAAGTTAGATACTCGTACATGCAAAATCGTCCGCTGATAACGACTGAACAGTGAGAAAAATGAAATTTGAATTTAAAGTTGCGTTATCTAATTTTTCTTTACGATTATGCAGGTGGTCCGTTTTGCCCCATCATTTTGCTCACGCCCTTGGATTATCTAAGTATTTTAGTAAAAGAGTTACCACAACACTATTAGAATATGTTGGGGTGTTTTTTATCCAATGCGATGAGAATGACAATGAAAAAAAATTTCCAACTCTTTATACACATAATCTACATCTGATTTTAAGAGGATTAGTCAATTTAGATATGAGGCATTCCACGTCAAGTCGGCCACTCTATTTTTTGAAATCACCACAAAAATCGCATACAAATTTTTATAAAGTAGTTTAAACTGTCAAGAAAATCCGTGATTTTTTTTAGATTTTTATATTACAAATTTCAGCCGGAAAAAAAATTTAAAAAAATTCTTCTTCCATTTCGTAACTCGAAAATTATTCATCGTACGAAAAAAAGTACAGCATGAAATTTAGGATTTTCAACGTACTTTTCACTGAAATTTTTAACGAACTCCTCCAAAAGCTCTATATGCCATTTTCGGAGCAAATAATATTTTGATATTTTTTTTCTCAGTATTGACATCTTCGATTTGTCTGTAGTTCTAACAGTTTTTGGCTTGATATACTTACAGACAATAAAAAAATTGGCTCAGTGGAGAATCCATTCCTTCCCATGCGTTTTTCATCCCAAATGAATACACAAATTTCTCTGTGCATTAACAGGGTTGAGACTATTCACAGATATTTTCTAAAGCCCGCATTTTTGATTATTTTTTGTACTTTCTCAATTTTTTAAACTTTTCTCATTTTTATTTTTTTAAATATCTTTTTGTACAAAAAGGACCCATGGACACCGATAAAGTCTATTCAAATTAGAGTCAAAGGTTACTCACGTCTCTCGATTGCAACAAAAAATTAATTTACCCTCTTTGGATACACCGACGTTTCCAAGGCCAATGAGTACTTTTTTAGTTCGATTTGGGCATGATTTTTGGGAATGAAGCAATGATACTGCTTTGTTCCTGGAATCGTCTTCGGAATATCAAAACGAGATTATTTTATTATTTTTCCCTGTCTACGATTAATAATGATAAAATATCAATATCTACGCTATTTCGTTAAATCACTCTGTAATGATAGATTGTATCAATAAAAATGGATTTGAAATAGTGGATTCTCGACTACAACAATTTTTTTATAATCTGTAAATATATCAAGTAAAAAACTGTTAAAACTACAGACGAATCGAAGATATCAATTCTGAGAAAAAAAGATCAAAACAGTATTTGCTCCGAAAATGGCATACAGAGCTTTCGGAGTAGTTTGTATAAAATTTCAGTGAAAAGCACGTTGAAAATCCTAAATTTTATGTTGTACTTTTTTTTTCGTACGATGAATAATTTTAGAGTTACAAAATGGGACAAATTTTTTGTATTTTTTCCGGCTAAAAAATGTAATTTAAAAATCTAAAAAAAATTACAAATTTTCTTGATAGTGTGCGATTTTTGGTGATTTCAAAAAATGGGGTGGCCGACTTGACGTGGAATGCCTCATATATCAACGCTAATATAATGATAATTATCTCATTGTTTAAATTTTTGTTTTTTCGATAATCCCTTATGGTCCATTTTGCATTAATTTTCCATTTATAATCCATTTGCCCCCCCCCCCTTTTCCTAAATATATTTTTTTTAAGAAGCGATTGGCGAAAATTGATCCTCGCGGCGTTTCCATCATTCGTCGTGTAGATAAGAATATGCGCTCATGATAGCAAAAGAGAGATAGATAGAGATAGAGATAGAGAGGGGCACATCCCACAGGCCTACTCAGGAAACGGTGTGCAGTCTAATCGGAAACGCAATTACTGGACGAAGGGAGGAAGAGAGAGAGAGAGAGAGAGAGAGAGAGAGAGAGAGAGAGAGAGAGAGAGAGAGAGAGAGAGAGAGAGTTGCCGCCGCCGCAAGGTAGAAATCTACTCCATAGAACCGAGCGCGTCGTTGTCTGCCTTCTTCCCTCCCTCTCGCACCCTCCTCCAGCCTTCGGGAGAATAGGGATTTGCATAATTATTCGTGACCATTCTTCGGATGACACAATAGTTTATAGAAATCGACCCGAATTGAATTACCCCGAAAGGGCTTTATCGGTCATGCCGTAAAAAAGCGTTATATTGCATGATATTCAATAAGCAAATAATTGCGATCAAAAACCAAAAAAGAAAAATTGAAAATTAACGAGCCAGATAATTTTTGTCTTATTTGTCCTCTAGTGATAAAATTAATTATATTTTTATATGATAAATTTTATCGAAAAAAAATATTGGAAAAAGTGATAAAATTCTCTGGCTCGTTAATTTTAAAGTATTCCCATTAGTTCATTCATTTTTTAGTATAAAATGATTTTTTTTTGTTCGCAAGATAATTAACAGCCTGCTATTTGTGATTAAAATTAAAAAACAGGGTAAATTTTGTAGCTAAAAAAAATCTCTGGCTCGTTAATTCTCAATTTTTCTAATTAGTTCGTTAATTTTTTAGTATAATAAGTTTTGCGGTTCACAAGATATTTAATAGTCAATTATTTGTGATTAAAAGTTTTAAATGCGGTAAATTTTGTAGCTAAGAAAAATCGCTGGCTCGTTCATTTTCAATTTTTCGAATTAGTTCTTTAATTTTTTAGTAGAATAAATTTTTGTGTTTCGCAAGATAATCAATACCTATTTGTGATTAAAATTAAAAAATACGGCAAATTTTATAG
Organism: Alloplasta piceator; assembly: GCA_946863875.1. Lineage (NCBI taxonomy): Eukaryota > Metazoa > Arthropoda > Insecta > Hymenoptera > Ichneumonidae > Alloplasta > Alloplasta piceator. The sequence goes on along the minus strand of OX333079.1, from coordinate 2,151,472 downwards.
CTAAAAAAAGTCTCTAACTCGTTAATTCTCAATTTTTCTAATTAGTTCATTAATTTTTTAGTATAGTACATTTTTGTGGTTCGCAAGATATTTAATAATCAGCTATTTGTGATTAAAATTAAAAAATGCCGTAAATTTTATAGCTAAAAAAATGTCTGGCTCGTTAATTTTTAATTTTTCTAATTGATTCGTTAATTTTTTAGTATAATTAATATTTGTGGTTCGCAATATATTTAATAGCCAGCTATATGTGATTTAAAAAAAAGATACGGTAAATTTTTTAGCTAAAAAAAATCTTTGGCTCGTTGATTATAAATTTTTCTAATTAGTTCTTTAATTTTTCACGATAATAAATTTTTTGTGGTTCGCAAAATATTTAATAGCCAGCTTCTTGTGATAAAGATTTCAAAATACGGTAAATCTTACAGGTACAAAAAATCTCTGGCTTGTGAATTTTCAATTTTTCTCATTAGTTCGTTAATTTTTCAGTATAATAAATTTTTGTGGTTGAACCAAAATATAATATGTTTTCATTTTTTTCTGTAAAGGGATTTTTTTTCATTTACATTGTTCTGTGTACTTTTTCATTGTCATCTCTTCGATATCGGTACCGACGGGCATTTATCTATTTTTATCGAAACTTTTAACGAATATACGGGCTCGCTGTTTTGTGTTCGAATGGCAAAGTAAACGAATTTTGAATGGCACCTGTGCGTGGAAACAAAATTGGCCAATTAGCTTGGGGTCTCGAACTCGCGATACACGATAGATATTTCGTTGTAATCGGTGTATTCCGATCGGTGGGTTTCGATACGTCGATTTGTCCATCCGTCCCTTTCAATAGACACTGCTATATATATATATCCTTCCGCGCGTATGAATCATTCTTCGCCAATTCAGCTTTTTTTTAAACTCGATTTTTTATGTAAATTAAATTAACACATAATGTTTTTAATTGTTTTTCCAAAATTTATGCAGCGATTCCCGTGATTTTGTTAACAAAATTTCCACCGACAGTTTTGAAACCTACTTTGATCGATTAAAAATTTGATAAAAACTCTAAAATGTGAAAAATCCGGTTTTGAAGTAAAATCTTTATTTTCTAAATTTGTTTAACTCTGAGAAGTAATTTTATATTATCAAGAGAGCGAGAATATTGCGATATCCGAAATTTGTGTTATTTTTTCCAGAGGTCTGAGGTCGTTTGATAAAAAAAAAATGTAATTGAAAATATTTTTAGCCATAAAAATTGGCGAGAATTAGAAAAAAGTTTGAATTTTTCCATTCGGAATTACGTAATGGTGAGATTAAAAAAAATGTACAGGGTCGTTAATAACAATGTTAGATGAAATTGAAGTTTGCATCGTTGCGATGCAACGAAAATTTTTCAAATTTGTTTTCAAGTCCCTAAAAAAAGGCGCAATATATATCTCCACGATTTTGCCCTTTGGAAATTTCTTAGAAAGAGTGAATATTTGTTGAAAAATAAACTATATTCACCGTTGCATTAAAACGATGCAGACTTTAGCATCATAAAAGCCGGTTTAACCGTGGAAAATACATCGTATATATTCAGAGAGGGAGAGAGAGAGAGAGAGAGAGCAGCAGCGATAGGAAAGCTTGATATCGAAACCAGAACGCTCCGAGAATAAGCGAATGGATATATGTGGACAAAACAGAAATTTTGCCAGAAATGAATATCCCTGTCTGCCAGGAGAGTCTCCGTCCGCCAGAGTCATTGTTATTCGGGTCTTCAATTAATTTAATTTTAAAAAAAAGTGATACCGTGTAACGAATATTTTCTTTTGTTCATTTTGCGAACAACACGAAGTTCAATTGTGCGAGGTGGTTTCATTAAAATCTGTCCAAATTTTTCTCAACAATAGACAATCGTGAAACGTACATTTAAATATATGAGCTATTTCAGGTTGGCTAGAGATTTTCTCACTTCAATAAAAAAAAAACCTTAAAACAGGCGATATTTTTTCACTAATGCATCAACTCAGCAAAAGGAAAATGAAACAGTTTTTTACATTCTTAAATCATTTATATGGGGCGTTCCATCCCAAATCGGACAGTTTGAAAAACTTTTTTTTAAATTTTTATTATTATTTTTATTAATAAATTATTGTGAATACCAATTTTTGTTATTGTATAGTATTTTTTTCAATATTTAGAATTTATTCTGACACTTTTTTTTATTGTTAACAGGTTCTTAAAATTAATAATTAATCGTTAAGTCTGTTTATGAACAATAATTACAACAGTTTTTATTTATTCACGTATTTTTTTGAAAACCTTACATGCACGATTATTTCCTGAATTAGAATATTCCTTTGCCAATACGTTTCCGTTGCTCATTGGAATAATTAAATGAAATTTTTGTGTCCCCCTGTGATTGACTTCGCAGTATTGTATCGCAAGTAAAATCTTTCTTTTGCATCTAAATAATGTTTTTCAGGTGAAAATTTGACAGCAATATTCGGTAGACTATTTAGGTTCAATGCCCACCCATAAAATTCTTGAACTGTTGTTATTTGTTCTTCGATAAATATTTAATTTTAAAAATCTGTTAACGATAAAAAGTGTCAAAATTAATTCAAAATGATTAAAAAAATAATGTACAGTAACAAAAATTGGTATTCATAATAATTAATGAAAAAAAAAATTCTTTTACAAAAATCGAAAAAAAAAAGTAATTATTGAAATCCCACAATCGGACTAGTCTTGAAAATTGTTGAATAGATAGATGTTCGAAATAAAAAATTAAAAAAAAAATCAAATATGACACTCACTTTTAAAATTGCGATTTAAAGTTTAAAACTCAAAAAACTCATTCAAAAACGCGTAGAATATTTTTGTTGTATTTTTTTTCTGAAAAGGCCATAAAAACAAAAATTTTGAAAAAAAAACTTTCAAGTTGGACCATTATTAAAGAAGTTATGACCAAAATACCAAAAAAGAGCGGTTTTTTAATTAATTTAATATCTTTTGAACGGGTAATCAAAAAAATCTCAAAATTTAATAGGAAGGGTCTTTTGATGGATACTTAAAAATATAAAACAATTGAGGAAATAAAAAAAAAAGTTTTTCAAACTGTCCCATTTGGGATGGAACGCCCCATATTTGGTTGCAGAAGGATTTTGTTTAATTCTCAGGGAATTTATCAAGAAGGATAAAGAAAAGAACAAATATATTGAAATATAAGTAATGTTATAAAATAAAGCGGAAATTGCAATAAAAATGCAAATGACTAATAAAATATTGGCTCGTTACTCACTCTTTCGATGTTTTCTTAATCGCTGGGCAAACACTCGGAGATCCCTTCACCGAAGGCAGACTTAGGATATTACAGTGATGGTCAATTGTGATCTGCCCTCAGTGGGCCGGATATTGATCCTCGTGGGATTTCGATCGAAACTGCAGCTCCTCGAATCACGCGCACATCTTTTTCCATTCACTTCACTCCGCGTTCATTATTCTTACCGTTTAAATTGGATACCGAATGCAAAAATAAATTTAACACGAGTATATTATTTTATGCAAGAGACACTATCTTCCTTTGACGATATTTCTCGGTCGAAAAGTCAACAGGAAAATGTGAGAGGCGCGAAAAAATTTAATCCAATGTACTTTTAATTTCAGACTCGATTTTGTCGATCACGAAACGTTATTTTTTAATTTTGTTAAGCTCATTTAAATATTCATTTCAATTTAATTTAATTAATTCATTATTTATGTAGGTTATTATTTATTTATTGATTTATTCATTATTTTGTTTATTTAATAATCGTTCGGCGTTGTAGGAAAATACTCGCTTCGAGATGGTTGACCTTGAACTTAAAAGATCCGAATTTACACGCGTAAATCTCAAGAAACGATAAGCACGGAAAAAATATATCCTCCTAATATTATTATTATTTTTCTTACCCAGCTCTTCGAGCGGACTATTTTTTTTTATCTCGAGTCGCTGAGGCACGATCATTGACACTGCGAATTTACCACGCGACGCCCACATCAATGTCGACAAATAAAAAAAAATATTTGTTGGGGAAAAAATCGACAGCGAAGTAGCGCGAAGCGACTGGCTCTTGGAGAGTGACATAAAAAAAAGATGGCGTCGGAAAAGAGTAGTGCGCGTGCGCGTCCCGAACTCGTCGCAACATTTTCTCTCGAAAGTTCTATTTGTTTTTCACAATACTTAACGCGAAACCCGGCAAAGCAATCGGATATTCGATCTTCACAACATCTCGCGCTACGCACGATTGACGAAGAAATATTTTTCACTCACCGTTCGCAGTGTTTTTGTTTTTTTCTCGACGCGCGTCTCTCATGTTCCGCCGGATGTTTTTCGCTCTCGCGAAACGAGCAATGCGAGGATGAACGACGTCGCGCGAACACACGATTCTCATCGTTTCGCAAAGGTCTACAGTCGAAATATTCGTTCGGTAGTACCAAAGCTGCTGTACGAGCATTTTTACCGCCAACTTAAAATACACAGAGCTCAGGAGTGATTGAAAAACGTTGAATTTACCGCGGGACACGATCAACAGGTACGTTGTTATCGAACGAGATCCGCGGACGCGACTGAACGAGAGTGCCGGCGTGGGGGTAGCGGCAGAAGAAGGGAAACCGCGACGACCGGAAGGGAGACAGCGAAGCGCGACGCGCGCATGCGCGGACGAGAGTATAGAGTTGCTTTTTTCTCCCGTGTGTAACGCGGCGGCGCGCGCGACGCGCGAATTTGTTCATCGTTTTGCCATCTTCCACGTCCACCATCAGTCATCGCTCATCGACCAAAGGAGCTCGGCGCGGGATCACGCGGGATCGAGGTCGATTGAGTCGCGGTAAAATAAATTTTCTTTTTCTCACATAAAAATTATTCGAGTCGTTGTAAATTCATAGTAAAAATAATCGCGACTTGTTCGAAAATGGAAATACGCCGATATTCTTTGTGTGGAATGGCTCGTGGAGAAAAGAGACACCGTAAAAATCGTGAGTACAAACGAGATCGTTGGAAAATATTTTTTTCGAATAATATTCGGCGGAGCGCGAGACGCGCGTCTAGAGATAACAAAAATATCGCCAACAACAAACACTCAAATATCAGAGTACTTTGTCAGAATTCGCGTTGAGAAGTGTGTGAAAAATAAATTGAAGTTAGAAAATATCGCGCTGCGCTTCGTTTTTTTTTGCTCCGCCATCTTGCTTCGTATCTCCCTCGCTCTCGCAGGCCACCCTCTTATACTGCGGTGTTGATCGTTTCCCGGAAAAAACTTTTTTTGCGCGTTGTATCCGTCGCGTGCTAAATTCGCGGTACACGTCGTTTCGCACTCGAGCGACTCGAGACCAAAACAAGGGCGTTCGAAGGGCTGGGTAAAAAAAAATAACATCAGGAGAATAGTTTTTTTCTGCGTTTGTCGTCTCGTACGATTTATGCGTGTAATTCGGATCGTTGAAATTCAAGGAAAATTATCTCGAGGCGCGTTTTTTTTACTTCAAAGAATTGGTATATCAATAAATGAATAAATAAAAAATAACAATTAAATTATGAAAAAATAAATATAAATTGGAATTAAAATTTAAATGAAATTAACAAAATTTCGTTGTAATAAAATTGCTTCATTTGATTTTGGAAAGGATGCGACGTAGAATAAAATAAAATGACGACCGTTGTTTCTCAGCGACTCGAGATAAAAAAAAATAGTGCGCTCGACGAGCTAGGTAAGAAAAATAATAATATTAGGAGAATATATTTTTTCCGCGCTTATCGATTCTTGAGATTTGTGTGTGAATTCGGATATTTTAAAGTCAAGGACAACCATCCCGAAACGAGTATTTTTCTTTGACGCCGCACGATTATTAAATAAACAAAATAATGAATAAATAAATAAATAGTTAATAACCTAAATAAATAATGAATTAATGAAATTAAGTTGAAATCAATATTTAAATAAGATTAACAAAATTAAAAAATAACGTTTCGTGATCGACAAAATCGAGTCTGCACAGAAAAATGCGACGTAAAATTAAAAGTACATTGAATTAAATTTTTTCGAGCCTCTCTCGGGTTTTCCTGTCGACTTTTCGATCGAGAAATATCGTCAAAGGAAGATAGTGTCTTGCATAAGATAATACACTCGTGTTAAATTTATTTTTGTATTCGGTATCTAATTTAAACGGTAAGAATAATGAACGCGGAATGAAGTGAGTGAAGAAAAATGTGCGCGTGATTAGAGAAGCTGCAGTTTCGATCGAAATCCCACGAGGATCAATATCCGGCCCACTGAGGGCAGATTACAATCGACCATCGCTGTAATATCCTCAGTCTGCCTTCGGGGAGGGACCTCCGAGTGTTTGTGCAGCATTTAAGAAAACGTCGATTGAGTGAGTAGCGAGCTAACACTTGATTATACTCATTTTCATTTTCCTTGCAATTTCCTCATTACTTTTATAACCTTACTGATATTATCTACTGTTTGCAATTTACTGTTTATCTACTGTTTATTATTTTCTATGAGAAACATGATTTTACAGAAATTTATATTATTATTAATGTTTGCACAAGCTGCGATTCCGCGATATCTAAAAATATCTAAAAATAGAGATTCGCTGGACCTAGATGCAATAGGAAAAAATCTGAAAAACATCGTTTTTTTTTACCTGCTGAAATCGACTCGTAACGATATTTATTGGCATATATTTTGAATCGACGATCGATTCTGCATCGGACTGAAATTCTACTCCCCCAATCAAACGATGTCCAATTAGAAATCGATCTTGGCGGATCCGTGATCTCGGTTAGATACTGTTGGACATTTTTTTTTCACAAAAAAAAATAACATTTTCCCTCCATTAATTTCAAAAGTGTCTCTAAAAACGGCAGTATGTCAAATTCCGTAACCGTATATAGATTAGGGCGATTTTTTTTTCGACTTTTTTTTATTTCTTTCACTTCCCACCCGAAATTTTGTTGCATACGTCTGAAAGAAAATTCCCTGAAAGTTAGCCCTTAATATTAATATTAAGTACTTTCCCTTCGCGTGATAAGTCCATCTAAAATACACGTAAATCAAAAACTTTTTTCTTCCAAATTTTACCACTCCGCGGTTTTTTATGTTTTATTATTTTTGTAATTTTCTACAAAAAAGGTCCTTTAGACCTAATTGCTAAATTCAATATTCTTGAGATACTGAACCTTAACTTATTTGTGATGTGAAAATTTTTATGGATTATGGAACCAAAAGTTTCAAATTGTTGATATTCCATATCATATCACCACTCGTGATATGATATGTGATATGGTGATATGATATGGAATATCAACAATTTAAAACTTTTGGTTCGAAAAACTATACAAATTTTGTACCATAAATAAGTTAAGGTTCAATATCTCAAGAAACATTAATTTCAGCAGTTAGGTTGAAGGGACCTTTTTTGTAGGAAATTAAATTTCCAACAAAATTTCCATTTACGATTTTTCGATTAACTTCATCATTTTGGAGATGACAGCAAAAAATCGAAAAAAAATTAATTATCTTGCATTGCAACGATTCAAACATCATCATCGTGAATAATTACTAATTTCAGTCTTTAAATGGGCGACATAAATCAAAATTAACCGTAAATAAGAAAAAGAAAAAATTTTCTGGTATTGAAATTCTAGTCGAGGACATGATCAAGGAGGTCGACGAGGATGGCGATGGCCGAATCGATTTTTACGGTAAGATTGTATTTTTTTTTTTCAATTCACCATTTAGAGGAGAATGGGGCACGACGGCCCCCCTCTAAAAAATGATAACTTTTTTTTTTAATCTTAAAAAATTGTCTTCAACGTTGAAAATATTTTTATTTTCGATGGTCCGTTGTACCTTTGATGTAGTGCATCGGCTTTACAATGAATGAATACATTAAATACATTTAATACATTAATGTACATTAAATAGAATACATTAAATTATGATGAATTTAATGTATTCATCCATTTTAAGGTACAATCGTAAATATTCCTATATTATAGGAATATTTACGATTGTACCTCGATTGTCCCTAAATTGCTATATGCTATTGCTAATATTGCAATAAAATTTCTTTCAGTGTGTAAATTATTTTCATTAACCATTAAATGTTAATGATTAATGTTAATTATTTTCATTAACCATTAAATAATTTTTTTTCTTCGATTGGGTTTGACAGCTGTTAGTATTTGTCAAAAAAGTAACCCTCCCAAAATTTGAGCTTCAAAAAAAATTTGTAGTGATCGCTCAAATGACTTGATTTTTTTTTTATTTTTACTAACAATCATGATATAGAAATTTTAATTTTTCCTTGTCGCACCAAAAAATATAAGTATTTAATGAAGCAATAATTCACCCAAAATTTGGGTCCTTGAAAAAAAAATGATAATGAAAATCTAAGCGGCCTGTACGCCCATTGATTTTTTTTTTTAATGACCTCAATTTTGGGTGAATCACTGCTTCATTAAACACTTATATTTTTTGTTGTGAGACGGAAAAATCGTAATTTCTAGATCATGATCGTTGGTCAAAATCGAAAATAATATCAAGTCATTTGAGCGACCTTTAGAAATTTTGTTTCAAAGCTGAAATTTCCTGAGAGTTACTTTTTTGACAAGTACTGACAACTATATTAAACCCAATCAGAAAAAAAATATCGATTTTGATTGCATCACCCTAATGCAGGGTTGCGAAATTTTCAATGAAAAAGTGATGCATTAATCATTACTTTTTTAATGGCTAATGAAAATGTTAATGGTTAATGGAAATAATTTCCACTAACCATTAACATTTAATGGTTCATGGAAATAATTTACATTAACCATTAACATTTAATGGATAATGGAAATAATTTACATTAACCATTGACATTTAATGGTTAATGAAAATAATTTACATTAATCATTAACATTTAATGGTTAATGGAAATAATTTACATTAACCATTAACATTTAATGGTTAATGGAAATAATTTCCACCAACCATTAACCATTAAATGTTAATGGTTAATGAAAATTATTTCGATTTGCCATTAAAAAAGTAATGATTAATGCATTACTTTTTCATTAAAAATTTCGCAATCCTGGTCCATTATGCCCCAGGTATCGCTGATCAGCCTTAAAATGAGTCAATACATGAAATCTATGATAATTTGACAAAAAAACAAAAAAAAAATTTTAACCGCATTTTCAAGGGGGGCCGTCGTGCCCCACCCTCCCCTACTCTTCCCTCTTCATGATCCTGAAACAAAAAAAAACATTCAATCATCGTTAATTTTTTAGTCCTCCAATAATTACATAAATATCATAAAAATGAGATTGACGTTTATTTCACTAATTTGCAATGTAATTGCAGAATTCGCGAGATCCCTCGTCGAGCCTGGAACCGACGACGAGGACGAGGACGACGAGGACGAAGAGGTTCCTCAATCGCCATTCTAGGACTCAAAAATATCGAAGAGCGACGAAAAAAATCGCTTGAAACGGGGAAAAAATAAATTTGTCTTCGCTCTAGTTAGAATATAAAAAAAAGGTCGAATATCATCGTAAGAATCGAAGAAAAAGAAAAAAAAATAACAAAGAGCGTTCAAACAAAAGTAAAAAACGAGATGTAAGGTTAATTCGACGTCGATCGAAATTGTAATGATAATTACGAGTTACGGTTTAATTCCATTTTTCTCACTATCGTAAATCGTCATTTTATTCAACATTATTTTTTCGCCACAAAAAAAAAAAAAAAGACGAAAAATGAACTTTTGTGCTGCAGGCGGGAGTGTGTATCTATATGTGTATATGTATAACGTAAATTTCGATATATAATTCGAGAAGGATTTTTCCCGCGTCCGATTTCTCGAAAATGAGAAGATTTTTAAATATCAGAGATCCTAAATTCGCTCAACCGGAAGTGGCGGGGAAAATAATTGAGATATCATTTTCAATCTTCAAGGAAAATCGCATATACGATAATTTCGTTGCGACAATCGCGATCTTGATATTCGCGTTTTACAATCAATCTAGACGATGCTCGATGATGGAAAATTTGATCGTCACAATTTCTCTCGTTTGGTATTCGAGAACGATGTGAGTCGCTAAAATTCTCTTTCTTCTCGAATCGCTGATTGCGATTAACAAAAAAAAATTTTCCATCATTCGCTGAGTCTGGATAATGAAGTATGTTTATAAATTTTAGCCTCCTCACCTAAAAAGATTTAGCGAATGATGCAAAAAATGAAAAAGTAAATTTCTATTCTGCGTGACTTGTTCGCAATTGAAAAAAAAATTAAAAATCTGGTTAATTGAATATCGAACATCGAAACGTTCACGAACGAATAATTCCATCATTGATCGGGTGAATTTGAATCTATGAAGAAAAAATAAAATAAATTGACATATCCGCCAAATGTCGCTTTAATCATGTAAGCAAAAAAAATTTCTCTCTCGATATTTCGTAGATTACGTAGAATCGTGTAAATTCATGAGATTGAAAGCCCTTCCGCAAGCGGAAAGAAAAAAGATTCAACGATACGGGCAAAAGAACGAAAAAAAATGCACGAAAAGTCTTCAAACTTACTCAGACGTCGATATCTTACCGACTCCTCGAAAACACGTTTTTGATGATTATTCCTTATCAGCACCAAGCTGCTTTTTTCTCCTTCATACCGCCGATAAGCATGATTTTGTGGTTCGAGAAAACGAGAGAAATGAAGGAGAGAACGATGGAAATAATAATTTACCATCCGTCGGTAATGCACCGACCGATGGTGAGAAAGCATGATTTTCTCTTTTTCTCGTTAAAAATAAAGATAAGATATCCCACGATGATTCTGTTTATGTGTGCCAATGGTAAAAGGCTCAACGAATTTTCCTTGCGATCCTTTCGAAAATTCTCTCAAATTCGTACTTTGCTAAAAAAATATAAACAAAATCACTCTCTTGTCAAGACAATGTGAAATACATGGCGAGTCTGCTGAATATTAGAGATATCATCGATCTTGAGATTTTCGGATGATAGAAAAGAATTTGTGAAAACGTTGAAAATTCAAACTTTGTGTTTTTCCCGCCAAACATTTTCAAGCATTCATTAAGGAGTAATTTGATAAATTTTTCTGCCCCGCGAATGGATTTCACATCGTCTCTCGCTATAAACGACGAAGCTGCTGTAACGCTGTTTCAAATTATTTTAAAGATTCAATAAAAATCAGTATTAAGAAAAAAGAAAGAGTCGCAAGAAATTGCGAAAGACTCGATGCTAATAATTTTTTTCTCATTTTAATTTTTATTAGCGATAAATAAACTTACACGTCTTTACAATATTCAACAATTCATCCTCTCGATTTTCGGGAAAAATATAGATACTTAGTTTCAATATATATATATAATCTATTTTTTTTTTTAATCATACGATGGACGATGATCTCATCCTTGCGATATTTTTCATTCGTAATAGACGCAGTGAGAGAGCATCGAGCAAAAAAATTTTTTTTTGTTTTCGGCAACGAGATTAGGAAAATTTTCGTAATCTCGATGACAATTTATGATCGCCAAAGAAATTATCATGAGCTTCGTTACATTCAGTCAAAGGAGAGCGATTAGCTTGAAAAGCCATTTTATCGTTTACAAAATTTTTTATTCGTTTTTTTTTTTAAATCGCCATTTTCTACAAAACGCAACGAAGGTTTGCCACGGAAATATATATATATTTTTTTCAGTACAACTTAAAATAGTAATAATCGTTTATCCCACCAAACGCAAATATTCGCGAGTCACTATTGAGATTTTTTTTTTTTTCATTTCTTTGAGAATTCTATACAATTATCTCGGTTAATTTACATCGGACGTCAACAAAGTTATTTATAATTCTCACATTCTATATGAAACCGGTTTATTCAACAATGGAGATTATGAAAAATTCTAGACGATGGAGGAATCGATCAGCTCAATCGACGTGTCTAATTTTGGACTTCCGGTTCATAATTATTCATGGAACACTATAATTATGATTTTTTGTTTTTAAATATTCATTCGCTGTCTCTCTCTTTTCCTCTACTTCTGAAAATTGTGTTTTTTTTTTAAATTGGAGTTGTTTATAAATTAATTATCTTCTCTTCAAAAAACAATGGCGACCGCGAGAGAGACTTCCCGCCGAAAAAAATTCTACATTTGCAACTTATATTTCGTTATGTTTTTCAAAATTTTTTTTTTTGCTATATTCAACGTTTCAACGTTTATTATCTTCTTGTCAGTTTGGAATTTACGTTCGAGTCTCTAGGAGAAAAAAAAGATGGACGTGGGCATGAGTTTTCTTTTTTTTTGTACTTCAGAGTCACTTAATTATTTACAATATTGTTTATATTTTTTTGGGGGGCAAATTTTATTTTGGATCGATCGAGATTTCACGTGACTCAAGGGTCAAATTTTCGCGAACTATTCACGTCCATCCTGTGAAATCATTCATTTTGCTTTTAAAATTTTGTCGAGATTATTCGCAAAAAAAAAGAACAACATTTTTCGAGAGTCATTCGAGGATTCGTCCACTTCCAAAATTAAAAGGAACCTCGTTTTTGAAAAGGAAATTATATTGATCTGGAAAATGGATTCATGGGCATTGTAACGGGGATTTTGAAAATGTAAACACGCTTTACAGATGCATTCCAACCGCTCGAATGCACTTGCAATCGTTTTCACACTCAATTCGCCAAAATGGCCTCTTTGACTCGGAGATTTCTCCAGAGAGACTTCAACGGCTCAAACTTGATCAAAGATTTCTTTCGCCAACGAAATATTCGTAAAACTTCCGGTTAACCTCAAAAAACCATGATGAAACAAAATGGACGACAAAAAACAAAATGGACGACTAAAAACAAAATTCCTCAATCAGTGTAAACCATTCTTTCTGTCGCTCTTCCCGGAAATTTCAAAATTTCCTTAACAATTTGTTGTACACATTGAAAATAATCAAATTTTAAGTTCACGATGACCATGAGAAAACAAAATGGACGATGGAAGAAAAAAAATCTTCCAACGTTATAATTTTTTTTCCGCAGCTTTTCCCGAAAATTTCGTAATTTCCTTCTGCATTTTGTAAACCGTGAAAATAATCGACTAAACTCAGATTCATGGCGATCATGAGAAAACAAAATGGACGATGGAAGAAAAAATTTTCAAAATAATTATTTTTTTGTCGCTTATCCCGGAAATTTCATAATTCCCTTTTGAATCTTGTTGACCTTGAAAATAAGTACAAATGGCGGCATCCGGCAAGCCCGTGAAAGTACATCGAGCCTATGAAAAAAGTAGCGTGATCGTTTTTGTGATACAGCGAAAGATTTCATCTGACCGCGATGAAAGCTTGCGTTTGATCACAAATCCGAAAAACAAATCGGAACTTGCCAGTGAAACTCGCTGTTCGATTGAAAAACGAGGAGTGCCACTGCAAATGCTCTTAATTTTTCGTTCGCCGATGGAAGCTGTGAAGTTTTTTGTAACGAAAATCATAATTGTCTCAAATAACCGGTTCCTCGTCCGTCTGACTGTCGTCGAGTTCCTGCGACGTCGCGATGATCATTGGATTCATCGAGCCACTCGTTTTTGTCTTCAGCCTGTGTCTCTGACGAGGAATCTGTTGTTGATGCGTCGGTAAGTTACCGACCGATCCACGCGCCATTATCAACGGCCTCAGTGCATTTCTCAGTGACCAATAAAGGCGAGGATGAGCGCGTTCCTGTTGCAACATCATCTCTCTCTTTCGCTGTGATTTCTGTGGAACATTTAAAAACAGTCGTTATTTATTTTAGCTTCTCTTCTTCTCCAATTTCTTAACTCTAATTTCTAATTCTAATTTCTCGTCTTTGAATTTCTAGAGAATGAGGCTCAGTTTTATTTTGCTTTATCATAAAAGAAGCTTTGTTTTGAAGAAATTTTTTTTTCGAGATTTATACGCCAATGTGTCCCAATATATCGAGAAATCATATTTAGAAAAAATGTCCGGGTACATAATAATTAATAACTCGAAAACGCTTCGAGATATCGAGCTGAAATTTGGCAGACTTGTCGAGCACGAATTGTTCTTCATTGTGAAAAATTTTTTGTTTTAATTCTAACGGGTGTTCAGATTTCATCGACTTTTTTCGGTTTTGCAACAATGGCGTAAGCGCTCTAACTTCTGCAATTTTCACGATATTGTAGTGAAACTTTGTAGAGAATTAGTATAGCTATTTAGGTTGTTTGGCATTGAATTTGGCAAAAATCGATCGAAGGGTTAAAATTTTATGAAATTTTGAATCTTTTGAAAAATAGCTTAAACGTTCTTTTGCAATTTTTAAGATATTGCATTGAAATTTTGCGCAGAGCTAGTATAGCTTGATAGCTATGTTGATATGTTATTCGCTGTTGAATTTGGCAAAAATCGATCGAAGTATCAAAATTTTATAAAATTTTGAATTTTTTGAAAAATAGCTTACGTTAAACGCCCTAACTTGCACCATTTTCAAGATATTGCACTGAAACTTCGTGCCGACCTATTATAGCTAGCAATGTTGTTCGCTGTTGAATTTGGCAAAAATCGATCAAAGTATTAAATTTTTATGAAATTTTGAATGTTTTGAAAAATGGCGCAAGCGCTTTAACTTGCACAACTTTTAAGATATTGCACTGAAACTTTGTACAGAACTAGTATAGCTATCAAGGTTGTTCGCTATTGAATTTGACGACAATCTATGAAAGGATTGAAATTTTATGAAATTTTTAATTTTTTGAAAAATACCGTAAACGCTCTAACTTGTGCAATTTTTTAATATATTGCACTGGAACTTTGTACAGTGCTAATATAGCTATCGAGGTTGTTTGTCATTAAATTTGGCGAAAATCGATCGAATAATTAAAATTTCATCAAATTTTGATTTTTTTGAAAAATAGCGTAAATATTCTAACTTCGGTTATTTCCGAGATATTGTACTGAAATTTTGTACACATTCGGAATAGTGATCAAGGTTGTTCGCTATTGAATTTAGCAAGAAGCAAATTCGGAAGAATTTGACAAATTTGCATATTGATTACTCATGCTTTGAATTTTTTGAAAAATAGCTTACGTTAAACGCTCTAACTTGCACCATTTTCAAGATATTGCACTGAAACTTTGTACAGAACTAGTATAGCTATCAAGGTCGTTCTATGAAAGGATCTATGAAAGGATTGAAATTTTGTGAAATTTTTAATTTTTTGAAAAATACCGTAAACGCTCTAACTTGTGCAATTTTTAATATATTGCACTGAAACTTTGTACAGTGCTAATACAGCTATCGAGGTTGTTCGTCATTAAATTTGGCGAAAATCGAACGAATAATTAAAATTTTATCAAATTTTTTTTTTTTTTTTTTTAAACAGCGTAAAAACTCTAACTCCGGCTATTTCCGAGATATTGTACTGAAATTTTATACACATTCAAAATAGTGATCAAAGTTGTTCGCTATTGAATTTAGCAAGAAGCAAATTCGGAAGAATTTGGCAAATTTGCGCATTGATTACTGATGTTTTTCTATAATTAACAAAGCTTCTTTTACGAGGAAGCCAAATTATGGATAAAGATGAGGAAACAATGCGCGAATGTGCAATTTTGAGGTTTTTTTTTCATTCCACCAAATAGTATTCGCAAAACTCTGTCAAGAATCTTCATCTCTGTCGCAAAGTCCAAAAAACCTGTAATTACCTGATTCGCAATTTCCTCGCAAGCTTCGCAGGATATCCTCAAGATCGGCAATTTCTTTTCCGCAACAAATTGCGCGAGTGCGCGTTCTCTAACGTAAACAAACGGCCTCGTCACGCGAAGATCATACTCGCGAACGTAATAATGAGCCTTCATGCTCTTGAGTTTGCCGGTGCCGAAGAGGGACGCCAAGAATCCTTCGGCCAGGTCATCGAGATGTTGACCGAGTGCGAGGACATTGTAGCCGTACCTTTTGGCAACCCCGTAGAGACGTTTTCTCGTGTTGACACCCAAAGGTCCGCAAACGTTGCAATTGCGTCCGTTGAAATCGCCGTTGACCTCAGTGACGTCGTTGTCACGATCATCGGTGACGCCGATCGTTGGTTCGATGAGGGCCGTTTGTTCCTCGGCTTCCTCGTAGAAAAATGGCACCTCGAGTGTCTTCAGATAGCTCATCGTTGGCATCGGATCGAACGAGCTACCGGCGTCGATCGTGACAGCGGCCAATTCGAAATCGATTCCCTTGGATCTGGCGTAAAATCGATACTGATGAAGCGTGTGAAGCAGAGCCAGGGAATATTTTCCCACGGCGAGACCAACGCCCATTATCGAAGCTGGCAGACAAACGAGTATCCGATCCTTGTCCCTGATCATGTCAAACTCGTGAACAGCCTCGACCGTCGCTTTCCAGATGTTCTTCGGTGGACTGTGCCATTGTGGACCGCAATCCGCGTCATCGCTGTTTTCCATCGTCCTCTTAACGACCTTCGTGCTCGACGAGGAAGCATCGTTCGTCTCCTCGTTCGTGCTAGCTGCTTCCTCCCTCATTATCTCGTCCTCCGAAAATTCGTGCGGTAATCTCTCGTCCCGATGACCTCTTCTGCCAAGACCAAAAGCATTTCTTCCTCTTTTGACGCCGTTCGAATGGGAATTGCCGTAGGATTCGGCGCTGCTACTTCCGCTGCTGCTGCTACTGCTGCTGCTTCGTCCCAATTCGCTTATCGATCTTACGTCGCTCTCGTGGAATGAAAGATTTATTCCGCTGTCCTGGGAACTCACGGAATTCACCGTTGAATAAATGTCCGGGAGCTTCTTGATCGGCAAGCTATTCTTCCCAATTTCAACGATGGTCCGAGGATCGTTCATCACTTGATCTTCCTCATCGTCGTCATCCTCGTTATCCTCTTCCTCCGCATCCTCGTCATCATCCTCCTCCTCCGCTTCCTCTTCCTCGCCCTCGTCCGATGTTTTGGCTCTGTTGTCGTTATTGACAACGCTCGTCGACGTTGACCTTGGACCAACAACGTATATCACAGTCTCGTCGGACGAGCATTCGCTCGACATTTTGCTGTCCTGTTGCGACAACAGCAGCTCGCTCAGTTTTCCAGTCTTAGCCAATTTGTGCTGATTTATCAAGGGCGAAGAGGGCAACGCCTCTGATCCTCGTCTCTCCGGGGTTCCGTGCGCCGTGAATGACTTTTCGGAATTCAACAGCGCCAGGTCAGGCGAGAATCTACCTAGACCGTCTACCGCGTTCACCATACACCTGTCCATAAAGAAAATTCGCAATTGAAACATCAACGATTCGGAATTGATCGAAGAGGAAACGTTCAGTCATGGATACGATTGTTTTTTCGACTAAATAAGCTTTCTTTTTATTACAAGCTTTTATTACAAGCTTTTATTTTTTTATTTTTTGCTTGAAAATTGTCTTGCAACAAAAAATGTTTCGCATAATATTTGCAAAAAAAAATGTTTCGCAAAATTGTTTGCAAAAAAATTGTTTTACAAAATTTTGTTCACAAAATGGTTTTAAGCAATTGATTTACAACATTTCTCTACGAAAATTTTGCGCAACAGTCTTTTTCCAAAAAATTTTCTGAAAACATTTTCTTGCATAAATTTTGCAGAAAAATGTTGCAAATTAATTGTGTGAAATAATTTTGTCTAACAAATTTTGCGAAACATTTTTTTTTGCAAAAAATTATGCGAAACTAGATATACATTACTAAACTAGTTATTTAACATCATAAATACTAAAAAGTAAGAAACAAACAAACGAAATAATTTTTTCTTTTAAACAAGCTTTTATTAGTTGTTAATAAAAAATAACTAAAAACTTAAAAATAAAGCTATTCTGATTGGAAATAAGTTTTCAAATAAAAGCGTGTTACAATTTAACAGCAAGAGAAAAAAAGGGTGTAACATGCTTTTATTTGAAAACTTATTTCCAATCGGAATAGCTTTATTTTTAAGTTTTTAGTTATTTTTTATTGACAACTACTAAAAGCTTGTTTAAAATTTTTTTTTTTTTATTGTTTTTTTATCTAGAACGTTATATAGATGTGTTTTTTTTTACCGAGTATAAATCTACCAATATTCGTTTTTAATTCAATATTTTCGTCAATGTCTTTAGAAAAAACACTGTTTTAAGTGATTTTTTCCTTTTTTGCTCACGAATAAATTTTTTGAAGACTGAAACTCCGCGTGATTTTGAATGAGCGGTGAATTTCTTAACAATATATGGTTTTAAAATGACAAAAATAGAAATAAAAAAAATTTTCTCCATTTTTTGGTCGATTTTTTAGAAACTTCAAATTAGCGAATTTTGAAGTGGTCATAACTTTACTTCGGTTCGACCTATTTCGAAAATTCTTTTTCGCAAGCAAAGGTTGTGACTAAACTTAGAGAATGCCGTTTGGTTCATTGCGATAACTTAATTTTTGTAGAAATGAGAGCAGTTTGAAAATCGCTGAAAAAAATGGAAAGGGGTATGCCTTAAAAATAGATGGTCGAACTTCAAAAATCTGCCAAAAATTGAAAAATGGTCCAAATCGAATGAACCAAATGGGGTTTTGAAGCATCAACGATCAGGAAGAAAATAAGACGTTAACAAAGTTGAAATTTGATCTAGAAAATAAATCACAGTCATTTTAGTGAACAGATTGAATAAGGGCCAAAATGCAAGAAAAAATATTTTTAATTTTTTTTTTCGGACCTCATACCGATGTATTTTGTCCCTCTGAACACGAATCTACCAATAGTTTTCTCGAAAAATCAAAATTTTTATGAATTTTCATTAAAAATATTTTTCGTCGATTTTGGCCTCATTTTAAAAAACCTCAAAAAACCAAAATTTCAAATGCTCATAACTTTACTACGGTTTCACCGATTCCAAAATTTCTTTTTCGTACTTGAAGGCTGCCACTAAACTTAAATAATGGCGTTTGGTTCATTCCAATACCTTAATTTTTATAGAAATGAGAGCACTTTGAACATTGTCGAAAAAAAATGGAAAGGGTACGCCTTCAAAAATTTGCAAAAATCGATGGTCTAACTTTAAAAATCTGCCAAAAATTGAAAAATGGTCCAAATCGGATGAACCAAACGGGTTTTTAAAGCTCCAACGATTACGATGAGAATAAGCTCAAGTTGGATAGGAAATCTGATCTAGAAAAAACATTACGGTCATTTTAGTAACGAGATTAAATTTTGACCAAAATGCAAAAAAAAAAATTCTTCAATTTATTTATTCAGGACCATATATCGATGTATTTTTTCCAGCTGAACACAAATCTACCAACGATTTTCCCAAAAATTCAAAACTCTCAGAAATTTTCATCAAAAACATTTTTTTTTGATTAGCTTTATCCTCTGCAGATCTCGATTTTTTGAAACCATTAATCGGTTAACGTGTAAGAATTTACAAATAATTAGAGATCATAAAAAACGAATTATCAGTTTCATAAAAAATTATTACTCATTTTTCACCGATTAAAAAATATGTTCTTTATATCACTCAGTACAATAATGGACGCTTTTACGTCCGCGAGCGGACGTGAAAACGTCCATATTGCACCTCGTGATGTAATGTACTATTAATCTCGTTAATTATCGTAAACTAATTATCAATTACTCCAAGAATCGCCAATTCGATTATATTCTCCCTCGTTTCATGCGTTCGTCGTTCATTATCCTTACCTGATCTCGGATTTGACCTCGCTGGCCATTTCCTTCGAGAATTCCATGAGATATTCGGCAATCTCGCTGGCCGAAAACGAGTCCTCGGTTCTCTCGTTGTGCGTCGACGTATTTTTCATCGTTTGATGACCATTATGATTGTGATGAGGTGTCCCAAATTCGGAGGAATTGCTCTCGGACAGAACATCATCGACCTTCGATATGACCTCGCGTATCTCCGATTTGATCTCCGTCGCCAATTCCTTGGTGACTTCCTTGAGATAGGCGCGCAGATCGTCCTCGGTGCTCTGACTCATTTGTGGAAGAACGGGCGAGCATCTGCCGAGTCGAGAAGTCTGGCAGCGATTCGTCGTGTCATGAGCATCGAAGCCAACTCCAGTCGGATTGTGATGATTCTTATGATTATTATGTTGTGGATGATGAGGATGATGATGATTGTGAGAGGTCAGAGAAGTATAGGAATAGGGATATGGCGACGGTGACGAGGACGAAGTGGGCGAAGAAGCGTTTGACGATAGGGGCGAGATTCTCGATGGACTGCAAGTGGCAATGTCGTATTCCAGTGAACTCGAGAGGTCGGCGTGACTGCCGCAATTGCAATGACGATTGGTACGATTTGTCGATGAATTGCCGGACGAATTAGCGATACCGAGACTCGCCAGAGTCTGTGGACTGAGGGGAATCGGTACTGGGGTTGATTTGCCGATAACGGCGCTGCTGCCGAGGGAATTGCATCGTGCACGACCCGAGTGGGGACCGGAAGTGCCAGAACTCATGCTGTGTTCATCAGCCATTAGCCTGGCACCAGCTGGACTCGTGCCCAGAATCATTGAAGTCGTGACAGCCTCGCCAAGGGCAAACTTCACCGTTGGCATCGGTGATTCCGATCTGGAGATATTCGTCGATGGGACGACGATTCTTCCATCTTTGTCGGTATTATCACCCGTTATTGCCTCAGCGTCGTGTTCATCGCAAGTGGCAAACTCACTCGTCGTCTCGTGACGTTTGTTGGCACGTGTCAGAGTACTCGTGACGCTCGTTGTATCGACGCTCAGAGCCGGTAGACTGTGATGTCTCGGTGACGATGGCAAAATCTTGGTATTCGTGCTCGTCCGAGGAATATCACTGTTCAGACGTCTGATCGATCCGTTATTGGCGCGATTCGTCGGTGACGATGACGCCGACGCTGCCAATTCTCCGCGCCGTAACTTCGAATTCTGTTTTCGCATAATCGGATCAAACGGCAGATCCTGCTTGACGTTGTGCGAATTACCCAGCAGAAGATCCTGCGCCTCACCCGGTAAAATGAACCATCTCAGTGATTGGTTCTTCTCCGTGAAGGACACGCTACCCTCGATCTGCAGCGGATATCTGTGAGCCATCTTTCTCGATCGATTGAATATATTCCTCGCTGTTTGTAAACAATCAGCGTGACTCTGGGGAAATATACCACCGGCTGCAGCGGAAACTCTTCTCTCTGACGTTATCATTTTTCCCTCGGTGTATCTTATCGAGCCCAACCATTTGCGCTCTTTGAACACGCTGTTTGTGTGATGACGCCATTCACCGGTTTCAGGATTAAGAACGTATTGGGGCAAGAGTTTCCAACCTTCCGTCGCGACCATTTTCAGTGCCTCGAGAACAAACGCCAATTCGGTCTCGGACATGAAATATGGAAGCGACAGTCTCGCGAAACCCGGCCTCAGTGCTTCGGCGTTCGAGTCATCGGAACCGCCTTTTTGGTTACTGTCGGAAGAAACCAAGATGACGAACGGGTCGTGGTGCCAGATGATTCGCGGAACAAAATGGAGACGTCGACTTACCATTCGAGAAGAGCTTCCTCGTAGGATTTGGCCAGTTCCTCGTTGATTCCCATCAGATCGTGGGCGTAACGACCGGCGCAGGCGCAACCGCCTCGTGCTTGGATCCCAAAAACGTCATTGAGAATCGCGCAAACGAAATTGTGATGAAGGAACGTGCCACGTGGATGTCGCACCATGAACGAGAAGACCGGCAATCTCTTGACGTTCTGCGACGTGTTACCCAGAAGTATCAATTCGGGAATCGTTCTCACGTGTGCCAAAACTTGCCTGCAAAGGATACAACGTTTAATGGAGTTCGACGTGGGAGACATTGAGTTGGATGGGAATTGGACTTGTTGAAGGGTTGATCTGAACTCAGGGTTGCGAAATTTTTAATGAACAAGTAATGCATTAATCATTACTTTTTTAATGGCTAATGAAAATAATTTCCATTAACCATTAAATGTTAATGGTTAATGGAAATTATTCCCATTGACCATTATAAATGTTAATGGTTAATGGAATTTATTTCCATTAACCATTAAATGTTAATGGTTAATGGAGATTATTCCCATTAACCATTATAAATGTTAATGGTTAATGGTTAATGGTCAATGGGAATTATTTTCATTAACCATTAACATTTAATGGTTAATGGAAATACCTTTCATTAGGAACCATTCAAAAAGTAATGATTAATGCATTACTTTTTCACTAAACATTTCGCAACCCTGCATTATGGTGATGCAAATAAAATCGGTATTTTTTTTTAAATTGGGTTTGATAGCTATTAGTACTTGTCAAAAAAGTAACTCTCTCAAAATTTGAGCTTTGAGAAAAAATTTTGAGAGGTCGCTCAAATGACTCGGAATTTTTTTCGATTTTGACCAACGATCATGATGTAGAAATTACGATTTTTCCGTGTCGCAACAAAAAATATAATTATTCCTCATGGCCCTGTCCTTTCAACTCTAGGGAACGCGGTTTAAATAGAGTGCCCAGCGATGATAGTTAGAAGTAAATAAATTTTTGCTAATGCTAACCGAGAGCGTTTGCCAAGATGATACCTGCAAAGTTCGTTGCTGAAACGAAACAAGTCAACTTTGCTAATGTTACTTACTAAACACTGACTAAGAAAGTTGGTCAGAATATCGATTACTACCCTCTTAATTGAATGCAACGTCAATGGTAAATGGCAATAATTTCCATTAACATTTAATGGTTAATAGAAATGATTTTCATTAGCCATTAACATTTAATGGTT
Organism: Alloplasta piceator; assembly: GCA_946863875.1. Lineage (NCBI taxonomy): Eukaryota > Metazoa > Arthropoda > Insecta > Hymenoptera > Ichneumonidae > Alloplasta > Alloplasta piceator. Next base: position 2,128,709 of record OX333079.1, on the reverse strand, counting down.
AATGGTTAATGGATATTATTTCCATTAATCAATACGTGTTAATGGTTATTGAAAATGTAAATGCATTAAAAAAAAGTTTGCAACCCTGTCTGAACTCTAAGGGAAAAGGCCACAGTCCGATCCTTTGATAAGTTATCCATTTACCATTAACTATTACTTTGATAAGTTAACCATGTACCATTTAGTTATCCATTAACCAATAAACGTTAATGGTTAATGGAAATTAATTCCATTAACCATTAAATGTTAATGGTTAATGGAAATGATATCCATTAATCAATAAGTGTTAATGGTTATTGAAAATGTAAATGCATTAAAAAAGTAATGCATTATTTGCAACCCTGCCTGAACTTTAAGGGAAAAGGCCACAGTCCGATCCTTTGATAAGTAGTTGTGTTGTTTGAGAAGAAAAAATTCTCATCGACAATTTTTTTATTCCCCAACAATGACTTTTCCCCTTGAAGATCGAGCAATCGCTGCAATACCAATTTTCCAAATCTTTTTTACCTGCAAATTTTGTCCTGACGATTGATTATGGACTGTGACGTGACGTTTTCCTTCAGCTGAACAGCCAGACCGCATCTTATCGTCTCAACGACACCCGCAGTTCCGCTCTCCTCTCGCAATTCAGGATCACGCAGATAATGATGAGAATCGCGCATGTCCTCGGTACCAACGTCATCACGTAAAAGTGATTTCTTCGTAACAAGGACACCGGGCGATTGTGCGCCGCCAATGAACTTGTGACCGCTGAATATAATCGCGTCCTTGTGAACGGCTGTTTCACCCACGCCCGGCAAATGCGGATTCATGTCGATGGGTACAAAGGGCGCTGAAACGTATAAATAAATAATATGTACAGGGTGTCACAAAAGTAACGGGCAACTGAATATTTTCTCATCGAAGATAGTTTTCAAAAGGATAAAGGTCATTCTTGTAGCATTTTTTTACTCAGAATTGAATGGTGACCTAAATTTTGACCTTGACGATTCAAGGTTATTTCAAGGTCAACTTTTTTTTTCAAACGGAAACCCCCCCTTTTTTGACATCGGCAATCGATAGAGTGGACAATTTTACGTTCGAGCGTTTACTTAGGTCATAGGTACATTTTGAACTTGAAAGTCCTCTAAGGTCAATTGAACTTGAACAAGGTGTGGCCTTTGGAAAGTATCAAATTCTTTCGTAACGAGCAAAGTTATTAATTTTAACAAGGCGCATTTAGTGATCTTGACGATGACCTTCAAGGTGTTTTCAAGTTCAACTTGTTAATTTTAGTGGAAACCTGTAATTTTTAGACTATAAAAATCATGGATATTGTTCGGACAATTTTACGTTCGAGCGTTTACTTAGGTCATAGGTACATTTTGAACTTGAAGTCCCTCCAAGGTCAATTAAACTTAAACAAAGTGTGGCCTCTGAAAATTATCAAATTTTTTCGTAACGAGCAAAGTTATTAATTTTAACGAGGCGCATTTAGTAATCTTAACGATGACCTTCAAGGTGTTTTCAAGGTCAACTTTTTTATTTTAGTGAAAGCCTGTAATTTTTAGACTATAAAAATCATGGATATTGTTTGGAAGCTTATTTATATTGGAAACAAATCGAAGCTGCATCGAAGATAGTTTTCAAAAAGATGAAGGTCATTCTTGTAGTATTTTTTTTACTTGGAATTCAATGGTGACCTTAATTTTGACCTTGACGATTCAAGGTTATTTCAAGGTCAACTTTTTTTCAAACGGAAACCCCCTTTTCTGACATCGGCAATCGATAGAGTGGAAAATTTTACGTTCGAGCAGTTACTTAGGTCATAGGTACATTTTGAACTTGAAGGTCCTCCAAGGTCAATTAAACTTAAACAAGGTGTGGCCTTTGGAAATTATCAAATTCTTTCTAAACGAGCAAAGTTATTAATTTTAACAAAGCGCATTTAGTGATCTTGACGATGACCTTCAAGGTGTTTTCAAGGTCAACTTTTTTATTTTAGTGGAAACCTGTAATTTTTAGACTATAAAAATCATGGATATTGTTCGGAAGCTTATTTAGATCGGAAAAAATCAGAAAAAATAGATCCTACCTGCCGATGTGTAATCCCAAACGCTGATCGCACCGTATTGATGCAGTAGCAGAGTCGTGGCAACGTCATCTGCGAGGACACCGGTGATGCAGCTCGCGGCGCTGAAACAACCGACCAGCCTGGGCGGTATGACGCCATCCTGCGATCTTTCCTCGATGAGTTTTCCCTCGAGATCATTCAGATCCAAGAAACCATCTCGTGTCTCGGCGATTCTAACCACCTGCAGCGAAAAACGCGATTTTAGAATGAAGTCATCATCAAAGAATTGCATGAATTTGGGCGCTTTGGAGTCGAAAGCCACGTTTAGGCATTTTTTTAGAGTTTCACAACATAAATATTGATATTATTATTTTGGGACTCGATAAATGTACACTCAAAATACACTCAAAATTTTTTTGAAACTCATTTTTACAACCTTTTATTTAAAAAATGGCGGGTAAGTGTAACTCTTTGAAAAGTGGGTAGGACTTTCTTCATCGACTTTTTTAAAATCAAGGATCATCGGAAATAAAAAAATTAAACAGGCCAAGATTCGGTAAAATCCGGGCTTTCGTTGGACCGAGAGTTTTTTAATGTTCGTTCTTAAATAACAAAATGGCGGAACTTTTTCGAAAGAGGTTTGGGAAAATTTTGTTCAAATCGGTCTCGGTGAAAAATCGCTAGCAGTATCCATCTTGAATTTGACAACGTGGTAAAAGAAAACACGTTTCGGTGCGACAGTGTGTATCGTAGTGCGTCTTATCGCTTTTTGAGCAGAACGAAGAGAAAAAAAATCCAACGAGCCATAAGTTATTCGCGCTGCTAGGCGATATCTCTGACAGCGGGTTTAGTGCCGCTTGTGTTGGCGTTTAAACTCCCACTATGACGCTCGTCTATTCATAGAAAAGTTAACAAACGCTCGGATCGAACGAGAAATGGTTCTACTCACAGAATGCCAACGAGTCTGTGCGTTGTGCGAAAAACATATTTTTAATTTTAGCCATTTCGTTCTCGTTCTTCTCATTATTAGTATGAATCGGCAGAGATATTCCCATCTTTAGTATTGTTTATAACCTTTTAACGATTGTCAACCCATTTGAACGATAAAAAATGGCCACAATGGTCTTTATTCCTGAAATTAGTTTTTTCAAACTGTTATAGATACTTTTTCATGATTAAAATATTTAATTGCATGATACGAAAGTATTCATGTTTATTTTATCATATTTTTTATATCATTTTTAAATAATTTAATTTTTATTTTACAATATGTGGGTCCACGTCGAATCAACCACTTTTGAACCCGACCCCTTTCGATTTGGCTGAAGTTTTTTTCCCTTCTTTACCCCATTAAAAACATTTTTCAGGAAATTTTCAAATTTTTTCACCCAGACCAAAAAAGAACTTTTTGTTTCAAATAACTATAACTTCTTCAAAAATTGACTGATTGGGATGTTTTTTTTTTCCAAAGTTTTCGGTTTAAATGTATTTTCCGAAAAAAATACAACAAAGTTTAAGATATTAAAAACGATGAAATTTTTCACTTTTTTTGAGAAAAATCATCTTTTTCTCGAAGTTGGCCATTTTCAATTTTTTTTTTGCACTAAAAAAATACTTTGACCAATTCTGGAAAAAATGCCGCTCAACATGGAGTGGGCTGACATTTCCTTCTATTGTTTTCACTGTTTCGAAAAAAAATCAAATTCTTTTCGAGGATTACAACTTTCAATAATTTTTTTCTTCTCAATTTTTCAAACTCTGGGGTCCAATATAAATCCTCAAAAATTTCCAGAGTGGTATTTTGTGAAATAAGCCCAGCTGGGAATTTTTTTTTTTCAATCGATAAAAAAAATAGAAGGAATTGTCGGCCCACTCCATGTTGGGCGGCATTTTTTCCGAAACTGATCAAAGTATTTTTTGAGTGCAAAAAAACTAAAAATAGCCAACTTCGAGGAAAAGATTATTTTTCTTGAAAAAGAGCAAATTTTCATAGATTTTAATATCTAAAAATTGTTTGTATTTTTTTCGGAAAGCACATTTACAAAAATTTTGAAAAAAAACGTCTCGATTAGTCAATGTTTGAAGAAGAGGTAGCTATTTGGAAAAAAAAGTTTTTTTTTTGGGTTAGGTAAAAAAATTTGAAAATTTCTTGAAAAATGTTTGAATGGGGTAGAAAAAGAAAACAAAATTTCAGCGAAATCGAAAGGGATCGGGTTTAAAAGATGATTTGACATGGAATCACCCATATATTTTATTGAGAATTAATTTCAGCCGTTAAAAAAATAACTGATTGAAATGAATCTTAATTTAAATGATTAAAAAAATAATCAAAATGTCTCCCATCACCAAAATTAATATTCTCAAATCGCTAAAGATATTATTTCTCGGTATAAAAATATAAAATCACGTCCGTGAAGAGCTTAACTGATTTTATAATATATATTTTATTAAGAACTAATTTGAGTCGTTAAAAAAATAACTGATTGAAATGAATGATAATTTAAATGATAAAAAAAATAATCAAAATGTCTCCCATCACTAAAATTAATATTCTCAAATTTCTAACGATATTTCTCGTTGTAAAAATATAAAATCACGTCCGTGAAGAGTTTAACTTTATAGCCACTTGGTTGCTTCTATCAATCTTATGACCGTGAGGTGAATTTCCGTATTCTCGTGATTGACGTTGAGTCTCTTCCCTCACGATTACATCGCTCGTTGTTCCCGTTCGTACTTTGGCCCTGATTTTTCATAGTTGTGCCCTATAAGATGAGCCAGAGAGTCGCAATATTGTAAGCACATTGGCTACCTCCGAGATCGAGCCAAAGAATCACCGCGGCGATTTATCTGGCTCGATATCAAGCACAAAAGTCGATGCTTAAGTTTCGAAAGAAAATTTTTGGCAAGTTACCATCTTGGTACGTTAGCCTCTGAGTTTCTCGCGTTCGAATCCGGCAAAATCAGTTGATGGATTTAAAAAAATATTATAATTTCAAGCAAACGATTAATTTTAAAAAATCCATTTTTTCTCTACAGTTTCTGCATAAAACTTTTTTTCTCCGCAATTCTCTGACGAATTGACGATGTTTGGAATTTCGTCGATTTTCTATAGCCGATTTTTTTTTTCATAACGATTTTTCTCTTCACGCGACAACGTGATTCAAGATCACGAAATGAAAAACCTTGGTCATTTAAACAGATGAAACGTATATTATCCTCGGAGTATTATAAATAGATCGGTATAAATGTGAGAGAAATGTCTCGAGATCTCGTGAAAGATACAATATAAATGTGTGACAAACCTTGGATCCGTGTTCTCGCCACGGTCTCAGATTGGCGTGATGCTCGAATGGACCGACGAATACGACCGTTGGCCTCCTCGGGAGGTCAAGATGGCGAAGAAGTGTCCGTAGAGCGTCGTCGGTACCGTGACCCGTAAAGAGAACAGCATCTTGGTCACCAGCACCGACCGCGTGCCTCACGATGTCTCTGGCCTCGTGCCTGCAACCATTCGTCGCAAGTGCACTCGTTAGCATTCCTTTGTCTTCTTACGCTTCATTTTTTTCTCTCTTTTCACCGAAGAGCAAGAAAATTTCGTCGATACGTGAAAGTTTTTCTTTGTCCATTCAAAATCGATGTTTTTGGCAATAAAATATCGATATTGGCGACTTCAATGGAGAAATCGATAGTGGAATCTCTAAGAAAGTCACTTTGATACCCCAAGAAACGGGGAACCGATCGAAAAACGCTCAAAAACCGATTACAGTCGGCAAAATCGGCAGAAAGATCGGTAAAACATTATTGTTGTTGTTAATTAAGCTTTCGCCCCATGAATTTTCAAATTCTGAGGGAGTGGTAAATTGTATTCTGAAGCATAAAAAGACGATTTTGATCAAGAAAATCGGTTGAATCGATCGCTGAACGATTTCAATATTAAAATATCTTGATTTTGACCGAGCAAATCGATAAATCGTTTTCGATCGCAATTGCTTATCATAAACTTTTAACATCCGATTTATCGCTAGATCGAATCCACGACGATAAACTCTCGAAAATCAATTACAATCTGAAAAATCGGCAGAAAGATCGGCAAACCATTATTGTTGTTGTTAATTAGGCTTTCTTCATGACTTTTTAGGTTCTGAGGAAACGGTAAATTGTATTCTAAAGGATAAGAAGACGATTTTTATTAAGAAAATCGGTCAAATCGATCGCTGAACGATTTCAGTATTCAAATATCTTGATTTTGACCGAGCAAATCGATGAATCGTTTGCAATCTCAACTGCTTATCATAAACTTTCAACATCCGATTTATCGCTGGATCGAATCCATGACGATAAACTCTCGAAAACCGATTATAATCTGGAAAATCGGCAGAAAGATCGGTAAACCATTATTGTCGTTATGAATTAGACTTTCTCCATGGATTTTTAAGTTCTGGGAAACTGTAAATTGTATTCTGAAGCATAAAAAGACGATTTTAATCAAGAAAATCGGTCACATCGATCGATGAACGCTTTCAATATTCAAATATCTTGATTTTGACCGAGTTAATCGATAAACTCTCGAAAAACGATTACAATCTGGAAAATCGGCAGAAATATCGGTAAACGATTATCGTAGTAATTAATTAGGCTTCCTCCGTGAAATTTTAGGGTCCGAAGAATCGATAAATCGTACCCTGAAGGATGAAAGGACGATTTTGATCAAGAAAATCGGTTAAATCGATCGATGAACGATATCGATACTCAAATATCCCGAATTTAAGGGAGACGTTTCTGACCTCGATTGATTATAATCTGGAAAATCGGCAAGACGATAAATCGATTCCGGGACGATAAATTGTCGATTTTAATCGAGAAAATTGTTAATATCGATCGCGAAATATTATTTGCGATCGTTGGAATTTTCGATGATTTCACAGAGGTGATCATAACGCGCATTATAATCCTGTTTTCCACGGGAGAGGAAACTCAGCTGACGGGACCTTAAACGGTCAACATCGGCAAGTCCTAATGTCCCCGATGCTTCTCCCACCTTTCTCGGTGAAAGATCGCTAAATTACGGTATCTGCGGTCGTCGTCGTCGTCGTCATTGCGAAACCCACTGACTCTCATTTTATTTATCGCTCGTTTTTTTCTCCTCTTTCTGCCGGCGCAACTCGTTCATAAACGTTACCTGGATCTGCCATACCTACGTAGTATAGGCCACCATGTTAAATATTTGATCTACAGGCCTCTTGTTTATATAAAGGGGCAAATCCGGCAAAAGGAAGACGATTGCTCCTGGCGATCGATCGGTCAAACAGCACGTGCGATTTTTTTTGCCTTCCTCGTTGCCTTAAGGGGAAAAACCACCGTGAAGCGTTAAAAAAATTCTTTTTTTCTACATTTCTTCAAAGCATATATTTTCAAAAACATTTGAGTAAAATTTGAAGTCGAAATTTTAAAAATTGTCCAAGTTACAGTCACTCTAATGAGAGCGACCGGTTATGACCCTCATTTAACGCGAGTATCAATATTTTAGGAAATACATAATTTTAAATCAAGAGAATTTATTTTCTTTCTTAAGAAAATGTCGCTATTTCGGTTAATTTTCAAAAATTTTCAATGAAAATTCCTGTGAAATAAGTTGAATACATGTTTAATAAAATAATAATAACTCAATCCTTTGATAATTAGTTGTGTCGATGAAAAAAAAATTAATTTTGTTTTTCATTGAGCATTTTGGAATACAATTTGTATTCTTCAACCAGCCCATTATTTTCAGTGTAAGAAAAAATCTTGAAGTATTTTTCCAATTTTTTTCAACATCCCAAAATATACGTTTGCAAAGATTAAAACATTTTTAGACCCAGATGAGTCCCGTGTACTTGTGTGGTTAAATGGGTTAGACGATCGTGCCCGATCGTACTTTGATTTCCGAGAAAGGAAGACCGTCGAGCAGAGACCGTTATTTCCACGAGCAAAACGCGATTATTCCGAATCCATACGACAGTCGTGTAATTTACACGTATCCGTAGACAGGCATCCAGAAATGGGCATAAATAAAGAGAGAGAAGAAATCGATATAAATATTATTTTAACGAATTTTGCGAAATTTTTTCACCCAGCCATTTTTTTTGTCCCCCATTAATTTGAAGGATTACTCGAAAAAAATAATTGAAAATATTTCTACGAATTTTGCGAAACCTTTAAATTTTATTTTCAAATAATTTTAATCATTATAAACATTTTTTGGTCTTTATTTTCTTCGATTTTTTTTCGTGCCTTCGCATGTAAATTATACACCCCGAGATCCATTATTTCAACGGATGAGACTGATGAACTCGAAAAAAAAATAAAAAATAAACGTTGCTAAAAATATTCGAGAATTTCGTTTGCGTCATTGTTTCGCGGTTTGCTAATGACGCCAGAGTCAAAAGTCTCGGGCTCTTTTGTCGTATTTAGCACTTACTATTTTTAATTCTATATTTTTATTTTAGTCGTTTTTTTTGAATCATCAGCAAAAAATTTTTTTCAAGCCCTGTGTCATATTACTTTCTCGACGTTCGTAGGAAACAAGGTGTCGCATTTCCGGAATGTTAAAAAAAATGCATCCGGTCATTATTGTCCCACGTTGTGACAAGAAATGCTTCATCAGCGTGAAAAGATTTTTTTTTCCAATTTTTCGATGAGATTTACTGAAAATTTTAACATGAGCCATAATTATGGGTCTACAGTTTCGAAAAATAAAATTTTTATAGCCTTTTTTTGGTGATCGACCTCGATGCTCCGCCGAGAAAAAAGGTTAACATATTCCTCTTGAGGAGAGACCACATGTGCACTTTATTCTTCACCCCTTTCGCGCTTTTTGTGCGGCTACTCCTCTCTCTCTCTCTCTCTCTCACTCTCTCTCCCCCTCTCTCTCTCTGCTACTTGAGAACGCGTAATACATGACGTGTCATTATTTTTAGCCTTGACCCTTTTATCAGGATTATTCCCTGCAAAGATAGCTGACATGTGCGCTGCTCGTTAGACCCAGAAAATAAGGCTAAAATTTAGAACAAAAATAGCTTAACATCGTCCTCATAAAAAATGGACTATTTTGTTAATATTTTATATTAACTGTATTTTAATATTTTTGCAATAACCATCTATTTTATCTATTATCATCTATTTTAATAATTAGCTAGTAATAATTATCGAGCAACAAAAGCAGTTGGAATGATCGTTCAACAGTATTGATCAATTTTACAATTTATTTTGACGGTTGAACATCGAAATATTAAAATAGACCCTAGAAGAATAAAAATAGCTAGACAATTGTCTATTTTTAGTCTTGACCTTTTCACCATTTTTCCTACGTCAATTGCGGACCTATATAAGTGTAAGGAATAATTTTTTATTTAAACTCGAAAAAATTTAATTTCAATCGAACAATAGTTTGGATTATTGCATTGACTTAACTTCAAGACGTGAGCTTTGGGAATATGTTATATTTTTAATTCCTTCGGACTTGTACAGCTGCTTTTGGCCTTGGCCCTTTTTATCGCGGTTTTTTTTAACACTGATAATAGCTTGCATGTTGCTATATAATAGACTAAGAATATACGAGAATAAGTACACAAAAAGCACTTGTGCAAATTAGTAAAATAAAAATGGCGACTATGGTGCAATCGTCATTTCTGCAAATTAATTAATTGAAAAGAATTGAAAATTATTTTCTCTTGAACAAAAAATCTGAGCTTTTGAAAATAATCTTCATAATTTTTATCCGGAAATTATCTAAATTTTTCTATTAAACAGATTAATAATTAGACTAATAAGAAAAGAAAAATAGATTTATGGAATTAATTTTTGAAAAATCGATTGGCATTAAAGTAGACTAAAAAAAATTGTTCAATAGCACAGAGTAATTGTAAACATTATTTTACAACAATAGGAAGTGATAAAAATTAATTTTCAAAAACCGGTCAATTCGTTTATTCCCGTAGATGAGTGTCATGGTTATTTTTAGCCGTGATCCTTTTATCAATGCCACATATATATATATATATTTATATATACAGGGTGTCCCAGGAATGAAGAGCAATATCGTGAGGGTAGATTCGTGACGTTACATCGAGTAGAAAAGTCCTTTGTCATTTTTTGATATTTTCAATTGTTATTAATCAATTAAATTAACAACAATTCAGGGGTTTAAAATATCAAAAAATGGCAAAGGACTTTTCTACTCGATATTACGTCACAAAATACGAGGATAAAAACATATAAAAATGAAATCCTTTTGTCCAAATTTTCAAAGTTTGATTTTAGATTGTTTTGCAAATAACTCTCGTAATTTGAATCCGAAAATTCTGTACAAAATTAAAGAGCTATATTAAAGTATGAAAAAACGTTCAATATCATTGAGTGATCGAGAAAATTATTTTTCGTTAGTTGAAAATAAAAAAAAAAGGGTTTTTACAATACGAATTTTTGTAGCTCCCACAGACGATTGTCCAAAACCATTTTAAAAAATATTTTGCGATCGGCAAAAATTATGTCCAAATTTGCAAAAAACGTCATTGAGTTAAAAATAATGTTTCCCTGTTCATAAATTTGTTATCCACCCACGCATTTTCTCAGCCCCTTTCTCGATCTCCTTGCACTTTTTTTTTCTTCCCTCTCCATCGTGCAGCGTTATTTTGATAGCCTTGGTTTTTCTCTCGTCAGCGAAGCGAGAAAGCCCGAGACACTCCCGTCGTCCATGCGAGGTTTTATTTTTTCTTTTAACGTATTTTTATTATCATTGTGCTGTACAAGAAGCGAGAATGTGTCGATAGCGAATCGGGCCCGTAAAAAATTCCCATTATGAGAAAAAGCACGGAGGAAGAAAATAAAAAACGATATTTAGTCTTGACCGGAGGCTTTTTTTCCCACATTCTTTTTTGCATTTTGCAACGCTCGTTACTTTTTCATATTTTTCACCGATATTTTTAATGAGTCAGCCGCGAGTTTTGGCGTTGAATTACCGACTCCCAGGCTGAGCTCGAATTTCGGAAAAAAAAGAAAAAAAATCGCTACAATTGAAAAGAAAAAATTCGCATGAATTCTAAAAAATTTTGATAAAAATTGCGAAACGCAATTTTCTCGTTTGTAAATTTTTTTCTAAAAATGAGGCTCATTTTTGTTGTTGTGGGAATTTGTAGTGGAAAATTTCCCGCAGAACATTCGTTCGCGAGCTTTTTACTTTATTTTTTTAATCTTTGTTCTGTCTTGGTTTTCCTTTCTCTCGTCAAGTCGAATTTTCTCGCAAGCACGAGAAAGCTCCACCCGCTTGCGAGACAGCTTTTGAGCTTTTGTGGCTCGTTAAACTCTATTTTGGAAAGCTCCGCATCGCGTGGGCATTAAGGGGGTGTGTTTATAACGAGCTACGTTCGGAGGAAGTGAGAAGGTCCGTCTCGTTATCGAGAAGCAGAGCCGACGAGACGCTCTTCGTGCAAAATCCTAAAAGTAAGAGAAAAAAAAATCTTAGTTCACGCAGGTGCAAACGATTTGTAGACTCGCGATAAAAATCAAAAGTTGCAAAATCACGTTTTTTTTTTCAGAAAAAATAGTAGATAGTTGCCGGCTACAACGGCTTCAAAAAACAAAAAATTCGAAATAAAGTTAAAAGTTATAACAAAATATGTGCATAAATTTTTGCGTTAATAAATAAAAATTTTCCAAAAAAACATGCTTGAAAAATCATTTTTTTTCGACCTCGTGACTGCGTATAATCCCTTAATCAATCGGATTCAATATGTTGAATAATCGATATTTTTTTCATCGATAATAAAAGTAGCAAAAAATTGTTCGCCTTGAAAAAAAAATCAACTCTATTTCTAGGCTTTATACATGAACATTAATTTTTTTAATATTTGATTTTTATCTAATTCGTCGTATTTGAACTGATGGCTTTTTTTTTAAATTTAAATCAGTAAAAAAAAAAATTTTCATCTATTACACAGTATTTTGATTTTTTTGTATTTTCGTCCATGAAAAATAGAGGCACGGGTGTGCTTTGCCAACAGAACGATCACCTTAATTACAGTATCCATCGTGAAGCTTGTACGTTGATATTCTTAATTCATGCTATGAGCGCGTGGGGTAGACTTTGAGCTATTTATATATAGCCAAGATAATCCACGGCATTTGCTACCCATATTATATAATATATATTGAAATAAAGGTGTTGTGCTCGTTTCACGTGTTCCTCGAGACTCTTGTTTGTATACGTTACATTTTCGAGCTCAATAACATCCATATTTTATTCCAGATAAACTTTTATTCTAGATAAACATAAAATGTATATATATATTAGGGCAATTTTTTTTTTGCTTTTTAAATTTCTTCCACTCCCAACCCGAAATTTTATTGTATATGTCTGAAAGAAAATTCCCTGAAAGTTACAGCCCTTAATATTAATGTTAAGTACTTTCCTTTCGCGTGATAAGTTTTTCCATCTAAAATACACGTAAATGAAAACTTTTTTTACCACTCCGCGGTTTTTTATGCTATCACATTGATTTTGGTCGCAATTTACGTAGAATCGAACGATCTTTAAAAGTGTCCAGGACAACGTAAGTGTAACTTACACTGGTGCGATGATAGGGGCCCCTAAAGTTGTTTTTTACCCAAAATTCTAGATTTTTTGCTGTTATCTCCGAAATTATTAACTTAACTGAAAAATCGTAAAAGGAAATTTTGTTGGAAATTTAATTTCCTACAAAAAAGGTGTTCTAGACCTTATTGCTAAAATTAATATTTCTTGAGATATTGAAAAAAATAGTTTCCACACAATTTGAAAAGAAAAATTTAAAAAATATAAAATATATTACTCAAATTGTATATTTCAGATTTGATGTCAAATATATTTTGCATACACCACGGATATAAAAATAATATATTATTCGTGTGCATTATTTATAATGTGAAAAATGAGGCAAATGGTATACGTGTAATTTATTAATTGAAATACTTTTCTATGGATTTTAAAAAATCAAAATTTCTTCTGTTTTTTCGAGAGTCAAATTTTGGATGGAAATTTGATAAATCTCGAAAGTAAACTGCACAACTATTGAGTCACATTTGAATAGTACGAGAAGGTTGCACACACGATGAGTTCCACGGGGTTTCTTACTTTCCTTCTCAAACTTTCTATTCCGTTGGCTTCACACGCGTTTATTCCAATCTTGCTAGTGCCTCGCTTATAATCTAATCGCGTTAGTCTCAAATAATCCATTAGCTCGTCGCTCATTCTCCAGAGTTCTCGCACAAGTACGTGCAAAAATCGAAAACATGCGAGCTCTATAATTTGCAACAAAAGTCCAATTTTCTTTTTTCCAATTGACATTTTTCTCCAGTTTCGCAAGAAACTTTTACGCAAACAAATCGTTGCTTTTCTTCAAGGATCAAGACTCATTACAGATTCTCGGGCATTAAGAGAGAATATTGAAAATCTCACGAAAAATTTAATTTAATATATATTTTTTAAATAAAAACGGCAAAAAAGTGTAATAGTTATTTGCCAACGTACCTCGTCGTATTTTTCGAATTGTCACGAATGTCCTCACAAAGAAGTAAAAAAATGAGGATGTAAAATTTGAAATTTAAGGCAAAGATAAATAAATTCAAAAATTATGACGAAATAAATGTGTATTTTTCTTATTCCCAGACTATTTTTCGCCTTCTTCAACCTCAAAATGAAAATTAAATGATGAAAGCAAAAATCAAAATCCAAAAAAAAAACTCAAAATAATTGATAATACAATTTTGAAATTACGACATTGCAATTGGAATTTCTCAAAGAAAATCGTTTTTCTGCCAAGGAAAAATTACCATCTCTGAGAAAAGTTCTTTGCTTCAGAGAAAAATTAAGAGTAGCGACAGAGTCTCATCGCCAATTATTAAAAAATGCGGAGAAAAATCCGATATGCCGGAAGTGCAGTTAATTTGAATTTCAATTTAATTTTATAATAAAAATTCCAATGCAATATTACGTTTCTCTTTCTCTTGTGCTTGATTTAATCTAATTTGGTTCACGGAATCCCGAGATTTAGTAATTTCCCACGAATCATTACAAAAGTTTCCTAGGAATTGAAATTTTTCTTCAAATCACTCTCCCTCGTTTGTTCGCTCGCTCGCTCGCTCGATCTGTCTGGCCCCTACGACAGTCGACCGTCTATACACGGGTGTATGACTAGCCGGTTCCCACTCTCTATGCGCAGGCGCGCTCGCTCCCGCCCTACTATCAGCTGACCGGTCATACACGGTAGACTCGAGTAAGCTAGTCGCTCGCTTTTTCTTTCCCTCTCTTGTTTGTAGCTCCTTCGCAAACGACCTCGTATCGTTCGTTTAAATTAGGGATGTTCGATTCTTTGGAAATAATCGATTCTCTAATCGATTCTGAATCGAATTAAGAAAATCAATTTTCATGAAAAATCGAATCCAAAGAATTGATTTCGTAAGAATCGGTTTTTAAAAATCGTAAAAAAAATTAATTGTTAATTAAAGGTTCTTTCTAAATTTTTACGTAAATGTTTATTAAGTTTTTGCTATGGAAAATGATTAAATTGGATTAATTTATTTTTAATACATAATGATGAATGCAGAATAACAAATATAAAGCAGTTTTCATTCTGGCTAAACGTTCTTTTGCACATTTGCACTTTTTGATATATTCCTTAAAATATTTTGAATATATTTAACAAATCAGACTTTTTCCTATTACACAAGTTTCTATTGTTTTACTATATTTTGTACATTTTTACTTTTGATCATTTTTTTCGTCGGATCATGTTTTAAATATTTTAACTTTTAATTTGTTTACCTCTTTTTCTCTCGCTTTCACATCTTCACATACTTTTTTTCTTTTAACCTTGACGTTAATGTTTCATTGACTTTTGTCAATCTTTATTCAATTGCCAATCTTTAATAGATAATGAATTTAATAAAAAATCGAATTTTCGATTTTTACAAGCTCAAGAATCCATTCACCTAAAGATCAAAAAGCAAAGAAGCGATTCAAAAAATCGATTTTTTTAAACAAAAGAATCGATCTTTTCAAGAATCGAATCGGAATCGAACATCCCTATTTTAAATAGATTAATATAAAAAAAACTTTTTACATTTTAATACGTTAGTTATGAAATATAATATTAGAAAAATTATTTCGTTCATCTGTAATTTTTTTAATCAATTAAAAAAATATTTCGACTAATATTCCGTTTTTAAAAAATAATATTAAACTTAATTTTTATTTAGACAACAAAAATAAAGCGTTATCATTTTAATTATAATCTTGGAAAAATTATTTCGTTCACCTGTAGTGTTATTTAAAAAAAATAAAAATGAAGTGAGAGCATTTAAAATTGATTTGAAAAAATAACAATTAATACGAATAATTGTGATTCGATAAAAAAAAAATAATCACAATATCTTCAAACATTTTTGGTTCGATAAAAAATTAATTACAATGATTTCAATTTCATTGAAAAAAAAATGATGCTATGCACGCCAAATTCTTGTGTTATTTTTCGAGTTACCGAAACGTTAATATTTTTTTAACTCTCATCGCTCCTTAGGCGATATTATCTTTATATTTATTTGACGTCTTTTTGGTTCTTTTTTCTTTCATCAACGAAAATTCATTTCCGTTTCTCAAGTAACATTCTGTTACACGCAGTTTGATCGATGGGAAACATATTTTCAAAGTTGCATGAAGGGAAACAAATGAGACAGTTTGTTTGTCCTGCACAACGATATTATCGCGTCACTAACTGATTGACCTAAATTGCATTGACCATCGAGACACTCGTAAATTTGCAAATTTCTTATCGAAAATGGTCGCGCGTATCATCGTCGCGACCTTGACGATTTTTTTTTGATAATTATTGTTTTTTTTTCTCAATTTTCTCGTGCAATTAGTCTCTTCGTCAATGATTTTTCGATTGTTTCCTTTTTCCACTCTTTCCCGTTTTTACACCTCTGAGACGAGGGAGGGGGGCAATAAAAGCCCAATGACGCGTATATTTGCATTTCACCGTGACCCAAATCTCGACAGTCCTGCGCTCTTTTGCCGCATCCTACTTGTAGCTCGAATACTTCCGGAAAAGAATGTAGGCGCGCGGAGCGTTTAAAGCGTTTGCATATTTATAAAATCGATTCAACTCGCTTTTTTGCCCGCAGAATGGGCTAAATGTCCTCGACGATGCCAGGAAAAATACCTCGTTTCCGAGTACAGTCGATACACGTTCGCGATAAGTAGAGTACATTCAATTCCTTCTATAGAGCACGTATTGCGCCTTCGCGGTACGAAATTCCAGTTCCTTGAATTATTTTTCCGCAAATTATTACTATTCTATTTTTTTTTTTCACTCTTTTGATCAATTTTTTAATCCCCTTTTGACATTTCAAGCTTCTTGAGACTTTGTTGCACCTACAGAAATATTTCCAGGACCAAATTGCCGAATTTTTCATATTTAATAAATAAATTAACGCGTCGGGAAATTAATGAATATTTTCTAGACGGAAAATAATCGTAGAAATTTAATTAAAGCAATTTTTGCCCGCACTAAATTTGTTATTCATCCAAAAAAAGAGGCGAATCACGTGTCACATATTATTAAAAAAAATTAAGTAATTTCAGTTTTACATTTAATTAGTTTTTTAAGCACTGAAATTTTTATTTTGCCCTACTGATTAATTAGATAAGGTTAATAGGATTAATAAAACCGATAAGAAATCAATGAAAAAAAAATATAGTTGAAAATTCTGGCTAAATATAATTGTTATCAAGGATGGAATTACGAATAGAAAAATAAATGAAAATATCACAATCATGGGCCGAGACTTATCGCAGATTGTATCTCAAAGTGCGCGATCAATCGATTGGAATTGACTGCCAAGGCTCGACAAAGAGAGCAGAGACGATAAAGATCGAGAAGAAATGAAAAAATGAATCGAAGGCCGAGGATAAAAAGCAGCAACAGACTAATAAGTACGGTAATCAAATCGAGACTTCGATATATCGATATATATATACATATATTCTGTAACTGAGATACTCTGGAATAAACTCGTGACCCAAATGTCGTGACCCAGATAACCTTTGATGCTCTATTCTGCGCTATATCCCGGAATCAATGGGCTCTCCTTTCATATATATATCTCTCTCTCTTTGGAGTTGCGCTCTGTTTGAGCGATTCCTACCCCCTACAATCGAGCATACACAGGTATATATATGTGGCATTCCACGGTATTTCGATCAAAATCTTACCTTGATGATTTTGATTTTCCTCTAAATTTTTTATATAAATAAGGACATTAAAAAAAAAATTCTTAAATTTTTTCAGAATTTTTCAGTCACGCGTTTTTTGGATTTATTTATTTTTTTTTTTTTAAACGGGACAACTTTGTAAAATCTGACAAAAATCAGAAAAATCTGATACAATATAACAAATTTTTTGGGCTTTGTTCCATAACGGAGATTTCAATACTCTATGAGTCAAATTAAAAAAATAAAAAAATTTGACGCATAGAATTTTAAAATCTCCATTTTGGAACAAAGCCCAAAAATTTTTGTTATATTTTATAAGATTATTCTGAATTTTTTCAGATTTTACAAAGAGGTCCCTTAAAAAAAAAAATCCAAAGAACGCGTGACCAAAAAAATTCTGTAATAATTTGGAATAAACGATTTCAATATGTTTTTTTATCTAAAAAAATTTTGAGGAAAATCGAAATCATCTAGGCAAGATTTTGATCGGAATGTCGTGGAATGACACGACAAAATCTTGTTTCGATGATTTATATTTTTCTCTTAATTTTTTAAATAAAAGAACACATTAAAAAAAAAAAATTCCTGAATTTTTTCAGAATTTTTCGGTCACGCGTTCTTTGGATTTTTTTTTTTGGATTCCAGTTTCGTTTCGAGTTTTCATGAAAATCGATTCAGAATCGATTAGAGAATCGATTCTTTCCAAAGAATCGAACATCTCTACCCAACTATGATTTCCTTTGGAAGAAGACTTCTCGATATTCATTCATAAGTAAAAAAATGGTGGACTTTTCGAAAAATGTGGTTTTTCCCCCTTTTTTGCAACAAATAATATTAAATGCCTAAAAAATCAATAAAAAATGCCCAAAAATCTGTGTTCTGAAAAAAGGCGTTCGAAGTTGGAGCAAGTAGAAAAATATAGTTAAATTGCTCGAATCTTTATAAATATTACCAAAATATTTTTGGATAATATCAAAAAATATTTAGCAATCAATTTTTCGAAACACATTTTTCGAAACACAGATTTTGGACGAGCAATTGAATTGAGAAATGGCGTGTTTCGCTTTTTGAATCTTCGGATGATATTCCGAGGCTAAAGGGAGTGGGATAAATACGTAAATTCAACATTATAATGTCGAGTCCATGAAATCACAAAGATAGTGTTTTTCTAAACGTAAGAAGAAGAAAAATCGAGAAAGTGAAAGTTTTCACGTGTGTTTGTCGTACGGAGCATATTTTATTTTCTCAATCGTCTCTGCGGACTTTATCGCGATGTTTTATAACGATGCTACGAACAACAACCATTGACAAAACGAAAAAATGTGATAGAAATAAAAATAGAAAGACAACAACGTTGTTTCAACGACGAGCGCACGCTCAAAAGTTTAAACATGATATAGAAAGCTCGTAAATAGAAAGATAAACATCGATTCGTATTCCCGTAACACATAAAAGCCATGTTTGCACATACCGATTCGATATGTTTAAAGGTCATAGATCAGTATCCGTTTCACTATTTGACGATTTTTTTTCATCGATTTTTTATCGGATTTCCAATCATTTTCAGAAATCGATATCGGCACTTCGAGTACCTCTGAATCCATCGGCTTTATTTTTTGGGTAATAATTTATTGAGGCTAATCATTTGTAGAAAATCTCTCGTAATCTTCACAAGCTCAGAAAATACGAAAATAAAATTCCGAAGAGATGCGTTTGAAAAAAAATCATAATCGGAGTGAAAGTTTCAGCTATAATCAAAATTTTATTGTCGATCGTAAAATTTTTCGAGATCCGTCGCTTTCGTAATGAAATTTCTACGATTCGTCACGAGATAATCGTAGAATAAATTGATAAACCTTTTTCCAGATTTTTTAAAGTGGTTATCTTTGAGTTTTCGAAAAAATTTATCTTTCTGGCCAAAAATTGATTGACTGAAAATGTTTCAACTTTTTTTCTGCAAAATTGCAAATTCAACTTCTGCTTATTGTTTTTTTTTCAATCATTAAAGTTCGAAAAAAAATTCCTCAGTTAGCGAAAAATAAAGTTATCACAATTTGAAAATTTTGCTATCGGGGTAAAACTTGAAAATTCATCCCTGAAAATTGGCGAAAATAAAAATCGAGATTCCAAACCCCTGAGCCCAAAAAATTCTTCCCAAAATGTGAACTGAGCCGAGTTTTTTTCGAAAAATATCGAATTTGGGGGTAGGAGCGGAAAACGCCCAAACCATCCCCAAATATTAGCGATTGATCGACGATCAGTGATCAAAATAATTGGACAGAAATTATTATTTATTACCGGGAAGTTTGGGTCAAACTTTTTTGATTAAATGCTGCGTATAGTCGTCGCTTAAGGGTTTTGTGTATTCGAGCGAAGGGAGTTTTTCTACGAAGCTTTTCCACGTATAGAAAGGGGAAGCGCGCGCTGTTCTCTCGCAACTTGGATATTGATCTGGGTACCAGCGGAGGAACCTCGCATATCTATATCTATTTATGTTAGATATATATATGGAGGGTGAAAATACTCTAGGTTAGAACGTGCTTTCTGCTCGGTGAATTCTCCGTTGCCCTACATTGCGCGTCAGTGTGTCCGCGCAACCCCTCCTGATATTATCATCTTCCTATATATTAGGGTGGTTTGAGACAAAAACTCATTTTTAAAAATTTGTCTCGACGTATTTTTAAAACCTCTTAACATTAAAATCATCCTATCATTGAAATAAAGTTTAAAATTTTTATTCGAGGCTGATTTTGAAAGAAGCTCATTTTTCCAATGCATTTCTCAAGATTTTTGAAACTTTTCCCTTTTCAAATAAAAAATCTAGTCCAAGAAGAGGCTCGTGCAATTTTTTTCAAATCCGCTAGGATTTGTGACCTACAAAAAAAATTATTTTGGGTGGGAGTTTCAAAATTAAAAATTATAGCCCGAAATAGAGCCACCCTATTCTATACTTCTATAGATGTAGATATATATTTCGTGGCGTGATCCCGTAGTTTTTTCTTGAAAAAAATGCCACCGGAGACGGAAAAAGCTTCCCCATTTCGCGGAAAAGAATTTCGAGCAATAATCCGCTCCCAAAAAGAGCGACGATCGTCCAGTGATGAAAATCCCCTCAAAACGTTTTCAAGAATTTTCTTAACAACTTGAAATAATATTTATTTTCTTTGTTGTCTTGGATTTTTAAACATTTTTTATACTATGTTTCAGAGAATTTATTTTAAACAATAAAATATATATCTGCTGAAATTTATTATTATAAATATAAATTTAATTAATTTAAATAAATTAATTTTTTATTCTATATCCATTTTAAGTTTTTATTTTATTTAATTTTTCAATATAAATTTTACTACGAAATCTTGTTTTTTCGTCTCTAGAGGCATAACAAATTTGCCGATATTTATTTGTTTTTAATTTCAACGACAAAGCTTCTTCAAAAAAAAAAATGTGATTTTGAATAGTGATGTCTGGAATTTTTTTAAATTTTGGAATTTTTGGAATTTTTTCAGTAGAATTAAAAATTTCGTCGAAATTCTATTTTTTTTCGGAATTCTTCGAAATAAATGAAAAATAAAAATAGTAACTCACCTGAAGAGGGAAGATTGGAGACTGCATATTGAAGTCGATGCTCGTGTGTCACCGAGACACGGTAGCACCTCTCTCGTTATGTAGTCCTCGAGGAATTGCAGTGATCGACCCGACGCGGTGTAATCGCAATAAACCACTGAAAAAAACAACAACAAACACAATTAACATTCGAGTATACATTGGGGAACAAATTAATTGAAGAATAAGAACGTCGCGCTATCTCATGATCTTCGTCGTGTTTAAACCACACGAGGTTAATTAAACTTTCAAAGTAAACTTGACAAAGCTCGTGATAATCGTGACGACGAAATGGAGACTCTGGTGATAGCGAAAATATATATTGAATTTGGCGTCCACGCGCGATCGAACCGATAAAATCGTACATACAACGTTTACATGTACATCTATGTATGGGGCATTCCATGCGATTTCGAACGGTCGAAAAATTGTCCACTCTCAAAAAAAAAATGAAATTTTGTCAAATTATTTAATTATATAAAAAATAGTGTAAGCTTTTTCAAAATTGTAAAATTTTCCAAGTACCGTTTTATCTTGAAAGTATACGATTAAACTGAAAAATGTTTCAGACAAAAAAGTTGCCGTTTTACATAAACTTTGTGAAAAAAATTTTGTTCGAATTTTTCAAGTTTAAAAAATGACCATTTTCATCAATAATATACGAAAATAATTTTTTTCGGTCGGTATGTCACTTTCGATTTATCTCAAAAAAATCCAGAAAATACTCTGAAGTGTGTACAATAGACACGTATTTTTTTTAGATGTTTTTAGATTTTTTATTAATAATATTTTTTTTTGCTCCAAGAAGCTCCAAAAAATTAATAATATTATTGTGGATGTTCTTTTATCTAAAAATTTAAGAGAAACAATATGCGAGAGTACGATTTTCCATAATTATTGATTTTTCTAAAAAAATTAAAAAAAATTATTACTAAAACAAAGATTTGGAACAACTTACCGAGCCATCTAAAAAAAATACGTATCTATTTTACACCCTTCGGAGTATTTTCTGGAATTTTTTGAGATAAATCGAAAGTAACGCACCAACCGAAAAAAATTATTTTCGTATATTTTTGATGAAAATGGTCATTTTTTAAACTCGAAAAATAAAAAAATAAATATTTCACAAAGTTTATGGAAAACTGCAACTTTTTGTGTCTGAAACATTTTTCTGTTTAATCGTATGCTTTCAAGATATAACGGTACTTGGAAAATTTTGAAATTTTGACGAACTCAAAAACATGCGATCCAAAAATTTTGAAAAAATTTACACTACTCTTTTTCACGTAATTAAATAATTTGACGAAATTTCAATTTTTTTGAGTGGACAACTTTTTGACCCTTCGACACCGCATGGAATGCCTCGTATACATAGCATTTACATTTGCCGTGTAAATATGGTAATCGTGTGAACCCGAGCGACGTCACCTTTTAACTTTCGCTCGCTGTAACATATTTTCAGCTTAAGTAAATACTCGTTGACAAACTTTCAGCTCGAATATGTATCGCGTGCAATCGCCATTTCAGATTAGAACTTCCTTCCGCTCACAGACGACATTTTTATTTCGAGGCAAAAACAAAAAAAAACATAGAGATTGTTTTCTGATGTGTCATCGAGATTTTTTTGCCCACGATCGAGCCAATAAATCGATTTCTCTTCTAAACTCCAACCCAAAAGAAAACCCAAAAATCGCGTGGATATTATAAACGTTGATTTGACAAAATCGTGGGCCACTTTTGAAATTAAATGTTAATAATTGTGAAATTATATTTTTATTTTTAAAGATTATTACAGATTGGTATTTAGCCTTTCCAGGGTAAAATTGAATAAACTTTAGATTTTAATAATCACATAATTGACTAAAATGGATATTGTTATTGAATCGTGACATTATTGTTATTCAATTGTTAAATTATTATTAAATGAGCCATAAAAAACGTGAAAACTGTCGTCTGTCTCGCAGAATAAATCTGTTGCCTCTAAAAATGGGCCCCAAGCCAGAACCAACGAAATGTCAAGTCTCTCATATTTAAGACGTCGCTGAATTTTGAGACACCGAAACAACGAGCGTTGCTCTATTCTTGAATAATCGATCGCGAGATCAACGTGCGCGAAAGTCGCTCTCGAACTCCCACACGTGTTGGAATAATTTTGTAAGAATTCTACGAATCGAAAAGGCGCAATTCGGCCTTCTTGAGCGTCCAGTTCGTTCCTTTCGGTTCTCAAAATTCAATGAAAAAGTAGGCTTGTCTAGTGTCGTACTGTGCCCGAACAAACATGAGTATAATTACAGCAGGACCGCCTGAGGAAAAGAGCGTGTGTTTGAAATGTTCACGAGGTTTTTAACATCCCCTTTGCCTCTCGAATGGACACCTGACGGACAGTTTTAGGTCACGGACGGATTTTTGCGAGTGGGCGCAAAAAAATATTCGATTATCTTGAATTAATATTAATTTTTTTTTATCCCATTCAATTTGATCCAAGTTATTAGTCGAATACTTGATAATATTTTGCTACAATTATTATCAACTGTTATTGTTCTATTTAACTTAATTAAAATTAATTTTTTATTCTATATACTATAAAAAAAATTGAAACTTTGTCAAACCATTTGATTATACGGAAAAAAGTAGTGTAAATTTTATCAAAATTTTTGGATCGCATTTTTTTGAGTTTTTCAAAATTTCAAAATTGAAAGCATACGATTATAAAGAAAAATATTTCAGACAAAAAAGTTGCTGTTTTACGTAAACTTTCTGAAAAAAATTTTGTTTTAATTTTTCGAGTTTAACAAATGACCATTTTCATCAAAAATATACGAAAATAATTTTTTTCGGTCACTATGTCACTTTCGATTTATCTCAAAAAATTTCAGAAAATACTCTAAAGTGTGTACAATAGACACGTGTTTTTTTTAGATGACTCGATTGGTTGTTCCGAAGCCTGCTTTGTTTTATTATCATGATTTTTTTCTTAGAAAAATCAACTATTATTTAAAATTATTACTGTTATCGATGTTTATTACGTGAAAAATGTGAGAACAATTTGGGAGAGATCAATTTTTTATAATAATTGGTTTTTCAAAAAAAAAATCATATAACAAAACTAAATCTAAAAAAAAATACGTGTCTACTGTACACACTTATTTTCCGGAATTTTTCGAGTTAAATCGAAAGTGACGTACCGACCGAAAAAAATTATTTTCGTATATTCTTGATGGAAATGGTCATTTTTTAAACTCGAAAAATTCAAAAAAAAATTTTTTACAAAATTTATGTAACACTGCAAATTTTGTCTGAAACATTTTTCTGTTTAATCGTATGCTTTCAAGATATAACGGTACTTAAAAAAAAATTGAAATTTTGAAAAACTGAAGAAAATGCGATCCAAAAATTTTGAAAAAATTTACACTACTCTTTTTCATTTAATTAAATAATTTGACAAAATTTCAATCTTTTGAGAGTCAACAACTTTTTGACCGTTCGAAACCACATGGAATGCCTCATATCTATTTGAAGTTTTCATTTTATTTAATTCTTCAATACAAATTGATGTTTTATTTCACATGATTTTTATTTTTCATTTAATTAGACTTTTATTCGAATATCTGATAACATTTTGCTTGAATTAGTATTTATTTTATTATTCCATTTTTTAATTTTATTCAATTTTTTACTCTACATTATTATTTTACGTTTGATTCAATTTTTTTTTTTTAATACTTGGCGGAAAAATTACAATGATCGTTGAGATCGTTAAATTGATATTTTTCAAAGCACGTGGCGAATATAATTCCGAGGATTTTAGAATTTTCGCGAGGATTATTATTCTATTGTCGCCTATCTCACTTTTTCACTAAGATGTGATTCATAAAATTTTTCTTCACGTCTCTCTATATAGCATACATATATACATGTAGACATTTGTGGGATTCTTCAATTCAATTGGTTTCAATTGATCGCGATGACGCGTAACAATTTATATTAACGATCCCGTCCGTGTGTTGTAAAATCGCGAATGATTGGCATGAAGCGCGAGATAATATCTTAATATCGATAAACCGATCTGACGAGAGAGAGAGAGAGAAAGAGAGAATTCGTTCGTTTATAAAGAATATGCAGACCGTAAGAAAAAAAAATCCTTGAAATTGAATAATAATTGAATAATAATTAAACATTTGCATAAATTTATTTCAAAATTTGTGCGAGCATTTGTTTATTTGAAAAACAATTTTTTCAACTTTAATTCAATTGAAATTAATAAAAATAAAAGTTAAAGGAGATTCGAAGAGATGAAATATTTTCAAAGAATGAATACTAATTAAACATTCGCATAAATTTATTTGAAAATTTCTGCGAGCATTTGTTTATTCGAAAAACAATTTTTTCAGCTTTAATTCAATTGAAATTAATAAAAAAAAAAAAGATAAAGGAGATTCGAAGAGATGAAATATTTTCAAAGAATGAATACTAATTAAACATTTGCATACATTTATTTGAAAATTCCTGCGAGCATTTGTTTAGTCGAAAAACAATTGTTTCAATTTTAATTCAATTGAAATTAATGAAAAAAAAAACAATAAATTATAAATCGTAAATTACAAATTATAATTTTTGATAGCTTTATTTAAATTTTTTAATCAATTTAATCAAATTAAAATCGCATCGTGGTCATTTTGCGTCCACTTGAATATTTAAGGACTTTGGAGCAGAGTGCGTGCAATAATGGCATTTATGATGTGAGGCACGTGCTCGGAAAACGTTTAAAGTGGGTGGACATCGGGCGAGCTTCTCTTTAAGCTTTTTTCTCTTCCTCTTTTCCTCTCTCTCTCTCTCTGTCTTGCATTTGCGAGTGTTCTTCTGTATATTCGATATATATTATATCGCAAGAAACGAGGATGAAAATAGTCCGCGAGAGTGGGCCGAGGCGGCGTTAATTCGCGGAAAGATCCCGCCACTTTGGCGGGCTTTGAGGGTCGATGCCGCGGAAGACAAAACTCATTATAAAAGTGTCAACTTGCACTTTTAATCGCGATTTCCATTGTTCCCATGAACGAAATGCTTCGGATGATCAATTTTTGAGCAAATATCTTTGACGACATTTTTTTAACCCTCTGTTGTACATTTTTTCTTCAATACTTAAATATATTTTTCTTCAATTAAACACAACTATTTATTGTTTATGAATTTCATTTATTGACCTTGAATGTTATATTTTATTTGAAAAAATATGTTACCGCTGAGGCAGGAAAGTAGTTGTAACTGTCAAGAAAATTCGTGAATTTTTTTAGATTTTTGTATTATATATTTTAGCTGGAAAAAAATACAAAAACATTTCTTGTTCCATTTCGTAACTCGAAAATTATTCATCGTACGAAAAAAAAGTACAACATGAAATTTAGGATTTTCAACGTACTTTTCACTCAAATTTTTTTCGAACTCCTCCAAAAGCTCTATATGCCATTTTCGGAGCGAATAATGTTTTGATATTTTTTTCCTCAGAATTGACATCTTCGATTTGTCTGTAGTTCTAACAGTTCTTTACTTGATATATTTACAGACTATACAAAAATTGGCTCAGTGATCCATTCCTTCCATTGGATCCATTCTTTCCCATGCGTTTTTCATCCCAAACGAATAGACAAATTTCTCTGTGCATTAACAGGGTTGAGACTATCTATAGATATTTTCTAAAGCCCGCATTTTTTTTTTATTTTTTGTATTTTTTAAATTTTTTAAATTTTTTAAATTTTTATTTTTTTAAATATCTTTTTGTACATTTTAATAAACTTTATCAATGGACCCATGGACACCGATAAAGTCTATTCAAATTAGAGTCAAAGGCTACTCGCATCTCTAGATTGCAAAAAAGAATTAATTTACCCTCTTTGGATATACCGACGTTTCTATGGCCAATGAGTACTTTTTTAGTTCGATTTGGGCATGATTTTTGGGAATGAAGCAACGATACTGCTTTGTTTGTGGAATCATCTTCGCAGTATCAAAACGAGATTATTTTATTATTTTTCCCTGTTTACGATTAATAACGATAAAATATCAATATCTACGCTATTTCGTTGAATCACTCTATAAGGATAGATCGTATCAATGAAAATGCATTTGAAATAATGGATTCTCCACTGCGCCAATTTTTTTATAGTCTGCACTGAAAAAAAAAATTTGTGTGAATCAACAAAACGTTTTGTCAAATACGTTCAACTAGACATTTATTTGGTCTAACTAAATATTTAGTTTTTTGAACAATTCTGCCCTTCGGTTGACTAAAATATTATTCAGGCAAAAAAATGTTGAATTGTACTAACTAAATTATCTAGTTGAACGTATTTGACAAAAGATTTTGTTGATTCAACCATCTTTTTTTTCAGTGTGTAAATATATCAAGTAAAAAACTGTTAAAACTGCAGACGAATCGAATATGTCAATTCTGAGAAAAAAAATATCAAAACATTATTTGTTCCGAAAATGGCATATAGAGCTTTCGGAGGAGTTTGTAAAAAATTTCAGTGGAAAGCACGTTGAAAATCCTAAATTTTATGTCGACTTTTTTTTCGCACGATGAATAATTTTCGAGGTACAAAATGGGACAAACAAATTTTTTGTATTTTTTTCCAGCTAAAAAATGTAATTTAAAAATCTGCAAAAATTAAAAATTTTCTTGATAGTTGGAACTACTTTCTAAAAATTTGTATGCGATTTTTTGCGATTTAAAAAAATGGGGCGGCTGACTTGACGTGGAATGCCTCATCTATTTAAAAAATTGATTTGGGACGAAAAAAAATTTCTTCAATATTTAATATTTTTCTTTAATTAAGAAACACCATTTTACATACTTTCTTGACTCGCAATTTCAACTTTCGATATCAGAGAATCTATTTTCTTTTAGGATAATTTCAAAACGCCAAAGATTTCTTTATAGTTTATTTAATAAAAGAAAGATTTTTTTTTCACACGTGCATTGACAATTTTTCGATGGTCCATTATAGCATGGAAATCCCAATGACGCAAACGTCGTCGAGATTATAATTAACGTATTTATCGTCTCGGACAAATTCGGACTCCCCAGAATAAATTTACCGGATCGATTGTAATTTATTTCTCGGAAGATTCACGAAACGTCGTGCGTGTTTGTCCGAGAAGCCCTACGAGAAACTTTGGGTATTTTCCCTTCTCGAGTGACGACAGCTTGGAATTCTCCCGAGACTTTTAAATCGAATGGAAAAAAAAAACATCTGTTCCATTCGCCATCGTGATCCAACGATAATGAAAAATTATACTTCGCGATTTCTATTAATAACCCCCTCTTGAAATTGAAGATTCGCGAGATTAAAAAAGAGATTGTGGAGTAAAAAATAAATACGGATTTGTTCGATTCAATCCGATTATTTTCGTCGATACGAACGATCGATTATTATTTAATCTTTCGGATCGAAATCTTTGATTTCTGACGTTTTGAGCGCTCATTACGAAATAATTATCGCATGAATTGTTTTTTTTTTTAAATTAACAAATGCCAATTAAAGTACACAGAGTACTCGAAATTTTCGGTAGTGTGGAATTTTTTTTAATCCATGTGACTTATTGAGTGGGGTTAATTCGTGGACAACCCGGCGCGATCATTGAAGTTTCGCGCCAGATAATTGCTCCGTGCGAAAAAAAATTCTTCCTTTTGTATCTCCCAGGTTGACGTCATCGGTAATTTTATTTTTTCATTTTTATTCATCGTGGAAACGTTGCTGGCCTATTGAAAATAGTAAATTGGACTTTAAAGTTTCGCACTGAGTAAAATTATAGAGACATTAAAAAAAAAAACTCGTTGCGAAAAAAAATGCGAAAAAGAAAATCAATGCGAATGGTTTATTTAATGACGAGAATGAATGGGACTTTTGCGGGGCTTCGATGAGCACGAACGAGCTTTTTACTTTATTGAAAACCTATTAGCTCGACCTTTTTGTGGATAATTTATAATTCCGGAAACCCGAGAAACGTTTCAATCCTTTTTCCCTCAGTTTACGATTTATTGCCAATTGACGAACTATTTGGTCACGAATTTTTCAAATTCAATTCAGGTAAATGTCCCAATTATTGAACAGGTCCCAATTATTGAACACTAGCTTGCATTTTTATTATTTCTCATTTACTTGCATGCATTTACTTATTTATAAAAATTTCATTACATATATGGAACTTTTAATTATCGAAATATTACCTCACTTGTGCACAAAAAAGCTTTAATTAATAGAGAAAAAAATTATTTAATCAGTAACGGTGACTCGAATTGACGTCCCGTGGTAACTGCTTATCGTTTTTGCTAAGACGCGCCGCTTCATGCTTAAGGGCATAAAAAATTCAAAAACTGTCGCATCTCAAAAAGTAAAGGCGTTTCAGGTTCCTCAGAAAATTTCTTACAAATAATAATAATACATTTTTTTTTAAAATTAATTATTTGTTAAAAAATACGGTGTTCGATCATTGGGACATAGAAAATGCAGTGTGTCCCAATTATTGAACACTCGAATTCTCCAAGATGGCGTCATTAAATCCATCAAAACATCGAGACAGTTAACGCGTGACAGATCGTGTGATTCGGATATGTTCAAACAAAAACTGTAAGTTCCTGAATAAACTTACCTTCATTCTTTTAATAATATTCGTCAAATATATTTTTTATTTGTATTTTCGTGCAATAAACATAAAAAGAAAAGTAAAAAAGGAATATAACCTAAATGTAACCTAAAAATACGAATGTAATGTTCAATATTTTTTGCTCTCCGATATTTCAGTCAAAAAACAAGAAAGCTGCGAAAAAATCAAACAAAAACATAACATAAAAATGAGGAAGCTGAAAATAAAAATAAAATAAAGTTCGAGTTGAAAAGCAAAAATAAACCAAATGCTTATGAACCAAAAACTTGTCAAAAGAGACTAAATATATATTTTTGTATTTTTACATAATTAATAAAAGATTATTCAAGCGTTTGATTTCGCTTTTATTTCTTAATATTGTACTCAAAATAATATTTTTAGAACGGAAAAAGAATTCTCGAGAGTGTTCGATAACTGGGACATGCCTGTTCAATATTAGGGACATAGGCACTTCCAGTGTTCAATAATTGGACACTTGCATGCTTCACATTGTTATTCTTTTTTTTTCATTTGAAATCATTTAAAAATAATTTAAAGATGATCTTTCGAAAGTAAAAATATCAAAGTATCATTTGAACATGGTTTTTTTCTTGATTTTATTTTTTTTTCTCACCGAATTCAATCCCCAGATTCTTAGCTGTTTAATAATTGGGACATTTGACTTATCTCTCATTGAAAATCGAATGGTTTGTCAAATTGTAACTTTTGGGATCATTTTTTTAGTATTTAATTGAAGTTGAAAAAAAACATTTAAAAAAATTGGTATTTAATTATTTCTCATCGAATATTTTATTCATCTTTAAAATTGATTTTTTGCCGGAAATCCTTAAATTCTCGATTCAGTCCATGATTTTGTTATTCATTAATTTTTTTATTTTCATTTTTTTAATATTTACGTTTATAGAAATATTATTATAAATATTATAAATATTATATATATATATATATATATATATATATATATATATATATATATATATATATATATATATATATGGGAATAAATTTTTTATTATCATTACATTATTGATTTAAACAGTGAGTGAAATTTCTTCTTTGAAACCAATTTTGCAATTATATCGAAAATTGTTCACGTAACGCTTGAGTTTGGATTGCGACAGCTGCATAGGATCTATTTCCGGTTGGATTAACAGTCCATTAAGCGATGCAGTCCGTTTGCTGGCAACGTGACTATTCTCTCTCTCTCTCTCTCTCTCTCTCTCTCTCTCTCTCTCTCTCTCTCTCTCTCTCCGTCACTCTCACGGGGTTCTTCTGGCATCGGGTTTAATTTATGATTGGCCAGTTCCGGTGTGTTTTCATACCAATGTGTCGACGAATTAAGGTGGTAACGGGAGATTAAGCCGCGATATGAGTCCGAGCGAGAGTGAGACCGTTCATCGTATTTTCTCGCGGCTTGAATGAAGCTTTGTGCGATCATGTAAAAGGGAATGGGGGGCAAAATGGACACTGTGAGAAGATAACGATAAGATAAAGATTGAGAGTCAACAAAAAAATTCTCGGGGCAAATTGGACAATGCCGTAAATTTTTTTTTCTAAATTTCGAGTAAACGAGAAAAAAACGTTGAAAAAATGATTTTCTTCGCTTCTCGCATCAGCGCAACATCTAAAATACTTTTACCAAGCTGCTTATTTTTGCAATCAAATTTTCGGCGAAATTTAATTTTAATCGCAGTTGCGCTATCTAATATTCTTTTTACGATCATGAGGGGGTCGTTTTGTCCCCCGCACCTAATTTTGCTTTGGCTCTCGCATTATACTTTTTTTATTCATAAAAGTGGGTTACTATAATATTATTAGAGTAATTTTACACAATTTTAGTAACTTTTTAATTTTCAATTTTTTTCATAATTTTTTATGGTGTCCATTTTGCCCCACTTCCGCTATATGATCAGCAGGTGATTCCTAATCGGCGTGATACTTAAAATTTCCACAAAGTAAAAAAAAAAAAATTAATTCGCGGTGCTAGTCTCGCGTAAACAAAATTTCACAGCAACTTGCTGAAAAATGTTTTTGAGATCATTATTTGTCTATGAATAATACAAAAGCTTATGTTTTTATGACACAAAAAGGTGCAAGCCTCACAATTCGAGCCTCGAAAAGTGACGTTGCTAACGTTCTTTTGTTCGTTGGAAATCGCGATCGTTATATAAGTATATATAAGCCTCACGCAGCGGAGGTCGTAACCCTCGACCTACTGTGAAACTTCCGCAATGCATCGATTGACGCAATTTTTTCTTTTTTTCGTTCGTATCATTGCAAACCGTCAAACGCGACGGTAAAATTGGCCAAGTTTAATGCGAGAGGTTAATGCCTTCTTTTCCGCGAAGCAAAAAAACTTATTTCGAATCCATCGGTTTATTTTTAAGGCGTTAAACGCAGTCAGGATTTTTCAAGAATTCTTTCTGAAAAGCCATTTTAATTTATTAAAAATTAAGTAAAAAAATAAAAATAAATAGATAAATAAATAAAATAGAAAACTAAAAAAAAAATTAGTGAAAATTTGTATACATATTTTTGTAATTTTTAACTCTATTTTTTAATTTTTCTCTTTAAAAAATAATGATAATTAGGAGCCGCTGTAGCCGAACTTTTTGGCCTAAAATATGATCTCAAATTTTCAGAAGTTTTTATTTCATTTTTTAGGGGTTGCCTGAGCTAAAAAATCATTAAATTGAGGAAAAACATAAAGCGCAACCTTTTTTATATTAATGGAATTTTTTTCCCAGAAACTAGGGCCCAAAACAGATAAATTCGTCATAATTCGATAATCGGCAAAAAATAATTCCTATTTTTTTTGTATTTTAATTTTTTTTTTAAATAATTTCGTATTTTGATTGTTTCTTGTAGTGAGAATAACAACAACAAAAATATTTTTCTAGTGAAACTTGATTTATTTTCTTGGTTTACGAGTGAAACGACATTTTTCGAAAATTTATTAGCCTCGACGACCTGAAATAAAACGGACGATTCAAACACAATTAAAAAATAAAAAAATAGTGATTATTTTTGGCCCATTATCGAATTATGACAAAAGAATCTGTTTTGGGTCCTAGTTTCTCTGAAACAAATTTCATTAATTTGAAAAAGGCCCCTCTTTATGTTTTCTCTCGATTTAATGATTTTTTAGCTCGGGCAATCCCTAAAAAATGAAATAAAAATTTCTAACAATTTGAGGACATATTTTGGGCCAAACGAAACTCACGATTCATTGGACATGAAAATTCGAAAGGGTCGGGCCGATGACCACGTGATTTGACGTGAAATACCCCATATACTTGAATATATGTACATTACGAAAATAAAATTTGAAAAAATAGATTTTCTGAAAACTAAACCCCTTAAGGCTTTAGTTTTTGTCTAATTTCTGCTCAACCACGATTCCGTCGAATCCTCGAGGATTTTACAAGTGAATGCAGAATTTTGGCGCTTATTAATTAGCCTTTTGGACGTTATCATCGAATAACCGGGATAAGTGGCGAAATAACCAGTGATGGATAATAATTGTTTCAGTGGAAATTAACATTAATGATATTAATGATTTTGTGGAAGGTCTAATTTCTCCTAGATTGTCATTCGGTAACGCTCGTAGATTATCGTTGTATGGATCGTGGTATGAAATTATGCATGTATAACGATTGATGAATCAAGGAAATTGCTCCGCGTGTCTCCATCACTCTTGATGGCCGCTCTCGACGTTTCGCGTGTTACCGGAATATCCTGAGGCCATTCGCAAACTTCTCTTCATCATTCTCGTTTCCCTTTCCCTCGCTCTCGCTCGCAAATGAGCTCGCAATCAAGGATCTATTTACGACGAGAGAGAGAATCTAACGGTGTTCACGATGAGATAAGCTCGAACCCTTAATTTTCATTCGCGTTTTCTTTCCTTAACGATGGAGCCCTCTACTCGAGGAAATCCCACTCCGCGCAATCTTGTCATCTTTCCAGATCGGAAGTCGCGGATCAGGGGTTGATAATCCTTCGTTGACGAATCAGCGTTTTTTGAAAATTTTTTCTTTGCCAAATTCTCTTCCAAGAGGAAATAATTCCCAATAAAATTCGAACAAAAACTCTATAACGTTAATTTTTGAGTGGGAGATCATGGATCAACTTTTATTTAATTTAGCTTTAAACAAACGAAACAGAATAATTTTTTTCTCAAAGCTACGCTATTAATCAGTAATTTGCAATTTTGTAAATTATGCTATTTTTCTTCGAGTTACAATTTTTTATTAGGACATCAAAATTTTCCTCCGAATTGCTTCATTCAATTCATTAAAAAAATGTTAAACAAATAATTTTTTTATTATATTAATTTTTTTATTTAACAAAATTTGCTACGAAAAGAAAATTAAAAAAATAATTTTCCATTAAAATAAAATGAAATAAATATCTTTTCAAACTTTATCGAATCGTTTGATATTTTCAGATTCATGGAATGTCATGTCTATAGACAATCCGTATTTTAAAAAGCTTTGCGACTCAGACTTTTGATAAATAATTCATGCATTTCCATATACTTTGCTGATCACGCGTTCTTCTCCCCCCCAACAAATTTCATTGTTTCTCAGCAAACTGGCGTAATTTTCATTCGATATTATTCCGTCTGAACTCGATTTTGCAAACGCTTTTGTTCATTCACGCGCGGTCTCGTATGAATAATAATCGACCTCCTGATTCGCTCAATGATATCGATGATTTATAAAACGCGTTGTGACGAAGATTCCAGCCTTTTCTCCAACGCATGACCCAAATTCGTGTTCTTTCAATTACGTATCAATTCGATTTATCCGCGCTCTTGCAATTGCCGAGTAAAAAGGAAAACATCGCAGACTTTGCTCTCTTCCCGAAATCGAAAATTCTCCAATTGACCAACAAAGTAATTCGACATATTCCGAGGCCATTCTCGCCAACATTCCAAAATTTATTTTTATTCTGCTTTCCCGCATTGACAAGATTTTCGTGCTTTTAAACAAAAAATAGTTGAAATTTTTTTTTTAATTGGAATTTGCATTAAGGTAAATGTCCCAATTATTGGACAGCTAAGGACCTGGGGATTGAATTCGGTGAGAAAAAAATATAAAAACAAGAAAAAAACCATCGCTTTCATGTTCAAATGATACTTTGATATTTTTACTTTCGAAAAATCACCCTTTAAATTATTTTAAAATGATTTCAAATGAAAAAAAAGAGAATAACCATGTGAAGCACGCAAATGTCCCAATTATTGAACACTGGAAGTGCCTATGTCCCTAATATTGAACAGGCATGACCCAGTTATCGAACACTCTCGAGAATTCTTTTTCCGTTCTGAAAATATTATTTTGAGTACGATATTAAGAAATAAAAGCAAAATCAACACTTGAATAATCTTTTATTAATCATGTAAAAATACAAAAATATATATTTAGTCTCATTTGACAGGTTCATTCGTATTTGGTTTATTTTTGCTTTTCAACTCGAACTTTATTTTATTTCTATTTTCAGCTTCCTCGTTTTTATGTTCCGTTTTTATTTGATATTGTCGCAGCTATCTTGTATTTCGAGTGAAATATCGGAGAGCAAAAAATATTGAACATTACATTCGAATTTTTAGGTTACATTTGGGTTATATTCCTTTTTCCTTTTCTTTTTATGTTTATTGCACGAAAATACAAATAAAAAATATATTTGACGATCTTAGAGTTATTATTAGAAGAATAAAGGTAAGTTTATTCAGGAACTTACAGTTTATGTTTGATTAAATCCGATTCACACGATCTGTCACGCGTTAACTGTCTCGATGTTTCGATGGGTTTAATGACGCCATCTTGGAGAATTCGAGTGTTCAATAATTGGGACACACTGCATTTTCTATGTTCCAATGATCGGACACCGTATTTTTTTAACAAATAATTAATTAAAATTTTTTTTTTCAATTGTTATTTGTAAGAAATTTTCTGAGGAACCTGAAACGCCTTTACTTTTTGAGATGCGACAGTGATTTTTGTATGCCCTTACGCATGAAGCGGCGCGTCTTAGCAAAAACGATAAGCAGTTACCACGAGACGTCAAATCGTGTCACCGTTGCTGATTAAATAATTTTTTTCTCCATTAATTTAAAGCTTTTTTTGCACAAGAAGGTAACATTTCGATAGCTAAAAGTTCCATATGTGTAATGAAATTTTTATAAATAAGTTAATGCATACAGGTGAATGAGAAATAATAAAAATACAAGATAGTGTTCAATAATTGGGACCTGTTCACTAATTGAGACATTTACCTTATATCAATTTCAAAGTTCGCCCATTTGTTTGAATAAATTCTTCGTTACATAAAATCGTGATAAATTCTGTGAATTTGCATTAAACAATTGACGTTCGCGAGGCATTGTTTTTTTTTTTTAATAACATGATGAGATGCTTTGTAATACCGATAAGAAAATCTCGTGAGCTCGTTATTTCATACTTCATATCGTAGATTGTGGGAGATAAATTTTTCATGCTAGAAGAGAAGAAAAGGACTTCGTTGAAAAAAAAAAAATATTTTATCGCGATATCTCTCGTCTGCGTTTTTAACGTGCATTATTCGCGTCGTGTGAAGCACTTGTTTATCGGATATTCGTGATAAATTCGACGAGGAAATGTTTCGCGAAAAATTCATGCAAACGATTTTATGAGCCGAACACTCAATTCGAAAGGAAACAATGTTCTCACTGTTTTGTGCACGTTGTTGCGACGAGAAAATAAAATTGCCACTTCGAGGGAGAGGGAAAACGGATAATTATGTATCGTGGTCTCCGTTCCACTCTCCGTCTTCTAATTCCTCGCTGAAAGAATTTCCTTGAGGACATGCATACGAGCAAACATTATACAGAGAAATGAATTTTCCTCGTCGTAACTACTTGTCTGGCTTTGAGGTGGCCATTATATTCAATTATCGATCGTAGGATATCTAATCAAAAAGCAAAAAATGTTTCCATGAGATATGTATATAAATATTATATATATATTTATTTATTTATACATAGGGGGCAAAATGGCCACCCTGAGAAAATAGAGCTGCTAGAAAGTTGATGGAGTAAACTTATACATTTTCGTCCGCTTTATTTCCCATCATTTTCAAAATAAACCTTATTAATAAATATGGGGCATTCCATCCCAAATCGAACAGTTTGAAAAACTTTTATTTTATTTCCTCAATTTTTTTATATTTTTTAGTACCCATCAAAAGACCCTTTCTGTTAAATTTTGAGATTTTTTTTATTACCCGTTCAAAAGATATTAAATTAACAAAAAAAACCGCTCTTTTTATGATATTTTGGTCATAACTTCTTTAATAATGGTTCAAATTGAAAGTTTAAAAAAATTTTTTTTTGTTTCTTATGGCCTTTTCAGAAAAAAATATAACAAGAATATACGACGTGTTTTTGAATGAGTTTTTTGAGTTTTAAACGTTAAATCGCGTTTTTAAAAGTGAATGTCATTTTTATTTTTTTTAAATTTTTTTGTTCAAACAATCTATCTATTCAACAATTTTTAAGACTATTCTGATCGTGGGATCTCAATAACTACTTTTTTTCGATTTTTGAAAATAAATTTTTTTTTTTTAAATAAATGATTATGAATACCAATTTTTGTTACATTGTTACAATTTTTGTTATATTTTTTTCTGAAAAGGCCATAAAAAACAAAAAATTTGTAAAAAAAACTTTTTATTTGGACCATTATTAAAGAAGTTATGACCAAAATACCAAAAGATTAATATCTTTTGAACGGGTAATCAAAAAAATCTCAAAATTTAACAGGAAAGGTCTTTTGATGGGTACACAAAAATATAAAAAAATTGAGGAAATAACAAAAAAAGTTTTTTAAACTGTCCGATTTGGGATGGAATGCCCCATATACAAATCAATAAGAACTAGTAAAACATTATAATTAAAAAAAATGGTTTTTTCTACAAATATTTAAAAAAAAAATTAATATATTCGTCAGAATAAAGACAAAAAATGGAAAGCATTTGTGTTTTGTAATTTTTGCTCGGAGAATACTATTAAATAAATAAATAAATAAATAAATAAATAAATAAATGAATAAATAAGAAATAAATAAATAAATAAGAAATAAATAAATAAATAAATAAATAATTGTTTTTAAATCAACTGTTTTATAGAATTTTTCATATTGCGATTAGAATATTCTTTTTAAAGGATCAAACTGATATTACAAACAACACTTAATGTTATTCAGCGAATTGAAAAAAAATGGAGAATTATTCTTTTTCGTGAATTTCGCTCGAAGACTATCTGTAAGTATAATGCAGCTATTCTTATGTGATTTTTAATTCGATTTGAGACGAGCGCGAGAATCTTTTTTTGCATTATTATGCCCCCTTGCTGGCACAATGTCCGGTATAGAACTTTGGTATCGAGCTGCGTGCACATAATATCTATCGTTTCCGCTCGTTCGGATCTACGGTTTCCGTGCCAGAGAGAATACTCGCTGTTACGTAAGTAATTCCAGCGCGCGGAAGGCCCGTCGTCTCTTACAGCTATTACAGGTGAATGTGGGGCAAAATGGATGAGCCGGACGGTTTAACGACCTTCATTGATTCATCGAGGTAATTTAAAACGACAAGAAAAGCTCTTTTTGATTGTATGGTCGTAACTTTTTCTCAGAGTCTCAACAGTTAATCAATCAATGACATGTAAATAATTTTGAAATTTCTAAATTTCTAAATTTTATAATTTTTATTTTTTAAATTTTTAAATTTTAAATCTAATAAAGTTGAAAATGTTTTAAAAATTAAAAAATCCTTTTTTTTCAGACAAAAATTGAACACACTACAATTCACGTCGATTAACGATCAAAAGCGTTTGGGCATTTAAAAATGCTTAGAATATTTGGAGAGTGAAAGAATCCATACTTTTGAAATTAGAAAAATTGTTTTGCAATTTCGAAATACGTAGTAAAATACCCGAGAAATTTCGTAGAAGCTGAGAAAAAAATTGTTAAAATTTTGAATCCAGGTTCCTCCCTCAATATTTGCCACGGTCCATTTTGCCCCACATTCTCCAATACTGCAGTATGGAAAATGCAACGCGGCCGATATTTCCGTAAACGCGAAGTGGGAAACAAGCGTGTTTTTCGTTTACACAGCGAAAGTGCGCGAATTGTTTATTGTCATAGATACATTTTCAAAATTTTCTCGCTCATGCATGCAAGAAAATGCGTCACTCGGATTTTCTTCTCTCTATCTCTCTCTCTCACTCGCCCGATAGTGTTTGGCGTGAAAATTCGTCAGGGAAAAATTATCGCACTCGGAATTGCAGCCGCGTGTGAAAATTCATCTCTCTGGCGCGATTAAAAATAAATTCACGAGTTTCATTCGCGTTCTACGTGAATAATCGTTCATAATTTCGGAGCCAAATTGCTTTTTCATCGATGTGGTATTTTTAAACAAATTTGTTGCGCACTGGAAAAGCTTTTATCGGCATTTTAGTGTTTTCGGGGTCTTACCGTCGGTCGGTAAAGAGGAAAAAACATTTAAATCTATTTCATGCCCATAAAATTTATCATTTCGCCTATAAAATTAGACGAACCTTATCGCCATATTGTTTTTGGAGTCCCGATTGGAGAATTTTTTTTTCTCCCTCACCGACTATTTTTTTCTTCATCCTAAAAAGAGGCGAACCACCATTTTGTTTACCAAACAAACACGTGCAAGAAAGTATGATTATCGCTCGCATAAATATAGATATCTTTGATGTATCTTGTGTAAACACATCCGCGATTAGATCAATACATCCAATAAAAAAAAGAGGGGAGGGGGAAATTACGAGAGTGAGGATATCGCGATAGGAAAACATCCTTTGGGAATTTTTCAATACAGAGATGGAAAATGAAATAATAATAACGCGATAACGATCGATTGCACGTCGTTTCGAAAATAACAGAATAGATGGGACAGCAATCGTTTTTATTCGTCAATCGATTGACGGGTTTGTAGAATGTTTTAATAAGAAAATACAGATTTTCCAAATGAAAATGTCGCCTTCAAAATTGGTAATGCAGACTCCCTTTTTTGCTGGTAAATTTTTCAATCGTTTATCCGTTCTTCAATCTTTTTTAATCAGCAAAGATCTAAAATATTTTTTCCACAGTTTGTTATCATTTTCAAATCATCGCGTCATTTAATTCCTCCGATGGAAATGATTTTCATAAAAATATTTTGGCTCACAGCGGAACGTTGCTTCAAACGACAGTTTTTAATAGTCGCTCGTTCGACCGGGCCGAATACGAAAACACGAATCCAAGAGCTTTTTGCTCTCGTGCACATCATAATTCATGCCGAACATAAATATGTTTATATATGGGGCAATCCATGCGAAACCGACCAATCCCTTACCCCGACCATTTTTGATTTCGTTGAAAATTTTCTATTTTTTTGTACGTACTGAAAAAAGTCTTTCAGAATTTTTTTAGATTTTTGTCTTAAGTCTCTAGCCACAAAAATTTTTTCAAAATTTCACACAATTTTTTAAAAATGCTCATAAATTTAAAAAAAAACGCAGATATCAAAATAAGACAAAAGATTTCTTTTTTCGTCTAGATTTGTAGTTTTATAAAAAAAAAAATTGAAATTTATTTCCTTATGTTTTTGTTCAGTATTAAAAACGAAATATTTTTTTTTAACTTGGACTTTTTTTTATTTTTTTGAAAAAATTCGCCACTTCCATGGAGACATTTTTACAAGTAGTGAAAAATTCGCAGCTTGTGATATTGATAATTTATATTTGTTGTGTATTTTTGAAGTTATACGTAACACTAAAAAAATAATCGTGTAACGTATAACGTCGAAAATAGATTAAAAAATACAAGTTATGAATATCGCAAGCTGCGAATTTTTTCGTACTTGTAAAAATGGCTCTCGAAAAGTGGCGAATTAAAAAAAAATTAAAATAGTCCAAGTTGAATATAAAAAATATTTTGGGTTTGAAATTTAAAAAAAAAACATATAACAACGAACATCGATATTATTTTTGTATTTTTTTAAATAAAACTACAACTGAAGACGAAAAATAGAGATCTTTTATCTCATTTTGACAACTCCTCTTTTTAAAAAGTTATAAGCATTTAAAAAAATGGATGTGAAATATTGAAAAATTTATTGTGGCTAGAAGGGTTGAGACAAAAATCTTAAAAAATTCTAAGAGGATGCTTTCAGTACGTACAATGAAATATAAAACTTTCGACAAAATTAAAAATGGTCGGGGTCGCGGATTGGTCGCTTTGGTATGGAATGCCCCATATATACACACGAGAGGTGGATGTTGGCGTCATCAAGTGGACATATTAACGAGCGAATATTATACAGAGATATTCATGTATAATTTATGTATCAATATACAGTATATCCGGCCAAGGAAGTAAACATCCTTGGATATACATTCACGCCAAGACATTCGAGAGATTCTCGTGCGTGTTTTTTCAATCGCATTATGCACGACTATGTATCAGTGATGCATATTAAATTTTTTCAATGGATAAGCTTTCATCATGAGGAAGCGAAGAAGAAAAAAAACTTTCGACAGTTCTCGACGATCCAAGCGTGAGCGACTTTGCTCCAAATTTTCGTTTTCAGAGGCTCTGAGCATTTTTTTTTCTTTTTTTTTTCAAACGCACGGTTTCAACCGGTTTTTCGCTCGGTCTGGCACGCACCTAATATACGAACGATGTCGGGCTTCTCGCTCGTGTACATATACCGCTCCCTTGTATCGCGTGGCACATTTACGACATTAAAATTCTATTCCTCTACCAGAAAAAAGTCTCCATTGCAATGTAATGTCTTCGAATTATAGCGCAGGAAATTCCTGTTAAAGAAACCGTGTTCCGTTTGAGTCGAAATCGAGTTGACTCTTATATCGAGGACTCTTATATCGAGGACTCTTATATCGAGGACTCTTTGATATCGAGGACTCTTATACCGAGGACTCTTTTATATCGAGGACTCTTATATCGAGGAATATTATATCGAGGACTCTTATATCGAGGACTCTTATATCGAGGACTCTTATATCGAGGACTCTTTTATATCGAGGGCTCTTATATCGAGGACTCTTATATCGAGGACTCTTTTATATCGAGGACTCTTATATCGAGGACTCTTTTATACAGAGGACTCTTTTATATCGAGGACTCTTTTATATCGAGGACTCTTATATCGAAGACTCTTATATCGAGGACTCTTATATCGAGGACTCTTATATCGAGGACTCTTATATCGAGGACTCTTATATCGAGGACTCTTATATCGAGGACTCTTTGATATCGAGGACTCTTATACCGAGGACTCTTTTATATCGAGGACTCTTATATCGAGGAATATTATATCGAGGACTCTTATATCGAGGACTCTTATATCGAGGACTCTTATATCGAGGACTCTTTTATATCGAGGGCTCTTATATCGAGGACTCTTATATCGAGGACTCTTTTATATCGAGGACTCTTTTATACAGAGGACTCTTTTATATCGAGGACTTTTTTATATCGAGGACTCTTATATCGAAGACTCTTATATCGAGGACTCTTATACCGGGGTCTCTTATATCGAGGAGATGTTACGGTACACTTTTTTTCCTGCAAAAACATCACGGCAGAGTTTTCACTGCTGTAAATGATCATTTCTGGTAGAGAAATAATCGGTAGAGCTGCTCATTGTGCCTGTCGCTTATTTTTCTCGAGCTGGTTTTACACGAAGATAAAAGCCCTCGCTTCGGGCCGCGAAGCTGCGTGTATATCACACTCTCGGTGTATGTTACGTGTCTAACAGAGGCAGTATGAAAGAGCGGAGAGATGGAAGAACATCGAGAGCCGGTCGAGTATCGACCAATTGGCTCCGAGAATGGTGCACCACGTGGTTTCTTCGAGCATCTCGCGTACACGTGGTACCCTCGAGGCGTTTGGAGGTCACGCAATGGAGCAAAACCTTTTGCGTTGCGCGCATGCGTATCCCCCCAGGTCTCTTTCATAGCAAACTAACATACACACACTTGCAATATTCCGAATGAAAACGCTTTTTGATCGAATGAAATTCGAAAGGAGACGCTTTGACGATTCCTCGCTTATTTGTATTCTCTTTTGGAAATTTATATACGTCATTGAAGGTACCATTTTTCGTCAAGATTTCCGAGAACAAATGAGTCACAATGTGTGCCGAAACAAAAACACCCTTCTCTTTTCTCGGCAATACTTTAGTTCATTTTCTCACGACATTTAACGGCATTTAAATGTCTTTCAAGAGCGGAAATCTCATTCAGAAAGATAAAGGAGTGCATTTTTTTGCAACAATTTTTTCTCACCTTCGATGAGACGGAATTTTTTGAAAATTAGCATTCTCTCACAAATTTCGATATTATGGGACAATGATACATTGATTTGCCATAATTTTAGATCGATCATTATTTTTTCACAAGACACATTTTTTCCTTCGTTTATTTCACAGGAATGTTTGTTTAATTTTGCAAACAGTAGTCAAAGAATTTTCGAGCTAGAATTGCATGAGTGATTAAATTTTAATGGCTCATATATTTCGTTTTGATAACACTATCATGAGCTCCTGACGAAAACAAAAATATTATTATTATTTGCATACACGTATATCTCTTCGAGTGTTTTATCGACGAATTGCTTCTATGTAGGGGAATGTGGGGAAAAATGGGCATCGTAAAAAGATAACGAAGTTAAAACGGCTCCGCATCGTGTAAACTCGTTGCTTTTGATCTAATTTTTTTAGGGCTCTTTCCATTTTTCCCGCCGATTTTCAAACTGCTCCCATTTCTACAAAAATTCAGTTATCAACGTGTACCAAAAAACCATGAAATAAAAAAAATACAACAAAATATCGAAATTCATTTTCATATGTTTTTTTCTTCAGTTTTTTCAGTTTTTCAGTTTTGAAAAAATTCACCACTTCTAATTTTTACAAGTACTAAAAAATTCGCAGCTTGTGATATTCATAACTTATATTTTTTGTCTATTTTTGAACTTATACGTAACACTAAAAAAATAACGTGTAACTTATAACTGCAAAAATATATTTAAAAAATACAAGTTATAAATATCGCAAGCTGCGAATTTTTTAGTATCTGTAAAAATGTCCCTCAAAAAGTGGTGAATTTTTTGAAAAAAAATCAAAATGGTCCAAGTTAAAAAATATATTTTGGGATTAAAATTGAATAAACATATGAAAATGAATATCGATATTTTTTTTGTATTTTTTTCATAAACCTACAACTCAGGACGAAAAAAAAGATCATTTATCTTATTTTGATATCTC
Source organism: Alloplasta piceator (assembly GCA_946863875.1). Taxonomy (NCBI): domain Eukaryota; kingdom Metazoa; phylum Arthropoda; class Insecta; order Hymenoptera; family Ichneumonidae; genus Alloplasta; species Alloplasta piceator. Next base: position 2,084,766 of record OX333079.1, on the reverse strand, counting down.
CGTTTTTTTGAAAAGTTATGAGCATTTAAAAAAAAAATTGTGTGAAATTAAAAAAAAAAATCTTGTTAGAAAGGTTGACACAAAAATTTGAAACAATTCTGAAAGACTGCTCTCCAGACGTACAAAAAAATAGAATTTTTTCAACAAAATAAAAAATGTCAGGGTTACGAATTAGTCGGTTTCGTATATGGAATATAATAATACTTTTTTACGTTTTAAAAGATTATTGCAATGTAAAATTTACCGCGAATTTCAAATCTCACGGACTTTTTGTAAAAAAAAAAATTTATTCGTTAAAAAAAACAAGTAAATACCGAAAAAATATTTTTCTTTTCTGTATTCAGTGGAAAAAAAAACATTTTTATGAGCTTTGAAAAAAATAGATTAAAAAGAATGTTCGTGGGTGCTCATTCTGCACCGAGGTGCTCATTTTGCCCCACATTCTTCCATAATTCAGGAGTGAAATCATCGACGAGAATTTTTCGCTCACATACTGCGTGATAGACAGCGCTGTTTTATCGTTATATATATAATGCTGTTTGATAGGTATTTCCAGAATAGATGGCACACTTTTTCAAAAAAGTCTTTTTCAGACGATTCTCTAACGCTTTTTCGATATTTGTTTGTAAAACATTGACGTGTCTGAAGAATCATTATTTAAGCTGATTTATGATTTGAGATTTAAAAAAAAACGTTGAAACCCTTTTTTGCATTTTTTTTTGTAAATTAAATAACGAATAATGGACTAATACATGTATTTTCGAAATCGTACTAGTCTGCTCTTTATCGAGCGTAAATATTAATTATCATATCTTTATAATAACATCGTATCGTGACTCCCGGCGAAAACAAGATACTATTATTATTATTATTATTATCAGTGTGTATATTCAAGTGTTTCATTATCAAATAGTTCGATGCATAATTCAGGCATGAAATCATCGACGAAAATTGGTCTCGTGTTATCGGATTGAGCTTTTTTTTCATCGCATTTTTGTTTTCATTGAGTTCTTGAGGGAATGACAGAATGCTTTCCAGAAGCCAGAACATTGCCATTCCTCATTGGTTTACTTGATTGGTGAAATTATTATGTAAATATTGAATCGAATGTGGATTCGACCCTTTATGCTGCTGCCTTTCTCTATAAAATTTTATATACTTAGCCCTTCGTCTGTAAACGTGGGTCATTTGTGTCCTCTACTCCAAATTGTTTTCGCCAATTACTTCCGAACGAGCGACCAAAAAAATATATGTAAACATAAACTTTGCACAAATTTTATGGTTGGTATATCAAGTTAAAGGTTTCGAACAGTAGCTCAAATTTTATTAAATTTTTCCGAGCTCATTAACCCTACAAAAAAACGGCCGGACGCGAAAGACCCAGGTTTACAGACGACGGGTGCCAAAAAAACGTCCACAGACGAAGGGTTGGAATTGCATAATTGACGAAATGATATACGTCAAACCGTGGAGATATCGATCTTTGTTTCTAAAAATGCAAAAAGAAAGAAACTTGTGGACGATTCTGTTACGCTTTGTATATTTTTGCCCGATGAACAAACTCCAACGCCACAAAGTTTACTCGGTCATTAACCTCCGAGCGCGTGAATCACGCGAATTTTTAAACAAACGAGATTTATATATGTATTTTAAAAAAACATCACTCGATACGTGGGACAATAAAAGACTTGGGAGTTCAAAAATACTATGCAGATTATGTTTGTCTTGGCTCACTTTTTTTTCGTGCCAATTTACACCGTGCGAGCATAATGACTCGCGAAATAACGCGATAACTCGAGAAATTCCTCCATGATGTTTGATCTGAGAGCCGGTGAAAAAATCCGTTAAACCCTAAATATAAAAAAAAAATCACCTCGAATACAGAGCTCAGGCATTTTTGTATTCGTCGAAGGCGTTGAATGCATTTTTTCGTACATTTAATTTCAGGGAACGCCAACTTCTGAGACTATATGAAAAATAACCCTCTGCGGATCATATGGGTCATATCTGTCCCAAAAGAAATTTCCCCCTCAAATATCTCCCGCGGATCTTTGAAGGGTAGGGCTTCCCTCCCCACCCTAAAAAAACTTGGTAGTGAGGGGTACTCGATGCCCAAAGTGATCTAGTAATTCCTGTGCGGGCAACAGCCAGGTGAAATCTGGGGTGGGTCAGATTTGACCCACGTGATCAGGGGTGCCAATATTTTGTCAACGTAAGTGAATTTGTTTTTCATGCTTTCTTTTCTTTAAAAAAATAATGTCATTTACTTATTCATACATTTTGTAGAATTCTTTGATAAAAAAAATTTAGAAAACATTTTATGATGGAATTCAGATGCCAAAATAAATATACTTTTTCAAATGAGCAGACTTGGGACATTTTTTTTTTCTGAAAGAGTATAGTTTCAGCTACAAATCTGCGTAAGATTTTTTTGCTTTATGTTAAACAGAAAAAAAATTGTGATTTTTTCCGTAAAAAAACTTTTTTTCGAAAATAAGCTTTTTCCAATCAATTTATTTAAAAATGAGAAAATGCAACGGCTTTACAAACTATTAGACCTTAAAGTAGAATCAGTAAAGAGTATTCCTGAATTTTTTCCGATTTTTTCCTCTTTAAATACGTGAGATACAAGCTGCAGGACAGATATGACCCGTATGATCCGGGGTGCCGGAGAAATTCATATGGCCCGCGGTGGGTTAATTGAACGCGATATTTACATGATTTAATAATTTACAATGTAATTATTTCACATTAACGTCACTCATGCAATTAATTTCATAGTCGCAAAAATAAAGAAAGATAATTTTGTTGACTCTCCATTTCACAGACCAGACAACGTGTCGACCACATGATCGAAGATAAAAGGGGGAAAAATGGCTGATAAATATCCGGGATGAAATGACCAGGGAATTATAATTTTTTTCTGATATTACTTCGAGAGCGATAAAAACAGATTCGTCGATGAATGAGCTTGAGATAGTCTCCTTGCTCCGGAATTATTTTTCTATTACTGGGAAAAGCGACTCTGTTTCGTTGAAAATTTTCTGCTGATTACAAACGCGAATAAATTTCGCGCGTTCAATCGCGCTCGAAATGACCGGACTATTGAATGAAATTGTATTGCGATGCCGAAGCCACGCGAGAGAATTTTCAATTGTGGGTCAAGGAAAACCACTTGAATCTAATCAGACCGTGCAAAACTGGTTCAATCCGAATTTTATCGTCTTGCAAACAAAAAATGCCCGGGTTTTTTTTTAAATTCCTGATGAAAAAGTAATTCTATTTTTTTTCGAATTCTGAGCCCGACGTGAACTTCATTGTCGATAAACAAGAAGAGAAAAATAAACGTGGAAAATACATTTGAAAAAAAAAGCTTTAAAAACAGTGAACTCGAACGTCCACGAAGAGAGAAATTCCACGTAACGTTTGGCTGAATTAATCGGGAGAGCATATCGCTGGCAAATGCGTTATCTCTCTTTGTCGCGAGACAAATATCCCGGCGAGTGGGGGTAAGGGAGGAGAAAAAATGATCTAAGGAGGGGGATCGAGGGGAATCGATGGATCGCAGGCGCCGAACAATCTGCTGGGACCGATCCGCGTTTGTTTGAATGTCGCGCTTGAAAAACCTTCAGACGCTATTATATACCCAACCTATTATATTGAAACGAGGCAAATTTCTTATTTTCTATTTTTTTTTTTCAAATAGTTCAACAGAGCTGCAGTTTGTTGATAATTTTTCTGCTTCAACTCTCATCGTCGAGACACGATTTTTTTATGTGGAAAAAATCCTGGCGGATAATTCAGAAGGACGAAAAATTTTCAAAGGTCGTTTCGAGCGTTTGATGATTTTTATTTTTGGCAATATTTTGCAATATTCAAATAAATTATAGAAAAAATTTCTTTGAATCGAATAAATTTTTTAAATATTTTTCAAATTTCAATTTCGTCCAACCATTTTGATTGTTTGATTTCAGTCGCGAGTTTTTAGATATTCGACTATGGTAAAATTCAGTATATTGAAATTCAAATGATTGCGCAGTGACGCGATTCTAATGCGCGCGTAACTTTCCGCTCGATCGTTGGAAACACGTAGCGCGTTTTTAAGTGGGGATGAAAGTGAGAAAAAACGTCTTATAGAGAGAGAGAGAGAGAGAGAGAGAGAGAGAGAGAGAGAGAGAGAGAGAGAGAGAGAGAGAGAGAGAGAGAGAGAGAGAGAGGAAAAGAGGGGAAAAATCTGCTTCGCGGTGCCATACAGTCTACCGAGTCTCGAGTCTGTGACGACATCAGCTGATGATCTAGCGAGCAAAAAGAGGGGCTTGAGACTCCGAGAATGGCGCGCGGTTCGTCTGACACGAAATAAAACATGATCGCAGTATGTCATTATGTACATTGCATAATTTTCATCGTGGAATGTTCAAACGAGCCAAAATAATCGACAAGAAAAATTGTAGAAAATTCTTGAATCTAATAACGATTTCTGCAACGGAATGGAAAATCGATTTATTGAAATTTAATACAAGTCTTGCTTTGGTATTAAATAAAATTAATCACCAAATTTTTTCATTGATTCGATATTGAATGAATTAATCTTTTTAATGGCAATACACGAATTTAAGAAAAAAAAATGTAACCGAGCCAAAATAACAATAAACAAACTTCGGAAAAAAATCGATTAGTTGTTATTCAAATAAAATTTTTTGAATAGTATTTTTTTATTTAAATAATTCATTCAACGTCGCAACAAGATCCAAGTTTTTTTTTCCAATTTTATTAAATCTGAATCAAAATGTAAAAAAAATTAACCCCGAGAAAATCAAATTTGGTAGATCAATAATCATGTTCATTTGCAAATAAATAAAATAATAATATCGTTAAATCTGGCATTTAATATGTCGATTTAAATTGTCGATAGAAAGGGGCAAAATCGATTAATTTTTATTTACATAATATTTTTTGAATAGCATTTTTTATATTTGTATAATTCATTCAACGTCGCATCAAGTTCCAAGTTTTTCTCCAATTTTATTGAATCTGAATCAAAATTAAAATTAAAAAAAAAAAGCCGTGAGAAAATAATATTTTGTAGATCAATAATTATGTTCATTTGAAAATGAATAAAATAATAATATTGTTAAACCTAGGATTTAATGTATCGATTTAAATTGGCGATATAATTAGAAGAGGAGAAAATCGATTAATTTTTATTTAAATAATATTTTGTAAAGAGTATTTTTTAAAATTAAATAATTCATTCAACGTCGCATCAAGATCCAAGTATTTTCTCCAATTTTATTAAATCCGAACAAAAATTAAAAAAATAAATAAATAAACCGCGAGAAAATCAAATTCGGTAGATCAATAATCATGTGCATTTGCAAATAAATAAAATAATAATATTGTTAAACCTAGGATTTAATATGTCGATGTAAATTGCCGATATAATGAGAATGAGAAAAAATCGATTAATTTTTATTTAAATAATATTTTTGAAATAGTATTTTGTTAATGTAAATAATTCATTCTACGTCGTAGCAAGATTCAAGTTTTTTCTTCAATTTTATTAAATCCGAACCAAAATTAAAATTAACAAAAATAAACCGCGAGAAAATCAAATTCAGTAGATCAATAATCATGTGCATTTGCAAATAAATAAAATAATAATATTGTTAAACCTAGGATTTAATATGTCGATGTAAATTGCCGATATAATTAGAACGAGAAAAAATCTATTAATTTTCATTTAAATAATATTTTTGAAATAGTATGTTGTTAATTTAAATAATTCATTCTACGTCGTATCAAGATTCAAGTTTTGTCTCCAATTTTATAAAATCTGAACCAAAATTTAAAAAAAGTAAACCGCGAGAAAATCAAATTTGGTAGATCAATAATCATGATGTTCAGTTGCAACTAAATAAAATAATAACATTTTTAAAGCTAGGATTTAATTCGTCGATTTATATTGCCGATATAATTGGAAGGAGAAAAAATGAACCAACCTTTTCTGCGTCCAAATGGCCCGTAAAACGTGCCGTTTTTACCGATAACGTTGTCATCGATGTACTTGAGCAATTTGCTCGTATCCTCGCCTTTTTTCGCGGCGATTGACTTTGCTGGGCGCGGCGGTTGTCCCGAATTAGATGCGTTTATTTGTGAATTATTGTTCGAACTCGGGGAATAAGTCGAAGCGACGCTACCGTCGTTTGAATTTATCGACGTCGATTGATGATTAAGAACGCCCGATCCGAGCTGCTGCTGCTGCTGCTGCTGCTGTTGGCCCGGATAACCGGGCGTCGTTTCCTCGGGCAACGAAACGATTCTCCTCGCCGAGCCGCTCCAGCTCTTCCCGCTCGAAATCTTTACCGAGCAGCTCATCCTCTCATAGTGTATTACGATTTTATCAACTTCCGGTATGCACCTTTTTCTCTTCTTACACACCAAAATCTTAAAATTACATGAAAATCGCGAATTCACTTTTCACCTTGACTCAATTATTCGCACAGTGTTTTTTTTTCTTTACTATTATTCTCGCAAATCGATTCGGCGATTTTTCAAATCAACCTCGCCTCATTCTCCCTTTCTACATATTTTTTTTCCTCCCAATTTGGGAATCGATCGATTAAATTTTTTGAAAAACGTTACGAAATTGATTTCTCAAAGTTTGTTTCAATCTTTTTTCTTCCGTTCAACTTTCCACAGTGAGAATATTCGTTTGGAAAAGTGCTACGAATGGTTTTCGTCAATTCTTCACGAGTGTTTTATATATATATAACGTTACCCCCACTCTGATGCAGTGACGACGATTTTACCGTGAGTCGATAACGGAAAATGCACTTTTTTCTTATCGAAAAGGCGATCAGATTCGAGAAGAATACGCGGAAGAATTGTGGATATTAAAAAAAAGCTCCGATAGTTTTTTCTAGCTTTGTCTATTTTTTCACGTGTCTCAACTTGAGAAAATATGCTCAGTACTTTTCGTTTGACGAAAAATCGCCGTGTTTCTCCAGTTAAAAAAAAAAAACGCGACCTTTCTTCTCCCCTCTTTACACGAGGCTCTATTTTTCCGATCGAAGCTCGAAAAAACTGCTTATCACGTGAAAAACCAAGCGCGACTTCGTCCCACTGCGAGCGTCGAAACGCGACTGAGGAACGCCGATGGCAAAGAGTAGCTCGAAGCTCACGCAGCTCAATTTTACGCCAATGGACGACGCGAAGCTTCACGGGGATACGATAGAAAAAAAAGGAAAGGGAAATTGGGAGGAGAAAGCTAAAAAGCACTGTATCCCGAAAGTCGATGAATTTTCACGAAGCTCTGACTTTTGAGCGTTGATTCACCGGGCAACGAGCCCCGATATTCACTGTTCGAGGAACGCCGCGAGACTGAATGTCTGGCGCGGTTGACGCTTTTGCAGCGCTATATCTCGATATCACGGCTTTTCCCCCCTCCCTCCACTTCGCGATCCGCCAAACTCTCCTGGATTCTTTCTTTCTCTCTTCCTTTCTGCGTCTTGATACACAATGAGAGCTTTTGTTGAGCTATCATCTCGAGCCCCGCGGAATCATGCCTTTGCCTTCGACATCGAGTTTCATGACGTCATCTTTATTTCTCCGTCTCTCTCCCACTGTCACGTTGTGTTCGTGAGCGTCGAACGCGCAGACGCGCGTTTCCACGTACGTGGAAAACCACTCGCTCGAAATTGCCCGCGAATTTTTCTAAGATAGACCTTATTGCGGTGATCAATTGAATGCACTGAGAAAAAAAATGGTTGAATATGCAAAATCGTTTAGTTGAATACGTGCAACTAAATATTTAGTTGTACAATCCAAATTTTCGTTGCCTGAACAATATTTTGGTCAACCGAAATGCGGAATTATTCAAGAAACTAATTACTTAGTTAGACCAAATAAATGTTAAGTTGCCCGTATTCAACTAACGTTTTCGCATATTCAACCATTTTTTTTCTCAGTGTGCAGTTGCAAAAAATCTGGAATAATTATCAAGCAACACGAAAACCGAAAAAAAATGTTCCAGTCAGTGATCTTTATTTCCATACTGTCATTATTATTTATTAACACGAATTGCTGTCATCAAAGTGGCACACTCACAAAAAGTAGATTCCCATCATGAAATTCTTTATTGAGAAAATATAGACAGGGCTTGATATCTCAAGGAATGTATATCGATGGGAAATCGATGGCTGATTACAATTATGCAATAAACTAAATTAAATCTTCGCGAGAAATAGGCGAAACATAATAGCGCACTTTTGCATTGATACTAATATACAGAATATTTTTCTTAAACAGGGTGTATTTTTTAAAATATTATATTCATCATTCACAAACTTTAAAAAGAGATGTATTTTTGATAAATCAATCGAGATAAACGGTGAGTGTGAATTATCGTATCGCTCGAAATTGATCCCGTAGATTTTTGACAATTCCAGCTATTCGCAAGCGTACTACGCGTCGATCAATTGCCGTCTCAATGATAAAACAAATTGTAGCGCAACCCAATCCAACCCCCAGAATCGCGAAGGCAAAATTCAAGTCACTCAGAGCAAAGATCCTCACGTTACCATTCTTCTCCTCGTTCCTATTACTTTCGATAGTGCGTAATTGCTCCTCAATCTGTTTATATTTAGCATATTGGAAGAGGCCGGCTTCGACGAGTCCTCGGACCAATTTATTCATTCTTCGTTCCAAGGACCAGTCCTTTCGGATACCCCAGGCGATATACGTATCATCAATCAGCTCTTTCGATAGGTGAAGTTTATATTTGGCAGCGAGCTCAGTACCAACGATAAACGAAATAATGCAAGCGGCCGAACGCGGATAACGCAACACGTAAATCGTACAGTTCGGATTTTCCACGACGACGTAACGTTTTTCAAAGGCTCGATCACTGAAGATTTTTTCGAAATAAAGATGTCCGTAAATCGTGAGATCGGACTTAGCTAGATCGAGCATCGAATCGATGTTCGGAAGGAGTATTCGCTTCGACAGTAGAGCAGCGAGTTGTCCCTGATAAATACCCAAAATAGTGATCACAAATACAAACAGGCTGGTAAGATAGATTCTCGATCCTACGGTAATGGGCGATTTAACGAGACACGAGTTGAAAATTATACGAGTGGTATTTAGAACAGCCGTAGTCAGATGCTGGCGTAAAAAATATTTCATAAAAATCACCGTAACGATGATAACGAGACAAACACCGATTCTGGAACTCCAGTCGAGTACAGAGGCGAGTTTGCCCAATTGAGACTCGTAACCTCTGTATTGCGTCACAATAGATAGTCCCCCCGTTATATACGGATATAAAGTCCAGTCGCGAATAAATAAAGTATGAAGTGCGATGTCACTTGTCCCATTGCGGATACTATCGCGGATTGTTTCGAATTTTTCGTGCACCAACAACTTGACCGTCGCGTTAATTTGGCGAAATATACTTGGGGCCAAGTAGCTCATCAGGCTACTAACTCCGGTGTCATTTTTCTCTCTGAAAAATAACCATCGAAATCTGGCTTCAACGTTCACACGAATCTCATAGCCGCCGAGATCTTTGGTCTTGTCGAAGTCAATATTGTGGCATGCATCACGATTGTTGCCAAATTTTCGCACCAACAGAGCCCAAGGATGATCATTTTCGCCTCGATATATTTTCTCCAATTTCCATGGTTTCGGCGCATCTCTCGTATAAGGATTGAAGCTATAAATCAATGGTACTTCCGTGCCGTGAACGCACATAAACTTTGCCTCCAGTAGATTAATGTTCCAGGCTGTCGATAGAATCTCGTAGGCTCTTGAGCAACCGTCCTCGCTGATCGGCCAATCGAATATGTAAAAATTAGCCATGTGGTACCACCATCGTGATTTCTTGATCTCCATGAGAACAGCCTCGAGTTCGATCGATGAAGAGACAGCGATCGCAAAAATTTGTAGTCTGTATCGAGATATTTTCGATACCGGTCCGTTATTCACTATTCTCTCAGAATTACCGAGCAACACTACGGGAGCCAAAAATTCATCGGTCGACAGTGCGGTGATGAGTGAAACGGGTGAATTTCCACCGATGCCTATTACGTTTGTTTCCGTTTCGTAGCAAGTTTTGATTACTTTTACCTGGATGAAAAAGTTAAAGAAAAACAAATTACACACCCTCATCTCTGCAGGCTTCGTCATATCGGTGATATTCTCCGCGGAAGTAATGCAGAGAATATCAGAATGAAATCCAAATCATTTCGAAAACTCGATTATTCACCTTCTTTTATCAAGCGCAAAGTCAAATATTTATAATAATTGAATGCACAAAGAAGCTCATCAAAACCGATCGGAACCAGTAAGTTTTTGATTGAATTTTCAAAGTAGAGTTTTCAATGATATCAGGCGATAATTTAGATCGGATCGAGAATATTTTTCGTATCGTTTGTTCGTGTCCTTCGGGTGTCGATAATACCGGTACACAAAATCAAAAAAGTGGTCTGTACTTTTGACCAGACCCACCTATCTCTATGTATTTCGATGCGCTGAATCCGAATCCGAAGTCCGTTTGGCTCATACACCCTCAAAATTTTGAGTAAATTGCGAAAAACCGCTAAAAATAACCAAAAATTGCGAAAAATCGCAGTTATGAGTATGAAATCGTTTTTATTCAACTAGATCAAGTACTTTTCTTATGTATTTTGATGCGCTGAACCTGAATCCGAAGTCAGTTTTGCTCATACACCCTCAAAATTTCAAGTAAATTGCGAAAAACCGCTAAAAATGCCTAAAAATGGCCGAAAATCGCAGTTATGAGTATGCAATTTTTTTTATTGAACAAGCATGTTTACTTTGATGCGCTGTATCCGATTGACGAGTCTGTTAAACTTGATCATCCTTACACTGCCGTCCAACAGTTTGGAAACACTTGGCCCGATTCCGCGCCGCACAAAAAGTTTCACTGGTCTTTTAAAAATGAAGATAAATTTCAATTCAACAAACGGCGTTTCCAAGAGGATATATTCAGCTTCATTTTGCTTTAGCCAAAAATTGTTTTAGATTTTTTTCAAAATTCGGTACGTCCTTTGAAGCATGGTCGTTTTTTTGTTCTTTTTTGGTGTTGAAATTTTGGTGTACGACCCATGAAATTTTTTGAAAACTGTTTTTCGCATGAAAAACGTGTGGAGGGGACTATGAGTTTCAATTTTGTTTGTTAAAAAGTTTCGTACGATTTTTTTTCGCAAAAATATTTAAATATTTGTCAAAAACGATCATATTTATAAAATGAAGCGTAACTCTAAAACTACTGAGTTTTCGTAAAATCACTATGAGGGTAAAAAGTTGCATACAATCATTCTGGATTCAATTAAATTGTTTCAGAATTTTTTTCCAACATTTTTTTTTCCAATTTTTTTCTATCACGAGATATTTTTTTATCTGAAACCATCGGGTCTCTTACCTCATCTACACGGGTTTTCCGATAAAAAAGCCATGTAAAATGACTTTTGTCGAAGAGAAAGTCGTGTAGATGAGGTGAGAGACTCCGTGTTGAAGATTTTTTAAAATCTCGTTGACAGGGAAAAATCCCGAAAAAAAATGTTGAGAAAAGATTCTGAACAAATTTCATTCCCGTAGTAAAAAATTCCATTCGTCGCCATTGAAAAATCCCCATTCATTCCCCATTGCCAAAATAACCAATGGAGATGAATGCCGAATTGCCTAAGGGGATTTTCGCCATTGAATTCCCCATTTGAAACGGAATGGGGATTATCTAATGGGGATTCAATGGAGACAATCCCCTTAGGCAATTCGGCATTCATCCCCATTGGTTATTTTGGCAATGGGGAATGAATGAGGATTTTTCAATGGCGATGAATGGAGTTTTTACTATACGAAAGAATCTCCATTGCTGTTCGCCACTCATTCCCCATTGCCTACAAAACCAATGGATATGAATGCCGAATTTTCTAAGGACATTTTCGCCATTGAATTCCCCATTTGAAACGGAATGGGGATTATCTCATGGGGATTCAATGGAGACAATTTTCCTAGTTAATTCGCCATTCACCTCCATTGGTTTTTGTGGGCAATGGGGAATAAATGGGATCATCAATGGAGATTCTTTCATATGATTGCTATATATGCATGGAATTACGCATTAAATAATCAAATGATGTGAGTTATCAATAAGTAAGGTTAATCATAATGCTAATATTAGCATAACGACCAATAATTATATACGCATTATATCGCGTTACAGCTGCCATAAGGGCGTATGCCAGCCAAAGGTAGGGCTGGAAAGCCATAAGGGCGTATCGAAATTTTTTTTTCAGGAATCGACGTAATTATGACCGAAAAGTATAGAACCTATGGAAAAAAAAATTTCCCAATTTTTTTAAATTTTTTATACGCCCTTATGGCTTTCCGGGTGGGTCTCGAAAGCCATAAGGGCAAATCGATTTTTTTTTTTTCAGGAATCTACGTAATTATGACCGAAGAGTGTAGAACCGATGAAAAAAAAAAATTGGGAAATTTTTTTTTTCATCGGTTCTATACGTTTCGGTCATAATTACGTTGACTTGAAATTTCGCTATTTTCAGGTTTTTGAAAATAGGCCCAAAATTGAGCAAAACAGTTTTTTATCGAAATTCATGAAAATTTTGATTTTTTGAAAAAACTATTGATAGATTCGTGTTTAGGGGGCAAAAATACATCGATATGAGGCCCGAAAAACAAAAATAATTTTTTTTTTTTTTTGCATTTTGGCCAAAATTCAATCGGTTCACTAAAATGGCCGCAATTTATTTTCTAGATAGAATTGCGGCTTGAGCATGAGCTCATTCTCTTCGTAATCGTTCACGCTTCAAAATCCCGTTTGGTTCATCCCATTACGATCGTTTTTCGATTTTTGGCAGATTTTTAAAGTTCAACAATAGATTTTTGTAAATTTTTTAAGGTATACCCCTTCCCATTTTTTTCGGCGATTTTCAAACTGCTCTCATTTCTACAAAAAATTAGTTATCGGGATGAACTTAACGGCATTCTCTAAGTTTGGTCACAAGCTTTGCGTACGAAAAACAAATTTCGAAATCGGTTGAACCAAAGTGAAGTTATGAGCACTTGAAATTTCGCTATTTTCAGGTTTTTGAAAATAGGCTCAAAATTGAGCAAAACAGTTTTTTATCGAAATTCATGAAAATTTTGATTTTTTGAAAAAACTATTGATAGATTCGTGTTTAGGGGGCAAAAATACATCGATATGAGGCCCGAAAAACAAAAATATTTTCTAGATAGAATTGCGGCTTGAGCAAGAGCTTATTCTCTTCGTAATCGTTCACGCTTCAAAATCCCGTTTGGGAAATTGGGAAAATTTTTTTTTCATCGGTTCTATACGTTTCGGTCATAATTACGTCGATTCCTGAAAAAAAAAAATTTCAATACGCCCTTATGGCTCCCGTATGCCATAAGGGCGTAAAAGAGGTGATACGCCCTTATGGCAGCTGTAACGCGATATATATTATTACATTTAATAGAAATTATTGAAGCTCAGAATTGAGAAAATAGATTGTAAGTGTATTCAGATGACGATTGATAATGAAAGTATATACGTTTCTCCTCTCACAAATCGGGTTGAGAAGGACTGATAAAATTATGTGTATATGTTAAAAATAAACGGTTTTAAAAATCATTTATCCCAAACGTACGCGTACTTGATGAGCAGTTTATAATACATTTTTTTTAAATTACTTTCGAATAATTTCCGAGCTTATGCTAATATTAATTGACCATCGATATAATCATCAGCATTTATTACAATTGAAGAAAATATTTGGTTCATATATGAGAATCAGCGACATCTACTCTTACTTGACTTTATTAATTCACCGCCGTTTGAGAAATATCGCATTCGGAAAAATTCTCATCGATCGATGGGTTCAATTGTTCAGCATTGAACCTCGAATATGGATTGCAACATCGTTAACGAATGCTGCTTATCATTCGATCAGTCATCAATGAAGTGACATTATTGATAAATGTTGATCATTGTATAATTCGTAGTTACTTATTATTCAATGGGTATCCTTGGTAAATGCTGATCATTTCATCGTTAGCCGCATTTGGGTTCCAATGAACATTTGTGGGAAATGCTGATCTTTCAGTTCATCCGCATTGACTTTCCAATGGACATCATTGGGTAAAGCGGATCATTTCGTTCATCAGCATTTACCATCTCATGGACACCATTGGGCAATGCTGATCGCTCGATACATCCGCATTGGCTTTCCAATGAGCATCATTGAGTAATGATGATCATTCGATTCGTCCGCATTGGCTTTCCAATGAGCATCATTGAGTAATGATGATCGTTCGATTCATTCGCATTGGCTTTCCAATGAGCATCATTGAGTAATGATGATCATTCGATTCATCCGCATTTGATGTTCAATGGATACCCATTCACTGATCAATGGTCAGCCCTGTACGCCATTGACAAATGCGGAAATCTCAATGGGTCCCCATTCATTGTCCAATGGAGTCGTATGAGGACCATTGGTTGCCATTGGCGATTCAATGGAGTTTTTTACTACGGGTTAAATCCAAAACAACTGTATGCAACTTTTTACCCTCTTAATGATTTCACCAAAACTCAGTAGTTTTGGAGTTACGCTTTATTTTATAAATATGGTTGTTTTTCGCGAAAAAAAATTGTACGACACTTTTTAATAAACAAAATGGAAACTTATACTCCTCTCCGCAAGTTTTTCATGTGAGAAACAGTTCAAAAAAAATTTCATGGGTCGTACGCCAAAAAAAACAAAAAAACAACCATATGTCTCAAAGGACGTACCGAATTTTAAAAAAACCCAATTTTTTTTTGGATAAAGCAAAATGAAGCTGAATATAGTCTCTTTGAAACGCCGGTTTTTAAATTGAAATATCTTTATTTTTAAAAGAGCAGTGCAACTTTTTTGTGCGGCTGGGAATTAGGGCAAGTGTGTTCACACTTTTGGACGGCAGTGAATGGCATGGTCGAGATTAACAGACTCGGCAATGGGATTCAGCGCATCAAAACACATAATAAACATACTTGATCTAGTTCAATAAAATTTGTTTCATGTTCATTACTGCGATTTTTCGCAAATTTTAGCCATTTTTAGCGGTTTTTCGCAATTTACTCAAAATGTTGAGGGTGTATGAGCCAAAAGGACTTCGGATTCGGATTCAGCGCATCGAAATACATATAGATAGGTGGGTCTGGTGAAAATTACAGAACACTTTTTTGATTTTGTGTGCCGGTGTAATTTATAATAATCGGAAATAACGAGCCTTACCACTGCTTCGACGAGTAGTTCGGAGGATTCCTTTGATTTCAACGCTCCGATGTGAAATTCAGCGCGACAAATTCCCACGATCAACTGAAGAATCAGTAACTTGACTGAAGGTTTCGACGGATTCATGCTTTTTCCGCACTCGCGACAACAAATATTTTTTCAGAACTATCCGTAGTGTACGTGTGGACACTGCGAAAGGAACCGAAGTACTGATGAATGTTGCCAGATGGTCTGCAAAATAACGCTAAACTAACTTGTTTCCTCCGTGAAGAATCTTTGAATCGGTACGCCTACCAATCATATCAGTACGGTAATCCTCGTTTGGATATACAACGTTTTTAAAAGGGCGCACATTGAGTAATGAAAAACACTGGCAGAGAGCAGCTACAAAGGAACCCGGAAATACCAACATGAATTATCAGGAATCTTTCATTATTTTAACGCTTTCATAAATGATAACGACTTTGACGTCTTATCGACGAGTTTCAACAATAGTGGCTATAGGTTATATACGGACATTATTACGTCGAAAATATTGACATCCTTGCTTCCTAAATCGATATCGATGACATATAAATGACACGTCAATGTCGAGCTCTAAAGAGGCTTCACAATAATTTTTTTCTTTATAATTTTTTTAAATTAAGGGGTAAGGCCACTCTACAAACAAAAAAGGGCATATTGCGTGCTTTTTTTCAGAGAACCATAAAATAAATCGGATTTACACAAAAAGTGTTTTATTATACATCTAATTGAAAATACAACATTATTTTTTCACGGCGATATTTGGCAAAATGACGTCTGTGCAGCATTTTTCCGATGACGCCTCTATTTCTGAAAGGTCGATGGCCGTACCAACAGCTCCTATATTCTTTGAGTTTCGATGAGGCTCCAAAATTTTTTTGATTATATATAAGAGTAGCTATGAAAGTACGTAGGGTTTTTTTTATATGTTGCTTTTTGAAAAAATGGTGTGTTTCTAAATCAAAAAGTATAAAATTCTATGAGAAAATCATCAATAAATTGTTTATAAAAAGAGAACTATGCAATATATCAAAAAAATCCTACGTACTGCTTTAGAGAACGTAATGATAAATGTACAGTGAAAAATTGAAATGAATCGGTCGAAATGTGTTTGAGTTATGAGTACGGCCAACTTGAAGAATGTAGTTTTGAGAGAAACGCATTTTAAGTTTCTAGAAAGCCCGCTGCGGGTGAACTTTTCATTGACAAGAATATTTTTCAACCGAAACTTTCAAATTTTCCTTCCCGCTGAATTTGGTATCATTATTATTATACACTTTTGATAAAACCATCGAGATAAATGATGCACATAAATTATGGTATGTTTCGAAAGTGATTTTGAAGACGTTCGAAAATTCTCACCATTGGCAATCGTCGTTTTATCATCATCTCGATGATAAAACAAATTGTAGCGCAACCCAATCCAACCCCCAGAATCGCGAAGGCAAAATTCAAGTCACTCAGAGCAAAGATCCTCACGTTCCCATTCTTCTCCTCGTTTCTATTATTTTCGATAATGCGTAATTGGTCCTCGATCAGTTTATGTTTAGCATATTGGAAGAGGCCGGCTTCGACGAGTCTTTGGACCAATTTACTCATTCTTCGTTCCAAGGACCAGTCTCTTCGGATACCCCAGGCGATATACGCATTATCAATCACCTCTTTCGATATGTGAAGTTTATGATCGGCAGCGACAAAAGTGCCATCCAAAAACGAAACAACGCAAGCGGCCGAACGCGGATAACGCAACATGTATTTTATACAGTTTGATGGACCTTCCACGACGACGAAGCGTTTTTCAAAGGCTCGATCACTAAAGAGTTTTTCGAAATAACGATGTCCGTAAATCGTGAGATCGGACTTAGCGAGATCGAGCATCGAATCGACGTTTGGAAGGAGTATTCGCTTCGACAGAAGAGCAGCGAGTTGTCCCTGATAAATACCCAAAATTGTAATCACAAGTACAAACAGGCTGGCAAGATAGATTCTCGATGCTACGGTAATAGGCGGTTTAACGAGACACGAGTTGAAAATTATACGAGTGGTATTTAGAACAGCCGTAGTCAGATGCTGACGTAAAAAATATTTCATAAAAATCACCGTAACGATGATAACGAGACCAACACCGATTCTGGAAATCCAGTCGAGTACAGAGGCGAGTTTGCCTAATTGAGACTTGTAACCTCTGTATTGCGTCATAATAGACAGTCCCTCCGTTGTATACGGATATAAAGACCAGTCGCTAACTAATAAATCACGAAATGCGATGTCACTTGTCCCATTGATGATACTATCACGGATTGTTTCGAATTTTTTGTGCACCAACAACTTGGTCGTCGCGTTAGTTTGCCAAAATATACTTGAGATCAAGTAGCTCATCGGGTCATATGGGGTGTCCGTGTCATTTTCCTCTATGAAAAATAACCATCGAAAATTTGCTTGAACGTTCACACGAACCTCATAGCCACCGAGATCTTTGGTCTTGTCGAAGTCAATGTTGTCGCATACATCACAATTGTTGCAAAATCCTCGCACCACCAGAGCCCATGGATGATCATTTTCGCCTCGATAAATTTTCTCCAATTCCCATGGTTCCGGCGCATCTCTCGTATAAGGATTGAAGCTGTAAATCAATCGTCCTTCCGTCCCGTGAACGCACATAAACTTTGCCTCTAGTAGATTAATCTTCCAGGCTGTCGACAGAATCTCGTAGGCTCTCGAGCAACCGTCCTCGCTGATCGGCCAATCGAGTATGTAAAAATTAGCCATGTGATACCACCATCGTGATTTCTTGATCTCCATCAGAACAGCCTCGAGTTCAGTCGATGAAGAGACAGCGATCGCAAAGATTTGCAGTCTGTATCGAAATATTTTCAATACCGATCCGTTATTCACTATTCTCGCAGAATTACCGAACAAAACTACGGGAGCCAAAAATTCACCGGTCGACAGAGCGGTGACGAGTGAATCGGGTAAATTTCCACCGATCCCTATTGTGTTTGGTTCAGTTTCATAGCAAGTTTTGATGACTGTTACCTGGATGAAAAAGTTAAAAAAAAAAACAAATTATCCACCCTCAGTCTCTGGCTTCGTCATATCGGTGATATTCTCCGCGGAAGTAATGCACATCATATCAGAATAAGATCCAAACCATTTCGAAAACTCGATTATTCACCTTCTTTTATCAAGCGCAAAGTCAAATGTATATCATAATGAAATGCACAAAGAAACTCATCAAAAACGATCGGAACCAGTAAGTTTTCAATTGAATTTTCAAAGCAGAGTTTTCAATGATATCGGGCGATAATTTAAATCGGATCGAGAATGTTTTTCGTATCGTTTGTTCGTGTCGAATGTTGCCAGATGGTCTGCAACATAACGCTAAGCTAACTTGGTTCCTTCCTGAAGAATCCTTGAACTATTACGCCCTCTAATCATATCGGTATCGTAATCATGTTCATTACTGCGATTTTTCGTAAATTTTAGCCATTTTTAGCGGTTTTTCGCAATTTACTCAAAATGTTGAGGGTGTATGAGCCAAAAGGACTTCGGATTCGGATTCAGCGCATCGAAATACATATAGATAGGTGGGTCTGGTGAAAATTACAGAACACTTTTTTGATTTTGTGTGCCGGTGTAATTTATAATAATCGGAAATAACGAGCCTTACCACTGCTTCGACGAGTAGTTCGGAGGATTCCTTTGATTTCAACGCTCCGATGTGAAATTCAGCGCGACAAATTCCCACGATCAACTGAAGAATCAGTAACTTGACTGAAGGTTTCGACGGATTCATGCTTTTTCCGCACTCGCGACAACAAATATTTTTTCAGAACTATCCGTAGTGTACGTGTGGACACTGCGAAAGGAACCGAAGTACTGATGAATGTTGCCAGATGGTCTGCAAAATAACGCTAAACTAACTTGTTTCCTCCGTGAAGAATCTTTGAATCGGTACGCCTACCAATCATATCAGTACGGTAATCCTCGTTTGGATATACAACGTTTTTAAAAGGGCGCACATTGAGTAATGAAAAACACTGGCAGAGAGCAGCTACAAAGGAACCCGGAAATACCAACATGAATTATCAGGAATCTTTCATTATTTTAACGCTTTCATAAATGATAACGACTTTGACGTCTTATCGACGAGTTTCAACAATAGTGGCTATAGGTTATATACGGACATTATTACGTCGAAAATATTGACATCCTTGCTTCCTAAATCGATATCGATGACATATAAATGACACGTCAATGACGAGCTCTAAAGAGGCTTCACAATAATTTTTTTCTTTATAATTTTTTTAAATTAAGGGGTAAGGCCACTCTACAAACAAAAAAGGGCATATTGCGTGCTTTTTTTCAGAGAACCATAAAATAAATCGGATTTACACAACAAGTGTTTTATTATACATCTAATTGAAAATACAACATTATTTTTTCACGGCGATATATGGCAAAATGACGTCTGTGCAGCATTTTTCCGATGACGCCTCTATTTCTGAAAGGTCGATGGCCGTACCAACAGCTCCTATATTCTTTGAGTTTCGATGAGGCTCCAAAATTTTTTCGATTATATATAAGAGTAGCTATGAAAGTACGTAGGGTTTTTTTTATATGTTGCTTTTTGAAAAAATGGTGTGTTTCTAAATCAAAAAGTATAAAATTCTATGAGAAAATCATCAATAAATTGTTTATAAAAAGAGAACTATGCAATATATCAAAAAAATCCTACGTACTGCTTTAGAGAACGTAATGATAAATGTACAGTTAAAAATTGAAATGAATCGGTCGAAATGTGTTTGAGTTATGAGTACGGCCAACTTGAAGAGTACGGCCAACTTAATTTAAATCGGATCGAGAATGTTTTTCGTATCGTTTGTTCGTGTCGAATGTTGCCAGATGGTCTGCAACATAACGCTAAGCTAACTTGGTTCCTTCCTGAAGAATCCTTGAACTATTACGCCCTCTAATCATATCGGTATCGTAATCTTCGTTCGGAAATACCTACCACCTTTTTTAAAGGGCGCACGTTGAGCAATGAAAAACATTGGCAGATAGCAGCTACAAAGGAACTTGGAAATACCAGCATGAATTATCAGGAATCTTTCATTACTTTAACGCTTTCATGAATGATAAAGACTTTGACGTCTTATCGACGACGTTTAACAATAGTGGTTATAGATTTTACCAACATTATCACGTTGAAAATATTGTCATCCTTACTTCCTAAATTGATATCGATGATTTATTAATGACACGTGAATGACGTGCTCTAAAGAGGTTTTACAATGATTTTTTTCTTCACAATTTTTTTAAATTAAGGGGTGAGACTACTCTACAAACAAAAAAGGGTATTTCTATGAGAAAATCATCAGTAAATTGTTTATAAAAAGGGAACCATGCAATATATCAAAAACAATCATACGTACTGCCTCAGAGAACGTAATCATAAATGTACAGTTAAAATTTCAAATGAGTCGGTCAAAATTTGTTTGAGTTCTGAGTACTGCCAACTTAAAAAATTTAGTTTTGAGATAAATGCATTTTAAGTTTTTGAAAGCCCGCTGCGGGTGAATTTTTCATTGACAAGAATAATTTTCAATGGGAAATCTTTCAAATTTTCTTTCCCGCTGAATTTGGTATCATTATTATTATTATGTACTTTTCATAAATCCATCGAGATAAATAATGCACATAAATTATCGTATGTTTCGAAAGCGATTTTGAAGACGTTCGAAAATTCTCACGATTGGCAAGCGTCGTTTTATCACCATCTCGATGATAAAACAAATTGTAGCGCAACCCAATCCAACCCCCAGAATCGCGAAGGCAAAATTCAAGTCACTCAGAGTAAAGACCCTCACGTTCCCATTCTTTTCCTCGTTTCTATTTCTTTCGATAGTGCGTAATCGCTTCTCGATCCGTTTATATTGAGTATATTGGAAAAGGCCAGCTTCGACGAGTCTTTGGACCAATTTATTCATTCTTCGTTCCAAGGACCAGTCCTTCCGGATATTCCAGGTTATATACATTTTATCAATCAGCTCTTTCGATTGGTGAATTTTATATTTGGCAGCGAAAGAAGTGCCGGCCATAAACGGAACAACGCAAGCGGCCGAACGCGGATAACGCAACACGTATTTCGTACAGTCTGCATTTTTCACGGCGACGAAACGTTTTTCAAAGGCTCGATCACTGAAGAATTTTTCGTAACTACGATGTCCGTAAATCGTGAGATCGGACTTAGCGAGATCGAGCATCGAATCGATGTTCGGAAGGAGTATTCGCTTCGACAGTAGAGCAGCGAGTTGTCCCTGATAAATACCGAAAATCGTAATCACAAATACAAACAGGCCGGTAAGATAGATTCTCGATCCTACGGTAATGGGCGATTTAACGAGACACGAGTTGAAAATTATACGAATGGTATTTAGAATAGCCGTAGTCAAATGCTGACGTAAAAAATATTTCATAAAAATCACCGTAACGATGATAACGAGACCAACACCGATTCTGGAAATCCAGTCGAGTACAGAGGCGAGTTTGCCTAATTGAGACTTGTAACCTCTGTATTGCGTCATAATAGACAGTCCCTCCGTTGTATACGGATATAAAGACCAGTCGCGAGTTAATACACTTATACGAAGTCCGATGTCACTTGTCCCATTGATGATACTATCACGGATTGCTTCGACTTCTTTTTGCAGCAACAACTTGACCGTCGCGTTAGTTTGGCGAAATATACTTGGGGCCAAGTAGCTCATCAGGCTACTGACTCTGGTGTCATTTTTCTCTCTGAAAAATAACCATTGATGTTTGGCTTCAACAGCCACACGAATCTCATAGCCACCGAGATCTTTGGTCTTGTCGAAGTTAATGTTGTCGCATACATCACGATTGTTGCCAAATCCTCGCACCAACAGAGCCCAAGGATGATCATTTTCGCCTCGATATATTTTCTCCAATTTCCATGGTTCCGGTGCATCTGTCGTGTAAGGATTGAAGCTGTAAATCAATGGTCCTTCCGTTCCGTGAACGCACATAAACTTTGCCTCCGGTAGATTAATCTTCCACGCTGTCGATAGAATCTCGTACGCCCTCGAGCAACTGTCCTTGCTGATCGGCCAATCGAGTATGTAAAAATTAGCCATGTGATTCCACCATCGTGATTTCTTGATCTCCATGAGAACACCCTCGAGTTCAGTCGATGAAGAGACAGCGATCGCAAAAATTCGTAGTCTGTATCGAGATTTTTTCGATACCGGTCCGTTATTCACTATTCTGTCAGAATTACCGAACAACACTACGGGAGCCAAAAATTCATCGGTCGACAGTGCGGTGATGAGTGAAACGGGTGAATTTCCACCGATGCCTATTACGTTTGTTTCAGTTTCGTAGCAAGTTTTGATTACTTTTACCTGGATGAAAAAGTTAAAGGAAAACAAATTACACACCCTCATCTCTGCAGGCTTCGTCATATCGGTGATATTCTCCGGGGAAGTAATGCAGGGCATATCAGAATGAGATGCAAATCATTTCGAAAACTCGATTATTCACCTTCTTTTATCAAGCGCAGAGTCAAATATTTATCATAATTGAATGCACAAAGAAACTCATCAAAACCGATCGGAACCAGTAAGTTTTCAATTGAATTTTCAAAGCAGAGTTTTCAATGATATCGGGCGATAATTTAAATCGGATCGAGAATGTTTTTCGTATCGTTTGTTCGTGTCTTTCGGGTGTCGATAATTTACAATGATCGGAAATAATGAGCCTTACCACTGCTTCGACGAGTAGCTCGGAGGATTTCTTTGATTTCAACGTTCCGATGTGAAATTCTGCAGCGCCACAAATTCCCACGATCAACTGAAGAATCAGTAACTTGACTGGAGTTTTCGACGGATTCATGCTTTTTCCGTACTCGCGAGAACAAATATTTTTCTGAACTATCCGTACTGTACGTGTGGACACTGCGAAAGTAACTGAAGTACTGATGAATGTTGCCAGATGGTCTGCAAAATAATTCTAAACTATCTTGGTTCCTCCCTGAAGAATCCTTGAATTATTACGCCCACCAATCGTATCGGTACGGTAATCTTCGTTCGGATATACCATCTTTTTCAGACGGCACACATTGAGTAGTGAAAAACATTGGCAAAGAGCAGCTACAAAGGAACCCGCAAATACCAGCATGAATTATCAGGAATCTTTCATTATTTTAATGCTTTTATAAATGATAACGACTTTGACGTCTTATCGACGAGGTTTAACAATAATGGCTTAGGTTAAACGGACATGATCACGTCGAAAATATTGTCATCCTTGCTTCCTAAATCGATATCGATGACATATAAATGACACGTCAATGACGAGCTCTAAAGAGGCTTCACAATAATTTTCTTTAAAATATTTTTTTGAAATTAAGGGGTGAGGCCCCTCTACAAACAGAAAAGGGCATATTTCGTGAATTTTTTTCAGAGAACCATGAAATAAATCGGATTTACATAAAAAGTGTTTTGTTATACATCTTATTGACAATACAATATTATTTTTTCATGGCGATATATGGCAAAATGACGACTGTGCAGCATTTTCCCGATGACGCCTTTATTTCTGAAAGGTCGATAGCCGTACCAACAGCTCCTATATTTTTTGAGTTTCGATGAGGCTCCAAAATTTGTTCGATTATATATAAGAGTAGCTATGGAAGTACGTAGGTTTTTTTCATATGTAGTCTTTTAAAAGGATGGCGCCTTTGAAAATCAATAAGTATAAAATTCTATGAGAAAAGCGTCAGTAAATTGTTTATAAAAAGGAAACTATGCAATATATCAAAAATAATCGTACGTACTGTCTTAGAGAACATAATGATAAATGTACAGTTAAAATTTCAAATGAACCGGTCGAAATTTATTTGAGTTATGAATACGGCCAACTTGAAAAATGTAGTTTTGAGATAAACGCATTTTAAGTTTCTAGAAAGCCCGCTGCGGATGAATTTTTCATTGACAACAATATTTTTCAACGGGAAATCTTTCAAATTTTCTTTCCCGCTGAGTTTGCTATCATTATTATCATGCACTTTTGATAAATCAATCGAGATGAATGATGCACATAAATTATCGTATGTTTCGAAAGCGATTTTGAAGACGTTCGAAAATTCTCACCATTGGCAAGCGTTGTTTTATCACTATCTCGATGATAAAACAAATTGTAGCGCAACCCAATCCAACCCCCAGAATCGCGAAGGCAAAATTCAAGTCACTCAGAACAAAGACCCTCACGTTCCCATTCTTCTCCTCGTTTCTATTACTTTCGATAGTACGTAATTCCTTCTCCATCGGTTTATATTTAGCATATTGGAAGAGGCCGGCTTCGACGAGTCTTTGGACCAATTTATTCATTCTTCGTTCCAAGGACCAGTCCTTTCGGATACCCCAGGTGATGTACGTATTATCTATCAGCTCTTTCGATTGGTGAAGTTTATATTTGGCAGCGACAAAAGTGCTAGCCTCAAACGGAATAACGCAAGCGGCCGAACGCGGATTACGGAAAACGTATTTCATACAGTCTTCATCTTCCACGACGACGAAACGTTTTTCAAAAGCTCGATCACTGAAGACTTTTTCGGTATAACGATGTCCGTAAATCGTGAGATCGGACTTAGCGAGATCGAACATCGAATCGATGTTCGGAAGAAGTATTCGCTTCGAAAGTAGAGCAGCGAGTTGTCCCTGATAAATACCCAAAATCGTAATCACAAACACAAACAGGCTGGTAAGATAGATTCTCGATCCTACGGTAATGGGCGATTCAACGAGACACGAGTTGAAAATTATACGAGTGGTATTGAGAATGGCCGTAGTCAGATGCTGACGTAAAAAATATTTCATGAAAATCACCGTAACGATGATAACGAGACCAACACCGATTCTGGAACTCCAGTCGAGTACAGAGGCGAGTTTGCCCAATTGAGACTTGTAACCTCTGTATTGCGTTACAATAGACAGTCCCTCCGTTGCATACGGATATAAAGTCCAGCCACCGATGACTACACTATGAAGTGCGATGTCACTTGTCCCATTGATGATACTATCAAGGATTGTTTTGAATTCTTTGTGCTCCAACAACTTGACCGTCGCGTTAGTTTGGCGAAATATACTTGGGGTCAAGTAGCTCATCGGGTTACCGACTCTGGTGTCATTTTTGTCTGTGAAAAATAACCATCGAAATTTGGCTACAACGTTCACACGAATCTCATAGCCACCGAGATCTTTGGTCTTGTCGAAGTCAATATTGTCGCATACATCACGATTGTTGCCAAATTCTCGCACCAACAGAGCCCAAGGATGATCATTTTCGCCTCGATATATTTTCTCCAATTTCCATGGATCCGGTGCATCTCTCGTGTAAGGATTGAAGCTGTAAATCAATCGTCCTCCCGTGCCGTGAACGCACATAAACTTTGCCTCTGGTAGATTAAATTTCCAGGCTATCCGTAGAATCTTGGAGGCTCTCGAGCAACCGACCTCGCTGATCGGCCAATCGAGTATGTAAAAATTAGCCATGTGATTCCACCATCGAGAATTCATGATTCCCCAGAGAACAGTCCAGAGTTCAGTCGGTGAAGAGACCGCGATCACAAAAATTTTTAGTCTGTATTGAGATATTCCCGGTAGCCATCCATTATTCGGTATTCTCGCAGGATTGCCGAGCAAGAGTACGCGAGCCAAAAATTCATCGGTCGACAGTGCGGTGATGAGTGAATCGGGTGAATTGCCACCGATCCCTATTGCGATTGTTTCAGTTTTGTAGCAAGTTTTTATGACTTTTACCTGGATGAAAAAGTTAAAGAAAAACAAATTACATATCCTCACTCTCTGGTTTCTTAATATCGGTGACATTCTCCGCGGAAGTAATGCAAAGCGCATCAGAATGAGTTCGAAATAATTTCAAAAACTCGGTTATTAACCTTCTCTTATCAGGCGCCAAGTCATATATATATTTCAATGATATCCGGCGATAATTTAAATCACTTCGAGAATGTTCCACGTGTCGTTTATTCGTGTTTTTTGGGTGTCGATAATTTATACTAATCGGAGATAATGAGCCTTACCACTGCTTCGACGAGTAGCTCGGAGGATTCCTTTGATTTCAACGCTCTGATGTGAATTTCAGCCCCACAAATTCCCACGATCAACTGAAGCATCAGTAACTTGACTGGAGCTTTCGACAGATTCATGATTTTTTCGTACTCCCGAGAACAAATATTTTGTCAGCACTATCCCTACTATCCGTGTGGGCAATACGAAGGTAACTGAAGTACTGATGAATGTGGACAGATGGTCTCTGCAAAATAAACCTTAACTAACTTGGTTTCTCCCTGAAGAATCCCTGAATAACGCCCTTCAATCGTATCGGCACGGTAATCTTCGGTCGATATGCAACGATGTTCAAACGACGCACGTTGAGTAATGAAAAGCACTGGAGAGAGCAGCCACAAAGGAACCCAAAAATACTAGTGTACATTATCAGGAATCTTTAATTATTGTAACGCTTTTATAAATAATAAAACTTTGATTTCTTATCGACGAGGTTTAACAATAGTGTTCATAGGTTCTACGAACATTATTACGTCAAAAATATTGTCACCCTCGCCTCCTTAATTGATACTGATGACATATAAATGACATGTCAATGACATGCTCCAAAGAGGCTTCGCAATGATTTTTTTTCTTTACAATTTTTTTCAATTAACGATCGCGGTTCCATTTTTTATACACAGTGTCAAAATGGTCAACTTTATTTCAAATAACCCTTGACTCATTAATTAATCGTACATTAATTAATTCATCAGGATTAGCAATTTCTGTATCATTCTAGCGATTCGCGGACGTACGTGTTATCACATTACGTTTGTCGAATTCTTCATTGACAAAAATATTTTTGAACGGGAAATATTTCAGATTTTCTTCGCAATGAGTTTGGTATCATTATTATTATTATGCACTCTTGATATATCCATCGAGATAAATGATGCACATAAATTATCGTGTCTTTCGAAAGCAATTTTGAAGACGTTTGAATATTCTCACCATTGGCAAGCGTCGTTTCATTATCATCTCGATCATAAAACAAATTGTAGCGCACCCCAATCCAACCCCCAGAATCGCGAAGGCAAAATTCAAGTCACTCAGAGTCAAGACCCTCACGTTCCCATTCTTCTCCTCGTTTCTGTTACTTTCGATAGTGCGTAATCGCTTCTTGATCCGTTCGTATTCAGTATATTGAAAGAGGCCGGCTTCGACGAGTCTTTGGACCAATACATTCATTCTTCGTTCCAAGGACCAGTCCTTTCGGATCATCCAACCGTTATAGTTATGAGTAATCAGCTCTTTCGATAGGTGAAGTTTATATTTGGCAGCGACATAAGTGCCAGCCTTAAACGAAATAATGCAAGCAGCCGAACGCGGATAACGCAACACGTATTCCGTACACACTGATTTATTCAAGGCGACGTAACGTTTTTCAAAGGCTCGATCAGTGAAGAATTTTTCGTAATAACGATGTCCGTAAATCTTGAGATCGGACTTAGCGAGATCGAGCATCGAATCGATGTTCGGAAGGAGTATCCGCTTCGACAGTAGAGCAGCGAGTTGTCCCTGATAAATACCCAAAATTGTAATCACAAGTACAAACAGGCTGGCAAGATAGATTCTCGATCCTACGTTAAGGGGCGATTTAACGAGACACGAGTTGAAAATTATACGAGTAGTATTGAGAATAGCCGTGGTCAGATGCTGGCGTAAAAAATATTTCATAAATATCACCGTAACGATGATAACGAGACAAACACCGATTCTGGAACTCCAGTCGAGTACAGAGGCGATTTTGCCCAATTGGGACTCGTAACCTCTGTATTGCGTCACAATAGACAGTCCCTCTGTTGTATACGGACTCAGTGTCGAGCTACCAATAATGAAATTACGAAGTGCGATGTCACTTGTCTTATTGGCGATAGAACCAACGAATGTATTGAATTTTTTGTGCACCAACAACTTGACCGTCGCGTTAGTTTGGCGAAATATATTTGGAATCAAGTAGCTAATCGGGTCATCTGTGGTTTCATTTTTCTCTGTGAAAAATAACGATCGATAAATGGCTTCAACGTTCACACGAACCTCATAGCCACCGAGATCTTTGGTCTTGTCGAAGTCAATATTGTCGCATACATCACGATTGTTGTCAAATTCCCGCACTAACAGAGCCCAAGGATGATCATTTTCGCCTCGATATATTTTCTCCAATTTCCATGGTTCCGGTGCATCTGTCGTGTAAGGATTGAAGCTGTAAATCAATGGTCCTTCCGTTCCGTGAACGCACATAAACTTTGCCTCCAGTAGATTAATCTTCCACGCTGTCGATAGAATCTCGTACGCCCTCGAGCAACTGTCCTCGCTGATCGGCCAATCGAGTATGTAAAAATTAGCCATGTGATTCCACCATCGTGATTTCTTGATCTCCATGAGAACATCCTCGAGTTCAGTCGATGAAGAGACCGCGATCGCAAAAATTTGCAGTCTGTATCGAGATATTTGCGATACCGGTCCGTTATTCACTATTTTCGCAGAATTACTGAGCAAAACTACGGGAGCCAAGAATTCATCGGTTGACAGTGCGGTGATGAGTGAATCGGTTAAATTTCCACCGATGCCTATTGCGTTTGTTTCAGTTTCGTAGCAAGTTTTGATGACTTTCACCTGGATGAAAAAGGTAAAGAAAAACAAATTACCCACCCTCACTCTCTGGTTTCTTCATATCGGTGATATTCTCCGCGGAAGTAATGCAAAGCATATCACAATTAGATCCAAATAATTTCGAAAACTCGAGTATGCACCGTCTTTTATCAAGCGCCAAGTCAAATATATATTATAATTGAACGCACAAAGAAACTCATTAAAACCGATTGGAACCAGTTAGTTTTCAATTAGGTTTTTAAAGCAGAGTTTTTAATGATATCGGGCGATAGTGTAAATAAGATCGAAAATCTTGAGTGGATTACATCAGAGGAATGTTGATCAAGAATTTCGATAATTTATACTAATCGGAAATAATGAGCCTTACCGCTGCTTCAACGAGTAGCTCGGAGGATTCCATTGATTTCGACGCTCCGATGTGAAATTCAGCGCGACAAATTCCCATCACGATCAACCGAAGAATCAGTAACTTGACTGGAGATTTGGACGGATTCATGATTTTTCCGTATTATTCGTGTGGTCGATGCGAAGGTAACCAAAGTACTGATGAATTTTACCCGATGGACTCTACAAAATAACCCTAAACTAACTTGGTTTCTTTCAAAAGAATCCCTGAATTACGCCCACCAATCATATCGGCACAATAATCTTCGTTCGATATACCACGTTTTTTAAACGACGCTTTTTGAATATAGAAAAGCATTACCGAGAGCAACTACAAAGAAATCCGGAAAACCCGCAAGAATTATCAGGAATCATTCATTATTTCAACGCTTTCATAAATGATAAGACTTTGACCTTTTATCGACGAGATTTGAGAATGGGATTAGTTTATATGGACATTGTTACACCAAAGATATTGTCATTCAAACTTTCTCCATCACTTATAAATTGATATTAATGAGATTTCGACAATCGATGACGATGACGAAGCATTATTGACTCTGAAGCGGGGTTAAAACTTAATCATTACTTTTTCGTCCTTGCCATTTTTTTTAATTCCGCGTACAATTTTTTATACTCAATGTCAAAATAGCCATCGTTTTTTTGAACAATGCACCAATGATTTTTGAAAGTATTTAAACGACCAGGAGAAATAACCGTCTCTACTTATTTTTTCCTCATTCTCGTTCCCGAGTTTGCGAGTCAGTCTCATCAAGAGATTTTTGCACTTTGCTCAGCGTCGTCATCGCTTCATTTTTTTTTCATCGAATGACTCGTTCTCGCTGCATTTTTGCTTTTGTCAGATTCACAGTTTCCAACCTCTGCATACATACCTATAAATATCACAACCCCGTTGCGTTGAAATTAATTTATTCGAAGCAGTTGGAAAAATGTGCTCTACCAGAAGGTAAAATTCACCACATCGCTGAGCTAGTCCATTTTGCCCCATATTCTGTTATAATCGCGTACGCCTTTAATAACATAATAATATTAATAGCATAAATATTACAACGCTTTATCTCCGAATTAATTAATTGATAAGTTATCGATTTTTGTTTTAAAAAGGGAAAGAATCACAGATTCGATGATTGGATTTATCAGTGAAACAGATTTATAAAAAATGCATTTTACGTGCAGCTGTAATTGCACGTTGTCTTGGCAGGTCCTATTCGCGGTTTCGCGGTTGATTATGCAACGAGGAAAAAAATTCATATGCACTGACCTGGGTCACTCTGACAATCCGTGAGAGAAAGAGAGGGGCATCTCTGCCTTCCTTAGCCGAACCCTCTCATTTTAACGTTTTAGCATCGCGGGAGACCTTCGCTCATCCACGACGATATTATAAATCATTCATTGCTCGCTATAAGCATCCCTGGAAATATCTTTTTTTCCACCCCTTACACTGCTAAATATAAGCTCCGCGCCGAAGGAAGAGCGACTTCCAACGGACGACGTTGGGCTCTCTTTTTCCACACGTCAAAGCCACGTTGTACTTTTTTTTATTCCTTTATCCCCAGAGATCTTTGCGAGGCGTACTGATAAATTTGGAAATTTAAATCACGAGCTTGTGCTCGTTACATTCCGATAAACATACGCGCTCAAATATCCGAGAATGTGGGGCAAAGTGGATCATCAAGAATATTCTGCATCGGACGTTAGACGGACGTAAGTTGAAACTGTATAATTGAAAAGTTCAATTACGTAATTGAAATGTGACTTTGTTCTAATTATTTCATTTAGGATAATCTTCGATTCGGATATTCTGCGAAAATGCAACTGCACTGAGAAAATTTTTTTGTTGAAAATGCAAAAATTTGTTTGACTGAACCAAATATTTGTTTCCGGACGTTCGACGAGATCATTTTGGTAATTCAACAAAGATACAGTGGAAGTTTTAGTTAAATCGGTTAAATCGTTGCTTGAATGGGCAAAGTTTCAGTTCAATCAAATAAATATCTTTGTACCAAATAAATAGTGTGATTGAAAATACGAATTGTTTTTTTGTTACAGCTAAATTTATCAAGTTAAAATATACTAGAAATCAACGAAATATTTCTGTACAGCGACTCAGTAATGTGTAAATTGGACTAAACTGTATCTGGAAATTGACCAAATAATTTCGTTCACCTCATATCTTATGGTTAACCAAATCCATTTGTTGAATTAATAATAGTTTTATTATTTCAAACAAATTAATATTGAATCAACTAAATTTTTTTCAACTAAATGGATTTAGTTGTTTTCACTGAACTTTTTTCTCAGTGTGGAAATCGATTCAGATACTAGAATCGCTGGGCTGGTCCATTTTGCCCCGCATTATCCGACAAGTGTGAACTCGCGAATATTCGCAATTTATCGTTAAACGCCACGAATAAACGTGCTGGTTGGCACATGAATAAACTGCGAAAGAGGAAGAGAGAGAATATTTTCGGGTTGGATTAAATTCGGTAGTTTTCGCGATCCCGACGACGACGACATCGAGCAAATCATGCAAAATTTCGTTTTACCGTTAATGAGATATTCAGCGTGTATAAATAAGTTAAATAAGTCATGGCGATGGGAGAAAAAGAGAGAGAGAGAGAGAGAGTGGGGGAGATGTAAAATTCGCGTCGACGAAAAAAAGTGCATAAAAGTGCATCAAGCATGCAGCGCGCTTATTATAAACGTGCGGCACGTTTAAATGACGACAAAATGGCGGGCGTTTCTCCCACATAATTTAGCACCAACTCAATCTCATATATATATGCGTTCATCGGCATGATATACTCTCACAGTGACGCACGGACTTGACCTTGAACTTCAAGTCGCGATAACTTATAACTGGATTCGAAGCGCGCGCGCATTCTCTTTTCGCGAGATTCGTCGCGTTTCTCTATTATACGTTTTGTATTCTTCGTCTCTTCATCGATGGTTTTCCTTTTTTGTCAACTTTTTTTCGCGCGAATCAGTGATGACTGGTTTATTCATTCGGAGGAAAAAATGAAAATACTAAGATTTTTAAATGGTTTTTCAATTTACTTCATCAGTTATACTTCACAGACCCTTAAGAGTGATGTTTTAATATTTGTTTGAAGAAGGAAAAAAACGTGCTTTATTATTTTTGAACCCTTGAGGTTGAAGGAAAAAGATCCAAAAAACTAGGTCGACTCATTTATATCCTTTTTGATTAAATGGTCGACCAAATAAAAATAAACAAAAGTAGATACTTTGAAAATATAGCCTACATTTGCCGAAACTTACCCAAACTGTCAATCTAGAATTTATTATTTTTAAACAGCTCTTAGCAACTTTTTTGGCAGCTTTGGAAAAATGTTAATTTTCGAGCTTTCTTTAGTTTCATCCGGCTCATGAAAATGCGATGATTAATTACTATAAATTTTCATTACGACCTTAACAGGTTATCTTATAAAAATTCTATGAAATCGAGACCAAATTTCATGCGCTTGCGCATTTTTCTCAATAAAAATCGCAAATACTCATTTTGGGTTCGCAACGTCTCCTTAAAATTTGTATACCTCTCAAAGCTACCAAGAATTATTATTTTTCCATTAAACATATGGGTCATTTCATGTCAAATCGAGCAATAGTTGGAATCGGCCCCTTTTAATTTCGATGAAATTTGGTCAGAAGTTTTCTTTTATCATAAAACAAAGTTCTATCAAATGAAAAAAATAATTTTTTTTTCTAAAGTTATGCAAAATTCGAAATTTCACAATTTTTTCAATTTTTCAAATATCTCGAAAACTATTATAGTTAAGACAAAATTGTTCGGGATTCATCTTAAAGAGTATACTTCAGGCTACGAAAAAAAAATATTTCGAAAAAAAATTTTGAAAACTGATGAATTAGGAGAATGTTGAATTTTTTAAAGACGTGAAAATCCACTATCAACATACAATTTTTGGTTCAATTTCTTTTATATAATACCTTGTACTGGTCTAAAAAGATCCTGAAATTTTCGGAAATGTGTTTTTTTCTTTTCAAAAATATGAATTTTTTAATTTTAGTAAAAAAAATTGTTTGTTTAACCTCTAAGTTAAGTCAAGTTGAGCAATCATGTAATTTTTACTGCACCTTTCTCAAAATTCCAGGATCTTTTAACATCAGTACAAGGTATTATATAAAAAATTTGAACCAAAAATTTAACGTTCATCGTGGATTTTCACGATTAAAAAAAATTCAAAATTCTCCAAATACATCATTTTTCAAATTTTTTTTTCGGAATATTTTTTTTTCCGTAGCCCCAAGTATACTCCTTAAGATGAATCCAAAACTATTTTTTCGTAACTATAATAGTTTTCGAGATATTTAAAAAATTCACTCGAAAAATTGAAAATGTGGTGAAATTTTGAATTTTGCGTAATTTTCGAAAAAAAAATTGTTCTTTTTTTTCCTTTGGTGGAACTTTGTTTTATGATAAAAGAAAACTTCTGACCAAATTTAATCGAATTTGAAGGGGGTTGATTCCAACTATTGGTCAATTTGACAATGACCCATATATTTTTTGGAATACAGTTTTCCTTGAAATTTTGGAATTCAGTAGAGACTGAAAAGAGTGACATAACTTCGCTAATTACACTCTAATAAACGTCTCTCGTGTTCGGAGAATGACGAACAGGCGATTTTATCGTCCGAATGACACACACGTGCAATTTTCATTATACATTGTCACACGTGTCATCCATTATTGCTTTACGCTCTTTCTTCTCATTATTCAACCTTGAAGCCTCTTTATTCTCAGCGAAATTTCACGATAATGCGAATTGCATATTAAGGGGCGAAAAAAACATCGTGACACATTTCAAGCGATAGGTAAAATCGCATGTCCGTGAGCTCGCAAACAAAAATGTATACGTGACTTTCTCCGCGAGATCAAACGAGGAAATGCAACGAAATACCATTTTGATAATGCATATCAGTATATGCCGGACGTTTATCGCAATATTATCATTCGCACAGCTTCCGTTAAAATATTTCTCTCTCTCTCTCTCTGGAGCGTCACACGATGTGTTACAAACGACGATTTTTTTTTGCATCTGTTGAACTTGAACTTGAGACCATTGTTGTCGCATTATCGAGAGTTGATATTTTTTGTATTTTTATTTTTATTTTTAAGTCATCGCCTTATCACTCGATGGGACATCGAAGAGACTTGTCTTTATTCCGAGAGCTCAATTGTTATCGCGTTTTTTTTCCGCGCATATGGAAAGTTACAATCTCCCGGAGGAGACATTTTTTTAAAATTCTTATTGATCATGAGCAAATCGTACGTGCGTGCTGTTCGCGAGTTTGAGAATGAAGAAAATGAAAATCTAGTCGCGCAGCGATGGAGAAAAATGTCGATTTTTCATGTTCGTAAAAAAATGTGGGGTTAAATGAACCATCCGAGAACATTTAACCATTGAGAAACGAATGAAAATGATAAGCAGAAAAAAAAGACCGCAAAAATACACAGAGAGAAATAATTTATTCAGTTTAAATACATTTGTTTAAAATCAATAAGATTTTATTCGAATATCGAATGGCGTAAGTGCTCTGAACGGAAAAGGATTATATCTTCGGCATTTGTGAACATTTTTTTGTCGAAAATATTCGGAAAATACTCAAAGATAAGCTGTTCGCGGAGCATGAAGAGTTATCGAAAGAAATTACAGATTTACCAGTGTAAAATTGTCAAACATTTGCGGTCTTCAAGTAGGTGTCGATCAACTGGTCCATTTTTACTTCACATTCCCGCAAAATAATTCCAAAGAGTACGTGCCAAAGAGATTACCACGCTAATACGCTGTGCATAAAATCGCGAATTCAATAGAGGTGAAACAACGACTTCACAAAGACGCTCATCGCATACGGTTGATCTCATTAAACGTGACAATTTTATGCCACCATCGTTCGACGTCGATTGTGCTCGGTCTTACAACAAA
The DNA here is from genome assembly GCA_946863875.1 of Alloplasta piceator. NCBI lineage: Eukaryota > Metazoa > Arthropoda > Insecta > Hymenoptera > Ichneumonidae > Alloplasta > Alloplasta piceator. The sequence goes on along the minus strand of OX333079.1, from coordinate 2,049,294 downwards.
CGTGTCTAGTGTATAGTGTTTATTATTACCCTGCACGAATATTGGGAAAGACACAAATGTGATAATTAATCGCAAAATTTCGCAATTTTGAAAAAGCCCCACGAATAAAAACATCAATGCAGGGTTTAAAAATAAAATTTGATAATCTCATACGAGTATAAGTTTTTTTACATTTTTCAATAAAATATTCGTCATTCACAAATTCGACAACTAGATGCACTTTTGATGAATTAAGGTACTAGTCTGGAAAAAAGCCTTTGGCCTTCTAGTCTGCTTTATAAGGCCAGAAATAGCAAATTTTTATGATTTTTTTCTCAGTTCCTTTATTAGATATAGCTACAAAACTGTTTTTGCAACATTGTTTCATCCTTCGAAAAATAAAAAATAAAATTATTTTTTATCGGCAGTATCGATTTTTTCGTCAGAGATATTGATTATATTTATAATTTTTTAAAAAATCTAATAATTAGACAAAAATTAGTACTAATTTTTAATAAAAATCCGAAATTAGCAGAAAAATATTAGTAATTTTTCTAAAAAATAAGTAATTAATAAGAAAATATTTCCAATTTAAAAAAAAAAAATAGTAATTAGTGACAATATATTTCTAATTTTTCCAAAAAAAATTAGTAATTAGTGACAAAATATTTCTGATTTGTCTAAAAAATTAGTATTTAGCAACAAGATATTTGTAATTTTTCAAAAAAAAATTAGTAATTTGTAAAAAAGTATTGTGTATATTTACGTATTAGTGTGTACGGATTGAGTCATGGTTATACGCTTAAACAACTCTATTAAAAAAGTTGTTTTATTTTTTTTAGATAACTCTTTTGACCTTTTGAATATTTCATACATTAGTATTTATTGTATCGAATCTCATACGATATCATAAGTTATTATTAACACGAATATTTAATCAATACTTCAGTAATTTTTTTTATTTATTAATTTTTCCAAAATTAATACAACATTTCTCCACAATTTATTGATTTTTTTTATTATTTAGCAATATCTTTCTCGCTAACTATTAATTCTTCGAAAAAGTGAGTAATATTTTATCGTTAATTACTATTTTTTTTGTAAAAATTAGAAATATTTTGTCACTAATTACTAATGTTTTAGAAAAATTAGTAATGTGTTCCCGCTAATTACTAATAAAAAAAAAAATTAGTAATATTTTTTTGCTAATTATTAATTCTTCGAAAAAATTGGATAATAAAAATCGAAAGATTTTTTTTTGCCGACCACTCGCTGACAGTTAATCTCAGGATTGGGAAGTCTGAAATAAAAAAATAAAAAGCATTTCAACAAGGAAAGTTTCTTACAGAACAATTTACCACCGTCAATGAAAAATCGATCAAAAGAAATGGCGGTTGTTTGAAATGAAAATGAAAAATTGAACTTTTCAACATTTATTTCAAACATTCGTTATTTTCTTTATCGATGTTTCATTAACGGTGGTAAATTGTGTGAGAAACCTTCCTCTTTAAAATGCTTTTTTATTTTTTTATTTCAGACTTGCCAAACTTGAGATTAGCTGTCAGCCATGGGACAAGACATTTTCAACTTTGGCGCCTTCGATAAATTATTCAAAGAATCAAAATAAAAAATAAATGTTTTTTTTGTATTTTCGAACGATGAAACAATGTTGTAAAAAGTGTTTTATAGTCATATCTGATAAAGGAACTGAGAAATTTTTTTTTTTAATTTGCTATTTTGGCCGTCTAAAGTAGATTAGTATCTTAATCGAGACTAAATATTCGAGCCACTTATCGGATCTTTCGAAATCGATTTCGCAGACTTTTGACAATTCTAGCGATTCGCAAGCGAGCTACGCGTCGATCGTTCGCCGTCTCGATGATAAAACATATCGTGGCGAATCCCAATCCAATCTCCAGAATCGCGAAGGCAAAACTTAGATTACTCAGAGTCATGATCTTCGCATCCTCATCCGTCCCCTCGTGATTTTTTCTTGCGACGTCACGCAATGACTTGGCGTAATATCTGCCCTCCGCGTATTTGAAGATGTTAGCCTCGACGAGTCTCTGCATCAATCTATTCATTCTTTCTTCCAGGGGCCAGTCACTTCGGATAGGCCATTTTATGTAGGAGTTAGTGATACGATACTTCGATAGGTGAAGTCCACATCGAGCAGCCTCAAAAGCAAGAGCCGACAGCACATGAATGCAAGCAGCCGAACGGGGATTGCGCAACACGTATTCCGTACAATTGAAAGTGTCGATACCGAAGTAACGCCCGTTGAAAGCTGGATCGTTAAACAATCTTTTGAACTGAACATGTCCGTAAACCGTGAGATCCGATTCAGCGAGATCTCGGAAAGTATCGATGTTCGGAAGGAGTATTTTCGTCGTCAACAGAGCAGCGAATTTTCCCTGATAAATACCCAGAATCGTTATCACGAATATAAACAGACTGCTGAGATAGATTCTCGATCTCGTCGTAGTCGGTGGTTCAACGAGACAAGAGTTGAGAATCAATCGAGTGGTATTGAGAATAGAAGTAGCCAGATCCTGGTGTAAGAAATATTTCATAAACATCACCGTCACGACGATAACGAGACAGACAGCGACTCTGCAATTCAAATCGAGTACAGAGAGGAGTTTGCTCAATTGAGATTTGTAACCTCTGTACTGTGTCATGGCAAACATTCCACCAGTTCTATGCGGATAGGTCGACGGTATGTTCATCATGGTCAGTACATATAATTCAATGAGTCCGATGTCACTGACTCCATCGACTACCTGGGCCAAGATACCATCAGCTCCGACTCCGAGCGATTCTTTATCGTCGTGGACCAGCAACTTGACCGTTGCATTCCCATGGCGGAACATAACTGCCGCCAAGTCACCGAGATAACCACTAATCGCGTCGACTCCGGAACTTTTTTTTTCGTCGACCTTGTAGCCGAATGGTACGTAATTTCGAATGGTCGCGCGAATCTCATAGCCACCGAGATCTTTGGTTTTGTCGAAATTCATGTTCTCGCACATGTCACGATCATCGTGATATCTTCGCACCAACAGAGTCCAAGGATGACCGTTTTCACCTCGATATATTTTCTCCAATTTCCATTGATCCGGTGCATCTGTCGTGTAAGGATTGAAGCTGTAAATCGATGGTCCTTCTTTGTCACGAACGCACATAAACTTTGCCTCCAGTAGATTCATCTTCCAGGCTGTCGATAAAATCTCATGGGCTCTCGAGCAACCGTCCTCGCTGATCGGCCAATCGAGTATGTAAAAGTTAGCCATGTGATTCCACCATCGTGATTTTTTAATCTCCACGAGAATAGCCTCGAGTTCGGCCGATGAGGAAACCGTGATCGCAAAGATTTGGAGTCTGTATCGAGATATTTGTGTCACTGGTCCATTATCCACCATTCTTACGACATTACTGACCAAAACGATGGGAGCCGGAAATTTACCGGTGGACAGTGCGACAATGAGAGATTCGGGCGAATTTCCACCGATCCCTATTGGATTCATCCGAGTGTCGTAGCAGGTTTCAATAATTTTTACCTGATGGAAGAAGTCAAAGAGAAATAAATTACATTTTCCTATCGTTTTACTGATATTACTACTAGGGGAGCTTGGGGCTAGTTGTAACAGTCTTTGGAAAAAGGCCTGTAACTCCTAAAATATGTATGCTTTTAAGATTTTGAGTAAGAAAGTTTGTAAAGTATATATCGGAGCACTAATTCAAATTGAAAAATAATTTTAAATCCTTACCCATCTTTTACACCAGACGTTTTTTGAAAAAAAATGGGAGCTGTTACAACTTACCCCATGTCTGGGGCTAGTTGTAACAGGCTCGGGGCAAGTTGTAACAATGAAAAGACTGGCAACATTTATAAGAAAGAATTAATACGTTTTTATTGGTTCATAGTCTTCCATTATTCATCGTGGTTCATTCTTGTGATTATTATAATGTTTGGTAGTCTCTCATGCTAAAAAAAATACAATACAATAACTTAGCATATACTATGTAATCACTATACTACAAGTTGTAATAATATTAATTATACAAATACATGTAGAGAGCAGAAAAAAATGCACGCGCATGGGGCAAGTTCTAACATGTTACAACTTGCCCCATGGGCTCATTATGTCTATTTAATGAAATATCTCAAAAACTACAAACTTCAGATTAATTTTTAAAAAAGCAAATGAAAGCCAGTTAAATTTACGATGTAACAGGGAAAAAACAATAAACGATGAATTTAATTTTAATAGTCAAAATCAGAATTTTCGTAAGTATTCGTTTTACGAATCCTGGCCGAAATAGAGCTCGTGTGCATATCCTCTTATTTTGATATCTCGCGGGGTATCAGCGGTGTTTACGTTATGCTGCGAGTTATAAGAAGCACATTCAACAAAAAAATTAAATCGAAATGTTTTAAATTCCCGGTCAAAATTGAGTGTTACAACTAACCCCTGTTACAACTAGCCTCACGCTCCCCGACCGATACTGCTACTACTATTTAATTATTATCAACTGATGTGCAAGAAAAAGATGTCTTCTTATATGCAAAAATGTGCAGCGAAAGAGACCCAATAATGGAGATAATTACGATAAAACACCGTTTCATCTTCCCACTGATATATTTTTCAATAATTATTTCAAAGTCGTTATAATTTTTTTAATCTCTTCAGATTTTGCTTTCCGGAATACCAAATTTTTTTAAAGATATTGATTTTACGATTTTCAAAGGTACAAACCGTTAAAAGATGGCCAATCTTACCGCTGTTTGGACAAGTGCGGTAGATTCTTGAGATTTCAATGGGTCGATTTTGATACCGGCGAAACAAATCCTCATCAATACTTGAACAATCAATAACTTGATGGCGAATTTCGAATTCATGATTGGCTGCACTCGCGGGAAGAAAAAAGTTCTTCGAATCACCGTAAAACGAGGATGCACCGATTAACTTCGTGAATCCTCGTTTTATGTTTGCAAGGTATGGTATGTAATTTTCACCACAAGTTCCCTGGAAGTCGAGCGACTGAACCGATGGCAGTCACGTATAACGATGCAAGAACGACTTTTTAAGTATAAATTTGCCCGAGTTTTATCTCAGAAAAGCACGTTTAGCTTTGACACTCGGCAGAATTTTGTAACTGTAGCAACGTCCAATTCACAACAAAGAATGCTCCGTCCTTTGAAACTTTGACGTTTTTTATATTCATATTCTTCCTCGATGATTGATCGCGACTCTTTACTTATATCCTCGATAAATGTGAAAAATAATGCGAATTTAATATTTTCACCATTAAGTTCTCATTAATTTTTGCGCCATTTGTACTCAAGGATTCGAATATCGTCCACGCGATTTTTAGGCACTCACTCATATATGACAAGTGCCTATTAATATTGTCCCCAGTCATAACTCAGCAACCCATGGACGGATCATCTTGATAGCGTAGTTTTGTTTTACCATAACCTCGAGACCTTTTTTTATTCAATCCATTCAGACAATATTCAATATGGAATTTCTCCAAAAAACAGCCATTTTTGTGTCTGTCCAGTGTCAGATCTCAGCAATCTGCGAACCAATGTTTTTGTAACTTATAGACTTTCTGTATAGAATCACAAAGATGTGTCCCCCAGAATCTAAAGTCTTTACAATTCTTTCTACAATTTCAAATAAACCCAAATAACTTTTTTCATTAGTTTTTAACTCGTTACACGGAGTTGTGTGGACGAATTTTTTTAATTTTCACCATTTACTTTAATTTTAACACATTTAAACCATTCCAAGAGTTTAAAGTCATTCGAACAATTCTACCATAGAATTTTTATTATTGTTTTTTTTTTTTTAAGCTTTGTATGTCCGTTTGCAGTTGAAACTTGGAAGTTTATGAACGAATTTTGTTTCCACTTGCACATGATTGTGAAGATATATTCCACCAAGTTTCAATCCAATCAGACACTGTTAAGCACACCATTTTTGCAAAAAAAAAGTACGCGAAGCGTCCTTGTTGTAACTTCTTCTTTCAGCCCGCATCGTACTAAAGTTCTCAGCATAAATCTTAACTTCCTCTTATCCCCTTAACGATTGCCCATTTTCTATCCCTTACGCGATAATACTCTTCGGTCATTGCAGTATCGATCAACTCGTAAATTTTGACACCTATACCGCCCTTATTGCTTCTTTCCCCTCCAACGTGGATCCTTGTCATTCTCCTTTATGCTGGCAATCGCTTTGAGAAATACGCAGGGCAGAGTCAAACATTCCATGGTAACCAATTCCCTATATTTGTGTGGAAACACATCGCAGTCATGGGCAGAATCGCGTTCAGTGTAAAAACGAAGGCATAAACCGAGGGCAACATTTTAGACGTTCTTCCTATCAGTAAGGACTTCATCCTTAAGATAGTTTTTGCAGCGGAGTCGATTCAATCCGACGCTAATATTTTTTTCACATATTTGGAGAGAGAAACCAGCTCGAATGAAGGTAAATCTGGATCAAAGAACTCTGAGTTTATGTGAAAAAATTCGAGCGCTTTGACAATGGACAAAAAAATCCTATTCGTTTTTTGATAGTTTTAGAAATTCGTCAATACTTGATTGAAATGCTTTTTGAAAGTTTTAAGCGTGATGAAGGTCATGTTCAATTTTTCCCAAATCTCTCAAAAACCCTCGCTGGTTATTAAAAAATATTGGGGTTTTTTTTAACGTGACCAACTTCAGATTCGAAGGTAACTTCACGATGGGATTCATCGTCTCTTCTCTACTCCAACCTCTTTTTGATCCTATTTCCTCCAAAGACGTTTATTTTATCTATCAATATTCTCCTCGTTCCGCCCTCATCAATCTTGATCGGGAATTTTTTCCACCCCTTTCTCACTGTCAATCCTCGTGTTTTCCGACTTATCGATCGCAGCCCAAGACCTTGGCAACAGAGCCGGAAAGACGCGATTGAACTTGGAGAACTTCGAAGGCGTTGAGGAAACGCCCGGTCGTGTTTGTCGTATATATTAAGAGTTCGAGACGTGAGACACGATGCTCAAGTTTCAGCTGGCGACTCCGGAGGATCTCAAGGTTGCGGCAAATATCGAACGCAAACGTCAGATTGAGGAGGCGAGAAAACCGCGAATCTTCGATCCACGTTCCAGGCGCATAGGGGTGAGTGCATAATTTAACACGAGCTTGACCCGATTCTTTTTTATCTTTTTCTATCCTATCAAAAACATTTTTCAGCATTTTTTCAAATTTTTTCACCCAACTGAAAAAGAGTTACAAATTTTTCGAAGCAATTGGCTCTTTAATTTTCAAATATCGATAACTTTTTCAAAAATTCACTTATCGGGACGTTTTTTTTCAATTCTTTTGGTTTTAAATATACTTTTCCGAAAAATATAGAAAAAAATTCTTCAGACCGATCTTCAACGTTTTTTTTTTGAATTTCCGGAAAAATTTCTCGATGATTGTTGTTTATAATTTTTTTTCGTTTTTTTATTAGATACTTTGATATTTCCCGCGAATTCTCTGAAATTTTCAGAGTAGGCATTTTTTGTTTTCTATTTTTTTCTTCAATTGAAAAAAATAATTGTTTTTAACTCAACTGATTTTTCATAATACCACTCTGGGGATTTTTAAGGATATAGAGAGAACCTCAGAGTTGAAAAAAAATTAAATAATAATATATCATAATGAATTCAAAAATAGATAAAAAATGCAAGTTATGAATATCATGAGTTGCCAATTTTTTAGTACTTGTAAAAATGTCTCTCAAAAAGTGGTGTATGATTTCAAAAAAATCCAATCGTTCAAGTTAAAAAAAAATACATTTTGGGTTTAAAATGAAAAAAAAAAAACATGAAAATGAATATCGATTTTTTTGTATTTTTTAAATAAAACAGTAACTCAAAACGGAAAAAAATGATCTGTTTTATTTCGATATCTATGACTTTAAAAAAATTATGCGCATTTGAAAAATAAACAGCCAATTTTTTTGAAAATTTCGTAATTTTTTTCCGGTTGTGTAAAAAAATTTGAAAAAATTCTAAAAAATGTTTTTGATAGAATAGAAAAAGAAAAAAAAGTTTCAGCTAAATCGAAAGGAGTCGGGCTCAAAAGCGGTCGATTTGACGTGGAATGCCCCATGCATAATTTAATTTAAATACAAAGTTTTTTTTTTAATTGATCAATGCAGAGCCGGGTTATGAACTCTTGAAATCAGAATCTTCGATGATCAGAGTTATATTTCATGAAAAATTTCGCTGGAAATGAAGCTGAGTTATTGTAGAGGCAAAAAATATACACAAAAGGAATGGCGTAAAAATCTTGCGAGTCGCGCACAAGATCATTTTCTTCATGGGAATTGCTCGCCGCACGAGGATGTTTCTTTCTAGGGCATGATATAAAATGCGGCAGAGAGATTAGGGAGGTTGGAAGAACGCAATACCATAAAATCGAGAGATGCGACGCAAAAGTTTCCCCCTTGTAATAAAAGTTGTCCGCTCATGGATAAACCCACACGCGCAGGACGCATAAGCACAGATGCGTTCATTTTACTCGTGCGACGATGACGATTTCTCCCGTTCGCAGATAGACAAAGAATTCTTGGACAGGCAGATCGAGGAGAAGGAAGCGCAGCGTCAGCTCGAACGGGCCAAAGAATGTCGAATGGACGAGGCGCTGGTGCGCAGCAGCAAACTCGCCATTATGCTCGAAAAAAGAGAGGAAGAGGTATGACGTATGTATATTATCGTCTGTTCCATTAATTTTCAAGAAAGGATTGGACACAAAAATTGGCATGAGCATTACTTTTTTTTTGTCCAGCAAAAAAATTATCCAAATATGTTTCTCGGTACAAAAATATGCAAAAAGATGGCATTTATTGGCATTGGTCTTAGTGTTCATCGACCCCTCTTTTATTTTTCTACCGGAGAGAGGGAGAATAGTCCATAGTTATTGAAGCTATACTAGGAATGATTCCTTAGATACTAATTTTCGAAATAACTATAAAAACTGGGAATACTCGAAATTCTTCAGAATGGCATATATATTAGGGTGGGTCAAATAAAATGACTAATTTTTTTTTTCCTCGACATGATGAAAAATGTATTATTTGGCATGTCAAAAAAACCCTCTGCAAGTATGAGCCCATCATATTTAAATTAACAGGTCCCTCATCGCAAATTTTTATTTCCCATTTTAATAACATGGGAAATTTTTTTTTTTACTTTGGAATTTTATTAGACTTTAACCGTTGAGGTTAGGAGAGTTTTTTTTAGCACATTTTTGTAGAACATTTGATGCCCTACAAAAAAGCTCTCTTGTGTTTTAACGGTTAATTTTATCGATTAGACTCAAGAGAGCTTTTTTGTAGAGCATCAAATGTTCTACAAAAATATGCTAAAAAAAACTCTTCCAACCTCAACGGTCAAAGTCTACCAAAATTCCAAAATTGAAAAAAAAAATTTCCTATGTTATTTAAATGGGAAATAAAAATTTGTGATGAGGGACCTCTTAATATAAATATGAAGGGCTAATACTTGCGGAGGGTTTTTTTGAGATGCCAAACAATACATTTCTCATTATACCGAGGAAAAGAAAAATTAGTTATTTTATTTCACCAACCCTAATATATATATATATTTATTATCTCCGTTCCGGGATGCATGTGACCTGACCGATCGACTTACTTCACACGCTCGTTTGTGCGCCATATTACCCTGAGAAAGCGATAACAGTCTCTGGATATTTCTGGATACGAGACGATTACGGTCCGAGGAATTGCACAAAACGACGCAGTCAGCGTTTATTGAGGCACAATAAAAATTGCAGATAAATCGTTCCGCATTGAAACAATTTTTCGCAAATTAAGGAGTCTGCATAACCTTGAAGCACAAAAAACAAGGCTTCAATATTTGTTTGTGAGAGCAATGAGACGAAGAAGTGGGATTTTTTTACAGTTTTGCCAAGCTTATCATTTTTTCAAATGAAAAATCGTGGTAAACAATATAGTGATTATCATTTCAACAAAAAGCCACCATCTGCTGATTTTCAGAAATTTTGCAAAACATTTATTACAAATTTAAAATGAGATTCTATGGAATTCAATCTAAAACTTTTGATTTTTCAAATTTCAAGGTCGTGCCGCCCCTTAAAAAACCTGTTGAATCCGTTTGATATCCTGCACTCTCTTCCTTTTCCTCACGATTCTGGTGACTTTTTTTTACCCTAGGAAAAGCGAAAGATCAATTCGGAGATCGAATGTTTCCGTCGAGTTTATCAACGTCCCGAAGATCGTCGTGATTACGATCTCTACGATCCCGACTCGTTGAAGAAATCTTTACCAGCGCGTGTCAATAACGATGATCCGAGAATCGGACCGGCATCTGCTCAAAAGTATGCTGAATCTTCCATATTTTTTAACTCGATTCCCCGCTTCTTTACCCCTCACTTGATACACTTCTGCAGAATAACGTTCTTGATGACACACTGGGGTCGTTTGTACCCCAGCGATAACAATTCTTATAAAAAATATACCATTTAATATTTTAACTTGCTAAATTTTATTAGAACTCCTTAAGAGGTCTCTTCCCAATATTATGCAGGATTTATTGTAAAATGTCAAAGTTAAATGTGATAAAACCAAATAGATATCCGAAAAAACTGAAAAATGACAACTTTTACGAATAAAATTATAACTTTTTTATTTTCCGACAAAACTGGTTAAAAAATGAACTGAGTTTACTTAACATATGGCACGACAAGAAAAAAATAGTAGTAGTAAAATAATATCACAGGCAAAAAATTCGCACAACAATTTCGCACTCGACCTTGGACGGCTACTACATAAAAACTTTAAGCTTGAAGGAGAAATGGCATCCTCGAACGAATGACATATGACGCTATAGGTCCCATTTTTTAAAATGTAGGTACTTAAAATTACTTCTATGATGGATCATCTAGAATTTCTACAAGAAAATGTGCTACTAAATCTTCAATTTTCGAATTATTGATACCTAAATATTTAATTATTAATTTTTTTCTTTCAATTACTGAATATTTTTATCCTTTTTTTAAATCAATTTTAAATTTATAAAAATATATTTATGAGGCATTCCACGTCAAGTTTTTGAAATCGCCAAAAATCGCATACAAATTTTTAGAAAGTAGTTCTAACTATCAATAAAATTTGTGATTTTTTCAGATTTTTAAATTACATTTTTTAGCCGGAAAAAATACAAAAAATTTGTTTGTCCCATTTTGTAACTCGAAAATTATTCATCGTACGAAAAAAAAGTACGGCATAAAATTTAGGATTTTCAACGTGCTTTTCACTGAAATTCTTTACGAACTTCTCCGAAAACTCTATATGCCATTTTCAGAGCAAATAATGTTTTGATATTTTTTTCTCAGAATTCACATAATCGATTTGTATGTAGTTTTAACAGTTTTTTACTTGATGTATTTACAAACTGTCAAAAAAAATGGCGTAGTGGAGAATCCATTATTTCAAATGCATTTTTATTGATACAATCTATCATTTAGAGTGATTTAACGAAATAGTGTAGATATTGATGATTTATCATTATTCATCGTAGACAGGAAAAAATAAGAAAATAATATCGTTTTGATACTGCGAAGACGATTCCAGGAACAAAGCAGTATCATGCTTCATTCCCAAAAATCATGCCCAAATCGAACTAAATAAGTACTCATTGGCCATACAAACGTCGATGTATCCAAAGAGGGTAAATTAATTTTTTTTTTGCAATCGAGAGACGTGAGTAGCCTTTGACTCAAATTTGAATAGATTTTATCGGTGTACATGGGTCCATTGATAAAGTTTATTAAAATGTACAAAAAGATATTTAAAAAAATAAAAATGAAAAAAGTTTAAAAAATTGAAAAGGTACAAAAAATAAACAAAAATGCGGGCTTTAGAAAATATCTATAGATAGTCTCAGCCCCGTTAATGCACAGAGAAATTTGTGTATTCGTTTGGGACGAAAAACGCATGGGAAGGAATGGATTCTCCACTAAGCCAATTTTTGTAGTCTGTAAATATATCAAGTAAAAAACTGTTAAAACTACAGACAAATCGAAGATGTTAATTCGGAGAAAAAAAATATCAAAATTTTATTTAGTATACTACATAAAAACTTTAAGCTTGAAGTAGAAGTGGCATCCTTGAACTAATGACAGATGTCGCTATAGGTTCCATTTTTTTAAATTTAGGTACTTAAAATTAGGAAAATTTAGGCCTGGGGTGTTTTGTACCCCAGTGTGTCAATTAAGGGTCAAAGATCGAAGATTAATAATCATGCTTGGGTGAAGATTCGAGGGTGAAGATTGCAATCGGGCGGAACGTTCGAAGATTCAAAAAGAACAGATGCAGTCTTGGCTCTATCAGCAAATGGCGGAGCGTCGTGCGGCCGATAAAGAGCGTCGTGACGCCGATAAGTCTCATCAGGATGCGGTTATTTCCCGCGACAAACGGGCGATCGCGCTCGATCACATGGAGATGGAATGTCGGCGTCGATTGAACGAGGCAACGGCACGTTTCAATCGTGCACTCGTGAGTCTTGTATTGCAAAATTGCGAGATAGTCATTTTTTCCTATCAAAGTTATTTTTCTGAATAATTCATAGCTTCTTCTCTTGCCTTTCCTGAATCATGCGGGCAATCGGCTTGCACTCGATCACTTATCCGGCAAAATAGCTCTGCGTTTTTTTTTTAACTCAAGGTCGACTGTCTCTGTAACGCTATCCAAGAGGATTACGTCAATCCTTCGTTAATTCTATGGCTTGGAAAAAGCTGTTCGATAAAAAGTCTCTTCAACTGTGCGATTGTTCCGGGAAGATTTTCCTTTGAAAATATAACGGAGTTTTGCGGCGCTCTTTTTCATAAAAATCGTTTTGCGACGACCATAAAAAATCGAACGTGCCAATTTCATGGGAAATTATTTTTGAAAAAAATAACATATAAATGCAGAAGCTATTCGGCAAACATGAATTTGCATAATTTCAATTCCCACAATCGTTAATCACCGATCCGTCGTGTTTAAGCGTCGGGGTTTCTCGTGATAAATTGTTCATCCTATCTTTGGCCATCAAATTTTTAACGATCGTCTCGTCCTTCGCAAATATTTTCACCGCCATTTTCTTGTTTACGGACTGGGACACGCAGGCCGATGAGCAAGAGCATCGAAGACGCTGCGACGCTATCAAGGACGAAGAGGACAATCGGGCGGAAATCTACAATCATGTGACCGGTGATTTTTTGACAGAGGCGAGAGAACAGGCGGACAGCAATCGGGGTCCGAACAAGCCTTTGGCCTCACGCTACAAGGGCATGACCTCCGACGAACTCAAGGTCTTCCGGGACGAGCAAGCTCGCCAAATTGAGGAAATCGAGGCGAGTTTATTTTCGACTCGATGCTTTCTTCGTCCTCTTTTTAACTGCTTCGATCTTTCTTTCCGCATGAAAGATTTTATTTTCCTATCCCCGAGACGTTCGTTCAAATGAAAATTTGCTTTTGCAGAGGATGAAACAGGAGGAGCGTCGTAAGAACGAACAGTGGGACAGTTTTATGACCGGCAACGCCAGAGCCGCGGAGACCCATCATCGAGAATTGGAGCGCAGACGAGCGTGAGGACTTTTACTCTTCTCCATTAATTAAACTAGTCTCAAATTCCGAAAAAAAAATTTTTAATCTTATTTTCAGACTATATATTGTGGATGTTCCCTGGGGAAGCCCTTTATTCTACACATTTTTATTCCACACATGACATTTTCCACACAAATTATTCTACACCAGTTTCTACACATATTTTTCTACACAAGAGAAGTGGCAAGAAATATTATCCTACACGAAATTATTTTACGCGATTATCCATTCCGGTAGTACATTTTGCTGAAGGCTGTAATGTGTAGGAAAATAACATGTAGGATAATAATGTGTAGAATATAATATTATTCCCTGCTACCTTTTCTTGTGTAGAATGATGCCTGTAGATCTCGGCGTAAAATAATTTCGAGTCGAATAATATTCCTTGCCACTTTTATTGCGTAGAATAATGTTTGTAGAATTCGGTGTAGAATAATTTTGTGGAGATTAATATTTCTCGCAACTTCTCTTGTGTAGAAAAAAATGTAAAAATGTGTAGGATGGAGGCTTTTCCCAGGGGGGAAAGCCTCTATTCTACATATTTTTATTCTACACATGACATTTTCTAAACAAAAGTTTCTACACAAATTATTCTACACGAGAAAAGTTGCAAGGAATGTTATTCTACACAAGAGAAGTTGCAAGAAATATTATTCTACGCAACATTATCTTACATCGGTTTCTACACATATTTTTTTACACAAAAGAAGTGGCACGGAATATTATTCTACACGAAATTATTCTCCACCGGGTTATTATACACAGACGGATGGTGCTCGGGAGCCCTCTATTCTACACATTATTACTCTACACATTATTATTCTACATATTATTATCCAACACATTACTTCCCTACTCATTACAGCCTTTAGCAAAACTCTGCATGTGACGCATGTAACCCAAAAAAATGACAGAAATTCTACAATGTGATTATCTATTCCAGTAGTAAATTTTTCTAAAGGCTCCAATGTGTAGGAAAATAATGTGTAGGATAATAATGTGTAGAATAATAATGTGTGTAGAATAGAATATTATTTCCTGCCACTTTTTTTTGTGTAGAATAATTTGCGCAAATCAGGGTTGCAAATAATGCATTAATAATTAATAATAACCATTAACTCTTATTGACTAATTGATATTACTTCCATTAACCATTAAGTGTTAATTTAACCATTAACATTTAATGGTTAATGGAAATAAATTCCATTAAACATTAAATGTTAATGGTCAGTGAAAATAATTTCCATTGACCATTAAATGTTAATGGTTAATGAAAATTGTTTCCATTTGCCATTCAAAAAGTCATACTTAATGCATTACTTTTTCATTAAAAATTTCGCAAACCTGGTGTAAATAATTAATACTTAGCGTAGAAAAAAAAATTCTTTATCAAATTTAGCTAAACTAACGTTTTTTCGTCCAATTGCTTTTTCCTGACAGACAAATGAGCAAACTGATAGCCGAGGAAAATTTGCAGCTGGCCCAGCAACAAAAATCTCATCAGGAATATCTCAAGCGAGTCGTTTACAAAAACAAACCAAGCGCCGCATTTTTCGAACAATTCAACAGGGGCACTCGTTAAAACGACGATTTTCTTTCTCTTTTTAAATTATCTTTCCGGTCCAACTGATCCTAATAAATAATCTTACCTTTAATTTCCTTTTTGACACATATTTTTATGCGCTGCCTTATCGATTCTACACTCACCGGGCATCGTTTATTTTGGGATTTCCATCTTTTCGACTGTAGTGTGACATCCATACAATTTTGTCTTACGGTCGGTAATTGAGATCGCTCTCTTACCGACCGCGGAAAATGTTCTAATTGAGCACGATTTTTTAGTGAATCAGTTCTACCGCTAGATGGCGGCACGCGCGCGATCGTCGCGCCACAGTCCAAGGAAAAAGTATGTAAAAATAGTTTCGTGCTTCGGAGCAACCTGTGGGTCAGTTACAGCTGTGGCTCGTGAGTTACCAGTGTGTAACCATGGCCTCCTCGACATTCGCTCGCACGAAAATTGGTGAGTTTGTCGAATATATATATATATCTTTTTGTTTTAAATGTAATCAGCCAATTATAAACTCTTGAGCGTTCGATTGTTTCGTGCTGATAAAATTTCAAGTATTGTTGTTCTATTTACCGCATCATTGACTTTGCATCGGACATATCGATCGAGAGATCACGGTACAGTCCCGTGGAAAAATATATACAATTTAAATATTGATGTATTTATTTATCGTGTTGAAATTTTGATGTCGATAATTGCATAATGGGAGCAGAAAAAATTCATTGTGGAATTTTACTGGGAAATAGGATAGAATAAAATGGTTAATAAAGTTTAATAATGTCAATCATTTTGATGATGATTTTTACGATCCAACTCACCATGTTTGTTGTTCTCGATTAAAAACTCACCATATCCCCAAAAATGTCTTCTATGATGGATCATCTAGAATTTCTACAAGAAAATGTATCTTCAATTTTCGAATATTGATACCTAAATATTTAATTATTAATTTTTTTCTTTCAATTACTGAATATTTTTATCTTTTTTTTATTAATTTTAGATTTAAAAAAATATTTATATGGGGCGTTCTATCCCAAATCGGACAGTTTGAAAAACTTTTTTTTTTATTTCCTCAATTTTTTTATATTCTTTAGTACCCATCAAAAGACCCTTCCTGTTCAATTTTGGGATTTTTTGATTACCCGTTCAAAAGACATTAAATTAACAAAAAAACCGCTCTTTTTTGGTATTTTGGTCATAACTTCTTTAATTATGATCCAAATTAAAAGTTTTTTTTCAACATTTTTGTTTACTTACGGCCTATTTAGAAAAAAATGCAATAAAAACATTCGATGCGTTTTTGAATGAGTTTTTTTGAGTTTTAAACTTTAAATCGCGTTTTTAAAAGTGAGTGTCATTTTTTATTTTATTTTTGAATTTTTTTTTTCAAACATCTATCGATTTAACAATTTTTAAGACTAGTCCAATCGTGGGATTTCAATAACTACTATTTTTTTCGATTTTTGAAAATTAAATTTTTTTTTCAAATAAATTATTATGAATACCAATTTTTGTTACTGTATAGTATTTTTTAAATCATTTTGAATTAATTTGAACCTAAATAGTCTACCGAATATTGCTGTGAAATTTTCACCTGAGAAACATTATTTAGATGCAAAAGAAAGATTTTATTTGTGACACAATGCTGCGAAGTCAATCACAGAGGGACACAAAAATTTCATTCAATTATTCCAACGAGTAACGGAAACGTATTGGCAAAGGAATATTCTAATTCAGGAAATAGTCGTGTATGTAAGGTTTCCAAAAAAATACGTGAATAAATTAAAACTGTTGTTATGATTGTTCATAAACAGACATAACGATTAATTATTAATTTTAAGAACCTGTTAACATTAAAAAAGTGTCAAAATAAATTCTAAATATTAAAAAAAAATACTATACAGTAACAAAAATTGGTATTCATATTAATTTATTTAAAAAAAAAAATTTAATTTTCAAAAATCGAAAAAAATAGTTATGGAAATCTCACGATCGGACGAGTCTTAAAAATTGTTAAATAGATAGATGTTTAAAGCAAAAAATTTAGTAAGAAATAAAAAATGACACTCACTTTTAAAAACACGATTTAAAGTTTAATACTCAGAAAACTAATTCAGAAAATCGTGGAATATTTTTGTTGTATTTTTTTCTAAAAAGGCCATAAAAAAACAAAAATTTTGAAAAAAAACTTCTAATTTGGATCATTATCAAAGAAGTTATGACCAAAATACCCAAAAAAGAGCGGTTTAATTGTTAATTTAATATCTTTTGAACGGGTAATCAAAAAAATCTCAAAATTGAACAGGAAGGGTCTTTTGATGGGGACTAAAAAATATAAAAAAATTAAGGAAATTTTAAAAAAAGTCTTTCAAGCTGTGATTTGGGATGGAAGGCCCCATATATATTCTTCGTAACGTTGTAAAGTCCGACATACGTGAACTTTGGACTCGCGATTGCAGTTGACTTCGGATGGAGACATGTAGGGCAAAACGAACTAGTGGGAGACTCCCAAACTCTCTAACTTTTGCTAGTAAAAAATTTTCCATTATTTTCACGCTAATCGATTGCAATTTTTATAATAATACAATCAAGAATTTCTCTTTCGAAAAACAATTTGAGGGGCTTCATTCAGTTGACGACTAAAAAAATAAAAACTTTCTTAAATTTAAATTGTTAAAAAAATCTTGTTACTTTCCAAAGAGCATTTTTAAAATTTTGTTCAGAGAGATTTAATCGTGAATATTTATTAAGTGCAAAGTCGTTAAATGAGAGCATCAACATTTTTTTATGAACAAAAAATTGACTGCACAGCTACAAAAGTTTTCAAATCGCTGGTCCATTTTGCCCCAGATTCACTTGAACGAGTGTTGATTTTGTTTTATTTTCCACGCAGTACAGAGGCTCCAAAAAGCCTCTCGAAGGACCTACTCGGCGGGCTCTTGTCCAAAAATCACGACCCACTATAGCGTGATACCTCGGGAAACTGATCCACGATGGAAAGACGTCAACATGGAAAGATTCGTCGACGAGACGGACATTCTCATCGTCGGTGGTGGACCCGCTGGAATTTCAGCGGCGATACGAGCCAAGAAACTCGCTGAAGAGCATGGCAAAGAACTGCGCGTAACTCTCGTGGAAAAAGCATCAAACGTAGGAGGTCATGTACTGAGCGGTGCCTGCATAGATCCAATTGCACTCGATGAATTATTCCCAAATTGGAAGGAACTCGGTGCTCCCTTAAATACACCCGTTAATGAGGATAAATTTGCCCTCTTAACGGAAAAAGGACGAATTCCAATTCCCATTCTCAAGGGAATGCCGATGTACAATCATGGAAATTACATAGTCAGGTAAAGGATTGCCATAGAGCATCTTTTAAGAAATGGAGGGAATATAAAAATTGCACATTATTTTTGCATACACGGAAAAAACGACTTAGTTGGTCCAACCAAACATTTAGTGCTCCGAGCGCCAGAAATTGGTTGGATCAACCAGATAGCAGTGATCGGCAGTATTGATTTTTTTGTCAACGATATGGATTTTATTAATCATTTTTTCGAAAAATTAATAATTAGTCAAAAAATGATACTAATTTTTTATTAAAATTCGTAATTAGCGGAAAAATATTAGTAATTTTTCTAAAAAAATTAGTATTTAGCGATAAAATATTTCTAATTTTTCCAAAAAAATTAGTAATTAACGTAAAAACATTACCAAGTTTTTTTCTAAATATAGTAATTGGTAAGGAAGATATTACTAATTAATTTAAAAAAAACAGTAATTTGTAGAAAAGTATTGTGTATATTTACGTACTTGTGTGTACGGATTGAGTCATGGTTATAAGCTCAAACAGCTCTATTAAAAAAGTTGTTTCATTTTTTATAATAACTAGATCTTTTGAATATTTCACACATTAGTATTTATTGTATCGAATGTCATACGATATCACATAAGTTATTGTTAATACGAATATTTAATCAGTACCTATTAAAAAATTCAGTAGTAATTTTTATTTATTTATTACTTTTTCGAAAATTAATACTACATTTCCCCACAAATTATTGATATTTTTGCATGTTCAGCAATATCTTTCTCGCTAATTACTAATTCTTGGAAAAAATGAGTAATATTTTATCGTTGATTACTCATTTTTTCGGAAAAATTATAAATGTTTTCCCACTGATAACTTATTTATTAGAAAAATTGATAATATTTTTTTGCTAATGACTAATTTTTTAATAAAAATTAGAAATATTTTGTCACTAATTAATAATTTTTACAAAAATTAGTACCTAATATGTTCCCGTGTAGTTTCTTTTGCATCCACGAATTCTCTTCAACGAGGAAGTATCTTTCTTAATATTAAAGATTTTTTTGAATATCAATCCTCCACAAAGTATTAACCCTTTTTTTTTTGTGTGGAAAAACAGATTGGGACATGTCGTTTCGTGGCTGGGTGAACAGGCTGAGGCAGCTGGAGTTGAAGTTTATGCCGGTTACGCAGCATCTGAGGTACTTTATCACGAGGATGGCTCGATAAGGGGAATCGCGACGAATGACGTTGGAATCGCGAAGGACGGTTCCCCGAAGGAGACGTTTGAGCGGGGAATGGAATTACACGCGAAATGCACGATATTCGCCGAGGGTTGTCACGGTCATCTGACCAAGCAAGTTTCGAAAAAATTGAATCTCCGATCAGACTGCGAACCCCAGAGTTACGGAATAGGCTTAAAAGAGGTAAGTCCCATTACAGCCTATCCGTGAATTCGATTAATTCGAATTTCTATGAATTCTTATCCGAATCCGAGAAATTAGCTGTTGCAACTTTGGTACTCGTAGATCTGGGAAATTCAGGCTGATAAACACAGACCCGGTGCCGTTGAACACACGGTCGGTTGGCCTCTAGACAAGGGTACCTATGGGGGTTCCTTTCTCTACCATTTGAACGAAGATACGCCATTGGTCGCCGTTGGTTTTGTCGTTGGATTGGATTACAAAAATCCTTATTTGCATCCCTTCAAAGAATTTCAGAGATTCAAACAGCATCCTGCTATCAGACCGACCTTCGAGGGAGGAAAGAGGCAAGTTTTTGCATCTATAATCTGGATGAATATTTTACATAATGTTTACTTGAGGGTACAAAATTTGAAACCTTTAAAATAATTATAATATTGATTATAGTAATTCTTCTGTTACGAAGCTAGAGTTTCAACATAAATACACAACTTGACAAGGAAATTTGCAAATTAGCAGCATTATAAAAGAAAAGCTTACCGACCTGAGAAGCAGGGTTTGCAACATTTGTAATGTAAAAGTAATGCATTATTCATTACTATTAGAATGTGTAATGGATAAAATGTGCAGTGGAAAAAATTTCCATTACCCATTCAAATGTAGTGTGTAATGGAAAATTTTTTCATTACTCATTATAATGTAGTATATAAAGGAAGAAAATTTCATGACCCATTACAATGTAGTGTGTAATAGAAAAAATTTCATGACCCATTAGAATGTAGTGTGTAATAGAAAAAATTTCCATTACCCATTGCAATGTCATGTGTAATGGATAAATTTTGATTGCAATTTTGGGAATGGAAAAATATAAATGAATAAATTATTGCAATTTTGCATTACTTTTTATTGATTTATGACTTAGATTTTTAGGGACCTTAAATTCTAAAAAGCATCTATATTATAGATTAAATTAAATTCTCAAGAGCATCTATAATATAGATGGTTTTTAGAATTTAATGTACCTAAAAATCTAAGTCCTAAATCAATAAAATGTAATACAAAATTGCAAAAATTTATTCATTTATATTTTTCTATTCCCAAAATTGCAATCAAAGTTTTTGTCCATTACACATTACATTGCAATGGGTAATGGAAATTTTTAGATGATAGATTCTAAAAAGCATTTATATTTAGATGCTTTTAGAATTTAAGGTACCTAAAAATCTAAGTCCTCAGTCAATAAAATGTAACGCAAAATTGCAATAATTTATTCATTTATATTTTCCCATTCCCAAAATTGCAATCAAAGTTTTGTCCATTACACATTACACTGCATATTACACATTACATTGCAATGGGTAATGGAAATTTTTTCTATTATACACTATATTGTAATGGGTCATGAAATTTTCTTCCATTACACACTACATTATAATGAGTAATGAAAAAATTTTCCATTACACACTACATTGTAATGGGTAATGAAAATGGTTTCCGTTACACACTATATTGTTATAGGTAATGGATTTTTTTCATTACACACTACATTTGTAATGGGTAATGTAAATTTTTTCCATTACACACTGCATTGTAATGGGCAATGAAAATATTTTCCGTTACACACTACATTTTAATGGGTAATGGAAATTTTTTGCATTACACACTACATTGTAATGGGTAATGAACATTTTTTCCATTACACACTGCATTTTGAAGGGGAATGGAAATTTTTTCCATTACACGACATTGTAATGGGTAATAAAAATGGCAATGCATTACAAAAAGTAATGCATTACTTGCAACCCTGCTAAGAAGAATAAAAAAATGTCAAGTAGAAAAGGAGGGCGATTTTGTAAATAAATTTTTCTTATACCAAGTTTTTCACATTGACTGTAGGATCGCTTATGGCGCCAGAGCTTTGGTCGAGGGTGGTTTTCAGTGCATTCCAAAGCTCCAATTCCCCGGTGGTTGTTTGGTCGGTTGCACAGCCGGTTTTCTCAATGTCCCAAAGATCAAGGGTGTTCACAATGCTATGAAGAGCGGCATGCTGGCGGCCGAGAGTGTCGTCGAGGCGATTCTCGATTCCGAAACTTCGACATCGGCTACCCAGGGCCTGGAGCCCAAAAATTATACCGAAAAAATTCGCAATAGCTGGATCTACAAAGAGCTCAAAGCTGTGAGAAATTTCCGGCCTAGTTTTCACTCGGGACTCGGCATGTACGGTGGACTCGTTTATTCCGGATTCTCAATGTTGGTTGGCGGACGAGAACCCTGGACTTTCTCGCATGGTGGTAAGTAATCATAATTTTTGAAACATACCGGTGAAAAGTTTCCGGACAAAACTTCAAAAATGGTCTGGAACGTTTTTTTTTATGCCATCTTGCTGGAAGTCAACTAAGATAAATTTAACAAGCGGCATTTTAAAGGGGAAGAATTAATATCCTGATTTTTAAATTATTTTTACAATTTGTTTTTAAATTTGGACTGTATTTTGAAAACAGCTGTTTTTCGCCTTTTCCCCTTCTCTTCAGGTCCACCCATCTTCCAGAAGAAATTTTTTACATACATTTTTACGATTAGATTCATAAAGAGGAAAGTTTGAGCTTCAGTTTCCTTTTTTTTTTTAACTTTGCGATTTTTTTTTCCAAAGTTATTCTGTTTTTTGTAAAAAATGAGGAAATTTGAACAAATCCCGTATATATATATATAATACTTTATTCTACCATTTTCAACGCATTGGAATTTTTTTTTTCCAATTTTTTTCTCTAATTTTTTTTTCAGAACATGAAAAAACAAAATTTAAAAAAAAAATCTGAAAAAATTCCTCTGAACTCAAAAAAAAAACAGGAGCTACTTTTTACTATCTTGAAGTTTTTCATAAATCCTCTTTGTTTTCGTGTTATACGGGATTTTTCCAATTTCCTCTTTTTTCACAAAAAACAGAAAAACTTTGGAAAAAAAATCGCTCAAAGTTTAAAAAAAAGGGAAATTAAAGCTCAAAATTTCCTCTGGAAGATAGGTGCACTTGAAGAGAGGAGGAAAAAGGCGGAAAACAGCTGTTTTCAAAATAGACTCCAAACCTAAAAACAATTTGTACAAATAATTTAAAAATCAGGAAATGAAGTCGAATTCTTCCCCTTTAAAATGCCACTTGGGGAATTAGTCTACTTCCGGCGAAATGACATAAAAAAACGTTCCAGACCTTTTTCGAAGTTTCGTCCGGAAACTTTTCGCCCCACAATTATTTTTGATTTTGTAAATTAAATTTAATAATTCCTTTTTTTTCACTTTGATAATTAATCAAATTTTCAATTAAATTAAAATTAGAGTGGCATTTCGAAGAATATAGTTCATGGAAATGGTAAAATGATTTTATTTTTTATGAATGTCAGATTGAAATACGCTCGTGACTTTATTGCTGCTCGTTTAAGGGCTTGAGAGAAAAATCATGTTTCACAGGTGCCGATCACACGAAATTGAAGCCCGCTGCGGAGTGTCAGCCAATCGTTTATCCGAAACCCGATAACGAGGTGTCCTTCGACCTTTTGTCGTCAGTTGCTCTGACGGGTACGAATCACGAAGGTGATCAACCGGCTCATTTGACACTCGCCGACGACAGTGTTCCAGTTGAAAAAAATTTGGCTATTTACGACGGTCCTGAAGGTCGTTTTTGTCCTGCCGGTGAGTAATTTTTTCTACCCCCTTAATTTTCAATTCATCACAATGGCCCTTCGAACAATCATGGCATCGACGACTCAGAGAAGAGGTTTCGTCTATATTCGCGAATCGTCAGAAAAAATTTCATGCCTAAAACCCTTCGAGGAAAAATACGGTGAAACTTGAATTTCACTCGAGCGACAAATTAATTTCGCCTCCAGAAAGGAGGCATTCATTTTTCTTTCGCTTCGAAAGGAGAATGAAAAAAAGGGAAAACTTTTCAAAAAAATTGTTCGCCATCGTCGCAATTATTTTTTTACGCTATAAACATTTTCCAGTGAAATTTACACGATTAGTCAGATCTTACATGATGGAATTGACAATCTTATGGACAGAAGGAATAATGCAGGAGAATCGTTGAACGTGGACAATTTTGTCCGGGGGTTGAAAAAAAAACGAACTCAGAAAATAGGAAGAAAGTGTCCGAGCGTGTTTCGCGACTGTCAGCATTCTCTTTGTTCTCGAGGGAATTTTTTTCCTCTCGACCTTTCCAGAATAAAGAAACGCAGAGCGGCCAGGAGAAGAAAAGGGTGAGGCAAAAAACCAGCAAATTTGCGCGATGCTCTCTCGTTATCGTTGTAAGGAGAGAGCATATTTGTTGTTGGAAAAGAGATGACGGGCTTCGAAGCGTTAAATATTAGAAAAGGTTCAAAAAGTGGAGTTTCATTTCATAAAAAAATTTCTGAATTAACGGAAATATAGCAATTATCTTGAAAACTTTTAAAAACTTTTAAGGTTGTTTAGAAGCAAATCACGTTTAATGAGAAAATTCTGAAAATTTGGTATGTTTTTCAATGAAGTATTTAAGAGGTCGTGTAAAAATTTCACGACGATTTGGAAGCTCGTTATCGAATAATTAAGATTAACAAATTAAATAAAATTAAATGTAGTCTTATAGAAACTGATATAACTTTGAGATAAGTTTTTTTTTTGACCTCTCAATTTTTTAATATCCACAATATACTGAAAGCAAAGGAAAGAAAATAAAGATTGTTGATAAATATTTTTTTTATTTGTTTAAAAAATCGTTTTTAACAAAAAGTTAATTTCTTAATAACGAGCTTCCTAATCGTCGTGAAATTTTTACACGACCTCTTAAATACTTCATACAAAAACATACAAAATTTGCAGAATTTTCTCATTATTTTCTATTTTAACCCTTAAGGAGGTTGAAGTAATGATGATAGAATTCTGAAAATTTGGTATGTTCTTACATGAATTATTCCGGAGGTCGTGTACAAATTTCACTATGATTAAGAAGCCATTTATTGAACAATTAACATTCGAAGGTTTTATAGCTTCTAAACAACCTTAAGTAGGGGTGTGCGGATAGCATTTGAATCGAATATTCGAATTTTTCGAACCATTCGAATTATTCGAATAATTATTTTTTCGATTTCGAAGTTATCTTGTTTTATCATATATTTAACTTCATAATATTTTTTATAGCTCACTACTAAAGTTATGAAAATTTTAACAAAACATAACTTTTAAAAGAAAGTTTCATTATCAACCTTTTAATGAAATGTGAATTTTAAAATATTTTTTTAATTATGAAAAAACATCGTTAGAAAAATTAACAAATACATTCAATACGCTGATTGAATTTTTCAAAAGTTATACTCTTATTTATCTGCAATATATTTCTCCCGAATTTTGAAAAAACTTTCATGAAAATAAAAAGCAATCAATCGTTATCTCCAGTTTCTCTTTCTCCATTTTAGCAATTATTGAATGGTAAATAAGAAACGATTTTTCGTTGTTACGATCGATGACTGTTTTTCTTTCTCGTTCTGAAATCTGGGAATTCGAACTATTCGATTAATTTGAACTATTCGAATTATTCGATTCGATTCGTCTCGAGAAAATCGCAAATTCGAATATTCGCACACCCCTACTTTCAAGTATTAATTGAATGGGAGAGGATTGTCGAATACTGAAAAGAACGAAAAAGTCCATTGCAAATTTATAATTTCCAGGATTTTTCTTCCCTTTTCAAACATTATTCCAGACGCTTCGCCCGGCTCGATAATCCACACATGGAAACACGAGCTCGAGGGACGAAGAAAGTTATTTCTCGGATCCTGATACATAAAGCAACCCTCCCGAAATTCATCCCTTCCACGAATCCACTTCCTCATGGCGTGTTCTCTCACCCTTGCACCGGCGAATCCACGAATCGGCGAGTCACAAAACCCGCTCGAGAGAATCCCCCACTATATCCTCCCTCTGACACTGACACGCACACACGAGCAGACATAAATGGACGCACACAGAGACAGAATGATGTATATTCTCTTTTTCCTGGTTGCCGAGGCTCGGGAGTATCGACCGACGTGTCCTTGAACCTGAGCCCGCCATCCGGACGCGCGAAAACCCTCCCCCGCTCGGCTAGACGGCCCCGAACAAGCGTCGCAACCCCCAAACTCGAAAGGGCTCTCGCATCTCTCTTCCATACACACAGCCCGTGAATCCCTTCTCTCGCTCTTTCGCTCCCTCTCTTCGCGTCTGGAAATCGCGAACCTTGCAATATGGAAGCTTCCGGAATCAACCCGCGAATCTTTATTCTCTCTACCTGCATCTTGAATCTCCAAATATATCCTGCATTGTACTTTCAACATCTCCGCGAATCCTTACGACCTTACTTTACTTTGTATTAGTTTTGAAGGGTTTGGCCATCGCCATCTTGTCTTGGATGAAATAAAAAAAATGGCAATTTGCGCATAGCTTCCTCATTTTTTCCGTCGTTCGTCAAGTCTCCTTTATGAGGATCAGAGTTGTGAAAATAGTAATGTAAAAGTAATGCATTACCCCTTACTTTAAACAATGTGTATTGAACAAGTTTTTCATTACAAATTACAAAAGTAATGTCTAATGAATGGGTGTTCCATTGCAAATAAAAAAGTAATATGTAATGTATGCATGCCCCATTACAAATGAAAATAGTAATGTGTAATGGATGCGTGTTCCATTACAATTTAAAAAAGTAATGTGTAATGCAATCACGTTCCATTACAAATTACAATTTTTAAAAAAGTAATTTGCAGTGGAGAATATTCCATTAAAATAGACAAATTGCCGTGCTCGCATTAGAAACTTGCAGATTGCTGTCTTATTATTTTATTTCGCTCACTGAAAGTTCATTCACAATTATCACAAATGATCCATAAAGTTAAAAAAAAGAACATACACATTATTTAGGGATTCAATAAAGCGACAAATTTTGTATCAGTATCTTGTAATTTTTATTAGATTGCTTACAATTATGGGTAACAGCTTATAAAAGCAAGTTCAATATAAAGTTGGATCATTTTTGGGGTTGAGTGCATTCTCGTACTTCATATTTAACGATGAATTGTCTGTTTTTTGTTTCTATTTTTTAACTTTATGGATCATTTGTGATAATTGTGGATGAGCTTTTAGTGAGCGAAATGAAATAATGAGACAGCAATGTGCAAGTTTCTAGTACGAGCACGGCAATTTTTCTATTTGTAATGGAATATTCTTCACTGCAAATCACTTTTTTTAAAATTGTAATTTGTAATAGAACGTCAATACATTACACATTACTTTTTTTTATTTGTAATGGCATACATGACTCATTACTTTTTTTATTTGTAATGGGACATGCATCCATTACACATTACTTTTTTATTTGTAATGAAACACGCATCCTTTACACATTACTTTTTTTTATTTGTAATGGCACATGCATCCATTACAAATTACTTTTTTATTTGTAATGGTACACTTATCCATTCCACATTATGCAGTGTAATGGGTAATAAATACAGTAATGCATTATCAAAGTAATGCATTATTTACAACTCTGATGAGGATCTCCTTGACCATCTTTATGGCATGTATGTTTATTATCATCGCTTCCCCATAAAGGAAGCTTCGCGAACGACGGAAACAAATGGAGAAGCTATGTGCAAATTTCAAATTTTCATGATTTTTTAGCAATTCCGTTCGATTTCATTATTAATTGTTTTTGTCATCCGGTGTATCGTCGCTAAAAAAAGTCAACTCAATAGCTACCAAATTAGGAACGTTAGTGTTCACAAGTTTTTATCGAAAATTTCAAATAAAATTTGCGAACGAACCTCTCGAGCGTTTTTCACCAAATTCAACACTAACCATTCTTGTCATCTAGTGTATTTGTGCAAAAAATTTTAGCTCGATACTTCTAAAAATGCGAATGTCGGAGCGTTAAAAAAACTTTTTTGGAAATTTAAAAAAAAATCTTTTTAACCGAACCTCTTTAGCGATTTTTCTCCAATTCAGTATTATTTTTCGTTGTCATTGAATGTATCGTTAGAAAACAAATTCAGCTTTATGGATGCAAAATTACAAAAGTTATAGAACTTACAATTTTTTTGCAAAAAATTAAACATTTTTTTAAACCGAACCTCTTGAGCGATTTTTCCCAAATTCAATCCCAATCGTCCTTATAATAAAGTGTATCTGGACACAACATTCCAGGGTGATAACTACAAAATTACGAAAGTTATACGACCCACAAACATTTTACAAAAAATTCAAAGTCCCTCCAAATTGTCAATTATTTTGCAATTTAAAAAAAATTTGCACCGCAAATCCGGTTTTTTACTTAAAAAATTGTAACTCTTTCAGTTTTGAAGATTTTTTGGAAAAATTTCTGCGCGATACTCTCAATAAATGGTCCTTTAAGGAAAAAAAAACTTTAAATGCATGCGTTCCAAAAAAGGTAGTTTAATTAATTAAAGGCAAGGTCGATTTGACCCACGGTGACCAGCGAGGGTTAAACAAGAAGGTGGCATTGAAATATCTAAAAAAAATGGAACGAAAAGTTTTCTCAATAAGTAAGCAAAACTGGGGGTTGATGAATCCTTGAAGAAAAAATAGTTAAGGAACTTTTCAAACCATCGAGGAAAATATGCAAATCAAGACGAAAAAAGCGTCTGTCCATTCGAGAGCAACTCGTTTAGGAAACAGCATCTTGAGAAAAGCGTGCAAAAAAAAGCTCGTTGAAACGATATCGAGTCTTGCAGCCAGACAGTCGATAACCCTGACTTGCCCTCTCTCTCTCTGTCTCCCTCTCTCTCTCTCTCTCGTTCTCTGCATTCAAGCTCGTCATGCCGGACTCTTGGGGGAAACAACCCCGCTGCCGTTATGGTGCTTTTTGCCGCGTTCTCGTAGTGGTTTCCGCGCCCTCTAGCATCCCCTTTCTCTCTCGTACTTCCGCTTCTGCGGAGAGCAAAAGCTCCGGACGAGCTTTGGTTCAACTGGGGACGAAGTAAAGAAGAGAGGAGGCGGGTGGGAGAAAGAGAGCGAGGCGGCGGGGGCGGGGGGGGGGGGGGGGTAGCAGAGGGAAAGCGCAAGACCAGAGTTTGAGAAGGTTGAGAGAGAATCGTTGGGTCCTTGAGAAAAGACAGAGAAAAAGAGACAAAGAGTGCAGAATAGACGACCGAGAAATAGGCGGACATATAAATTTGTCTGCTTAGCTAATTCTCTCTAGCCTCACTCCAGTATTTCGTAATCTCTCTCGTTACAAGTTTGAAAGAACAATGCGCAACGACTGTAAAATGAGCGTGATACAAGCGAAAAACAGCATGAGAATGCATTTTAACGTTAATAACCTTTTTCGTGACAAAAAGCTTTCCTCTTGTTTTCATCTCATTTTATCTTCAGCTTTTCCATAATTCTCTATCAATGATTCTTCCGAATATCATCCCGCAGTTTTTTCGGTGACTATGCAACGAATTTTGACACTCAAAAATCAGATTCGATTGATACAAATAAATTTTTCTGATTAATTTGAATCAATCTGAATAATAGCCTAAACCAATACAATAAAAATAATCAATACATGTTAAAAAAAAATACTGTTCCGAGTGACAATATATCCACTTTTACTTAAAAAATATTGCTGATCATCTGAAAATTTTGCAGAGCTCGGGAAAAAAATTGAGAGGCGCTTGAAAAAGATTTTGTAATCAGAAAACAGCATATCAGAATCAGTTAATCATTCAAGACTCTCCAGGACTTCACTGAATAGCAACATTTTTATAGAAAGCTAAGAAGCTTTTTTACCTTAACGTATTTTTTTAATCGATTTTATTTATTGTTTTTACGTGTCCATTATTTTAAATTGAATAAAAATTAAGACTCGAAGAAATCATTCATATGCGTCTTTTTTTTGAGCACCCAAGTTTCGTGAAATTTAATTCGCCGGGTGAGTTCTCATTCCCGTCGCGAGAAATACGAACAATTAATTCACAAACGTCGAGTTTACGCATTAATGCGAATCGCCGGGTGAAGAGACGACTGACTGTATCGTTTCCTCTCGAAATGCAGCAGCGACAGGAGACCATATAAAACGTGAGAGATATTCGCCAACCGTGTTATTATATCTGTCGAGGGTTTTACCGGTGATGCTTAAATGCGCATACGCGTACATATATGGGTTATTCAACGTTGATTAAACTATATTAAATCTGAATCTTATCCCTTTAAATTCGATCAACGATTTTTTTCAGCATTGTGCCTGAGCTAACGACCACCCTCAATATTTTATCGATTTTTTTAATCATCCCTTATCGAGAAAAAAAATTCAAAAAATTTCACAAAAGACCAAAATGTTATTCTCATTATTTTCTCGAAATAAGCGGATTTCTATTGATAAACAAAAATCAAAAGGGTCATTTGCAATCAAAGACCACTTTGGCTCAACGCTTGAAATTTTTCATACAAAAAACGAGATTTTTGTGATTTTTTTCAGATTTTTAAGTCTGGACTAAAATTAATTTGTTTATAAAATTATGGTTGAGTCAAATCTCTCCTGAAAAATCTGAAAAAAATCCTGAGAGCTTTTCAGAGGGACTACAAACCCATCGAAAATCGCGGACAAAATCGGAGAGGTCAGATTCAGGTCGAATCGGCGTGGAATGCCCTATACATGTCCATATGTATATGTGTAACGCAGATAGTGTTCTTTGTCCGATTGCGTGCTGAGTAATTTATGGAGTGGAAATAATGTTCCCAGACGCATTATACAACGGGCGAAAAGTAGGGTGGCGCGGAGCAAGCGCGCCGCAGTAGAAACGGTCTGAGCGTTTAGACGCGTGTTGCCGCTCAGCCAAGCGCAGTAGATAGAACTGTTGATGGTCAGACGGTAAACAGTGAATGTGGTCGACGCCGTGGTCGACCGTGTAAATGCTCGAGTATTCGGCTGAACAAAAGCGGCGCATCGAACAATGCGGAGAGATCCTCGAACAATTTCGCAGATTGAACGTTCTTGCATCGAAATTTCATTAAGAAATCGGATCGAATTAATTGCTCTTTTAAACTTACTCGTCGATCACTTCGGACGACAATTCGGAAGGATCCCAGAGAAATTTCATTGAACTGACAATTTTGGAAAATCAAATAATATGAATAAATTATTTTTTTTAATATACCAGGTTTCTAAAACGGTCTAAAAAGTATGTGAAATAATTTCTCTGAGCTTCATGAAGAATAAAACCACGTACGAATTTCTAATTTCTTACAGATTGTCCTGGAAATTTGTATGTGGATTTATTCTTCATAAAGCATAAAGAAATTACTTTATACTTTTTAGTCCGTTTTAAAAACGTGGTATATTTTAAAAAATTATTTATATTATTTTTTTGTCGTTTTTTTTTCGTTTTGTATTTTTTTTTCTCATTAGGTGGAAGTATTATTTGGTAGAGTTTTGAAGAGGCAAAAAAGACATTGGTGAATTTCTCGGTACGACGTTCGAGCTTTATCCGGTGTAGATGTAAATGTGCTGAAAAATCTAACAAATTCGCTGTTGCGATTGCCTCGTCGCGTTGATTCGATACATTTTTTTTTTATCCGATCCATCACGTCCAGTTGGTTCAATGGATATTGAACCATCGATGTGCCGAGCTAAATATTCAATGTTCGCCACTCTAAAAACGTGGATTTGCTTGATTCTCCAAAGCCTCTCTCTCTTTTTTTTCATCAATGGAATTTCGCGAGAGCCACTTCGACGCTCTCGCAGCAATCCAACAGCCATTTGCCCTCCATCCCATCCCCTCTGAAAATCTACATGGATTTCCGCCATTTCCGACACACATAGATTCACAAATGGAACACTCTCGCGTCGTGAAATAACCGCGTCGAGTGGTAAAAAAAAATTACATCCTTGAACGTTGCGAAGAAAAAATTGAATCTCTCACTGTCACTTCCACGTTTCATTTATTTCCTCGTCTTCTCGTGTTTGTGATATTGCTGAGCAAAAAGTACACATCTTGAATTCGTATTTTTATTTTTTCACTGAACACGAGATTAATCTAATTTTTCTCGTCCAGTTTCTTCCAACCTTCTCTTTTCTTCCAGCTTCTTGCAGTTCGGCCCTGTTAAAAAAAAAAATTATTTAATAAAAGAAAGATGAGCAAATATTCGAGTCCCAGCGCGTATCAATCCGCCATTCCGGAAGTACATTTCAAGTTTTTCTTCGCGACATACAATTCGTCCCGGAAAGTCCTTATTTATCCGCGGGTAAGAAGACAGCTCACGGCTCCATGAAACGAAGAGGAAACGGTCGAGAAAAAAAAACGAGTGGCACGCGATAACGTCAGCTTTATAGGATCCTGACACATACACACTTCTATGGTTTTT
Source organism: Alloplasta piceator (assembly GCA_946863875.1). Taxonomy (NCBI): domain Eukaryota; kingdom Metazoa; phylum Arthropoda; class Insecta; order Hymenoptera; family Ichneumonidae; genus Alloplasta; species Alloplasta piceator. The sequence goes on along the minus strand of OX333079.1, from coordinate 2,016,978 downwards.
CTCGTTTCTTGTCTCCTTTATCCTTCTCTCTTTCTCACTCGTCCTCACGTGAACATGGTAAAGATTAATTTCGTCCGGGCTCTCCTTATTCCCACGGGAATGCCTGGCGTAGAAATACAACGAACGAGAATCCGAGTGAATTTCAGAATTTATCCGCAAAGAAGAGAAAAAAGAAATATAATAGATTTTCGCGATTTTAGATACGTCGTAAAATGTAAGGAAATATCGTGTAAATTGAAAAATTGCACACAGTTTTCTCGTTTTTTCCCATGGTTTGCAAGATTCCCTCTGTGTTCATAAATCGACCTCGTAAAGGAAGCTGAGATCACTTCCGGTATTCGAATTCACGTGATCGAACAATTTTTTTTTTCAAATTGTTTTCAGGAGTTTACGAATTCGTTCCATTGGAAAAAGGGGACGGTCAACGATTGCAGATCAACGCACAGAATTGCATTCACTGTAAAACCTGCGACATCAAGGATCCGAGTCAGAATATAAATTGGGTCGTGCCCGAGGGCGGCGGTGGTCCGGCTTACAACGGCATGTAAATTTTATAACGCTGAGTGAGTAAAAATTTCATCGAAGTTTCCCACCACCAAAAATAATCAATTTTACGATCGAACGGGAAAATATTTTTTCGATAATAATTATGAATCCATCCGGATCTTTCCAAATAAGGAACAAAACGAACTACTAATTAGATGAATCAATATCTATTTTGTATCATTGAATTTTTCTTCCTCTGATCTTTTTTTGGGTCTTCCAATCGCAAGCGAATCAATGCAAAGCTTTAAGGAAAAGTTGAAGGTCGAGCGTTTACTCAAGCGACACTATCAAGTCGATAATTAATATCGATATCACTATCAATATCGACAATTATCAGTTTTTTTACATGTAAATAAATCTAGGTAAACATTTAACTCGGCTATTCATTGTTTATATATCTCAGGATCAATGTCCTCCAGGTTATAATATGATAAATGTATCTATATATATATATATGTAAGCGAAATATATTTTGTCGATGCCAGGGTAACAAAAATTACCCGATAAAAAATAAAACTTAATTTAAAAAATCAAACATGATGCGGCCTTCGTGAAATAACTCATTTTCATCAAGTCCAATTAATCTTTTTAAATATAAAATTATATCTTGCCCCTCTTTTAAAAGTATGATACTGTAATCTGAATCGTTGCGATCCAACGAAATGAAATTTAAAAAAAAAAAAAAATCAAGGATTAATCTTGATTTCGTCGCATTTTGGGGTCGCAGTAGGGTCGTAGTGACTAGAAATGGAGTAAAAAAAATGGAATTTTCTAAAACCACCCCTTTAAGGGGGTGACAAATTTAAAAAAAATTTATCTTGGAGGGAAAAGACATTCCCCGCCTATTTCTTTTCGCTATACACTCAAGGACCTCCTAGAAACTCTGGAAAAAAAAAAGAATATTTTTTGACTCCCGGAACAACCCCATTTAAGGGGATGAAAATTTCGAAAAAAGTCTATCTTGCAACGAAAAAACATTCCCCGCCTATTTCTTTTCGTTATACGCTCAGATACCTTCTAGAAACTTTTTGAAAAAATATGAATATTTTTTGACTCCCGGAACTACCCCATTTAAGGGGGTGAAAGTTTGAAAAAAATCTATCTCAGAGGGAATAAACATTCCCCGCCTAATTCTTTTCGTTATACGCTCAGATACCTCCAAGGAAGTTTTTAAAAAAATATGAATATTTTTTGACTCCCGGAACTACCCCATTAAAGGGGGTGAAAGTTTCGAAAAAATCTATCTCAGAGGGAAAAAACATTCCCCGCCTATTTCTTTTCGTTATATGCTCAGATACCTCCTAGGAAGTTTTTAAAAAAATATGAATATTTTTTGACTCCCGGAACTACCCCATTTAAGGGGGTGAAAGTTTTAAAAAAATCTATCTCAGAGGGAATAAACATTCCCCGCCTAATTCTTTTCGTTATACGCTCAGATACCTCCAAGGAAGTTTTTAAAAAAATATGAATATTTTTTGACTCCCGGAACTACCCCATTAAAGGGGGTGAAAGTTTCGAAAAAATCTATCTCAGAGGGAAAAAACATTCCCCGCCTATTTCTTTTCGTTATATGCTCAGATACCTCCTAGGAAGTTTTTAAAAAAATATGAATATTTTTTGACTCCCGGAACTACCCCATTTAAGGGGGTGAAAGTATGAAAAAAATCTATCTTGAAGGGAAAAAACATTCCCCGCCTATTTCTTTTTGTTATACGCTCAGGGACCTTCTAGGAACTGTGAAAAAAAATATAAATGATTTTCGACTCCCGGAACAACCCCATTTAAGGAGAGGAAAATTTCCAAAAAAAGTCTATCTTGTAACGAAAAAACATTCCCCGCCTATTTCTTTTCGTTATACGCTCAGATACCTCCTAGAAACTTTTTAAAAAAATATGAATTATTTTTTGACTCCCGGAACTACCCCATTTAAGGGGGTGAAAGTTTCGAAAAAATCTATCTCAGAGGAAAAAACATTCCCCGCCTATTTCTTTTCGTTATACGCTCAGATACCTCCAAGAAAGTTTTTAAAAAAATATGAATATTTTTGGACTCCCGGAACTACCCCATTGAAGGGGGTGAAAGTTTCGAAAAAATATATCTCAGAGGAAAAAAACATTCCCCGCCTATTTCTTTTCGTTATATGCTCAGATACCTCCTAGGATGTTTTTAAAAAAATATGAATATTTTCTGATTCCCGGAACTACCCCATTTAAGGGGGTGAAAGTTTGGGAAAAATCTAGCTCAGAGGGAAAAAACATTCCCCGCCTATTTCTTTTCGTTATACGCTCAGATACTTCCTCGAAAGTTTTTCAAAAAATATGAATATTTTTTGACTCCCGGAACTACCCCATTTGAGGGGGTGAAAGTTTGAAAAAAATCTACCTTGGAAGGAAAAAACATTCCCCGCCTATTTCTTTGTGTTATACACTCAGAGGCCTCCTAGAAACTGTGAAAAAAAATATAAATGATTTTCGACTCCCGGAACAACCCCATTTAAGGAGAGGAAAATTTCCAAAAAAAGTCTATCTTGTAACGAAAAAACATTCCCCGCCTATTTCTTTTCGTTATACGCTCAGATACCTCCTAGAAACTTTTCAAAAAAATATGAATATTGTTTGACTCCCGGAACTACCCCATTTAAGGGGGTGAAAGTTTCGAAAAAATCTATCTCGGAGGGAAAAAACATTCCCCGCCTATTTCTTTTCGTTATACGCTCAGATACCTCCAAGAAAGTTTTTAAAAAAATATGAATATTTTTGGACTCCCGGAACTACCCCATTGAAGGGGGTGAAAGTTTCGAAAAAATCTATCTCAGAGGAAAAAAACATTCCCCGCCTATTTCTTTTCGTTATATGCTCAGATACCTCCTAGGATGTTTTTAAAAAAATATGAATATTTTTTGATTCCCGGAACTACCCCATTTAAGGGGGTGAAAGTTTGGGAAAAATCTAGCTCAGAGGGAAAAAACATTCCCCGCCTATTTCTTTTCGTTATACGCTCAGATACTTCCTCGAAAGTTTTTCAAAAAATATGAATATTTTTTGACTCCCGGAACTACCCCATTTGAGGGGGTGAAAGTTTGAAAAAAATCTACCTTGGAAGGAAAAAACATTCCCCGCCTATTTCTTTGTGTTATACACTCAGAGGCCTCCTAGAAACTGTGAAAAAAAATATAAATGATTTTCGACTCCCGGAACAACCCCATTTAAGGAGAGGAAAATTTCCAAAAAAAGTCTATCTTGTAACGAAAAAACATTCCCCGCCTATTTCTTTTCGTTATACGCTCAGATACCTCCTAGAAACTTTTTAAAAAAATATGAATTATTTTTTGACTCCCGGAACTACCCCATTTAAGGGGGTGAAAGTTTCGAAAAAATCTATCTCAGAGGGAAAAAACATTCCCCGCCTATTTCTTTTCGTTATACGCTCAGATACCTTCAAGGAAGTTTTTAAAAAAATATGAATATTTTTCGACTCCCGGAACTACCCCATTAAAGGGGGTTAAAGTTTCGAAAAAATCTATCTCAGAGGGAAAAAACATTCCACGCCTATTTCTTTTCGTTATATGCTCAGATACCTCCTAGGAAGTTTTTAAAAAAATATGAATATTTTTTGACTCCCGGAACTACCCCATTGAAGGGGGTGAAAGTTTCAAAAAAATCTATCTTGAAGGGAAAAAACATTCCCCGCCTATTTCTTTTTGTTATACGCTCAGGGACCTTCTAGGAACATTTTAAAAAAATATGAACATTTTTTGACTCCCGGAACTACCCTTTTAAAGGGGGTGAAAGTTTCGAAAAAATCTATCTCAGAGGGAAAGAACATTCCCCGCCTATTTCTTTTCGTTATATGCTCAGATACCTCATAGGAAGTTTTTGAAAAAATATGAATATTTTTTGACTCCCGGAACTACCCCATTTAAGGGGGTGAAAGTATGAAAAAAATCTATCTTGAAGGGAAAAAACATTCCCCGCCTATTTCTTTTTGTTATACGCTCAGGGACCTTATAGGAACATTTTAAAAAAATATGAACATTTTTTGACTACCGGAACTACCCTTTTAAAGGGGGTGAAAGTTTCGAAAAAATCTATCTCAGACGGAAAAAATATTCCCCGCCTATTTCTTTTCGTTATACGCTCAGATACCTCCAAGACAGTTTTTAAAAAAATATGAATATTTTTTGACTCCCGGAACTACCCCATTGAAGGGGGTGAAAGTTTCGAAAAAATATATCTCAGAGGAAAAAAACATTCCCCGCCTATTTCTTTTCGTTATATGCTCAGATACCTCCTAGGATGTTTTTAAAAAAATATGAATATTTTCTGATTCCCGGAACTACCCCATTTAAGGGGGTGAAAGTTTGGGAAAAATCTAGCTCAGAGGGAAAAAACATTCCCCGCCTATTTCTTTTCGTTATACGCTCAGATACTTCCTCGAAAGTTTTTCAAAAAATATGAATATTTTTTGACTCCCGGAACTACCCCATTTGAGGGGGTGAAAGTTTGAAAAAAATCTACCTTGGAAGGAAAAAACATTCCCCGCCTATTTCTTTGTGTTATACACTCAGAGGCCTCCTAGAAACTGTGAAAAAAAATATAAATGATTTTCGACTCCCGGAACAACCCCATTTAAGGAGAGGAAAATTTCCAAAAAAAGTCTATCTTGTAACGAAAAAACATTCCCCGCCTATTTCTTTTCGTTATACGCTCAGATACCTCCTAGAAACTTTTCAAAAAAATATGAATATTGTTTGACTCCCGGAACTACCCCATTTAAGGGGGTGAAAGTTTCGAAAAAATCTATCTCGGAGGGAAAAAACATTCCCCGCCTATTTCTTTTCGTTATACGCTCAGATACCTCCAAGAAAGTTTTTAAAAAAATATGAATATTTTTGGACTCCCGGAACTACCCCATTGAAGGGGGTGAAAGTTTCGAAAAAATCTATCTCAGAGGAAAAAAACATTCCCCGCCTATTTCTTTTCGTTATATGCTCAGATACCTCCTAGGATGTTTTTAAAAAAATATGAATATTTTTTGATTCCCGGAACTACCCCATTTAAGGGGGTGAAAGTTTGGGAAAAATCTAGCTCAGAGGGAAAAAACATTCCCCGCCTATTTCTTTTCGTTATACGCTCAGATACTTCCTCGAAAGTTTTTCAAAAAATATGAATATTTTTTGACTCCCGGAACTACCCCATTTGAGGGGGTGAAAGTTTGAAAAAAATCTACCTTGGAAGGAAAAAACATTCCCCGCCTATTTCTTTGTGTTATACACTCAGAGGCCTCCTAGAAACTGTGAAAAAAAATATAAATGATTTTCGACTCCCGGAACAACCCCATTTAAGGAGAGGAAAATTTCCAAAAAAAGTCTATCTTGTAACGAAAAAACATTCCCCGCCTATTTCTTTTCGTTATACGCTCAGATACCTCCTAGAAACTTTTTAAAAAAATATGAATTATTTTTTGACTCCCGGAACTACCCCATTTAAGGGGGTGAAAGTTTCGAAAAAATCTATCTCAGAGGGAAAAAACATTCCCCGCCTATTTCTTTTCGTTATACGCTCAGATACCTTCAAGGAAGTTTTTAAAAAAATATGAATATTTTTCGACTCCCGGAACTACCCCATTAAAGGGGGTTAAAGTTTCGAAAAAATCTATCTCAGAGGGAAAAAACATTCCACGCCTATTTCTTTTCGTTATATGCTCAGATACCTCCTAGGAAGTTTTTAAAAAAATATGAATATTTTTTGACTCCCGGAACTACCCCATTGAAGGGGGTGAAAGTTTCAAAAAAATCTATCTTGAAGGGAAAAAACATTCCCCGCCTATTTCTTTTTGTTATACGCTCAGGGACCTTCTAGGAACATTTTAAAAAAATATGAACATTTTTTGACTCCCGGAACTACCCTTTTAAAGGGGGTGAAAGTTTCGAAAAAATCTATCTCAGAGGGAAAGAACATTCCCCGCCTATTTCTTTTCGTTATATGCTCAGATACCTCATAGGAAGTTTTTGAAAAAATATGAATATTTTTTGACTCCCGGAACTACCCCATTTAAGGGGGTGAAAGTATGAAAAAAATCTATCTTGAAGGGAAAAAACATTCCCCGCCTATTTCTTTTTGTTATACGCTCAGGGACCTTATAGGAACATTTTAAAAAAATATGAACATTTTTTGACTACCGGAACTACCCTTTTAAAGGGGGTGAAAGTTTCGAAAAAATCTATCTCAGACGGAAAAAATATTCCCCGCCTATTTCTTTTCGTTATACGCTCAGATACCTCCAAGACAGTTTTTAAAAAAATATGAATATTTTTTGACTCCCGGAACTACCCCATTGAAGGGGGTGAAAGTTTCAAAAAAATCTATCTTGAAGGGAAAAAACATTCCCCGCCTATTTCTTTTTGTTATACGCTCAGGGACCTTATAGGAACATTTTAAAAAAATATGAACATTTTTCGACTCCCGGAACGACCCCATTTGAGGGGGTCAAAGATTCAATAAAATCTATCTTGCAACGAAAAAATATTCCCCGCCTATTTCCTTTCGCTATACGCTCAGGGACCTTCTAGAAACTTTTTAAAAAAATTTGATAATTTTTTGACTCCCGGAACTACCCCTTGTAAGGGAGTGATAGTTTAAAAAAAATCTATCTCAAACGGAAAAAACATTCCCCGCCTATTTCTTTTGGTTATACACGGATGGCCCTCCTAGAAACTCTGAAAAAAAATCTGAACATTTTTCGACTCCCGGAACGACCCCATTTGAGGGGGTGAAAATTAAAAAAAATCTATCTCGCAACGAAAAAACATTCCCCGCCTATTTCTTTTTGCTATACGCTCAGGGACCTCCTAGAATCTTTTTGAAAAAGTTTGAATATTTTTTTGACTCCCGGAACAACCCCATGTAAGGGGGTGAATGTTTGAAAAAAATCTACCTTTAATTCCCGGATCTTTTCAGATCAGTACAAGGTATTATATTTAAAATATTGAACCAAAAATTTAATGTGGAATGTGGATTAGCACAATTTTTAAAAATTCACAATTCTCCAAATTTATCAATTAAAATTTTTTTTTTCGGAATATTTTTTTCGTAGCCACAAGTATACTCTTCAAGCCGAATATAGAACGATTTTTTCGTAACTATAATAGTTTTCGAGATATTTAAAAAATAAACTTGAAAGATTTTAAAAATTGGGAAATTTTGAGTGTTGCATAACTTTCGAAAATTATCTCTATTCTATTTTTCTAAAACTCTTCGAACTTAATCTTGCTCTTCTAAACTTACTCTTCTTTTTTTAAAAAATGAATTCAATTTTTTTTCACGAAAATTTTGAGTTTTTCGTATAAATTACTATAATAGTTTTTATTGCTAATAATACTCGTGAGTAATAATTATTGTACTTATTTACAATTAGTAATTGTAGTGATAATTTTACAATTAGTAACCCGATCTAATATGTTGAAGTATTATTTTTCCATTACTTTCTTATAGAAAAAATGTATACATTATAGGAGAATATATGAATTTGACTGATCAGATATCAAAATGTAGCACAAAAACTAAGCGACCGGTATAAGCGGGTAAAAACCACAACAGCTACCCAAAAATTGCACTGTTGCTGCAGTGTTGTGCCTGAGAATTATGGTGCCTTAAAAGCAAAAGATTTTTAAAACTCTGAACAGTCTCGATTGTGTAAACTTTTTAAACAAGTGAGAAAGTAAATATCTATAACTCTCCCAAGATAAAAAACATGCAAGTGTTTCATTTATATATTCTCCTATAATGCATACATTTCTTCTATAGGAAAGTAATGGAAAAACAATTTTTCAACATATTGGATCGGGCTACTAATAGTCAAATTATCACTGCAATTACTAATTGTAAATAAGTACAATAATTATTACTCAAGAGTATTATTAATAATAAAAATTATTATAGTAATTCATAGGAAACACTCAAAATTTTCCTGAAAAAAATAGAATATTATTTACAAGAAAATTAGAAGGAAAAATGGGCCCACAATGGGACTAGCGTTAAAATGCATATAATTCATCATATTATTTTAGAGAATTTTTGAAAAAAAATGGCACTCATCTTTAAAAAAAATAGTTTTCACTTTACACGCTGAAAAATGTTGACAACGATGATTTAAAATTTCTTAATTTTTTTTTATGAAAGTGCGAACTAATCCGAAAAAAATCGATCTCTAAACATTTTTCGATATATCGATTAATTTAAGAGATATCGGCGTTAGAACGTTTCCGAAATGTCTGAAATCAAGATTTTTCGAGAAATTGTAACTTCGGAATTCGATGAGATGAAAATTTGAAAATTGGTCAAAATACTCATTGCATCGTGTACTATTTTATTAAAAAAAAAGTAAAACAATTAAAAATGGTCAGGGCCACGGTCGAGCGAAATGGTGTGGATTGCCTCATATATATATACTGTGGGGATGAAGACGCAGTATGAACTCACACATAGCTGTGGACTCAACATACGACGGATGGAACGACGGGATACGCGCTGCTGTTCTATATATATACTAACAGTATACGCGGGCATACTGTTGATGGCCTATCGCTTTCTCTCTCGCTCACACATCGCTCTTTCTCTCTCTCTTCCTCTCTTCTTGTATTTCTTCATACTGTTGTCCTGGACATTCACGTTTAACGCAGCTAGGCGTTTAACTTTAAATAAAAGGTGTAGAGAAAAAAATTTCACGTCAAATTCATTTGACGCATTTTTCTCTACAACTAATATTTTTTTCAATATTAATTTTTGAAAGTTGGCTACCACCGCCAGTGATGAGGAGCCGCCGGAGGTGGGCCAGATCTGGCCAGATCCCCCCTCCTGCGCGAGAGAGGGGCTCGTTGTAGCGAATGGGCTAGAGTACGTGCGAGCGTCCGTGTGTACGTATACACAAACGAAGGGTCTTCTCTCGGGCCTCAAGGTCGTAAATGCGAGTGCGAGTGTTTTTCTCTCTTTCTAATTTCTCACGCGTTTGCGAGTATTTTTCGTGTTTTACGGAATCGTCGAGCGTTCTATATATTGGCGTATAAGCGCGGCGTTTTTAAATCAAATCTTGGTGATTATGGCACGCCTTTTTTCTATTTGTCGTAAAAAATGTTGTATCTTGAATGAATAACAACACAATATTTCATTTCAACAAAAATGTATAGTTTCTGAAACTATTGTTAATTTATCGAGCGTTAAAATAATGAATTAATTTTATGTCTACACATAAAATTATAATTTCATTTTTTCGTTTTGTTTTTTCACGTTCGTCAACTTTTTTCATCAACTAATTTTTACATTTTTCTCTTTAACAATGATTTATAAATATAATTGTTTATAAATGTTGTTGATAAAAAAATTGCTTATTTTTCACGTGCCTGAAATTTTACCATACAATAGAAATAATATTAAAATGTATAATTTCAGCTTAAAAAGAATATCAAATTTAATGTATATTCTTTTTAAGATTAAATTTAAAATTTTAATATTATTTCTATTGTATAGTAAAATTTCAGGCACGCGAAAAATAAGCAATTTTTTTATCAACAATATTTATAAACAATTATATTTATAAATCATTGTTAAAGAGAAAAATGTTAAAATTAGTTGATGAAAAAAGTTTACGAACGTGAAAAAAAACGAAAAGTTGAAATTATAATTTTATGTGTAGACATAAAATTAATTCCTTATTTTAACTCTCGATTAGATAACAATAGTTTCAGAAACTATTAATTTCTGTTGAAAGGAAATATTGTTTTGTTATTCATTCAAGATTCAACATTTTTGACAACAAATAGCGAAACGGCGTGCCATGAGCATCGAGATTCCATTTAAAAACGCCGCGCTTATACGCCGATATATAGAACGCTCGACGTTTGAATTCCTAAAACACGAAAATACTCGCAAACGCGTGAGAAATTAGAAAGAGGAAAAAACACTCGCATTTACGACCTTGAGGCCCGCGAGAAGACCCTTCGTTTGTGGATTAGTACACAGAGACGCTCGCACGCACATGAGCCCATTCACGACAACGAGCCTCTCTCTCGCGACGGAGAGGGGGATCTGGCCCACCTCCGGCGGCTCAGTACACCGTATTATAAATTAAAAAACCCCTCCCAATCGTTTTCTCGAGAGAAAAAACCTAGGGTAGCATGTATTGCACTGCCTCTACGGAGAATTCTTTCTATGAAGACTTTGTTACTGGACAAGTGAAACCGTCAGCGATACATATGGGTCACTCCACGTCAAATCGACCAAGAGTTGGAATCGACCCCTTTCAATTTAGATGGAATTTGGTCAGAAGATTTCGTTCTTAATGAAACGAAGTTCTACCAAAGGAAAAAAATTAAAAAAAAAAATTTCGAAATTTATGCAAGATTCAAAATTTCACAATTTTTTAAATGTTTCAAGTTTATTTTTTAAATATCTCGGAAACTATTATAGTTACGAAAAATTCGTTCTGTATTCGTCTTGAAGAGTATACTTGCTGCTACGAAAAAAAATATTCCGAAATTTTTTTTTTGAAAATTAATGAATTTGGAGAATCGTGAATTTTTAAAAATCGTGCGAATCCACTTTCCACATTAAATTTTTGGTTCTATTTTTTTAATATAATACGGTGTACTGATCTGAAAAGATCCTGAAATTTTCAGAAAGGTGTTTTCTATTTTTTCAAAAATATGAATTTTTGATATTTTTAAAATTGTGTAAATCCACGATCAACATTACAGTTTTCGTTGCATTTTTCTTATATAATACTTTGGACTGATCTTAGAAGATCCTGAAATTTCCGAGATGGTGTTTTTTGTATCAAAAATAACAATTTTTGAATTTTGGCAAAAAAAACTTTATTTTTTCACAAAAATTCAAAAATGTATATTTTGGATATTCTCAAAGTTGAGACCTTTAAGAATGATATCCTCGTGAGGAAGTTTTTTATTTCTGATAATTTGCGAAGTTATAGATATTTTAGTGACAGAGCAAATTCACCCGTCACGTGGGAGCAAATTAGATTATAAGACTACATATAAGAGGATAAGTATAGAAGTTTTTCTCAACATGGCTGATATGATATCTGAAGTTCTCATATATAAGACTCCCTTTCACTCCTACCACTTTTTTATCATCTTTTTTTTTGTAACCCCCGCCACGTTTGTATGAATATACAATAGATTTTTTATTGTTGTAAAAAAGTTCTGTATGAAAATTATTACTATTGTAAAAAAAATTGAAACAATGGGAAAAGAGTAAGAAAACGCCTTTTTTTGTTGTAACAGCAGCTATTTTGCGATTTTTTTGTTCCGTTTTATCTGAAGTATAGGCTATAGCGCCACTCTAGAAAGGTTGCAATCGTGTCAGCCAGCAGGAGTCAGGGGTCGAAAAATATTCATATTTTTCAGTGTATAACGGGAAGAAATAGGCGGGGAATGTTTTTTCCGTTTAAGATGGATTTTTTTCAAACTATCATCCCCTTACATGGGGTAGTTCCGGGAGTCAAAGAATATTACAAATTTTTTTAAAAGTTTCTAGGAGGTCCCTGAGAGTATAGCGAAAAGAAATAGGCGGGGAATGTTTTTTCGTGTCAAGATAGATTTTTTTCAAACTTTCACCCCCTTACATGGGGTAGTTCCGGGAGTCAAAAAAAATTCAAATTTTTTTTAAACGTTTCTAGGAGGTCCCTGAGATTATAGCGAAAAGAAATAGGCGGAGAACGTTTTTTCGTTGCAAGATACATTTTTTTTTTAATTGTCACCCCCTCAAATAGGATCGTTCCGGGAGTCGAAAAATGTTCATATTTTTTTTCAGAGTTTCTAGGAGGTCCCTCAGATTATATCGGAAAGAAATAAGCCGGGAATGTTTTTTCCGTTAAAGATAGATTTTTTTCAAACTTTCACCCCCTTACATGGGGTAGTTCCGGGAGTCAAAAAATATTCAAATTTTTTTAAAACGTTTCTAGGAGGTCCCTGAGCTTATAGCGAAAAGAAATAGGCGGGGAATGTTTTTTCGTTGTAAGATGGATTTTTTTTTGAAATTTTCACCCTCTCAAATGGAGTCGTTCCGGGAGTCGAAAAATGTTCATATTTTTTTTCAGAGTTTCTAGGAGGTCCCTCAGATTATTTCGAAAAGAATTAGGCGGGGAATGTTTTTTCCCTTAAAGATTGATTTTTTTCAAACTTTCACCCCCTCACATGGGGTAGTTCCGGAAGTCCAAAAATAGTCAAATTTTATAAAAAAGTTTATAGTAGGTCCCTGAGCTTATTGCGGAAAGAAATAGGCGGGGAATGTTTTTTCGTTGCAAGATCGATTTTTTTTGAATTTTTCACCCCCTCAAATGGGGTCGTTCCGGGAGACGAAAAATGTTTATATTTTTTTTTAGAGTTTCTGGGAGGTCTCTCAGTGTATAACGGAAAGAAATAGGCAGCGAATGTTTTTTCCGTTAAAGGAAGATTTTTTTCGAACTTTCACCCCCTTACATGGGGTAGTTCCGGGAGTCACAAAATATTCAAATTTTTTTAAAACGTTTCTAGGAGGTCTTTGAGCTTATAGCGAAAAGAAATAAGCGGGGAATGTTTTTTCGTTGTAAGATAATTTTTTTTTGAAATTTTCAACCCCTCAAATGAGGTCGTTCCGGGAGTCGAAAAGGGTTCATATTTTTTTTCAGAGTTTCTAGGAGGTCCCTCAGATTATATCGAAAAGAATTAGGCGGGGAATGTTTTTTCCCTTTAAGATTGATTTTTTTCAAACGTTCACCACCTTACATAGGGTAGTTCCGGGAGTCAAAAAATATTCATATTTTTTTAAAAACTTTCTAGGAAGTATCTGAGCGTATAACGAAAAGAAATAGGCGGGGAATGTTTTTTCCTTCTGAGCTAGATTTTTTCCAAACCTTCACCCCCTTAAATGGGGTAGTTCCGGAAATCAAAAAATATTCATATTTTTTTAAAAACTTCCTAGGAGGTATCTGAGCATATAACGAAAAGAAATAGGCACGGAATGTTTTTTCCCTCTGAGATAGATTTTTTCGAAACTTTAACCCCCTTAAATGGGGTAGTTCCGGGAATCAGAAAATATTCATATTTTTTTAAAAACTTTCTTGGAGGTATCTGAGCGTATAACGAAAAGAAATAGGCGGGGAATGTTTTTTCCCTCTGAGATAGATTTTTTCGAAACTTTCACCCCCTTCAATGGGGTAGTTCCGGGAGTCAAAAAATATTCATATTTTTTTAAAAACTGTCTTGGAGGTATCTGAGCGTTCAACGAAAAGAAATAGGCGGGGAATGTTTTTTCCGTCTGAGATAGATTTTTTCGAAACTTTCACCCCCTTTAAAAGGGTAGTTCCGGGAGTCAAAAAATGTTCATATTTTTTTAAAATGTTCCTCTAAGGTCCCTGAGCGTATAACAAAAAGAAATAGGCGGGGAATGTTTTTTCCCTTCAAGATAGATTTTTTTCATACTTTCACCCCCTTAAATGGGGTAGTTCCGGGAGTCAAAAAATATTCATATTTTTTTAAAAACTTTCTAGGAAGTATCTGAGCGTATAACGAAAAGAAATAGGCGGGGAATGTTTTTTCCCTCTGAGCTAGATTTTTTCCAAACCTTCACCCCCTTAAATGGGGTAGTTCCGGGAATCAAAAAATATTCATATTTTTTTAAAAACTTCCTAGGAGGTATCTGAGCATATAACGAAAAGAAATAGGCGGGGAATGTTTTTTCCCTCTGAGATAGATTTTTTCGAAACTTTAACCCCCTTTAATGGGGTAGTTCCGGGAGTCGAAAAATATTCATATTTTTTTGAAAACTTCCTTGAAGGTATCTGAGCGTATAACGAAAAGAAATAGGCGGGGAATGTTTTTTCCCTCTGAGATAGATTTTTTCGAAACTTTCACCCCCTTAAATGGGGTAGTTCCGGGAGTCAAAAAATAATTCATATTTTTTTAAAAAGTTTCTAGGAAGTATCTGAGCGTATAACGAAAAGAAATAGGCGGGGAATGTTTTTTCGTTACAAGATAGACTTTTTTTGGAAATTTTCCTCTCCTTAAATGGGGTTGTTCCGGGAGTCGAAAATCATTTATATTTTTTTTCACAGTTCCTAGAAGGTCCCTGAGCGTATAACAAAAAGAAATAGGCGGGGAATGTTTTTTCCCTTCAAGATAGATTTTTTTCATACTTTCACCCCCTTAAATGGGGTAGTTCCGGGAGTCAAAAAATATTCATATTTTTTTAAAAACTTCCTAGGAGGTATCTGAGCATATAACGAAAAGAAATAGGCGGGGAATGTTTTTTCGTTCTGAGATAGATTTTTTCGAAACTTTCACCCCCTTTAAAAGGGTAGTTCCGGGAATCAGAAAATATTCATATTTTTTAAAAAACTTTCTTGGAGGTATCTGAGCGTATAACGAAAAGAAATAGGCGGGGAATGTTTTTTCCCTATGAGATAGATTTTTTCGAAACTTTCACCCCCTTAAATGGGGTAGTTCCGGGAGTCAAACAATATTCATATTTTTTTGGAAAGTTTCTAGGAGGTATCTGAGCGTATAACGAAAAGAAATAGGCGGGGAATGTTTTTTCGTTACAAGATAGACTTTTTTTGGAAATTTTCCTCCCCTTGAATGGGGTAGTTCCGGGAGTCGAAAATCATTTATATTTTTTTTCACAGTTTCTAGGAGGCCTTTGAGTGTATAACACAAACAAATAGGCGGGGAATGTTTTTTCCTTCCAAGGTAGATTTTTTCCAAACTTTCACCCCCTTAAATGGGGTAGTTCCGGGAATCAGGAAATATTCATATTTTTTTAAAAACTTTCTAGGAGGTATCTGAGCATATAACGAAAAGAAATAGGCGGGGAATGTTTTTTTCCTCTGAGATAGATTTTTTCGAAACTTTCACCCCCTTCAATGGGGTAGTTCCGGGAGTCAAAAAATATTCATATTTTTTTAAAAACTGTCTTGGAGGTATCTGAGCGTTCAACGAAAAGAAATAGGCGGGGAATGTTTTTTCCGTCTGAGATAGATTTTTTCGAAACTTTCACCCCCTTTAAAAGGGTAGTTCCGGGAGTCAAAAAATGTTCATATTTTTTTAAAATGTTCCTCTAAGGTCCCTGAGCGTATAACAAAAAGAAATAGGCGGGGAATGTTTTTTCCCTTCAAGATAGATTTTTTTCATACTTTCACCCCCTTAAATGGGGTAGTTCCGGGAGTCAAAAAATATTCATATTTTTTTAAAAACTTCCTAGGAGGTATCTGAGCATATAACGAAAAGAAATAGGCGGGGAATGTTTTTTCCCTCTGAGATAGATTTTTTCGAAACTTTCACCCCCTTTAATGGGGTAGTTCCGGGAGTCAAAAAATATTCATATTTTTTTAAAAACTTCCTTGGAGGTATCTGAGCGTATAACGAAAAGAATTAGGCGGGGAATGTTTTTTCCCTCTGAGATAGATTTTTTCGAAACTTTCACCCCCTTTAAAAGGGTAGTTCCGGGAGTCAAAGAATGTTCATATTTTTTTAAAATGTTCCTAGAAGGTCTCTGAGCGTATAACAAAAAAAAATAGGCGGGGAATGTTTTTTCCCTTCAAGATAGATTTTTTTCATACTTTCACCCCCTCAAATGGGGTAGTTCCGGGAGTCAAAAAATATTCATATTTTTTTAAAAACTTCCTAGGAGGTATCTGAGCATATAACGAAAAGAAATAGGCGGGGAATGTTTTTTCGTTCTGAGATAGATTTTTTCGAAACTTTCACCCCCTTTAAAAGGGTAGTTCCGGGAATCAGAAAATATTCATATTTTTTAAAAAACTTTCTTGGAGGTATCTGAGCGTATAACGAAAAGAAATAGGCGGGGAATGTTTTTTCCCTATGAGATAGATTTTTTCGAAACTTTCACCCCCTTAAATGGGGTAGTTCCGGGAGTCAAACAATATTCATATTTTTTTGAAAAGTTTCTAGGAGGTATCTGAGCGTATAACGAAAAGAAATAGGCGGGGAATGTTTTTTCGTTACAAGATAGACTTTTTTTGGAAATTTTCCTCCCCTTGAATGGGGTAGTTCCGGGAGTCGAAAATCATTTATATTTTTTTTCACAGTTTCTAGGAGGCCTTTGAGTGTATAACACAAACAAATAGGCGGGGAATGTTTTTTCCTTCCAAGGTAGATTTTTTCCAAACTTTCACCCCCTTAAATGGGGTAGTTCCGGGAATCAGGAAATATTCATATTTTTTTAAAAACTTTCTAGGAGGTATCTGAGCATATAACGAAAAGAAATAGGCGGGGAATGTTTTTTTCCTCTGAGATAGATTTTTTCGAAACTTTCACCCCCTTCAATGGGGTAATTCCGGGAGTCAAAAAATATTCATATTTTTTTAAAAACTGTCTTGGAGGTATCTGAGCGTTCAACGAAAAGAAATAGGCGGGGAATGTTTTTTCCGTCTGAGATAGATTTTTTCGAAACTTTCACCCCCTTTAAAAGGGTAGTTCCGGGAGTCAAAAAATGTTCATATTTTTTTAAAATGTTCCTCTAAGGTCCCTGAGCGTATAACAAAAAGAAATAGGCGGGGAATGTTTTTTCCCTTCAAGATAGATTTTTTTCATACTTTCACCCCCTTAAATGGGGTAGTTCCGGGAGTCAAAAAATATTCATATTTTTTTAAAAACTTCCTAGGAGGTATCTGAGCATATAACGAAAAGAAATAGGCGGGGAATGTTTTTTCCCTCTGAGATAGATTTTTTCGAAACTTTCACCCCCTTTAAAAGGGTAGTTCCGGGAGTCAAAAAATGTTCATATTTTTTTAAAATGTTCCTAGAAGGTCCCTGAGCGTATAACAAAAAGAAATAGGCGGGGAATGTTTTTTCCCTTCGAGATAGATTTTTTTCATACTTTCACCCCCTCAAATGGGGTAGTTCCGGGAGTCAAAAAATATTCATATTTTTTTAAAAACTTTCTAGGAAGTATCCGAGCGTATAACGAAAAGAAATAGGCGGGGAATGTTTTTTCCCTCTGAGCTAGATTTTTTCCAAACCTTCACCCCTTTAAATGGGGTAGTTCCGGGGATCAAAAAATATTCATATTTTTTTAAAAACTTCCTAGGAGGTATCTGAGCATATAACGAAAAGAAATAGGCGGGGAATGTTTTTTCCCTCTGAGATAGATTTTTTCGAAACTTTCACCCCCTTTAAAAGGGTAGTTCCGGGAGTCAAAAAATGTTCATATTTTTTTAAAATGTTCCTAGAAGGTCCCTGAGCGTATAACAAAAAGAAATAGGCGGGGAATGTTTTTTTCCTTCAAGATAGATTTTTTTCATACTTTCACCCCCTTAAATGGGGTAGTTCCGGGAGTCAAAAAATATTCATATTTTTTTAAAAACTTCCTAGGAGGTATCTGAGCATATAACGAAAAGAAATAGGCGGGGAATGTTTTTTCCCTCTGAGATAGATTTTTTCGAAACTTTCACCCCCTTTAATGGGGTAGTTCCGGGAGTCAAAAAATATTCATATTTTTTTAAAAACTTCCTTGGAGGTATCTGAGCGTATAACGAAAAGAATTAGGCGGGGAATGTTTTTTCCCTCTGAGATAGATTTTTTCGAAACTTTCACCCCCTTTAAAAGGGTAGTTCCGGGAGTCAAAGAATGTTCATAATTTTTTAAAATGTTCCTAGAAGGTCTCTGAGCGTATAACAAAAAAAAATAGGCGGGGAATGTTTTTTCCCTTCAAGATAGATTTTTTTCATACTTTCACCCCCTCAAATGGGGTAGTTCCGGGAGTCAAAAAATATTCATATTTTTTTAAAAACTTCCTAGGAGGTATCTGAGCATATAACGAAAAGAAATAGGCGGGGAATGTTTTTTCCCTCTGAGATAGATTTTTTCGAAACTTTCACCCCCTTTAAAAGGGTAGTTCCGGGAGTCAAAGAATGTTCATATTTTTTTAAAATGTTCCTAGAAGGTCCCTGAGCGTATAACAAAAAAAAATAGGCGGGGAATGTTTTTTCCCTTCAAGATAGATTTTTTTCATACTTTCACCCCCTCAAATGGGGTAGTTCCGGGAGTCAAAAAATATTCATATTTTTTTAAAAACTTTCTAGGAAGTATCTGAGCGTATAACGAAAAGAAATAGGCGGGGAATGTTTTTTCCCTCTGAGCTAGATTTTTTCCAAACCTTCACCCCCTTAAATGGGGTAGTTCCGGGAATCAGAAAATATTCATATTTTTTTAAAAACTTCCTAGGAGGTATCTGAGCATATAACGAAAAGAAATAGGCGGGGAATGTTTTTTCCCTCTGAGATAGATTTTTTCGAAACTTTAACCCCCTTTAATGGGGTAGTTCCGGGAGTCGAAAAATATTCATATTTTTTTGAAAACTTCCTTGAAGGTATCTGAGCGTATAACGAAAAGAAATAGGCGGGGAATGTTTTTTCCCTCTGAGATAGATTTTTTCGAAACTTTCACCCCCTTAAATGGGGTAGTTCCGGGAGTCAAAAAATAATTCATATTTTTTTAAAAAGTTTCTAGGAGGTATCTGAGCGTATAACGAAAAGAAATAGGCGGGGAATGTTTTTTCGTTACAAGATAGACTTTTTTTGGAAATTTTCCTCTCCTTAAATGGGGTTGTTCCGGGAGTCGAAAATCATTTATATTTTTTTTCACAGTTCCTAGAAGGTCCCTGAGCGTATAACAAAAAGAAATAGGCGGGGAATGTTTTTTCCCTTCAAGATAGATTTTTTTCATACTTTCACCCCCTTAAATGGGGTAGTTCCGGGAGTCAAAAAATATTCATATTTTTTTAAAAACTTCCTAGGAGGTATCTGAGCATATAACGAAAAGAAATAGGCGGGGAATGTTTTTTCGTTCTGAGATAGATTTTTTCGAAACTTTCACCCCCTTTAAAAGGGTAGTTCCGGGAATCAGAAAATATTCATATTTTTTTAAAAACTTTCTTGGAGGTATCTGAGCGTATAACGAAAAGAAATAGGCGGGGAATGTTTTTTCGTTACAAGATAGACTTTTTTTGGAAATTTTCCTCCCCTTGAATGGGGTAGTTCCGGGAGTCGAAAATCATTTATATTTTTTTTCACAGTTTCTAGGAGGTATCTGAGCGTATAACGAAAAGAAATAGGCGGGGAATGTTTTTTCGTTACAAGATAGACTTTTTTTGGAAATTTTCCTCCCCTTGAATGGGGTAGTTCCGGGAGTCGAAAATCATTTATATTTTTTTTCACAGTTTCTAGGAGGCCTTTGAGTGTATAACACAAACAAATAGGCGGGGAATGTTTTTTCCTTCCAAGGTAGATTTTTTCCAAACTTTCACCCCCTTAAATGGGGTAGTTCCGGGAATCAGGAAATATTCATATTTTTTTTAAAACTTTCTAGGAGGTATCTGAGCATATAACGAAAAGAAATAGGCGGGGAATGTTTTTTTCCTCTGAGATAGATTTTTTCGAAACTTTCACCCCCTTCAATGGGGTAGTTCCGGGAGTCAAAAAATATTCATATTTTTTTAAAAACTGTCTTGGAGGTATCTGAGCGTATTACGAAAAGAAATAGGCGGGGAATGTTTTTTCCGTCTGAGATAGATTTTTTCGAAACTTTCACCCCCTTAAATGGGGTAGTTCCGGGAATCAGAAAATATTCATATTTTTTTAAAAACTTTCTTGGAGGTATCTGAGCGTATAACGAAAAGAAATAGGCGGGGAATGTTTTTTCGTTCTGAGATAGATTTTTTCGAAACTTTCACCCCCTTTAAAAGGGTAGTTCCGGGAATCAGAAAATATTCATATTTTTTTAAAAACTTTCTTGGAGGTATCTGAGCGTATAACGAAAAGAAATAGGCGGGGAATGTTTTTTCCCTATGAGATAGATTTTTTCGAAACTTTCACCCCCTTAAATGGGGTAGTTCCGGGAGTCAAACAATATTCATATTTTTTTGAAAAGTTTCTAGGAGGTATCTGAGCGTATAACGAAAAGAAATAGGCGGGGAATGTTTTTTCGTTACAAGATAGACTTTTTTTGGAAATTTTCCTCCCCTTGAATGGGGTAGTTCCGGGAGTCGAAAATCATTTATATTTTTTTTCACAGTTTCTAGGAGGCCTTTGAGTGTATAACACAAACAAATAGGCGGGGAATGTTTTTTCCTTCCAAGGTAGATTTTTTCCAAACTTTCACCCCCTTAAATGGGGTAGTTCCGGGAATCAGGAAATATTCATATTTTTTTAAAAACTTTCTAGGAGGTATCTGAGCATATAACGAAAAGAAATAGGCGGGGAATGTTTTTTTCCTCTGAGATAGATTTTTTCGAAACTTTCACCCCCTTCAATGGGGTAGTTCCGGGAGTCAAAAAATATTCATATTTTTTTAAAAACTGTCTTGGAGGTATCTGAGCGTTCAACGAAAAGAAATAGGCGGGGAATGTTTTTTCCGTCTGAGATAGATTTTTTCGAAACTTTCACCCCCTTTAAAAGGGTAGTTCCAGGAGTCAAAAAATGTTCATATTTTTTTAAAATGTTCCTCTAAGGTCCCTGAGCGTATAACAAAAAGAAATAGGCGGGGAATGTTTTTTCCCTTCAAGATAGATTTTTTTCATACTTTCACCCCCTTAAATGGGGTAGTTCCGGGAGTCAAAAAATATTCATATTTTTTTAAAAACTTCCTAGGAGGTATCTGAGCATATAACGAAAAGAAATAGGCGGGGAATGTTTTTTCCCTCTGAGATAGATTTTTTCGAAACTTTCACCCCCTTTAATGGGGTAGTTCCGGGAGTCAAAAAATATTCATATTTTTTTAAAAACTTCCTTGGAGGTATCTGAGCGTATAACGAAAAGAATTAGGCGGGGAATGTTTATTCCCTCTGAGATAGATTTTTTTCAAACTTTCACCCCCTTAAATGGGGTAGTTCCGGGAGTCAAAAAATATTCATATTTTTTTAAAAAGTTTCTAGAAGGTATCTGAGCGTATAACGAAAAGAAATAGGCGGGGAATGTTTTTTCGTTGCAAGATAGACTTTTTTCGAAATTTTCATCCCCTTAAATGGGGTTGTTCCGGGAGTCAAAAAATATTCATTTTTTTTTCCAGAGTTTCTAGGAGGTCCTTGAGTGTATAGCGAAAAGAAATAGGCGGGGAATGTCTTTTCCCTCCAAGATAAATTTTTTTTTAATTTGTCACCCCCTTAAAGGGGTGGTTTTAGAAAATTCCATTTTTTTTACTCCATTTCTAGTCACTACGACCCTACTGCGACCCCAAAATGCGACGAAATCAAGATTAATCCTTGATTTTTTTTTTTTTTTTAAATTTCATTTCGTTGGATCGCAACGATTCAGATTACAGTATCATTTAAAAGTCAACGTGTCTAAATTTGGTACTTCTCACAAATCCAAATTTTGGGAATATTAGAAGAGTGAATATTTATAAAAAATAGGGAAACAAATCTATGATCAATCTGTGAAAAAATGTTCGAGCAAATCTGAGAGGCTGAAATCTTGATCGATACAGTTTGGTCTTGATTTAACACGAACGAGAACCGAGAGAGCACGATGGTGCAAAAGCAGGGGGTGGAAAATTTGGAGGTATTTCCTAAGGATCATGAATCCCTGTGGCCTGGAATTTCCAGATAATGATAACCCTGCCTGGAACCTTCAAGTTCGTTTACAGATCCCCCAATAAATTATCGACCACATTCTCCCCTTCTCCTCCACTTGATCGCTCTTCCCTTCTCTCCCATTCCCTATTTTGTCTCTGTGATTGTCCTTCGATAACCTTCAAAAACCCTGAGATGATTAAATGCTTGGACTCCAGATTTCTCGATCGCACTCATCATCCCCCCGATAATTTATATTTGGTCTCAAAACTCCCTTCAACCCTCTCTAGAATATCTTTGCCAAAATGATTTCTTCACATTCTTCCGATTAGGAGTAGTAAATAGCTGTAAAAAGTATATTTTTCGATATAAAAATATGTTCATCATACATAGTCACGAAATAATATGTATCTACAATAAACATGGCAGGAGAGTTTCAGGAAGGGAGAAGAGAAGGTCGCAGTATCGTGTAATTTCATCCGCGTCAAGATCCATTTGTATCAACATAAGAGAGACAGCATGAGAAAGTAATCAAGCGTAATGGCGCCCCTTTTTCTTATATTTACTACCCATATATATATATGGGTTATTCCATGTCAAATAGGCCAATAATTGGAATCGTCCCCTTCCAATTTCGACGAAATTTTGTCAGAAATTTTCTCTTATGACAAAACGAAGTTCTACCGAAAGAAAATTTTTTTTTTTCGAAAGTTATGAATAATTCAAAATCTCACAATTTTTAAGGTTTATTTTTAACGTCTCTTGAAAACTATCGTAGTTAGGAAAAAATCGTTCTGGGTTCGTCCTAGAGAGTAAACTTGTGACTATGAAATTTTTTTTTGAAAAATGATAAATTTAGAAAATTTTGAATTTTAAAAAATCGTGAAAATCCGGGATCAACATTAAATTTTGGGTTCCATTTTTTTTTTTATATAATACCTTGTACTGATCTTAAAAGATCCGGAAATTTTCAGAATTGCGTTCATTTTTCAAAAATGTGAATTTTTGAATTTTTGTCGAAATTTCTTTTTTTTTTTTATACCTCTAAGTTAATTAAGTTAAGTTGAGCAATCATGGAATTTTGTAATTTTGAGCAGTACAATTTAACTCAACTTTACTTTGAGCTCAACTTTACTTAACTTGAAGGTAAAAAAATTATAACAAATTATTATACAAAAAAAATTGAACCAAAAATTTAATGTTGATCTTGGATTTTCACGATTTTTAAAAATTCAAAATCCTCAAAATTCGTCATTTTTCAAATATTTTTTTTTTCGTAGCCCAAGTATACTCTGCAGGACGAGCCCAGAATGATTTTTTCATAACTATAATAGCTTTCGAGATATATAAAAAATAAACGTAACAAATAGAAAAAATGGTGAAATTCTGAATTTTGCATAACTATCGAAACAAATTTTTTAATTTTTTCCTTTGGTAGAACTTCGTTTTATGAGAAAAGAAAACTTCTGACCAAATTTCGTTGGAATTGAAAGGGGTCCATTCCGACTATTGATCGATTTGACATGGAATGAACCATACATATATATATATAAATATATATATATATATAATGCATCGTTGTTCGACTATGGGCTTTCGCTCCCTCGTGTATGTCGATCTCACGCGTTTCCATCGACGAAAAAGCATTTATATATACGTGCTCTACCACGCCTTCGTTTCTCTTTGTTCTCTTTATTCAGTCTCATCGCGTGTGCGGCAAAAATCTCAAATCCGTTTCGAAAAAAATTAAAAAAAAACCTCCCTCATCCAAACCTAAAATCACGGCCCAAGCTTATGTTAGTAATCGATATTATGTATCTTCGAAGAATCTATTTACAAAATATTTACAATAATATTCTTTAAAAATTAACATTCATTGAGAATCCAAGACGAACAATATTAATAAACAAACTTGCTTAAAAGAAAGGCTCGGCAGACTTGACAAATTGCTCAATTGACTCGACCCTCTCATGGCGAAAAATTTGAGATCAATCAAATCTCGTTTCGTCCGAGAATCGGGCTATGAAATTCCATCCTAAGTACGTTGGTACAATGAAAATCGATATTCCATCGAACAAACGTTCTAAAGAAACGAGGGGATGGCTCGGATCTCATGCGGTAAGTACGTTTTATTACTTTTTATTAATAGCTCGAGGAGAGTAGGTGGATGAACGCGGGGATTTCATTAGGTTTTCTTTTTTCTTTTTTTTTTTTAACGTCGTCGGGATTGGTAGAAGAGATAAAGGGGATATTGTGGGAGTGATGGAAGAGGGGATGATGGTTCGTACGCTAGATCAAACTGACGGTGGGGCCGAGGGGAAGGATTTCTAGGTGGCGGGTAGTTTCTTTGTGCAGATGCCAGTATTCGCACCGTTTTCATTCTCATCCGCAATGTAGGCGGATGGGGAAATTGTGCGATTATCGAGGGGGACGATGAGGGCGTATATATTCGTGGAAACGAAATGTGTGTGCTGAGGGTTCCGCGTAAGAGGATTATCCGTCCTTCAATATCGAACGATGTATGTATCTATGTGGATATATAGATAGAGAGCACAATGAAGATGGACGCTGTTGGCACATGGACAAACGTACGTGACGTTAGGACCAACATTGGTCCAGCTGAACCAATGGGGACACTGTTGGCATATGAGTCACCATAATCGGGTTTTTTTCGCTGTTGCGCATCAAGATCGCTGAATCACAAGGTCATCCTTTGTTTGGTCGCTAAAATCGATACTTTTTCGAAGCGGATTTCATCCGATCGCTTCGGCCGACCAAAAACTGACCATTTCTACTGGATTCGTTTTCTCTTGTTTCAAAGTATTCTTTTGGAATCGCATCAACGAAGCGCCGAGATTTTAAAAATTATTTGTGCACAAAGAAGAAACTACCCTGAAGAAAAGTCGATCTGGATCAGGGAATTCCTATTTATTATTTTAAAAAATATTTAGCAATGACTCAAAGTATTCCCACAAGTTTGACTGGAAGAGATAAGTTCGTCAATCAAAGATCGCCATTTTTTTCCGCCACTTTAGAATTCGATAGGACATAAAACATTACTTTCGTCCCTTCAAAAAATTACTTTCATTCTCAAAAAAATTAAAACTCGGAGTTTGCACGAAGGATGATGAAAAACCATAAATGAGCACGAGAACGACTCACCGGCAGTTATTTCGTTTTTCACTTGACTAAACGTTGTTGCCAGCATTTCTCCCACCTTTTGAGCTCTCAAGTATAATCTATTACTCGGGCGCGAAAAGAAAAAAAAACAGTGCAACTCCAGGCAGTTTTCGGGGTAGATTAAGACTATAAATAACCCCGAGATATGCAACTAACCTTCAACGTTGCGAAAAAAACGCTCCGTTCTCGCCCCCTCAAGCGTTTCTCGCGCGAGTGAAATTCACCAAATTCCCCAGAGAATAATTTTTTTTTCACACAAAAAAAGAATTTTTCCCCTTCTTTAATCTTTTCAAATTTGTAATCCCCTTCATTTTTGTATATCGTTTCTTTCTCACAAAAGAATCTTCCCTCTTCTTTGATCTTTTCAAATTTGTATTCCCTTCTATTTTTCTATATCGTTTCTCACTCTTCCTCTCCCGAGGATCTTCGCTCTTCGCCCTCCCAAATACCCTAATTTGATCAATAAAGTCGCAAATTACGTTCTAATCTCGGGAGAGAACGAAACGTGATTATCGGCGTAATTACCCTCTCGTAATGAGACCAAAATAATAGGAAGTAGGGGCTTCAAGAAATTTCTCATTCACCGGATATGCCACGGCTCTTTTCGTACACGGAATCAGAGCTGCAGCACAGAGCTGACACGTGTTATCGCTGCCTGAATGAAAGACAACTGAAGTAACAAGAAGAAAAAGCAGGAGCAGAGTTTCAAAGAGTGAGAGCTTGAAGCTTGACGCTGAAGAATGATGAGCTCGTTTTCTCAGTATCCTCCACGCCATTCTCTCCCCGAGTCCCACCCACCCTGCAATTTCCTTCCTTTTCCAACATCAATTTCCAGAAGCCCCACAAGGTAGCTTATTTTTTAACTTTTCATTTTATCGTTGCCTCTTGAGACAATTGTCACGAATACGAAAAAAGAACTTGTCTCCGAACAAAACAGGAAAATGTAAAAAAAAAAATGGTTCAGAATTTAACAACGAAACTATTTCAATCAATATTTCAATATTGATTGAATATATTATAATGTATATGGATAATTCCATGTAAAATCGACCAATAGTTGCAATCGACCCCTTTCATTTTCGATGAAATTTGATCAGAAGTTTTATTTTATCATGAAACGAAATTGTACCAAAGGAAAAGAAATAAAATTGTTTCGAAAATTCAAAATTTCACAATTTTTTCAAATTTATATTTTAAATATACCGAAAACTATTGTAGTTACGGAAAAATCATTCTGGGTTCATCTTAAAGAGTATACTCAGGGCCAAGAGAAAAAAAAAAATTCCGAATTTTTTTTTTGAAAAATGATGAATTTGGAGAATTTTGAATTGTGGATTGTGTGAATTGAATCGTGAAAATCTACGATTAACATTAAATCTTCGGTTCTATTTTTTTTTAAATATAATACCCTGTACTGATTTTAAAGCATCCTGAACTTTTCACAAAAGTGTTCTTGTTTTTTTTTAAATATGAATTTTAGAATTTTGGTAAAAAAAATTTTTTTTTTTATTACCTCTAAATTCAAGAAAGTTTAGCAATCATTTAATTTTTACTGCTAAAAATTACAAAATTACATTATTGCTCAACTTTACTTAATTTGGAGGTGAAAAAAAAAATTCCCAAAATTCAAAAATTCATATTTGTGATGAAAAAAAAAACACCTTTCTCAAAATTTCACGATTTTTTTTAGATCAAGGCATTATATTTAAAAAATTAAACTACAAATTTAATGTTGATTGTGGATTTTCACGATTTTAAAAAATTCAAAATCCTCCAAATTCATCATTTTTCCAATTTTTTTTTGTTTGCAGCCCCAAGTATACTCTTTAAGACGAACTCAGAACGATTTTTTCGCAACTATAATAGTTTTCGAGATATTTAAAAGACAAACTTGAAAAATTTAAGGAACGGTGGAATTCTGAATTTTGCATGACTTTCGAAAACAAAATTTTGTTATAACTCTGGCCACGAAAGCCTTAAAACTATGAAATTTTTAATTGTTTCCTTTGGTAGATCTTTGTGTTATGATAAAAGAAAACTACCGACCACATTTCATCGAAATTGAAAGAGGTCGATTTATTGGTCGATTTGACATGGGATGGCCCATATATACTGAATATATTCAATATTTCAATCAAATATTTTCTCTTTGAGATTTTACACTTTCTCAATACTATTTTCAATACTACTTTCCACAAGTTTCTCAATGGGAGAAAATTTTTTGAAAAAAGTTCGAAAACGAATCCAGCCATCACTCGTCGTCTTTCATTTTTGATAAGAAGGAGAAAGAGAAAAAATCGTGACTCCGTGAAAGTATTGGCACGAAAATGTTGGTGGTGTGTCCCTCGCTGTGAATCTTTGGAAAGACGCGTCTGCCACCCCTTGTATAAAGTGGGCTTTCTTTGTTCCTGCGGTCATGCGTTTCATCCAATATTCTTTCCATCTCCTTTGGACATCGAACTACCGAAATGTTGGGCGCATTTTCGCTCTCCCTTTCGCTCTTTGAGCACCCTTCGTCAGCATCCCTTTCTCCCGTGCTCCCTTTCACAGGCTGCCACAGGGCCCAACGTGCGCGTCTGTACAAGCCAGGAGAACTGTTGGTTTGTTTTCACCCTCTCCTGAAAGCAGTCGAGGAACTTCCCGGGTCACGCTGTGCGTCGTCATGGCAACAGGAGGAGGCCACAGGGGTAGAATCCAGTGGGGTTAACATTCGTACGTGCGTTTATACGTGCCCCTCTCGCCCTGCCGTCAACTGCTGCTCTTCCACCACTTCGACTCTTCGACAACCCCTCTCACCGCCCGTTCCGCTACTTCTCGCTCTCTCCGTTTTTCTCTTTGCGCGATTTTATCGCTGCCACCGAGGACACACTGTTGCTCCATCCTCGAACGATCTGGAGAAGACATTTTGTGTTTTTATCCTCCTCCATCATTCGATCTCGTCACGTGATCCACCACAGTCTCATCGTGAATTAACTGCGTTAATCTCTCCGATCGTTCTTCGATTTAAAAAACTATTTCCATTCTCTCGAGGACACAGATTGGAAAATTTTTTTGAAAGAATTGTTAATGAAGCCTTTAGGCAAATTTTGGCAAATTTTAACGACGCCCTTTATGGTTTACATAAATTGAGGTTTAAATTAATTCGAAGAAATATGTGGGTCATTCCATGTCAAATCGACCAAGGGCTCCAATCGACCCCTTTCAATTTCCATTAAATTTGGTCAGAAGTTTGTGTTATTAACAAAACAAAGTTCTACCAAAGGAAAAAAATTAACAATTTTTTTTTCGCATGTTATCCAAAGTTATCTTTCAAGTTTATTCTTTAAATATCTCGAAAACTATTATAGTTACGAAAAATCGTTCTGAATTCGTCTGGAAGAGCTGTGAAAAAAAATATTCCGAAAAAATTTTTGAAAAATAATGAATTTGGAGAATTTAGAATTTTCAAAAATCGTGAAAATCCAAGTTGCACATTAAATTTTTGGTTCAATTTTTTTAAATATAACACCTTGTACTGATCTTGAAAGATCCTGAAATTTTCAGAAAGGTGTTTTTTGTTTTTTCAAAAATATGAATTTTTGAATTTTTGTTAAAAAAAAATTTTTTTTCACCAAAATCCGAAAATTTATATTTTTGAAACGAAAACACACCATCTTGGAAAATTCAGGATCTTTTAATTTTCATTTAAAAAAAATTTATTTTACCAACATTCAAAAATTTATCATTTTGAAACAAAACAACACCATCCTGAAACTTTCAGAATCTTTTAAGATCAGTCCAAGGTTTTATATAATAAAAATTTAACCAACAATTTAATGTTGATCGTGGATTTACACGATTTTTAAAAATTCAAAAATTTATATTTTTGAAAAAACAAAAAATCCCTTTCTGAAAATTTCAGGATAAGTACAAGATCCTTGAAGATCAGTACAAGGTATTATTTAAAAAAAATTGAACCAAAAATTTAATGTTGAAAGTGGATTTGCACGATATTTAAAAATTCAAGACTCTCCAAATTCATCATTTTTCCAAATTTTTTTTCGGAATATTTTTTTTTTCGTAGCCACAAAGTAGGTATACTCTTCAACACGAACCTTGAACGATTTTTTCATAACTATAATAGTTTTTTATTTATTTTGAGATATTTAAAAAATAAACTTGAAAGATTTGGAAAATTGTGACATTTTGAATTTTTTATAACTTTTGATAACAAATTTTTTTAATTTTTTGTTAATAACAAAAACTTCTGACCAAATTTCATCGAAATTGAAAGGGGTCGATTCCAACTCTTGGTCGATTTGACATGGAATGGACCCATGTGTATTACATTTTTATCTTCGATCAGCAATCCTTTTGACAGAATCTCGCGAATCAACCTCGCAATTCGGACCCTGCAGTCTCGATCAATTGTTCGTGACATTTTTTGCTCAATGTTGAAGACGAGAATAGACAAAGGGGGCGCAATTTGATTAGGGGAATGTTTTAAGGGTGGAAACTAGGAGAGACGCGTACAGACGGATGTCAGCTCAACAGGCGAAGGGAGGGACGGTTAGGAATGCAATTCTGGTCGCGCACCGACCTAAAATTGAGTGTACACCATTCTGGAGTGAGTTTAAGGGTGAAATGAGGGTGGCTTGTAGCGATAGAACGGGATACGATGAACATCGGCGAGCGCACACCCAATTCCCGTGCAATTTGCATCCGAATGACGGGGCTATGAATAGGCCAATGTAGAACCTATCTATCGAGAGCCCGGGGGTAGATCAGGAGGGTGGGTTTCGCGCGCTGGGAGATCGGCAAGGATCTTTCACGGTGAAGCTGCGATTCTGCCGCAGCTTGTATACCATTCGATGGTAACAAGCGAGAAGCGGCCATGGCTCTTTCAACGAAAGCTCGTCTCTATAACCATCATTATGTCGCGGTGAAATACACATTACAAAAGGCATTTTGACGAGCCTTCCATATTCGCCTCACGACGGCGAGTCGCAATTTGCGTGAAAATTCAGCACAGGGTTGTTTAGCGTCTCGTCGTTTGTTCGTCAAACGCGTTAATCACGTTTGAGGTGCAATTTCCCAGCTAAATGAAATTCAAGTCGAGGGAACAATGAGAAACCTCCAATATTTGAAATCTCAATTTCTCAACAAAATGCCGGGTGTTCAAAGTGTGTTCGGTAAATCGCTGGATAAACATTGTCAATTCTGCGAGCCTCATCGTGCTTTCTTCCCTGATAAAAGATCATGATCGAATAGGAAAAAAAGGAAACAGACGGAAATGGGCTCCTGAGGCCACAAAAAAAACGACAGATGCTCGAGCGATAGGGGCGCGCTCTGCAGCGTAAAAAGCGTTATCGATTGCTCTCTTCACGCTGTTTAACCCACCGGCATGTTGGGTCTATTTCTTTGGCGGTAGAGTTCTTGGTACCTGAATCGCACGCACGGTGGCGCGAGCGTGAAGAATTCACGCATCTGTGATCCATTAAAAATCGTCCCATTAAAATTCCCAGGGGATGGAAATTGGGATGGTTCCAAAATTTGTTCAATCAACGAAAGCGCGAGGGAAGGTATGGGGGATGTCGAATTATGGTTGCCATTGACATGAATATTGAGAGACGTCGAGCAATTATACAACATCAAATGAGTAATTATTCAGCGATCGTTGTTTCAATTTAAATTACAATATTTAGGTTTCCGATCATAGTTTTTAAATCGGGTTGCTTTGGAGTCTAGGGGTAGGTAGGTAGGTAGGTAGGTAGGTGGGTGGGTAGGTAGGTAGGTAGGTAGGTAGGTAGGTAGGTGCAATGGAGGCATTGCAGATGGTCCATTATGGCTGTAATTGCTTTTCGTCGTCCTTCAATATTTTCCAAGCCATTCTATTCTCATTTTATCGGGATCAAGTGATCCTCAATCGAGCCAAAAGCTATTACAAGTTTGTTGTAAATATTCGTTGGGGGAAAGTCACGGCGAGGGAGGGATGTCAAGTGTGTATCCAGGATAGGCAAATAGGGACATTTAATACGTCTATAAAAATAACGGAGGAACGTTTTTTTGTCTTGTTATTATATTTTTTGATAAACCGAAATAGGACATGCGTAACGAATACGCACGCGTGTGGATTCTGAACATCTGTTGGCTATAGAACTATTTCGATGATACCCACCGTTCATTTCCCAGCACGTTCTCATATTACATGCGGTTTCGAAATATTCGATCGAATACCTTCGTTATTTTCCAGCAATGATAGTTCGATTTTTGTCATTTTCAATCCTACATTTCGTAATGCACAATTCTGTTGGGCCAGATGATCGAAAATAAAATAAAAACATATGGGGCGTTCCATTCCAAATCAGACAGTTTGAAAAACTTTTTTTTTATTTCCTCAATTTTTTTATATTTTTTAGCACCCATCAAAAGACCCTTCCTGTTAAATTTTGAGATTTTTCCGATTACCCGTTCACAAGATATTAAATTTAAAAAAAAAATCGCTCTTTTTTTCGTATTTTGGTCATAACTTCATTAATAATGGTCCAAATTAAGTGTTTTTTTTCGATTTTTGAAAATTAAAAAAAAAAAATTGTAAATTATTATGAATACCGATTTTTGTTACTGTATAGTATTTTTTAAATCATTTTGAATTAATTTGTACACTTTTTTATTGTTAACAGATCTTTTAAATTAATAATTAATAATCAATAGTTAATCGATGAGCAAATAACAACAGTTCAAGAATTGTATGATTGGACAACGAACCCAAATAGACTTCCGAATATTGTTGTCAAATATTCACCTGAGAAAAACTATTTAGATGCAAAAGAAAGATTTGATTTGCGATACAATATTGCTAAGTCAATCACAGAGACACAAAAATTTCATTCAATTATTCCAATGAGCAACGGAAACGTATTGGCAAAGGAATATTCTAATCCAGGAAATAGTCGTACATGTAAGATTTTCAAAAGAATACGTAAACAAATAAAAAACGTTGTTATCATTGTTCATGAACAGACTTAACGATTAATTCTTAATTTGAAGAACCTCACAACAATAATAAAGTGCCAAAATAAATTCCAAATAATGAAAAAAGAAAGAAAGAAGAAAGAAAGAAAAAATTCAGAATAATTTACAGACATTTTTTTTTTCAAAAATCGAAAAAACATAGTCATTATGGAGGGCTCACGACCGGACTAGTTTTAAAAGTTGTTGAATAAATAGAAGTTTAAAATCGGAAATTTAAAAAAAAAAATCAAAATATGCACTAACTTTTAAAAACACGATGCAAAGTTTAAAACTGAAAAAACTTATTCAAAAACAAGTGGAATATTGCTTTTGTATTTTTTTCTGAAAAAGCCATAAAAATGCAAAAATTTTGAAAAAAAAAACACTCAATTTGGAACATTATTAAAGAAGTTATGACCAAAAAACCGAAAAAGAGCGGTGTTTAAAAAAAAAATTTAATATCCTGTAAACGGGTAATCGAAAAAGTTTCGAAATTTAACAGGAAGGGTCTAAAAAATATAAAAAAATTGAGGATAAAAAAAAAGTATTTCAAACTGTTCGATTGGGGATGGATTGCCCCATATATATCAAATACAAACAAATAAAAATGTATCAAATAGTAACGAATAAAAAAACTTTTTCCAATGGATTTCTCTACTTTTACGATCCTTCAACGAGACGTGAAAAATTGTTATATCATTTCGTTGTAATGGTCGTCATTTCAACTGCGAAGTTAAAAACACGTTGCCACTTGAACATCGAGTTTTTGAACCTCTACTGTCGCGACGAGGAGGATCCTATAGCGCTCGTCAACATATTCGCTGTGTGTACCAACGGCTACATTTCCGAATCAACCGATATTCATATTGAATGGACGAAACTGGGGCGATTGCAATGATTTCGCTGGGAGATGAGTATGGGTATAATATTACCCAGTCTGATGGTGCACCCGCGAACGAGGTCACTCTCAACTGTACACGGCATTACACAGCCCTATATTCCCGAATAAATGGAGCCTCTTTCAACCCAACGCTCCGTACATTCGTATTCATACAAAAAAAGTTCCCCCCCCCTCCCCCGTCTTTTTCGATGTTTCGCGCATGGAAAAGTTGCACAATATATTTGTGAACGATCTCGCAGTATCGAGTGAGTCTTGCCGATAGCATTAATCATCCATTCGAGTATCGAGTACATAAAAAGCGCGATATCTCGGTGTAATTTATCGAGCCACGACTCGTAATCTTGTTTTTCGACTGCCTCCCTTCGCAGAATGGTTAATAACTTTTTTTTTTCCACTTCGAGATTGATACAGATCGTGCGCTTTGTGACGAAAGACATAAAAAAAAAAAATTCGCCACGTGGCAAAAGCTTCGCCAACCCTCGCGGTTCTTCAACTCCATCGCCCTCCGTTTCTAAGCGCTCTTTCTCTCTGTCTTTCTCCGCACCCTTCTCGTTATGTTAATTTTCATGTAACCCCAAAATTGGCAAGCAACATGTGCGACAGACGACGCTCTCGGCAGCGAGTTTTCTTCCGGCGCTTGATTCTGACATTCATCACCCGGCAACATGCGAAATTTTAAGGGTTGCTAGACCCATTCCCATTTTTCCGCGCCATCGTTGTAATCCTCGCAGTTTTATGCGATAAATTTTTATCCAAATGTGACATTTCGGAGCCCCGGTACATTTTGATCCTACTGATGTAATAAAAATGTCGGAAAAATAAAATTTTCGTGAGAACGAAATTTCTCCATTTTGTATTTTTTATTTTATTCCTGTGCCAACGTTTGTCCTTCGGGGTTTCTATACGTACGACTCTTCCTACTTTCATTTTTTAGATTTAATTTGCTTGTCTACTTGAAATCTATTTTGAATAGGCCGGGCCGATTTAAAAATGGCGCCGATCAGGAACTCGCGACATGACTCCGGGAATGCGATTGTGTCACGCGTCGGTATGTCGCAGAATGTAAATGTATCTTTTCGAAAAACTTGGATCTCTGCGTGCGTGTGCGAGGGATATTCGAATACACACGAGGAGAACGGGGGGGGGGGGGGGATTGCGTGAGAGGAGCGAGAGAGAGAGCATACAAGGCCAAAAATGAGGCAGCTGTATGCCAGCCGTCGGATCGAGGATTTCGCAGCTGCTGCACAGCCACTGAGAACCAGAAACAGAAACGAGTAAGAGGGAGATGCATTAGGCGAGAGATCCTGTAGATTTTTTTTTCTATCTCTCTTTCTCTCCCGAATAAAGTTTATAGCACGTGGTTGACGTGAACCGAATCGTTGGATTCTTGTAATTTTGATAGAAAACAGGAAAACCATTTTCATTTTCTCTTGGCTATCTGATCAAAGGCCCGTTAACACAAATAATCATTGCTGGATCATTTAATTAAAATATATTTTTTTTTGTATGACAATTTCTGTCGCTCAATGATCTTTCCATCCCGCAACGATTCTACCTTTTGGTACGAAATGCCTAAACGCAGATTTTGAATTTAATTGGGGAAATTATTCAGTTCATTACTTAATTTGTCCAATTTTTTAATTATTTTTTTCTACGAAAGATAATAATGGGCATGAATCAAAAATATTACACGTCGGTCATTCCATGTCGAATCAACCCATAGTTGGAACCGACCTTTTTCAATTTCGATGATATTTGATCAGAAGTTTCCTTTTATCATAAAATGAAGTTCTACCAGAGGAAAAAAATTAAAAAAATTTTTTTCGACAGTTATGCAAAATACAAAGTTTCAACATTTTTTCAATTTATCAAGTTTATTTTTTAATCACCTCGAAAACTATTATAGTTGCGAAAAAATTGTTCTGGGTTCGTCTTAAAGAAGTTCGGGCTACGAAAAAAAAGTATTCCGAAACAAAATTTTGACAAATGATGAATTTGGAGAATTTTGCATTTTTAACAATCGTGAAAATCCACGACCAACATTAAATTTTTGGTTCAATTTTCTTTATATAATACCTTGTAATACCTCTTAAAAGATCCTGAAATTTTCAGAAAGGGATTCTTCTATTTCAAAAATATAAATTTTTTAATTTTGGTATAAGCAATTTTTTTTAATCTCTAAATTAAGTAAGGTTGAGCAATCGTGTAATTTTTACTGCACAAAATTACAAAATTACATTATTGCTCAACTTTACTTAGAGGTGAAACAAAAAAAAAAATTTTGCCAAATTCAAAAATTCATATTTTTGAAAAAAAAGCACCTTTCTGAACATTTCAGGATCTTTTAAGATCAGTACAAGGTATTATATAAAAAAAATGAAACCAAAAATTTAATGTTGATCGTGGATTTTTACGATTTTAAAAAATTCAAAATTCTCCAAATGGATCGTTTTTCAAATTTTTTTTTCAGGATATTTTTTTTTCGTAGCCCAAAGTATACTCTTCAAGACGAACCCAGAACAACTTTTTCGTGACTATAACATTTTTCGAGATATTTAAAAAATAAACTTGAAAATTTGAACGAATGGTGAAGTTTTGAAATAAAAAATAAAAAATTTCTTTAGTAAAACTTCGTTTCATGATGAAAAAAAACTTCTGACCAAATTTCATCGAAATTGAAAGGGGTCGATTCCAACTGATGGTCGGTTTGACATTGGACCCACGTACAAAAAATGTCAAATTAAAAAAAATCAATGATTTTGAAAATTATATATTTTTAAGTGTCTAGATCTCCAAATTTGATACTTTGCTGCAAATTAATTAAATTGTACCGTTCTGTGATCCACGATTAATTCCAGGTTGTGTTTACAACCTGGAATGCAATGCAATAGAAAAGCATCAATTTCTTCTTTACACCACAAGCTCATGCGTACCCCTTAAGGGGGTCGTCTAGTGTGAAGACTGTTTTTTAAATGCTTATTTCGGGCATTTTTTTTGACAAACTATTAAAATAAAATAATTTATGAATTGTGTATAATTTTTATTAGCATTTGAACAAACTTTGTGCATTTTTTTACCTGAATGTATTAAATATAATCGGAGATACACCGCCCAACAGGAACACATATAAAAAAAAAGGTGCTCCACTGCTGCCATGATTCCGGCCGTTCTGCTTATCTGGAATCAAAAAACCAAACGCTGTTTCAATTGTGAGACTTGAGGCTCTACCCGGAACCAAAATAAAGTCAGAGTTCCGAAAAATTCATTTTTTTCGCCTTAGAAAAAAAAATCATTTTTTTT
Organism: Alloplasta piceator; assembly: GCA_946863875.1. Taxonomy (NCBI): domain Eukaryota; kingdom Metazoa; phylum Arthropoda; class Insecta; order Hymenoptera; family Ichneumonidae; genus Alloplasta; species Alloplasta piceator. The sequence goes on along the minus strand of OX333079.1, from coordinate 1,980,480 downwards.
TTGGAATTCTGACTTTATTTTGGTCACTCTGACTTTATTTTGGTTTCGGGTAGAGCCTCAAGTCTCACAATTAAAACGGCGTTTGGTTTTTTGATTTCAGATAAGCAGAAATGTGTGTCCCTGTTGGGCGGTGTATCTCCGATTATATTTAATACACTCACTTCAAAAAATTCACAAAGTTTGTTCAAACGTTAATGAAAATAATACACGATTCATAAATTATTTAATTTTAATGGTTTTTCAAAAAAAAAAAAAAAAATTCCCCAAAAAAGCATTAAAAAAAAGCCTTCACTCTAGACGACCCCCTTAAAGTCATCGGCTGACCGTATTGCACGACCGTTTTGTTTCGTCACGGTGAGGGAACGAGGATACGCAATGGCGGATACGGAAGCGTGCGTATTTTTCGACTCACACCCACCTAGGATCGATGTACACCATCATTCTACCCCTTAATATACAACAGGTTATTTTATTCACGGTGTTAATGATTCCTCTTTCGCTTCTCTTCGTCTTACGGCTTCACGGGAGACTGGAGAGCGCGATGGAAGAGATGGAGGGAGGAATTCAGATGGAGAGAAAAAAAAGTTTGAATTAATGCGACCTGAAACGAGGCGGGAGAGTTGGGGGGGAGGGGGGGGACAACCGGAGGGAAAAGACAAGGAGAGGGTGCAGATAGAATTCACGCGTGTGTGTGCGTGTGTCCTTGTCGTTTTGCCCGGGCATGCTGTCACGCTACACGAGTTTTTCGGCAGCTGCCTCCAGAAAGAGAGAGAGAGAGAGAGAGAGAGACCGCCCTGGCCCGTGCCATCTGCCGTGTGTGACTCCCTTTTTACTCACGCGCGTCTCTCAATTCACCGCCTGTAAAACCCGGCGGGCCATAACATATAGAATCCGTAATGATCCCGCGGCGATATTATGTACTACGGGTTTATAACCGCTCGCCCCTCTCCGCCGCACACGCACACTCTCGCAACATGAGAAACGAGAAGAAAAAAAAAGAGGTTCCTCAAAAGTTGATAATAAAGTTGATCCACGTTCATCCGAGGAAATATGGGTAAAGTGTAGGATAAGCAAAGTTGTGAAAATAGTAATGTAATAGTCATGCATTACCCATTACTTTAAATAATATGTATTGGACAAGTTTTTCATTATACATTACAAAAGTAATGTGTAATGGAGGCGTGCTCCATTACAAATAAAAAAAGTAATGTGTAATGGATGCATGTGCCATTACAAATGAAAAGAGTAATGTGTAATGGATACATGTACCATTACAAATAAAAAAAGTGATGTGTAATGGATGCATGCCCCATTACAAATAAAAAAAGTAATGTGTAATGGATGCGTGCTCCATTACAATTAAAAAAGTAATGTGTAATGGATGCGTGCTCCATTACAATTTAAAAAAGTAATGTGAAATAGATGCATATGTGCCATTACAAATACAAAAAGTAATGTGTAATGAATGCGTGTTCCATTACAAATAAAAAAGTAATGTGTAATGTATGCACGTTCCATTACAAATTACAATTTAAAAAAAAGTAATGTGTAATGGATGGAGTGCTCCATTACAAATGGAAAAATTGCCGTGCTCGGATTAGAAATTTGCACATTGCTGTTTCATTATTTCATTTCGCTCACTAAAAGTTTATCCACAATAATCACAAATGATCCATGAAGTTAAAAAAAAAGAACATGCATATTATATAGGGATTCGATAAATCGACAAATTTTGTATCAGTTACTTGTCATTTTTATTAGATTGCTTACAATTATGGGTAACAGCGTACAAAAGCAAGGTCAATACAAAGTTGGATAATTTTTGGGGTTGAGTACATTTTCGTACTTCATATTTAACGATGAACCGTCCGTTTTTTTTGTTTCTATTTTCTTAACTTTATGGATCATTTGTGATAATTGTGGATGAACTTTTAGTGAGCGAAATAAAATAATGAGACAGCAATGTGCAAGTTTCTAATATGAGCACGACAATTTTTCTATTTGTAATGGAATATTCTCCACTGCAAATTACTTTTTAAAAAAATTGTAATTTGTAATGTACTTGTAATTTACTTTTATTATTTGTAATGGCACATGCATCCATTCGAATTACTTTTTGTATTTGTAATGGGGCATGCATCCATACACATTGCTTTTTTATTTGTAATGGGACATGTATCCATTACACATTACTTTTTGTATTTTTAATGGCACATGCATCCATTACACATTACTTTTTTTATTTGTAATGGAGCATGCATCCATTAAACAATACTTTTTTATTTGTAATGGAACACGCATCCATTACACATTACTTTTTTTATTTGCAATGTCACATGCATCCAATACACATTACTTTTGTATTTTGTAATGGTACATTTATCCATTTCACATTATGCAGTATAATGGGTAAGAATACAGTCATGCATTATCAAAGTAATGCATGATTTGCAACTCTGAGGATAAGTTAACTTAAGGATAGTAGAAAAAAAATTGTTATTATTCAAGCTAAGGTTTCCCTGACTCGTAGAGGAAGCTTTTGCGAAAATTGTATTTTTTTGCTAAAATGTCTCAAAAAGGTCGAAGACGAAAGATTCAAAATCGATGCATCCGGAGAACGGCTCGAGCAATCGAGTCGAAACTTTATACCAAAGTAAACCATCCAACCTCCTTTGGTCAGTGCAAATTTCGTTAAAATTGCAAAACAATTGCCAATTTGGCAGGACCTTTTTTTAAAATGTCCGTCGGTGCTCTAACTTTTGTAATTTTGCAATTATCAAGCTCCAATTTTTTCTGCAGTTACATTTGATGATGGAGAGGGGCTGGAATGTAATTTGGAAAGAAAGCTTTCCTGCATTCGGTTTGGCTAAATTTTTTTATTTAAAAAAAAATCCTTTAAATAATTGTCTTAATTTTTTAATTATCCTTCGAGATCTTTTTGCGCGAACAATGATTCTTTTCAAATCGAAAAATCAATCATACTAGATCATAATTAAGCTCCCTTTATGAGGAAGCCATAATTCAAATCAATGGATGGGAACTCATAGCGTTGTTCATGAAGGACCGTCGAGCGAACGATGCAAAAAAAAAAATGAAGGAAGCCACAGGCGAATTCATCATTTTCACGATTTTTTTTTTGAATATATTACGGTATAATGGTGAATGAAAACTGGTCAATGAGATGCAGACGCGTGCGCAGGGATGATTGAACGCTTTTTCGAACATTCGCGATTGTTCGACGAGATTAAAGTCAGGCCTTTTACCTTTTATTATTTTTTTTTTTTTTCATCGCTCCCTCGTACATCAGCAACGAACCTGATTTAATCCGGTATGTCGAGTTTGAATCCCAAATGCGTACGTACAGAATCCATGTGCGCGTATACAAAGCCAGGCCTCGTGTACGAGTTTGGTACAAGAGGCAACCCCTATTTTCGTTCAGCTGGAATACGCGAGGGGGTTGCGCTCGTAGAGCGAATTTGAGTCTATCGCAAATTGGCTTGCAAAAAATTATATTCGCTAGAGGGAGGAAATTGCTGGAGCACGGTCTATCGTCCATAACGACAGAGGCGATACAATGTTATTGTCCGTACAGGATCGACAATAGCTCGTGCCGCGCAGCTGTTGCAATAATCTCCCCTCTTTCGCATCTTTCTTCATTTCTCGCACTTTCTCACTTCGATGCATATGGTGCTTATATTTTCCTCCTACATATGAGGCATTCCACGCCATTTCGATCAACATCTTGCCTCGATCATTCCGATTTTCCTCTCAATTTTTTATACAAAAAAACACATTGAAATACATTTTCCCAAATTTATTCAGAATTTTTTGACCACGCGATTTTTGGATTGTACTTTTTTTCTTTGTAAAAAGGACCACTCTGTAAAATCTGAAAAAATTCAGAATAATCTAACAAAATATAACAAAATTTGTGGGCCTTGTTCCAATATGGAGATTTTAATACTCTGTGAGTTAAATCCAAAAAATTGCGAAACAAAAGGTTTACTCATAGAGTATTGTCGAAAAATCTCCATTTTGGAACAAGGCCCACAAATTTTGTTATACTTTATGGGATTATTCTGAATTTTTTCAGATTTTTAAAGGAGTCCTTTTTAAAAAAAAAAATCCAAAAAACGCGTGACCAAAAGATTCTGAAAAAATTTGGGAAATTTTTTTTCAATGTGTTCTTTTGTATAAAAAATTGATAGGAAAATCGAAATCATGAAGACAAGATTTAGTCGCGTCATTCTAAGACATTCCGATCAAAATCATGCCTTGATAATTTCGATTTTCCTCTAAATTTTTCATATAAAAAAACACATTAAAAAAAAATTCTAAATTATTTCAGAATTTTTTGGTCACGCGTTCTTTCGATCTTTTTTTAAGGGACCTCTCTGTAAAATCTGAAAAATTCAGAATAATCTAATAAAATATAACAAAATTTTTGGGCCTTGTTCCAAAATGGAGATTTTAATACGCTATGAGTAAAATTTTTTTTTTTTACAATTTTTTGAATTTTACTCACAGAGTATCAAAATCTCCATTTTAGAACGAAGTCCAAAAAAATTGTTATATTTAATTTGATTGTTCTGAATTTTTTCAGATTTTACAAAGTGGTCCTTTTTTTCAAAGAAAAAAAATAAAATCCAAAAAATGCGTGGCCAAAAAATTCTGAAAAAATTTGGGAAAATGTATTTCAATGTGTTTTTTTATATAAAAAATTTAGAGGAAAATCAGAATGATCAAGGCAAGAGATGTTGATCGAAATGGCGTGGAATGCCTCATATATATATATTATATATATACATATGAGGCATTCCTCACTAAACCGGTCAATTTTCATCTCTCATTCCTTCCGAACTTGACACGAATTCTTTATACGTTTGGACTGTCTCTGAAGATCGTTGAAAAATGTTTAAACCTTAAAAAATAATATAAGTTCTCAACAAATCCCCTTGTTTTTCAGAATTTTTTCAGATTTCTTTATGCACAATATATACTGCTCAAAAGTTTGGAAACACTCGGCCCGATTCCGTGCCACACAAAAAGTTTCACTGCTCTTTTAAAAATGAAGATATTTCAATTCAACAAGCGGCAACACCACAAAAAAGTCGAAAAACGACCATGTTTCAAAGAGCGTACCGGGTTAAAAAAAAATCAAATTTTTTTTTTGGAAAAAGCGAAATAAAGCTGAATATGTCCCCTTTGAAACACCGCTTGTTGAATTGACAGATCTTCATTTTTAAAAGAGCAGTGAACATTTTTGTTCATTGAGGCGAGTGTTTCCAAACTTTTGGATGACAGTGTATATTCAAAAATTTTGGCTGATAAAAAAAATGAATAAATTTCAGAATATTTCCGAGCGATGGACAAAAAGCAAGAATGAGATCGCGAAGGATAAGGGTTGAAATTTGGCCGTTTTGACGAGGAATGCCTCATACATGTGTGTACGACAAAAAGCAAGAATGAGATCGCGAAGGATCAGGGCTGAAATTTGACCGTTTTGACGAGGAATGCCTCATACATATGTGTACGTGAGTCCCCCGCTATTTTTTACGGTATTATTTTTCTCTCGCTTGCTCCTGCATCAGGACGGATTCATCAAAAGGGAATCGTAAATTTGAAAGAGGGGTTTGCACAACAGGCTAGTATTTCGGTCTCTTTCTGTCGATCGAAATATTAAATAGCACGACCCCGTGCGTTACGAACACACGCACACACACGTGGAGATGAGAGTGGGGGGTTAAGGGGATGTCGGCGGAGCAACAATGAGCCTGCTACAGCCACGTGCCAGCTATGGGAATAATACGCCAACGGTCACGTGCCTAACACCCACGAGGCCTCGTCTCGGTGGTTAAGAATCTCTTTCATTGTCAATCTCTCTAAATCTCTCTTTCGCACAATTTCAGCCAGAAAAAATCGTGATTTTAACTTTAATTTAAACTTTACAAATTTAAACTTAAAATTAAAGGAAATTTTATGTATTGGGAACCAGCGCTGGGCAGTACTTGAAAGTACTCGGTACTCGCAAGTACTTCAAGTATTGTACTTACATTTTTCAAGTACTTCCTGTACTTGAAGTACTGTACTTGAAAATTTCAAGTACTTTTTTCAAGTACAAGTATCAAGTACTTTTGAATGTGTCTTGCTGATGGTTGCATGTGCAAAGCCTTTGAATATGGGTCATTCCATGTCAAATCGACCAATATTTAGAATCGACCCCTTTCAATTTCGATGAAATTTGGTCAGAAGTTTTCTTTTATCATAAAACAAAGTTATAACAGAGGAAAAAAATTAAATTTTTTTTTTTGAAAATTCAAAATTTCACCATTTTTTCAAGTTTATTTTTTTAATATTTCGAAAACTATTATAGTTACGAACAAATCGTTCTGGGTTCGTCTTAAAGAGTATACTTGGGGCTACGGAAAAAAAATATTCCGAAAAAAAAATTTGAAAAATGATGATTTGGGAGAATTTTGAATTTTCAAAAATCGTAACAATCCAAGTTGCCCATTAAAATTTTGATTCAATTTTTTTTATATAATACCTTGTACTAATTTTAAAAGATCCCAAAATTTTCAGAGAGGTGGTTTATGTTTTTTCAAAAATATGAATTTTTGAATTTTTAAAATTCGTGTAAATCTACGATCAACATTAAATTTTTTGTTAAATTTGTTTTATATAATACCTTGGATTGATCTTAAAAGATCCTGAAAGTTTCAGGATGGTGTTGTTTTGTTTCAAAAATTAAAAAATCCTGGAATTCCCAAGATGGTGTTTTTTTTTGTTTTAAAAATATAAATTTTCGAATTTTGGTGAAAAAAAACTTTTTTTTTACAAAACTTTTTAATAAATTACAAAATTTGTTAATAACGAAAACTTCTGACCAAATATCATCGAAATTGAAAGGGATCCATTCCAACTCTTCGTCGATTTGACATGGAATGACCCAAGTACAAGAATTTACGAGACGTACCCGAAAACTTGAAAAGTATTTGATACTTGGTACCTGATTTTTTCAAGTACTTCAAGTACCACCGGTACTTGATACTCCAAGTACCTACGGTACTTTGTACTTGATACTTGAAGTACTTTCAATTAGTACTTTGCCCAACTCTGATTGGTAGAAGTTGATACAAAAATGAATTAAAATTTTTTTTGAACGTACCCCGAAAAAATGATTTATTTAGTTCAAACAAAATAATATAAAAAATAATAAAATGAATCTTTTGTCCAGGGTTAGTTATGGTTGCCATATTTTTTCAGCGGTTACCCCAAATGAAGTCCGAGCTATTATAACTCATACCAGAATTGTAGATGCCCTTGGAGGGAAGTTTAACCACAATTTGTCTCAGTCTAGAAAAAATAACATTTTTTCAAAAACATTTTATTATCATAAGCGTGTAAAATCATCGAAGGCATGTTATCTCACTAATAAAAAATAAAATAAAATAAAATACATCGCAGTTGAATGGACACAACGATATTTTCCTGTGCAACGTTTTCCAGCCTAACGCGGATGAGAATTCTCTCTCGTGTACGACACAGTTTCGCATGAACGACAAACGACACGAGTTCCTCGTCTAGTTTTGCGCGTAGAATCGCTTCATGCGGAGTGAACTCCAAACCTCTGTCTGTGTACAGCTGACGAAAATCCCGAGGCTTTGCTCGTAAATGCATTCGGCAGAGTCGAGGAACATCGATCTGTCGCGGTTGACGTAGACGTGGGATCAACTGATGTACACTTGAAATTCGTACTTGAAATCGTTTTGAAGTACGTACGAACGATCTTCCGAGGACTTCTCTTCCTCTATTCCAGATTCAGTCGTGTAACGGTAGAAGATTGCATCTCCGTTCTCATTGCGTACCGCGATGTGCATGCCTCGGGACTTTAGTATTGAACCAACACTTCGTATTCCCTGTAGGGGATTTCCTCGCCATTGTAGGGGATGTAGAGCGATCCGTGGCTCGGTTGTACCTGAATCACGAAGGCCCAATCGTGACAATGGATAATCCAATTTACAGTTTGATCGGAATGGATGAAAGCAAGATGTGTATCAAATGTTTTCAATGTAAGAAGAAACTGACCTTTCCAATTGTGGGAATTCCATTGTGATTTACACGACCGACGTACAAAATTTCACCGGCAGAAGTTCGTCCCGCCTCGATCGATCCTGCGGGCACCTGTCCGTGTCTCGATCGAATCCAGTTGAATTCAGCTGGCATCAGAATCTGTCATTGAAGTGGATTAGGATGTAAATAAATAAGTAAGTTGGTAATTGATTAAGAAACTTCGACAACGATCTTCAAGATTCAACTTACACCGAAATCCGAGTTGTTTGTGGCAACTAGGGTTGCAAATAATGCATTACTTTTTTTTAATGCATTTGCATTTTCATTAACCATTAAAATTTAATGGTTAATGGTTAATGGAAATTTTAATGGTTAATGAAAATGCAATTGGATTTAAAAAAATCATGCATTATTTGCAAGCCTGCCCATTACAATGTAGTGTGTAATAGAAAAAATTTCCATTACCCATTGCAATGTAATGTGTAATGGACAAAACTTTGATTGCAATTTTGGGAATGGAAAAATATAGATGAATAAATTATTGCAGTTTTGCATTACATTTTATTGACTTAGGACTTAGATTTTTAGAATTATAATATAGATGCTTTTTAGAATTTAAGGTACCTGAAAAGCTAAGTCCTGAGTCAATAAAATGTAATGCAGAATTGCAATAATTTATTCATATATATTTTTCCATTCCCACAATTGCAATCAAAGTTTCGTCCATTACACATTACATTGCAATGGGCAATGAAATTCTTATCTATTACACACTACATTGTAATGGGCAGGGTTGCAAATAATGGATTACTTTGTTTAATGCAATTGCATTTTCATTAACTATTAACATTTAATGGTTAATGGAAATAATATTAATGGTTAATGAAAATTATATCCATTAACCATTAAATTTTAATGGTTAATGAAAATAATTTCCATTAACCATTAAATTTCATTATAGCCATTAAAAAAGTAATGGTTAATGCATTACTTTTTCATAAAAAATTTCGCAACCCTGGTGGCAACCAACTGGTTTGTAAGATATGCTTCAAGCAACTAATTGGTTGGGGCAACCATTATAGTGGTTCTCACAACCAGGTTTTTATTGGTCGGGTGTTTGGCAACCAATAACATAGTTGCGGTAACCACGAAAATGGTTGCCTCAACTAACTACTTGCTTGAAGCATATCTTACAAACCGGTTGGTTGCCACAACCAACTCGTTTTTTCCGTGTAGATAATATCGATTTTACCTCGAAGTCATGCTTTGTGTGTTCACCACCACCGTAAGCGACGTACGCTATTCCGTGCTCGGGTTTTGCCTTTGCCGGCAACAAATCACCGTTGTGATGAGCTCGTCCGACCACAAGATTTGCCCCATCGAGATCTCGTCCAATAGTAATCATACCGGGGACGCAGTATCGAGCACCCGAGAATCTGACCCATTTGTATCCTGCGAACAAACGCGACATCATGTAAGTCCCATCAATCTTGGGTGGGTCCATCTAAAACGCTAACATGAAGATCATTGAATAGGGCAGACAATTTTACATCGACGTGTCTTTTTGTAAATATAGCTGACACTAAAATAGATATTTTAAGGCCAGTGATGCAATAATGAATCGGTCGAATCCGATCAAAATGGTTTTTGCCATTTTTACAAGTTATAATTCCTTGAAATACTTGAAGAATCGGTCCTGAGAGCTTTAAAAACTTTTGAAAAGTTTCGTAAACACTTCGTTTTGTAGAAAAAAAAATCCCATTCCAGCCGAATGTCGATGATATGCCTGCATTAAATGAAACAAGAGTTTTTAATTCACTCGAAGCAAACGACTGCGTGTCTACTTCGAAATAAAACTTTCCCATAATCCGCGATGTCTTTGTGAGTGTACATATTTCATTGAAAGTTGAATTCAAATGCGAGATTTATAGGATAATCAATATGCCCGAGGAATATTATGATATAGGCGGATCTGACCTCAAACATTTTCGGTCGTTTATCGTTTTCCAATATCCGCAAAGCTTATCGATAAGCACGTTCTTATCTCGCTCGTACATTCTATCCTCGTCTCCTCTCTCCATCGTCTCTTCAATCGCGTCAAAGCGCTCACCACAAAAATAGCACGAGGAATATTTGTAACTTTTTTTATTTGTAAATGAAAATTTTTCCCCAGCTCCAGAATGATTCTCTCGTCTCATTCGGGGACTCGTTATTCTCATCAAGTTCAGCAACGTCGATTATATCGTTCTATCGATGGGAAAAAGTCACTCGCGTTATCTCGCTGATATGATATGGAAACGTCGCTCGGGTGTCGAGATAATAAACGCGTTTCGACAATATCAAGGGCTTATTTTTTGATGGCCGAACTTTTCGTGACACGACACATGATTTTTTCTCAAAACAAATTATTTTGCTCTTCGAAGATCGAGGAGAAATATCTTTGAAACTTTTTTTTTAGTGACAATTTATCGATCATGACGGTGCAAAAAATCTGAAATAAAGACAATCGAACGTATTCTATTTTTTGTATAAAATATCATCTGATTCTTGACCAAAGGATTTTTTTCAAGATATGGTTTTGGGGAATTTACCTTTCGACTTGCACAATTTCATGGATTTCAAAGGGATCAATTTGACAATTTTTTACCGTATATTCTGGGAATAGGACCATCAAAATATCAGAATCGCATGTCCGAAAAATTGAAAGTATAAAAATTGCATCACACTAAGGTACTAGTTTACTTTAGAAGGCCAAAAAAGGCAATTTTTAAGATTTTCTTATCAGATATTGCTATAAAACTGTGTTTACAACATTGTTTTATCCTTCGAAAATACAAAGAAAAAAAAATTATTGTTGATTCTGATGTTTTCAATAATTTAGAAATAATAATAGAAGGTGCCAAAGTCGAAAATATCTTGTCCCATGGTCGACAGTTAATCCCAGGATTGGCAAGTTTGAAACAAGAAAATTAAAAAGTATTTTAAAGAGGAAGGTTTCTTAAACAACAATTTATCATCGCTAATGAAAAATCGATTTAAAAAAAATGGCGGATGTTTGAAATGAAAATGAAAAATTGAATTTATCATAATTTATTTCAAACGTCCGCAATTTTTTTTTAAATCGATTTTTCATTAACGGTAGTAAATTGTTGTGTGAAAAACCTTCCTCTTTAAAATGCTCTTTAATTTTTTTGTTTCAGACTTGCCAATCCTGAAATTACTGTTGGCCATGGGACAAGATATTTTTGACTTTGGCGCCTTCTGTAAATTATTCAAAAAATCAAAGTAGAAAAATAAATATTTTTTTTTGTATTTTTGAAGGATGAAACATTATAGCCATATCTGATGAAGAAGTTGAGAAAAAAATCTTACAAATTTGCTTTTTCTTGACCTTCTAAAGTAGACCAGTAACTTAAATACAGCCATGAGAATGAAACATTGAGACTCAAGTATATGAATGAAAATCGATTGAAATATCCACTTTAATGCGAGTACAATCGATCGAGACTCACCAGGCATCGTTAAAACGTTGAATTTACGCTCCGAGAATCCGAGATGTCTGAACGACGACTGACTGACGCGTGATCTCTGATGAGTCGTATTTCCAAGCCGACACAGATACGCCCATACGATGACGCCGAATCTCGGCACTTCAGCCACCTTTTTACCACGAAAAACGATAAGACCCGCGATAATGAATCTCGCGACGTATTCAACGCGCTTACGAATAATTCCAATGATTTCACGATAGCCAAAGAGACTATCAGAGAAAGAGAGAGAGAGAGAGAGCTATCAGCAACATTGATGAACAAATTTTCAAAATTTCTTCGCAAAAACCTCTGTAAGAAAGGCGCTGGATTTTTGGGACAGGAGAGATTGTTGTCGTTTTAAGCATGATGATTGGAGACCTTTTAGCGGGGCTTGCGTGTTAGCTTCTTAATTTTTATATTTTTCGTACTCCTTAAAAACGAGACAGAGTTAAAGACTGGGCAAAGAGTTCCATGTAATTATGGAACAGCATGAATCGCAAGGATTCTTTATGGGCGTTGGATACCGCAATGCGACGTACCTACACGACCTGAGAATCCCACACAGCCGATAACAGACTCACCCTCGACGTCGTCGTATACACACGTGCACACATTCACCTTCTAATTTACCTTTTATTGAACCCTCTTGACTTCCATACGTCGCATTACGACCGCATTATTCGACTTCTCCATTTGCGTTTCAACGATCGCCGCGAGATCATTTCTCCGCTCGTACCAATTTGAGTAGGTTCATCGGAGATTCAAGTGGAAAAATGATTTTTTTTTTCGTCAGGGGTTTAAAGAGTAAGTATGGAATCGGAAATTGTCTGGGGAACATGAATACGCAATTCTCGATGGATCGTGCTTGGAAATGTCGAGAACAATTTTAGTCAAATATGTGCGATTTGAAGAACTTATCCCGATATCTTAATATTTCGCGGCGCTGGAGAAGTTTGTAAAATGCCAGAAATCGATTCGAAATTCGAATTATTCGAATTATTCGAACCATTCGCATAATTATTTTTTGCTCCTAAACTGATCGATTTCGATGAAGAAGTTATGTTGTTGCATCATATATTTAACTTAATCATAATATTTTTTTTATAGCTCTCTAAAGTAATGAAAATTTTAATAAAACATAACTTTTAAAAGAAAGTTTCATTACCAACCTTTTAGTGAAATGTAAAATTAAAAATATTTTTCTAGACATTATGAAAATATATCGTTAGAAAAATAAACAAATTGAGTTTTTTAAAAATTATACTTTATTTATCTGCAATATATTTCTCCCAAATTTTGAAAAATTTTTAACGACAATAAAGAAAAAGTCAATCGTTATCTTTAGTTTCTCTTTCTCAGTGTTAACAATTATTGAATGATAAATAAGATTTTTTATTGTTACGATCGAAGACTGTTTTTCTTTCTCGTTCTGAAATAGGGCTTTATTTTCATCTACTCATATTAATTTATTCAATAATTTTGACAATGCAAATACTTATTTAGGTTTTCATCATAAACAGCCATTGCAATAACATAGTCTCTTATTTATTTTACTAGTATTTGGGACTGTGCGAATATAAGGGGTATGTGTGAAAAAAATAAAGGTATGTGTGAAAAAATGACGGTTATGTGTGAAAAAAATCGTTCGATCTTATCGTCCTTTGCTAAGCCTTTTTTTATGAGCGTATAATCCGCATTTTATATAGGCATATAAACGATATATAAAGTGAAAGAGAGAGAGAAGGTGGACTTTTCCTTATTTTTCCATCAGCCGAGCAGGGAGCAACGCAGTTCGAACCTGGAGCAAAAGAATTTAATAAAAATATTTTTCTACTCGTATAAGAACCAAGAGCACGGAAGAAGGCACACTTTCCCGTTCAACAATACACACTCTTTTCTCAGTGAAGCGATTTGTCTGGAAAGTGAATTTTTCAGTGCCTCTTCGTGGCGCTCGACATAAATTGTCCATTCTTAGAAACATCTCTTTGTCTTTCTTTCCCCCGTCTTTTATTTTATCAATTCACATTTGAACGAATACGATATCCAATTTTTGGTGGTTGAAATATCAAAAAAATGATCGCAGATCAAAAACAAAAATATGTATCTCTAAAACCAAATTATCGAATATCCTTGTCGTTGATTCAGGACGATTCGTTTATAAAAAAAATTATTTTCAAACTTTAAATACGATTATCGTATAAAATCTCTTCGAAGTTCACAGATATATTAGGGGAATGTGGGGCAAAATGGTCATTGGGGACAAAGTGGACACGAGCTGAAACTGAAAATAATGTCAAGGTCATAAAATTATTACTTCAAATTCAGACTATGTCTGCACGATTCCCGTAACGTTTCATACACTGATGAACAATGCATTCAAAATAAAAAGCACAAAACAGGGAAATCGTAGAATAAATAAAAAATTCACAAATTTAAAAAACAATAATGGGAAATGAATTTTACGACTCAAAAGTCGATGAATATGTGAAGATGATTTGTTCACTAGCAAAGTGAATTTATAGTACATTTTCCACGTGGCAAAAATTGGAGCAAAGTGAATCTGAAGATTTACCTCGTTTTTTTAAAAATTTCATTCGAGGAACGGTTTCATTGGCTTTATTTCTTTGTTTACGTTGTTAAGTTAATATTTTATTCGGGCATTGTCGATTACAGTGTCTCTATTTTCGAGAATTACCAAGTATAGATTTTTCTGCACCTGAGGAGGCGTGACCATTTTGCCCCCACATTTTTTTTTTCAAAATCAGGGAAATTAGGTTCGGGAATCAATTTTGGGGCATAACAGTAGTTAAAAGACCGTGTGCTTACCGACGAAAATCGTTAAATTCCTTAAATGTCCACTTTGCCCCACATTCCCCTATATTATATATCATATAATATATTGTATGTTATATTATATGGCGATTTAATTACATCAGAAGTCTGTATGTCGCAATTAACCTTTTCCCTCGCAATAACGGTTTCGTCAATTGGGAGAGTAAATATAAGCGCGACACGAGACGACGAGGATGAATGATGCGACGACGAATATGGAGCCAAAAGCCGCGCTGGTCGGTAATTATGAATTTAATTGAAACTCGGAAGCGCATAAAGATGGTAGAGAGGGATGTTACCCGTTAAATAGACGTGGGCGTACGAGGAAGGCGTGAAAGCGACGATAGCCGAGGGACGTTAAAGACGCGAGTCGCTTAATTGGAACGAGCCAACATGTCTATCGATCGCTGCAAAAAAAAGGACGTATAAAACATTGTTCAACGCTAAATTTCGTATATATTTTTTATGTATAATTATAGTTATATCGTAAAATTCGTTCCCGATAGCCCATCCCTTTATTATTAAGGGGGTCGTCTAGTGTGAAGACTGTTTTTTTTAAATGGTTTTTTGGAAATTTTTTTTTTTTGACAAACCATTAAAATAAAACAATCGATGAATTATGTATCACTTTTATTAACATTTGAACAAACTTCGTGAATTTTTTGAAGTGACTGTATCTCCGATTATATTTAGTACATTCACTTCAAAAAATTCACAAAGTTTGTTCAAATGTTAAGGGGCTATACCAGTGTGACACTTTCAAAAAATCGATTTTTTTTGCTTATACGATAGTTTATACTTCATAATTCATAAATTATTTTATTTTAATGGTTTGTAAAAAAAAAAAATTCCCCAAAAAAGCATTAAAAAAACAGCCTTCACACTAGACGACCCCCTTAATATACTCGGCTCCTCGACAAAGGGCCGAGCCCGTTCTTTCTCTTGCAATTTTGCGACCACAGTTCACACAGTTCAGTTTCAGACACGACCTCAATCAAAATTCTTCAATCATGTATTCGTCGATCCTGTTAAATAGAATGTTTATTTATATTAAAACGACGCAGTGATCCGTGAGAATAAATGAGCGACGTTGAAATGCAGCTTAAGGGAAGAACCTTAATTAAATTTCCGAAACTTCCGGTTTATCGCGGACGCGGTTCTCGAAGTGCACGATCGTCGGTTCCTCGACCGGAAATTCGCGGTCGACTTTACGCCTGACACGGAAATCCGATTTGGCTCAATTTCACAGTTCTCACTTTTTTTTCCATCACCTCGGAACTACAACATGAATGACCGCTCTTTTTTTTCTTTCTTTAATCCCGAAATCGATCATCGGCTATTCCATCTCATGGTTTACCCGTCGTTTTTTTGATCGAAATGACGATACGTCGAGCCAATTCACCGTTATTGACGTGTTCAATTGAGAGATTGCAGAAATAAAGTGAAAATCTGTTTTATTTTTTTTTTTAATTTTTTTTTGCCATTGGAACTCGAATTTCATGTCAGAATTTTCGGTGCTTCAATTCGCGATTTCCCGTTGACCGTGTCGATTATTCGCGCATCGATGCTCGATGTCGAGCGCTATCTGCGCGCGAGACTGTAAATCATCCGATTATTTAATAATATCGCGCGACACGCTCCGCTGAAATACAGCAGAATTCTACATTTCGCACGTATATTTCATACGCGTAGGCAAATCGACACGTGAGCTTTTTCCTCTATCAAGAATTCATGAATTCATTCTCTCGGCGAAAAGTCAGAGGTAAAAATGAGCCATTTGGATCGAAGCAACCATTTTGAGTCGTCATTCAATTTGATCTAAAGGTTGCAAAAATAGGTGCACTCTCTAAGCTCTACTCAAATTGATTTTTGAAATCCTGTGTAATCCGAATAGAGGATACTTTCAATTCCATTTCATCCAAACAGATCCTATTTAATTACAATAAGTTCTAGGCAGGGTTACAAATAATGCATTACTTTTTTTAATGCATTTACATTTTCAATAACCATTAAATGTTAATGGCTAATAAAAATTATTTCCATTAACCTTTAAATGTTAATGCAAATTAAATTAATTAAATTAATCGATATTCTAACCACCTATCTTAGTTAGTGTTTAGTAAGTAACATTAGCAAAGTTGACTTGTTTCGTTTCAACAACGAACTTTGCAGGTATCATCTTGGCAAACGCTCTCGGTTAGCTTTGGCAAAAATTTATTTACTTTTACCTATCACCGCTGGGCACTCTATTTAAACCACGTTCCCCAGAGTTGAAAGGAAAGAGCTATGAGGAATACTTATATTTTTTGTTGCGACATGGAAAAATCGTAATTTCTATATCATAATCGTTTGTCAGAATCGAAAAAAATATCGTCATTTGAGCGATCTCACAACATTTTTTTTCGAAGCTCAAATTTTGAGAGACTTACTTTTTTAACAAGTACCAACAGCTGTCAAACCCAATCGAAAAAAAATATCGATTTTTTTTGCATCACCCTGACGCAGGGTTGCGAAAATTTTAATGAAAAAGTAATGCATTAATTATTACTTTTTTAATGGTTAGATAATTTCCATAAACCATAAAGTGTTAATGGTTAATGAAAATAATTCCCATTGACCATTAACCATTAACGATTAACATTTAATGGTTAATGGGAATAATTTCCATGAACCATTAACATTTAATGGTTATTGAAAATAAATTCCATTAACCATTAAACGTTAATGGTTAATGAAAATTATTTTCATTAGCCATTAAAAAAGTAATTATTAATGCATTATTTCTCATTGATAATTTCGCAACCCTGGTTCTAGTCGAAATGTTTTTTTATTTTATCAGAACAGAAATTTCACACGATGCAAGCGTAACGATAAATTCAAAGATTCCCGAATTCCGGCATCAGCAGTAAATTTCCAATGTGCGCGTCAATATTCGAATGAGATGCTATTTGTTCAATTTCGTTGTGAGCAAAGTGATAAATAATTCAAAAGTCGAGAATGGAAGAACGACGAATGCTGCAAACAACGAATAAATATCATTTCAATCAGCGTAACGATAATTGTCACTCATTGTCGATATATTTGTTTATTAAACAAAAAGAAAAAAGTTAACGACGCATACGGTGATGAATCACGAGAAAATGGAGGCGGTGGAATATCGCCGGAGCTCGCACATTCGTCGGAAAAACGGCGCTTGCATTTATCGAATAAAATTTTGTTGTCCGCTCGAATCGTTTGTTCAAACGTGTGTATAAACGCCGCGAGCTTATCATTCAGAAAGCTCGTGTCACGCGTCTGCGCGCGAACGATCGTTTTCCCGTTGCATAATTATCGAGAGAGAGAGAGAGAGAGAGAGACCCGGCTGTTTGCGCAATAATTGGATGCTCCTCGTAATCCGATCGAAAGAAATTAAGCGCTTTAACGGTCATTAGGATGCAAATGGACATCGTTTCGTTCTCGATATACGCGCGCTTCCAGCGCTTGACCATTTCGAACGGTCGATGCCTGCAAGGGCGGCGATATGCCTGCACACACCAACTATTTGTGCAATTCGAGCCTCGGGATATGTAAGAGCGATCGAGGCAATACGGCCACCCTTTGGAAGTATTGAAATAATTTATTTTTCATCTCAATGAGAAAGAATCGAGGGTCGAAAATGATGTTGAGCGTAGGAAACCGATGGTCGATCTTAAAAAATCTGTAAAAAATCGAGTGATGATCGAATTCGGATGAACCAAGCAGGATTTTGAAGCTTGAACGATCTCAAATAGAATGAGCACAATTGGGAGTCAAAATTTTATCTAGAAAAAATGTTACAGCTATTTTAGTGAAAGATTGAATTTGAAAATGCACGAATTTCACCGGGATTGACCGTCTTTCCCCGCTTAACCCTATAAATATATATATGGGGCATTCCATCCCAAATCGGACAGTTTGAAAAACTTTCCTTTTTAATTTCCTCAATTTTTTTATATTTTTGAGTACCCATCAAAAGTTGAGTTTTAAACGTTAAATCGCGTTTTTAAAAGTGAATGTCATTTTTTTTCGTTTCAAACATCTATTCAATAATTTTTAAGACTAGTCCGATAGTGGGATCTCAATAACTACTATTTTTTTCGATTTTTGAGAATTAAATTTTTTTTTTAAAATAAATTATTGTGAATACCAATTTTTGTTACTGTATAGTATTTTTTTCAATATTTTGAATTTATTTGACACTTTTTTATTGTTAACAGGATCTTAAAATTAATAATTAATCGTCAAGTCTGTTTATGAACAATAATAACAACAGTTTTTATTTGTTCATGTATTTTTTTGAAAACCTTACGTATACGATTATTTCCTGAATTAGAATATTCCTTTGCCAATACGTTTCCGTTGCTCATTGGAATAATTGAATGAAATTTTTGTGTCCCCCTGTGATTGACTTCGCAGTATTTTATCGCAAATAAAATCTTTCTTTCGCATCTGAATAATAAATTTGACAGCAATATTCGGTGGACTATTTAGGTTCAACGTCCACTCATACAATTTTTGAACTGTTGTTATTTGCTCATCGATTAATTATTAATTTTAAAAATCTGTTATCAATGAAAAAGTGTTCAAATTAATTCGAAATGATTTAAAAAATACTATACAGTAACAAAAATTGGTATTCATAATAATTTATAAAAAAAATTTAATTTTAAAAAATCGAAAAAAATAGTAGTTATTGAGATCCCACGATCGGACTAGTCTTAAAAATTGTTGAATATATAGATGTTTGAAACAAAAAATAAATAAAAAAATCAAAAATGACAATCACTTTTAAAAACGCGATTTACATTTTAAAACTCAAAAAACTCATTCAAAAACACTTCGAATATTTTTGTTGTATTTTTTTCTGAAAAGGACAAAAAAAAACAAAAATTTTGAAAAAAAATCTTTTAATTTGGACCATTATTAAAGAAGTTATGACCAAAATACCAAAAAAGAGCGGTTTTTTTTGTTAATGTAATATCTTTGGAACGGGTAATCAAAGAAATCTCAAAATTTAACAGGAGGGGTCTTTTGAAGGGTACTTAAAATTATAAAAAAAATTTCGGAAATAAAAAAAAAAGTTTTTCAAAATGTCCGATGTGGGATGGAATGCCCCATATGTATATTCACGTCAATGTACACAGTACGATTTTCACTGGTTGATGTACCATCAATTCAATAAAAAATAAATCAATTCCAATTTCGCTTCTACGTTCCCTCTCGCTCTTTTAATTGACAATAATTTTCGAGAATAATTTAATAATGGAAAGTGATATGTCGCTGGTTTTACTGGATGTTTGCTCATTAGGGGAAAATTTTATCGCGCCATTAACATCGTATCACGAGTTTCACAGCGTCCCAGAGATAATATCGCAGCGACATTAAAATTAATGATAATAATTATGCTTGATCATATGCCACGAACAATTAAATCGACCTGGAATGTTGGCACAACGAAAATCATTGATAAATCCACGGTCTGCCTCCGCAAAATGCTTCCCTCAGCGACAATTTCAAATGCAAGGTAATTAGAATAGAAGGTACATTTTAATTTTCTATTCAGACATTTTCAGACTCCTCGAGGCGGAAAAGGCACTCCGATGAACCAGAGGCGATATGAAAGAAAAATAAAGACCGCTTCGGTGGAGCCGAGGTGTTGATTCTAGCGTGGAGAGTTTAGGGCCGCTTTGCGATATTAGAGCGAGAATGTGGAGAAGAAAAAAGTGTTGCTGCTGAGTACGTAGGGCACTCTTTCGCTCGGTCATACGTTCACCGGAGCTTTAATAAAATCCGAGAGAACCGGAGTGGCGGAGCTTTATACTGTGCTCGAAAAAAAAGGACGTAGACACCGTTGTCCCGTAGGATGGAAAGTTCTCTCGGTCTCGGTGCCATTATCTTTGAGAGGATGTTCCAGTACAAAAGTGCCGTCGGGAAATGTTACACAGGTCACCCAACAACGATCCTCCAGCAGCTTTCCGAGTCCAGAAAGCGTCAGGATTATTTATGGGAATAAGTGACCAGCTGAGTCCTTTTTTCGCCGCGTTACTCTCTTGTATAATCTCTTTGGAAATCTCACAAAGTTCGGATCCATTGAGAACCTGAGAGCAAACATTCGCAACGATAAGCAATAACAGTTTTTTTCCAGCTTTACGATCATCGGCACGGAAAAAACGATTGGCTGTGGTAACGAAAAAAATAGTTTACTCAACTAACTATCTTAGTGCTCTGAGCGCCAGACGAGAAGTTTTTGGGGTGAATCTGCAAATATGATCGTGTAGTTGGCCACAGTGCCTATAAAATTCGTTGTCCCTCCTTTACCCTCCTGAATACTATTTTATTAACTAGGCTGACTAATCAAGTCAGTTGACTAGTCGCGTCAACTAACTATGAATAGTAGATGGAACTGATGCTAGATGGTTATTGTAACGAAACAGAAGGTTACGTTAACCAACATATACCCAACATATACACAACAATACTATTTTATTAGCTAGACTGACTAATCAAGTCAGTTGACTAGTCGCGTCAACTAACTATGAATAGTAGATGGAACTAATGCTAGATGGTAATTGTAACGAAACAGACGGTTACGTTAACCAACATATACCCAACTAATAATCAGTTGGTTGTCTCAACCATTTTTTCCGTGGCGAGAAACCATTTGTTCAGTTTCCATAAATGAATTCAAAATGAATAAAATTTTTATAAAATATCGGCCTGACTGGCCACTTATCAGGCTGACATTCGAATAAATCGAAAAAAAGCTATTTGAATCAAAGAGATCTTTTCTCTCTCAGCAAATCTATTCTCTCGGGATTCCATTCCCATGCTCTTCCTTGAAATATTTAAATTCGGTTCGTGAAGGATGATTGAAAAAAAGGGGATATTTTTTTCCCCATTCACGAAGAATACGGAAGCCGGTCAAAAAGACAAGGGAGTCGAAAGTAAAACTGGAAGGACGAGACACACGTGCTCGACCTCTCAATTCCCATGAGAATTTTCCACCCTACAAATCATGATTTTCCACCTACTCGTCTCAATATTCTGTTCCGACTCACTCATTCTTTGTCTCACGATCTTCCTCACATTTCTCGACATCTTGACGCGTATTTCGTTCTCACACTGAGAAAAAAATTGTTAAATGAACTAAATCTTTAGTTGCATACGCACGACTAAATATTTATTGGGTCTAACTAAATAATTAGTTTCTTGAATAATTCTGCGTTTCAGTGGACCAAAATATGATTCAGGTAAAAAAATTTGGGTTTGTACAACTAAATATTTAGTCGTGCGTATGCGACTAAAGATTTAGTTCATTCAACCATTTTTTTTCTCAGTGCACTTCCTCCACATTTCTCGCGCCAATGGGCAGTCCAGAAATTATTTTTTACCCTCACCAAAATGAAATTGAAATCTCAACGAAATCATCCGATGTCACATTGATAATTTTCACATTGAGTTTGTAGATTTCTGACGTCAATGGTGTTGGCGAAATTCTCGAGAGAGACAGATTGGAAATATCTCGTTCGTCATGGATATTACTTTCAAATTATTGAATTTTGAGAGGAAATCTCCCTCGAGGAAACGACGAGATGGACTTTCGAAGATGCCTGGTCCGGTCATGGATGAGAGAGGTTTGTATCTGTACTCGCAGTGGAAGGCAGAAAGCCCAGAGGGTGGCAAATAATTGCTATCTCTGCTTTGGGCAGCTGGCTCGATCGTGCACGCGGTCACGTTCACGTTACGGTCGTCGATGTATCCCGAGGGCATCAACGGGAAAGCTCTAAATGTTCTTGTAGCTTCGACCGATGAATGCCCTCGAACTGGAATCGTCCGTAAGCTATATATTCGCGGATATATTCTCCTCAACGAGCGATGAAAGAGAAAGAGAGTGAGAGAGAGCGAAGCTTTGCTTTATCGAGAAAGCTTATACGCCATCACAGCGGCTTGCCTCTTCATCTGGAACTTTGCCCCCATTCACGCAAACTTCTACATCTCACACAACTTTGTATACCCTGGGGTTAAACTTTGACCACTGGCTGGAAAAAAAAGCTTGAAAATTCGTCGAGAAGAAAATTAATAAAAAACTTGAGAATAAAATTGGATGGCGAACTATTTCTTAAATATCGAGTGCTAGATTCTTGCTTAAGGAGAAAAATCGTTTTTACATTACTGAATATTTACCCTTAGTAATATTACAATTCAGCGTTGACAAAAATTAAGAACCGCTTGACACTTTAGACGCCCTTTAAGGGGGTGTTCTTGTGTAGAATTTTGAAAAAATCGATTTTTTTTCGCATATTTTCAGTGTTTGATGTCTCAAGAATGTACCCTCCAAAGGAAATTCAGAAATTCCAAATATTAACAGAGTTATAACAGTAATTAGTGAGGTGGAAATAACCGACGTTTTTTTCCCACCCCCACTTCATCAGTCGGTCTCTGTTAAGATATTGGATTTTTTTTTCGCCAATTTTTTTGTAGAATATTGAAGAATGAATAAATATGTGGTGAAAAAATGAATGCAAAAACATGTTTAGTTTTTTTTCATAGCATGTTGGAAAATCCCTAAATTTTGGCTTTCTACACTAGAACACGGTCAAACTCATTTTTCTCGAAACTACTTTTTTCGAAACGGTCGACATGATATATCCAGTTGTAATCAACCGATTTAGTTTAAATTTGTTGTGGACATTCTTTTACACTTTTTAAAAAATTCACAATTATGCAAAAAAAACGGCAAAAAAAGATTTTTTTTTCAAACAGCCGCCATTTTGTGAATTTTTTTTTGCCTGAGGTAGGGGCTATAATGACATTCTTCCTGATGAAGTACATATATTTTTTTTTTTCAGATACATAGAACGCCCGCAATCATGTCAACAAGAAGAGGCCGTTTTTTTCCCACTTCATCAGCCGATATCTGTGAATAAGATATTGGATTTTTTTTTCGCCAATTTGCTGTCGAATGTTGAAGAATCAATAAATATGTGGTGCAAAAATGAATGCAAAAACATGTTTAGTTTTTTTTCCATAGCATGTTGAAAAATTCCTAAATTTTGGCTTTTTACACAAGAACACCTCCTTAAAAAATCCCTCCGAGGGAGCTTTCCACTCTATTTTGCGCCATCAGCGACAGCCTGACCTTATCCATGTTCAGCAGCAGAGGGCCGATAATGTTGCTGCACGTTTAACTCATGATCGCGTGAAGGAAACATTTTTTTTACGCCAGATGCGTCGGACAGTGCAATTTATTATCTGTCGCAACAGTTTCTAGACACGCTTCCTTGTTTATCTATTTTATTTTCCACGCGATATTCCACCGTTTTTCCGTGATCCAAACTACCCCGAGGAAAAGGCACCCTCTGCAATGAAACCTTCGAGATCGCTGTTTTTACTATAAATTGAGTTTTCACGAAAGTAAAAAATGTTACGTTATTAATTATTTTTTTATTTTATTTTATGATAGCAAAACTCGTGATAAATAAAGTTGCGAATAAATTCATTTAAACTTGATAAATCGGAAAAATTGATCGTAATAAAATAAACGTTTTCCTGGTTGTGAAAATTCAGAAATAAGCGAGAGCTCACGAAGTGCACAATACCTTTGTGCAATGAGCTCCTTTGTTGATACGCGACACTTTCAACAATCATATGATTCGTGATCCTTTCACCTCCATCTGTATATATTTATATATATGTATGTATCTCTATTGTAGACTATCGGCCATTGATTTCGCACGCTCTCGCAAATGCTCGTATAAAGAGTTCTCGGCTTCTGCCGCTGGGATTTCCAAACGGACAGTGCAATTTGTTGCTGCACAGGATACATAGGGATATTGTTACTACTGATGCACTCTGTTACCGCATAGAAACGAAGCGATTGACCGAAGAAGGGGAGAGAAAGAGAGAGAGAGAGAGTGGAACGATCGAATAATTTACGAGAGAGCGCATAAACTCTGAAACAATGAGGATTTACCGGTGCACGCTTTGCAAACGCACTCTCCATTTTACCAAACCAAATGGTCACATCGAAATCCCATTTTTATTTTATGGCAAACTGTCATTAAAATTGGATATTTACGCTTTTGGAATGATATCAATCCTTGAATAATCCACCTGATTCGTCGATGCGATTGTCGTCCACGTTAATTTATGTATTTCAGATTCTCAAGGGGACAATTTTGAAAAAAGTTTCGGTAAATAGAGCAATTTAAACTCGGAAGGTTTATTGCAATCGCATTATGGATTATCTTTTGACTCAGAAGCCATTTTGCAAATTCGATCATGAAGTTGGTAACAGTTTTCAAAGTGGTTAGAATTTAAACTATCGCATGATTACTCGACAAGCTTGTCGTCTCTCCGGGAACATGGAGGATCAACCCACTGACAAACTGACGACCTAAGTTTTGATCCGCATTAATAATAAGGGGATCGTTACTTCTCGATCACATTACTGTTTTGGACAGCTTGACAGCATTGAAAACTTTCCCAATGTCATTGAAATCGATTTTTCTGAAATTTTTGAGACCTCTTCTAGCAATTCGATATTTCAAATAGAATTAAAAAAATAGAAAATGGCGGAGTACTACATTTTGCGACAGTTTCGCCAGTTTTAAAAATAGATAATGAGTCCGGGCATAACAAAAAAATTGGTGTGTGCTGATGACCACACGATAGAAGTGAAATTTCTGACGGAACACTCTTTTCTCGACAAAATATTCTTTTTGGATAATCTATTCTTGTCGGCAAGGAAAGCCAGTACATCAAATCAAACTTAGAATTGGCGAGCGAGAAATTACAAATGTAATTTGTAATTCAATGTTTTCTAATTACAAATTACAAATGTAATTAGTAACTCAAAATTTCTTGATGACAAATTACAAATGTAATTGATAATTAGAAAAATTCTAATTACAGATATAGTTAAATGTAATTAGGTTCAAATTTCACAGTAGTTACATTTTATCGATGTAATTAGCACGGTTGTACATCAGGTTTGCAACTCTGCCCAATTTGCACGGTGACGAGTGACTCGATTTTTGAAGGTACGCCGGTGGCGGCGCTGCATAAGGGAGCACCCAGTGCGACAGAGATAGGAGATAGTTCTCTCTTTCTCTCACTAATGGCGGTGGGGTCTTCGCGGTAGTAGCGACGCCAACGGTTTGCTTTCAAAAATCGAGTCACCGCCCACTACCGGAGTTCCAAGACCTGCATGTACGACCGTGATGATTAGAGTCAAATTTCACTCTAATTACATGAAATTAGGACCAAATTTTCGACTAATTACATTTTTTAATGTAATTAGTATCAAATTTCCGACTAATTACATGTAGTTAGAGTCAAATTTGACTCTAATTACATTGATAAAATGTAATTAGTGCGAAATTTGAACCTAAGTACATTTGTAATTTATAATTTGTAATTAGGAAATTTTTAATCACTAATTACATTTGTAATTTGTAATTTCCAAATAGGAAATTTTCAATCTCTAATTACATTTGTAATTTGTAGTTACAAATTTTTCAATCACTGATTACACTTGTAATTTGTCATTGCAAATTTTTCAATTACTCATTACATTTGTAATTTGTATAATTACAAATTTTTCAATTACTAATTACATTTGTAATTTGTAATTACAAAGTTTTAATTACTAATCACATTTGTAATTTGTAATTAGAATGTAATTAATTACAAAAACGCCCAACTCTGATAAGCAGACGGCAAAGGCACTATTTGTGCGAAAAACGTGAAGCTCGGCCGTTCCATTTGCCCATAATGCTCTCGCGTCGAAACGCGCCCATAGAAGTTTCACTTCAAAAATTGATCTTTTGAAAATCTGAGGGTGTTGTAAGGTAAATGTCCCAATTATTGAACAGGTCCCAATTATTGAACACTATCTTGTATTTTTATTATTTTTCATTCACCTGCATGCATTTACTTATTTATAAAAATTTAATTACACATATGGAACTTTTAGCTATCGAAATGTTGCCTTACTTGTGCAAAAAAAGCTTTGATTAATAGAGAAAAGAATTATTTAATCAGCAACGGTGACCCGATTTGACGTCTCGTGGTAACTGCTTATCGTTTTTGCTAAGACGCGCCGCTTCACGCTTAAGGGCATAAAAAATTCAAAAACTGTCGCATCTCAAAAAGTAAAGGCGTTTCAGGTTCTTCAGAAAATTTCTTACAAATAACAATTTTTAACAAATTTTTTAAATTAATTATTTGTTAAAAAATACGGTGTTCGATCATTGGGACATAGAAAATGCAGTGGGTCCCAATTATTGAACACTCGAATTCTCCAAGATGGCGTCATTAAACCCATAAAAACATCGAGATAGTTAACGCGTGACAGATCGTGTGAATCGGATTTATTCAAACAAAAGCTGTAAGTTCTTGAATAAACTTATACCTTTATTCTGTTAATAATAACTCTAAGATCGTCAAATATATTTTTTATTTGTATTTTCGTGCAATAAACATAAAAAGAAAAGTAAAAAGAGAATATAACCTAAATGTAACCTAAAAATACGAATGTAATATTCAATATTTTTTGCTCTCCGATATTTAAGTCGAAAAACAAGAAAGCTGCGACAAAATCAAACAAAAACAAAACATAAAAACGAGGAAGCTGAAAATAAAAATAAAATAAAGTTCGAGTTGAAAAGCAAAAATGAACCAAATGCGAATGAATCAAAAACCTGTCAAAAGAGACTAAATATATATGTTTGTATTTTTACATAATTAATAAAAGATTATTTGAGCGTTTGACTTTGCTTTTATTTCTTAATATTGTACCCAAAATAATATTTTTAGAACGGAAAAAGAATTCTCGAGATTGTTCAATAACTGGGACATGCCTGTTCAATATTAGGGACATATGCACTTCCAGTATTCAATAATTGGGACATTTGCATGCTTCACATTGTTATTATTATTTTTTCATTCGAAATCATTTAAAAATAATTTAAAGGGTGATTTTTCGAAAGTAGAAATATCAAAGTATCATTTGAACATGAAAGCGATGGTTTTTTTCTTGATTTTATATTTTCTCCTCGCTGAATTCAATCCCCAGATCTTTAGCTGTTCAATAATTGGGACATTTACCTTAACTGTAATGATTCGAGAAAGAGATCGGCAATGTGATCGTTGCGAATCACCTCGACGAAGGGACTCCGGGACTTCAGAATAGTGGAATATTACAGGTTATCATTGACATGTCGAGAGTCTACCATCGATTGCATCAAGCCCCACATACCCCTGTGCTCACTCGCAATTCGCATCAAGCATCAGCTGCGATACACTTAAGTGGGCTGACTGATATAAGTAGTGCCCGTGGAGCATTATGGAATACAAGTGGCGTAGAGGTATATAACGCTGAGCCTTCCAGCAACACACAGACGTGACCTCGTGGCTTAAGGTACACACACAAACAGACGCGAGAGAGGGCGATACAGGTATGCGCAAACCCAGATATCTAAGTAGCTATACTTACCATAGACGGACCAGTAGACTTGAGTAGATCGTGCTCTTATGTGCTCAGCTTGTTGCTCTATAGTTATATTCCCCACCGGTTTACGTTCCACGTGAGGAAAGAGAAAGAGAGAATAGGAGAGAATGATGGTAAGAGTGTGTGAGAGAGAAAGAGGGAGAACCACTTGAATATAACGTTGAGCTAGGTCACTTGTTGCTGCTACTTCGATATAACTTGGCCTCCTCCAACGTTTTTCCCCGATTAAAAATGCAGGCCCATTCCCACGGTCGATCGTTACACTCAAGATTGTTATCGATATCCCAGCTTATAATCTCCCTTCCACCGGAACCCCGCCCACTATGGGCCCGACGAAACAATTGGGAAAATTCTCGAGGGTCCAGCATCATCGGCAGCTTTTGACCCCCATTAGTAGGGAATTGGGTCATTGCGTATTATCAGAGAAAGAGAGTCCATTGCACATTAACGAATGATAATTGGTGCATGTCATCCATGGATTCCCAATCATTTTCCATATTAACGATTTACATTCAACGTCCGGGAAGCAATCGCGTCATCGTTTAATCGTTATAAGGGGCACCATCGAGACCGGTTAGGGGAACAACTTTCACTGTTATGGCGCTCTCGCGATTTTACTTCTCGAATTTCATGCACACCCACCACACTTTTACTCGTGAGTTCGTATCGAGCTTGTCCTTTGCAATGTGGAAGTCCCGTACTTCGTTTATTGTGGACCAAATCGTTTTTTTTTCGGGGGGTTAAATAACAGCCGTTTCGCCCGACGATGTTTGCACATCTCTGGACTCGCTCTGATGCAACGTCAAATTTTGATGACGGATTTATGTTGCGCGATCGATGCTTACGAAACGTACACACATGACAAATTCATCTCACCAACGTCGACGACATTAACAGCAACGTTCTACTGACGCGCATGCGAGTCCAGGAAATGAACATGCAAATTATCCGGATGAGTGAGCATCGCAAAATTTTCCATGACCGATGAAAATCGTCGAAAGAGCGAAATTAACATTCGATGACAATGAACTGTATGATTTCTTTGTTTTCTTTTCATGTTGCATGGACGATTAAAAAGCTGTTGGAGAAAATAAAGATTTAAAAAAAAAATTCAAAAAAATCTATCAACCAGCAGAAATCCTTTGCAGTCGAATTTCTTTTCAACGGCGCTATGAGAAAGCAATCCGTCTTGAAAATTGGCAGCTGTCAACGATTCCGTTGGTGCGACTCTCTTAATTTCCATATGATTGAAAATCCCAGAAATATCCTGGTTGAAGAAAATCCTTTTGGACATGTGGAAATGATGGGAAAATTGTTTTTCTTTTCATTTTAAGAATTTCCACGATTCGCAAAATCACTCAGAATCTTCCGTTCTTGGTTGAGAGCAGATTTCAGTAATTCAGTACATTTCTGAAAAATCCATCGGCGAAATTTCGTTGTATTATTGGTATTCGACATATACACTGAAGGAAGCCATGAGGGAAATTTCATTTTGGTCTCGATGGAGTAACTGCAGCGACAGCAACTGCACAGCGAAAAGACTCGGAAACTTGCTCTCTTTCTCTCTCTCTCTCTTTCTCTCGTGCTCGATCGATAGTAATAAGATCGATGCAGGGAATTTCCCGGCTAGAGGTTCCTGCGGTTATGAAAACAGACGTTGCTTTTCTATACGTTCGCAAATCCTGAACACTTCCCCGTCTCGTTACATTATTTTCCCATTTTTGTGAACGAGAGGAGACTCCATCTCTCTTCAGTTTCATGTAATTCGATAAAATGAGCTTTTTCGTGCCTGGATCGAGAATATTTATTTTACTCGAAAATCCCATGCGGAGGATAAACGTTTACTTTTTTGCACATCTACATTTCTGGTTATGCTGATACGATGAATAATCACTGGAATTCATAAATAAAATTACATTGAATGTTATATCAAATGAATGATGCTCGCAGTCCAAAAAATACCCTTAAAAGCCTGTTTAAAAAAAGACGGAGACCCGTAAGGAAAATAAAATCTATTTTCTTTTCACTCGAGACTTGGGAAATTTTATTTAAAACTGGCGATTTTCGGGGGTCTGGTATAATTCAAGATATCGAAGTTGAAGCGTTTGTTCGACGTTGAAAAAAAAGGGGTGGTGAGAGAAATAGTAAACAATTTGGGAATCAGAGAAAAAGTCATTAACCTAATCCAGGAGAATGAGGCGATGATTCGAGATGGTTGACAAGAAATAACAACTTCCATAAATCTTGAGTTACAGTATTACATTTACGACCACACAGTCGTAAAAACTAAATAACTTTGGTGAAAATTTTACGGAGTCCCTCGTCGATTTTCCTTCCTTCCGCATTTTGTCCCAAGAGTTTCCCTCGCAAAGAGCGATATACGGACAGTGATGGGTGTATAAAGAAGTGGGCAGAGCCCAGCGAGACTTGCAGGAAGTCAGGACGAAATTGTGTACAGGGGATGAGGGATGAGGGACCTGAATTCGCAAACTTTATTGAGCACCATAACACACTGAACCGGGGTGGTCTCTTAACGACGAAAAAGAAAGAAAAAAATACACATACGTGTCGGCGAAACGAAGTAAAGTTTGACGCGGATCCCGGGACGTAATTCGATAAACGAAATTTTCTTCCCTCTCGTGTGCCCTCATCATCCCCTAAAAGTTCGACACAGATGCGGACAAAATCCCTTGATTATCGACGTAAATAAAATAAAAACAGAGAGCAAGAGGGATGAAAGAGGACTGTGAGTAAATAATGTCAACATTCGGTAGAATAATTGAGGAATGAAAAATAAAATTGCAGTATTTACATTGGCAATGGACGAAGGATTTATGACAACAAATTGATAAAAACAGGAGGAATAACGAGCTTGAAAATAGCTTGATAGTTATCTCCTGTATCCAGAGGCTAATTAGTATCTCCGTATATTGATTTTGGCGGAGTGACACAAATTGTTTGAATTCTTCACTAAAAAACAGAGCGAGAGAGGGAAAGAGAGCATTTTTTGTTCTCATTTAGCAATGCGCAAATATTCTCGCGACCACGATCGTGGTTATATTGACACACATTGAGTAAGCGTCGAGTAATTATGTTTTTCCATGGTGAAACGTTGCCGCCAAAAAAAGTGGTGGCTTCAAAGCGAGGCGAACGTTTTTCTGGCACGCTCACAGGGCTTTCTTTCTCGTTCCTCCCCATTAATTGATTGGATGCAAATAAACAAAGAATCCCACGGAAAAAACGACTTGGTTGGTTCAACCAAACAGCTTAGTGCTGTGAGCGCCAGACGAGAAGTGGTTGGATCAACTAGATAGTTTGGTTAGGTCAACTAATCCCCTATTTCTTAGTTGGTAACTTAGGTGTGGTTGCTTCAAACGACACAACTAAGTCGTTTAAACGACTTTAAACTTTAAACGACACAACTAAGTCGTTTAAACAACTTTAAACTTTAAACGACACATCGAAGTCGTTCAAACGTCTTTAAACTTAAATCGAGACAACTAAGTCGTTTAAACGACTTTGAACTTTAATCGACACAACTAAGTCGGTTAAGGGGGTCGAGTCAGACGGCGATTTTTAATTATAATTTATAATTTTTGTAGAATGCCTACAAATATGATGTATCGTCCACCATTTTAGGTACCAAATGAACAATTTTTTGGGACTAGTTAAAACCCTTAAGGTGCACCGGTGTCCTGAAAAACCTAGTTTTGAGTTTTTACACTCTGCGCATGATTCAGAAAGAACTGCTAGACGGATTTTCTTCTACGACATCTCATTTCTTTCGTAACGCTTCTTCCCACGGGATGAACGCGGCACATTTTGTTCTTTACCCTTTATTTCAGAGGTGCAGGCCAGTTTTGAAATTGGTAGCCTATTTTGAACTTTCCAGGCATTGTCCTGATCACAATTTTGACTCGAATCAAAATGTGCCGCGTTCATCACGTGGGAAGAAGCATTACGAAGGAAATGAGATGTAGAACAAAATCCGTCTAGCAGTTCTTTCTGAATCATGCGCAAAGTGTAAAAACTCAAAACTAGGTTTTTCAGGACACCGGTGCACCTTAAGGGTTTTAACTAGTCCCAAAAAATTGTTCATTTGGTACCTCAAATGGTGGACGATACATCATATTTGTAGGCATTCTACAAAAATTATAAATTATAATTAAAAATCGCCGTTTTGACGCTGACTCGACCCCCTTAAACGACTTAAAAAATTGGGATTGCAGGGAGAGGCGAAAGATTGAATGAACGCACGGAAATTCTTCTGGCAAACGTCGAGAAGCCAGGAAATCGTTAATTTGCATCTCTCTCTTTCTGTGCGACAGCTGTCATCGCTGCGAGCACCCGCGGGATAATTTTTTTCATTTCGCTTCTTTCTTTGGTAATTTCACAATGTGTACGCCGTTAGCGAAAGAATAAACAGCGACATGACGAGACAAAAATTATTAAAAAAAATATAGAACGGTCGTTGGAATAAATTTAATTTACTTCTTGATTGCAACTGTCTCTGGGAAATCCTCCGGGGCCGGAAATTTCGTCCAGTCTGATGGAACAACTCGTCCTCTCGGCCCTGTGATACCGTGAACAAGGAAGCAGTTTGAAGATCGGAGTCGGAGGAGGGTAGAAATTTCAAGCACGGTTTCTCGTATCCCACGAGGATTAATCCGATTGTGGTTGGGACGGTGACGTTGCGCATCGTGTGCATTATCCAAGCGTGCAATCAGTGCGAATCTCTTGAGAAACGTGGTGCGCATACGTACGCCTTTGTACGTAATTTACGTTAGTGTTGTATCGTCGAGTGTGTTGAGGATAGGAGAAGGTGGGGTACGATGGCCCCCCTTAAGCCGCGTAATACTTTTTGTGGCTTTCAATCATCAAATTAATTTACTTTTGCTCTATCTCGAATGAATTCACCGATATTTTGCCGAAACGCAAAAAAAAAAAATTCTGGGGCACGACGGCCCCCCTCTAAAAATTGATGATTTTTTTTTTGAATGTTGAAAAATTGTTTTCAACATGAAAAATGTTTTTCTTTTTGATGGTCCATTTTACCCCTGATGTAGTGCATCGGCCTTAATATGGATCAGGGTTGCAAATAATGCATTACTTCTTTTAATACATTAGCATTTTCATTAACCATTGACATTTAATGGTTATTGGAAATAATTTTCATTAACCATTAAAATTTAATGGTTAATGGAAATCATTTTCATTAACAATTAAAATTTAATGGTTCAAGGAAATTGTTTTCATTAACCATTAAAATTTAGTGGTTAATGGAAATTATTTTCATTAACCATTAAATGTTAATGGTCAATGAAAATGCAATTGGATTAAAAAAGTAATGCATTATTTGCAACCCTGCCCATTACAATGTAGTGTGTAATAGAAAAAATTTCCATTACCCATTGCAATGTAATGTGTAATGGACAAAACTTTGATTGCAATTTTGGGAATGGAAAAATATAGACGAATAAATTATTGCAGTTTTGCATTACATTTTATTGACTTAGGACTTAGATTTTTTAAATTATAATATAGATGCTTTTTAGAATTTAAGGTACTTGAAAATCTAAGTCCTAAGTCAATAAAATGTAATGCAAAATTGCGATAATTTATTCATCTATATTTTTCCATTTCCAAAATTGCAATCATAGTTTTGTCCATTACACATTACATTGCAATGGGTAGTGGAATTTTTTTCTATTACACACTACATTGTACTGGGCAGGGTTTCATTAACCATTAATATTTAATGGTTAATGGAAATAATTTTAATGGTTAATGAAAATAATTTCCGTTAACCATTTCATTAGCCATTAAAGAAGTAATGGTTAATGCATTACTTTTTCATTAAAAATTTCGCAACCCTGATATGGATGAATACAATTAAATTCATCATAATTTAAAAGAAAATCTTGGATCAAGAAATTCGAAATTATCGAAACGTTTTTTTTGCCTCGACAAGAATTCGTGATTCACAATGGATCTCGAAGGTTTTTCATCATTTACCCCAATGTCATCCCCGA
This sequence comes from Alloplasta piceator, assembly GCA_946863875.1. NCBI lineage: Eukaryota > Metazoa > Arthropoda > Insecta > Hymenoptera > Ichneumonidae > Alloplasta > Alloplasta piceator. Next base: position 1,946,482 of record OX333079.1, on the reverse strand, counting down.
GTAGAGGCAATTTCTTCCCCTTTTGCAACAACGATCCCTCAGCATCCCCCAAATTCCATTGTTCATGCACCGCGCGATCGTCATTCGTAATTCAAACGACATTATCGATCGTCGTTAAAATCGATTCGATCGCCAAATGGGCGTGTACGCGTCGAGGCATCTGATTAATTGAATTAAAAATGATAGGGCAGGCCGAAGGACATCCAACCGAGAGCTCTGAAGGATATCAAGAGGATTCAGCATGAGAACGGAAATTAAATCGGTTGTACGTTACGCCCTATTTCTCTGTTTTTTTTTTTTTTCATCATTACACTGCATTGATTTTTATATCCCACACGTATCGAGGATTTTCTTTTCCATCGAGACTTTTTCATCAGCTGGAAAATAATAATGTACCATGCCGAGAAACTAAAAATATAGGATTGAAAGAGGGCGCGTTTTTTATAGGAGGGGATCATAAAAATACTATGACGTAGGAGGGAAGTAAGGGTGAAGGGCAATTTTGGAGTCCTGGACGTGTAAAATCTTGTCGATAACATCCGAAATGGATGGCATTGACAGGAGGAAGAAAATGGCCGACCGACACTCTCGCGAACGTTTTAATAACGTCTTCCTTATTTCGCCCTTACGTCACTCAACGCTTTTTCTCTCCCGCCTTTCCCTCATGACCTCTTGATACTTTTCGCGAAACTGCCTGTCATCAACGCCACGCGCAATTTCTCCGCTCTGGACATTCGGATGTTTTCGAGAGATTGCCAACCTCGCCAATCCTCTTTTACTTTATTCTCTCGATTCCCCCGACGACTTTTGCTTTCAGCCTCAACACGTACCCTCATTTCTTTTTTCCCTCCTTTATCGCGAATCACATTGCCGAAGAAAAAATACCTCACGTCTTTCGTTCCAGCACGTTTTCCGTAGGGCTGAAGAATCCTCGAGAGCGTGGAAAAAAACTTCGCGAGGCGTTAATAATTAATTTTACGAGGTTGAGCTCGTTGATAAGCTCGAATTACTCGACTCCTCGCCCACTTTAAAGGATAAAATTTGAAAAAACCCTGCAAATTGGACATTTGCACATTGCTTCCTCATCTTAATCACATAACTCCCTTCATCACAAAGTATGGCAATCAAATTTGGCCTCCTCATAAAGGAAGCTTTGTTAACTATCGAAAAACTTTAGTAATGAACGTACAAGTTTGCCAAATCCTTTCAAATTTACTTCTTGCTAAATTTAATTTTTGCCAAATTCAATAGCGAACAACCTTGATCACTATTTTGAATATGTACAAAATTTCAGTACAATATCTCGCAAATAGCCGAAATTAGAGTACGCTATTTAAAAAAAAAACAATATTTTCTAAAATTTTAATCATTCGGTCGATTTTCGCAAAATTTAATAACGAACATCCTCGATAGCTATATTAGTTCTGTCTAAAGTTTCAGTGCAATATCTTAAAAATTGCACAAGTCAGAGCGTTTACGCTATTTTTCAAAAAATTAAAAATTTCATAAAATTTTAATCCATCGATGAATTTTTGCCAAATTTAAAAGCGAATAACCTCGATAGCTATATTAGCTCGGTGTAAAGTCTCAGTACAATATCTTAAAATTTGCACAAGCTAGAGCGTTTACGCTATTTTTCAAAAAAATCAAAATTTCATAAAATTATAATCCCTCGATGGATTTTCACCATATTCAATACCAAACAACCTTAATAACTATACTAATTCTGTACAAAGTTTGAGTGCAATATCTTGAAAATTGCACAGGTTAGAGCGTTTACGCCATTCTTGCAAAAACGAAAAAAGTCGATAAAATCTGAACACCCGTTAGAATTAAAACAATTTTTTTTTATAATGAGCAATTCGTGCTCGACTAGTGTGCCAAATTTTAGCTCGATATCTCGAAGCGTTTTCGAGTTATTAATTATTTACATCTGAAACTCAGGATACACGCACACATCCGGACATTTTTTCTAAATATGATTTCTCGATGTTTTAGGACATTTTGAATACATTGGCATAAAAAAAAATTTCACGAAAACAAAACTTCCTTTATGAGGAAACAAAAGAAGAAATTCTGCAATACAAAGTGAGTGGATTCAATTGATGGAAAATCTGCAGCCGAAATTGTTCCGCTGAAAGTTTGGTGATCACTAATCGTCGCTACTAGGATAATTTTTTTTTCAGTTCCAGAGAATCTCTGTAATGAAAAATATATATATAAAACCAAAAAATAAGCACAGCCCTCATTCCAGCTTAAATTAACTCTTGCTCAAATTAATTCTAGCTTTGCACAAATTACTTTTTCATTAGTTCCAAAGGATCTCTAATGGAACAAATTTTTTTTAAACGTTCTACAAGCTTGTATGAAATTATTTTGGCCTTAGTTTTGAGTGAAAAAATTTTGGTAATTCCAAAGATCATAGATCTTTGTGGTGAACGAACGATTTATCACTGAGTTTGGCATCGAGGTACTTTGTAACGTGCACAAATATGGACCCTCGTCCTCAATCCGCGCGTGTTACTTTCTAATTCTTCCTGATGAATCGTCGCGCGAATATCAAGGATTTGCGATGATCTATGCGAATTAACTGGTCATGCGCAGACGGATGAGCGAAAAAATATATATTATTGCGATTTTTTTTCAGAAAATCTTAAGTAGTTCGTAATTGTAATAATTCGTAGGAATTTTCATCAAAAGCGTACTCTAGCAGCTTCAGGTACCAAAGGACATTTTTCTCATTCTTAATTTTCTTCTTCTTCATTTGCTATTGTCTCTCTGATTTTGCAACTCTTTCAAATTGTTCTCGCCACATTCGCCTTTCACTCTTCTTTCAGCCAGCGAAGATCGTCACCACAAATATCAGCGTCACGTTTTCAATGATTCGTCTGCAATCAGTCAATTATTATACGCTCTTTTCCGTTTTAGGATTTGCGCGCGAGAAAAAAAAAGAATGGCGGGTCAATCGAGAAATTTCGAAATTCATTCAGAGCTACCCGTAGTAAAAAACTCCATTGAATCGCCAAATTTGAGATTTTCCATTGAGATTTCCGCATTTTTCAATGGCGTATAGGAACGACCATTGATCAGTGAATGGATATCCATTGAAAAGTCACCATTGCCCAATGACGTCCATTGAACAACAAATGCGGATGAACCGAATGATCACCATTACTCAATGATGCCCATTGGAAAGCAAATGCTGATGGACCGAGCGATCAGCATTGCCCAATGGTGTCCATTGCAAGGCAAATGCTGATGAACGAAATGATCAGCTTAACCCAATGATGTCCATTGGGAAGTATTACCCAAAGATGTCCATTGGAAACCGCGTCGCGTTAGTTCCGAGACTTGGCGCGAGATGTCGCAGGACGGCAACCCGCTGAACTCCCATACGGATTATGCGAAGAGTATGCTTATCTAGACGAGTGTGAGCACGGAATATTAGCAGAAGTCGGTGTCCAAAAAATCCATGCAAAGAGTTCATGCCGACTGATGCCCATGGGATAATCCTTATTCCGTTTGAAATGGGGAAGTCAATCCTCATTGGAAAATCCCTATTCGATTTCAAATGGGGAATTCAATGATGAAAATGTCCTTGGGCAATTCGGCATTCATCTCCATTGGTTATTTTGGCAATGGAGAATGAATGGCGATTTTTCAATGGCGACGAATGGAGTTTTTCGCGATATGAAAAAATCTCCATTGATTATCGCCGATCATTACCCATTGCCCACAAAAACCAATGGAGATGAATGCTGAATTGCCTAAGGGGATTTTCTCCATTGAATCCCCATTGCATAAACTCCATTCCGTTTCAAACGGGGAAGTCAATCATCATTGGAAAATTCCCATTCGATTTCAAATGGGGAATTCAATGGCGAAAATCCCCTTAGGCGATTCGGCATTCATCTCCATTGGTTATTTTGGCAATGGGGAATGAATGGGGATTTTTCAATGGTGACGAATGGAGTTTTTTACTATGGGTAACGCCAAAATATCGAGGGATGAAAGAAAAAATGTGTGGCGATTGAAATTCAAATTTCAGCCCTTTTATGAAAGACCGAAGATAAATATTGTATTCCCGGAAAATCGAGAAAACGACCTCGTAAATATTTACGAGGAAAAAAAATTGTTGCAAAAAAAAAAAAATGGAAAAAACCGGAAGCAATCGGTACATCGATTGAAACAAATCTTTCGGAATTCATTGCAGCAAATTTATCCAGTGGATTTTTCCGGTGTCAATCTCGCGAATATTATTTGTATTCCATGAAACTCTCGTTCGTTTCGAAGCAAATATTATTCGAACGTGATTTTGCCTCCGCGATAAACTAAATAGCGGAATAACTACATCGTCATAGATGAGAAAAAAAATGTGTCCCGGAAAACAGAGAAATCGATGTAAGACTCGCACGACAGAGTATTGGGGACGAAAAAAAAAATAGATAGCGCCATAAACAAGTCCTTCTTTTTCTCATATTTATTCATCTGTCTCTTTGCTCTCTTCCTATATCAATGGCGGATCCTCCCCCGAGGACTTTTCTCTTCCCTCTCGGCTTTTTTCTCAGCTTCGCTCGTGGCTTGAGGTTAGGCCATTCTACGGAGAAAAGCAAAGAGCGTTGTGGCACACTCCAAGGAGATGGAAGAAATATTCCATCCGGTGTTTACGCTGATATCCTTCGCTATGCACTCTCTGTCACGTATCCTCTTGCATTTTGTCCCGATTCTTCAAGATTTATATCCGATTTCTTCAACGTCGTTGAACGACCGATGAATATCAAGGGATGAAAAGCAATTCGTACGACTGTTGAATACTTACACTAAAGCACAATCGTGATTTGTATTTTACGAAAATGTAATTTATTAGAATTACGCTTCATTCGATCATTGGAATTATGAATAGCGATTATTATTGATTAAATCGTTGGAATTACAAATAGCATCGAAATATATAATGACTTTTACAAAATTATAAATTACCGATTCAACCTGTAATATGGTTCATGAAATACCTGTTTAATATGTTATTTGCAATTAAAATGGGTCACACAAGTATCTGGTAATAACTCATCATTATAATATCACAGATTTATCGAGAAGTGTCGCAAGGCAATGAAAAGGTTAACGACAAAGTGCAAAAATTCATATGCAAATCGTTCGGAGATGATAGACACTTTTTTTAAAATTAATAATTGCGCCACTAATGATTTATCACGTAAAATCTCCGTAGTATAACAAATATACACTACCGTCCAAAAGTTTGGAAACACTCGCCCCGATTCCGCGCAGCACAAAAAGTTTCGCTGCTCTTTAAAAAATAAAGATATTTCAATTCTACAAGCGACATTTCAAAGGGGACGTATTCAGCTTCATTTTACTTTTTTCAAAAAAAAAATTCGATTTTTTTCGAACCTGGTACGCTCTTTGAAACATGATCGTTTTTTGGCTCTTTTTGGCTTTGAAATTTTTGTGCACGATCCATGAAATTTTTTAAAAACTGTTTTTCGCGTGAGAAACTCGTGAGGAGGAGTATAAGCTTCAATTTCGTTTTTTTTAAAGTTTCGTACGTTTTTTATCGCAAAAATATTCAATTTTTCGTAAAAAACGACTATATTTATAAAATGTAGCGTAACTCTAAAACTCTAAAGGTTTTCGTGAAATCACTAAGAAGGTAAAAAATTGCATACAATCATTACGGATTCAATGAAATTTTTTTAGAATTTTTTTTCAAATTTTTTTTTCGAAAATTTTTCGTCCCAACGATATATTTTTTTTATCTTAGACAATCGGATCTCTTATCTCATCTACACGGCTTTTTTTTATGGAAAAACATTATCGACCCGACTTCTGCATTGAAAAACCCATGTAGATGAGATAAGAGACCTGATTATTCAAGATAGAAAAATATCTCCTTGACAAGAAAAAATTAGAAAAAAAAATTCTGAAAAAATTTCATTGAATCCAGAATAATTATATGCAACTTTTTACTCTCCTAGTGATTTCACGAAAACCCAGTAGTTTTAGAGTTACGCTACATTTTATAAATATGGTGGTTTTTTTGTAAAAAATTGAATATTTATGCGAAAAAAAATTGTATGAAACTTTTTAAAAAACAACATTGAAGCTTATACTCCCCCTCACAAGCTTTTCATACGAAAAATAGTTTTAACAAATTTGCATGAGTCGTGCGTCAAAATTTTAATGCAAAAAAAAAAAGCCGAAGAATGACCATGTTTCAAAGAGCGTACCAGATTAAAAAAAAAAAAACAATAAAAAATTTTGGAAAAAGCGAAATGGAGCTGAATATGTTCCCATTGAAATACCGCATGTTGAATTGAAATATCTTCATTTTTAAAAAAGCAGTGAAACTTTTTGTGCGACGCGGAATCGGAGCGAGTGTTTCCAAACTCTTAGACGGCATTTTCAATTCTGCGAAAATTTACCAGTAATTTTTCTTGCTATTTTCGGACTTTAGGAACTTACTCAATTTGACAAAATCTATTTAACATAAATAAAATTCCATTCAACTCTCGGCCAAATAGCCGGTCTGATAAAATAAGTCGTTTATCAGACCAATATTCAAATAAAAGTGAAAAAGAAATTATTGGCATTAAATAAATAATTTTTTTCTGGATGGAGTTCCACAGTGACGAATCCTTGTACAGAGAAATACCGGCAAACAGGAGAGAAGCAAAAGGTGGGAGGGATATGACCCAGGATAAAAGTATCGTAAACCCTGCCGACGATCGTATACGTCGAGTTTCTTGCTGAACCTTGGCGATAGTTTTATCGCGCATATCGTTGCTTTTTCGCACACCGTCCTTAACGTCCTCGAGTCTGTTTCAACATGCAGGATTTTACTACGCCCCGACGAGAACGCGTTATGCTTTTTTTTTGTCTCGCTCCGTGCACGCTCGTGAATCATTGAGTTACGAGATCTTCGGACATTTCGCAACAGGGCCTGAATATCCTTCTGGCTTAGCAACGACAGGACGAGACTAGTCACACTCGCAGCAATAACACTCAATTTTCCTTGACTCTCTATCTTGAAGCTCAATGCGTTATCCAGAATAAAATCTCATTGTACTGGAACTTCTAATGGGGAATATATATAGATTTTTTAATAATTTGTTGAGGTACCCATTTTAATTCCCTACTTAATTTATCGGAAGTATTAATGTATAAGATACTTTATAAGATCAATCATTTAGTTAATTTATAATTAATTAATAAGATTTATTGGTATCCTTCATTATTCGTATGTTATCAATGCTTATTGTAATTGTTGATCGAATTACCAAAATTACAAACAGCAATATATTAACCCTCGTCAGCTAACGATGCTTTGAGCAACCCTTAAAGCTAACGCTGGGTCGTTCGTGTCTTTCGTTAATTTCACAATTTAAAAGCTTTTGGAAAAATCTGAAAAAATTCATGGGCCCTCTTTGAACCTTTAACTAAATGATAATAATTTTTCCCATCCGAAACAAAAATGTTTAATAACAATTTTTTAAATTTTTATCTGCAAGTCTCTACGAGAAATCGTAACAGCAAATTTTGACACGAATGACCCATCGCTAGCGTTCGAGGGTTAAAATTGGTAATTGGTAGTTTGGTTCCCAAAATTGCATATCTATAGTTTGAAATCCTTCGGGGAAAATTACAAATTACAAATTTAATTTGGGGTTTGTCTGTTAAAATTACACGTTGGAGAGAATCAAAGAGGCAGCAGTAAAAATACTCACTGACTGTGCTTTGTCAGTGTTCGGAGGAGAAATTCATCACCCCAAGTTCAAGCCAACTTTTGGATCCTCCAACTATGAACTTCAATGTTCTTCCTGTTGGAGCGTAACCCGGTTCCTGTCTATACTACGTTTGCGAAAAAGTTTCGCGACTGCCTGCACGTTCAAATATCCAGGTTAGCGTTTGTGTGTGTGTGTGTGTGTGTGTGTGTTTAGGTGTGCGTTTGGTATATGTGCATCGTACTGCGCGCGTTGCAGCTGCAGTTGCAGTATCAGCGGCATAAGCCCGAGGGCTTTTGGTGGGGAGGGAAGTCGCGAAACGACGCGGTGGACACCCGACTCCTGAATATTGCAGTACACGTAGATTTTGTACGCCCCACCGACCACCATCGCCGTCCAAGAGAGAGAGAGAGAGAGGGAGAGAAAGGGGTACGTTTGCATCCTCTTCGGTAGTTTCCCACGTAGTTACAGGCACAGTTCTGTTGCTTGCTCGGCATAACGTTCTATCTTTCCTTTTACCTACGTACACAGTTACCCAAAAACAAAGCACTGCCGAAATACATTGCATGGGGTAACGCGACAGCCTGCACTCATGAATAATTGAGAGCTAAACCAAAAATGCCGCATAAACATGAATTGATTTTTTTTTGTCATTAGTCGGTTGTGAATGTATTTCTGCGAAATTTTTCTTTGTATCGAAAATTATTGGTAGATTCGTGTTCAGGAGGACAAAATACATCGATATAAGGTTTGAAAAAAATAAATTAAAAAAAAATTGTTTTCCACATCTTGGCCAGAATTACATCGGTTTACTAAAATGACTGTAATTTTTTTTTCCAGATAAGATTTCGTCTTGGACACAAGCTCATTCTCTTCGTAATCGTTCAAGCTTCAAGTCCTCGCTTGGTTCATCCGATTCTGATCATTTTTCGATTTTTGGCAGATTTTTAAAGTCGGACCATCGATTTTTGCAAATTTTTCAAGGCATACCCCTTTCCATTTTTTTCGGCGATTTTCAAGCTGCTCTCATTTCAACACAAAGTGAGTTATCAGAATGAACCAAACGCCATTCTTTGAGTTCAGTGACAGCCTTTAAGTACGAAAAAGAAATTTTGGAATCGGTCAAACGGACGTAAAGTTATGAGCACTTGAAATTTCGTGATTTTGAGGTTTCCGACAATGGGACTAAAATTGAGCAAAAATGTTTTTAACGAAAATTCACGAAAATTTCGATTTAAAAACAAAACTATTGGTAGATTCGTGTTCAGGGGGGAAAAATACACCGATATGAGGCCCGAAAAAAATAATCGAAATTTTTTTTTTTTGCATTTTCGCCAAAATTTAATCGGTTCACTAAAATGGCAGCCATTTATTTTTTAGATAGAATTGCGTCTTGGATACAAGCTCGTTCTCTTCGTAATCGTTCAAGCTTCAAAATCTAACTTGGTTCATCCGATTCGGACCATTTTTCAATTTTTGGCAGATTTTTAAAGTTCGACCATCGATTTTTGCAAATTTTTGCAAAATTCCATTTTTTTCAGCGATTTTCAAAGTGCTCTCATTTCTACAAAAATTAAGTTATCGGAATGAACCTAACGCCATTCTCTAAGTTTAGTGACAGCCTTTAAGTTCGAAAAAGAAATGTTGGAATCGGTCGAACCGAAGTAAAGTTATGAGCACTTCAAATTTCAGTATTCAAGTTTCAAGTTTCTGAAAGTCAGCCAAAAATGAACAAAAAAAAATAATTTTTGTTTTTTCATTTTTTGGAAGCACATTTCGATGGAAAATTTAACGCTCATTACAAATCAAACAGACTATTTGTCGTAAAAATGGATTCGGTAATAGGAGCGAAAAAATCACTGTAAAAATTGTTTTTAATGATCAAAGACAACATTCTGATCAAATTCTTTCATATTATTTTGCCTCCTACATCCAGGAGCATAAAATTATTTAAAGAAACGACCATCTAGATCAGATTCATCGTCAGGCCTCAATTGCATATGTTTACGCGATATTGCTATTTGGAGAACGTATAATTTCGAGAAATTCGCGTTTTGAGGTCCAAAAGAGTATTCCATCCAACTGTAATTTTTTTCGATTGCAACTCGAACGAATTTCATTTCACACAAAAAAGCTTCAAAATTTTCGGAGTAAAATTCATCAGCTGGTGAAATTTTTTCATAACCTCGATTTTACTGGGTAAATTTGTGAAAACGCGTCAGCGTTCACTAAAATTTCAAGACGATGAGATCTCGCAGAAATGGGAATAACAGTTGTGTTTATGGGAATAACAGGAACAAAAGAGTGAAATATTAACCGTGAACCCGGGAGAGTGTATTCCGTGTTTGAGTAATAATTAAATTCGAATCCGGTTGAAACTCGAGGCTTCGGGGGTTGGATTTTCCGAGAGGAAAAGCTCGTTTTATAGGGTCGTACAGCGAACGAGAAGGATATGAGGAAACGGGGATGTGGCGGAGGGTGAAGGAGGCAAAAGCACTTGAAAATAATCCTAATGGCAATGACGTCAAGACGTTGCGGATGTTACTGAGCACCCAGGTAAACCTGAGTGAAAAAAGGATATAGAAAAAAAAGAGAGAGAGAGAGAGCGGGTTAGCACGAGAGAGAGAGAGAGAGAGAGAGAGAGAGAGAGAGAGAGAGAGAGTTTGTGGGGGAAGACGAGCGCGGGTTTTCACTTCACGGAGAAAGCAAAGGGTGATAGAGAAGCTAATGCATTTTAAATGGAACGCGCGAGCAAAAGCCCGGTAGGATGCACCTTGTGGTCATATATATGCATACAGGGTGTCCCATTTAACTTGAGACACCTTAATGGCGATCTCGATATTTGCGCAGCGAATCTAAAAACTCAGAGACACGTATCGAGTCGATTTAAATGAAGAATTAAATGGATTACTTTTTTATTGAGCGGTTCATGACACAGGGTTCAACTTTATTAACCCTTACTTGACACATGGGGGCACAAAACACTTCGGGCCTAAATTTCCTTCATACCTAAATTTAGAAAAATAGGACCTATAGCGACATCCGTCATTAGTTCAATGAGTTCAATGAGTAAATATAAGTTTTCATTAAAGAAGAACCACCTTCATGTCACCTTGAAAAAGTCACATCAATAAAAAAGGTAAGAAAGTTATTCAATTCTTCAGTTGAATGGACTTGACTCGAGGTTTTCCGATTTTCCGCGGTGATATCGAGTTATTTCGGTGTCCCAAGTTAAATGGGACACCTTATATATATATATGCAGAAGAGGGTTGGGTAGACGGGGTAGCGAGGTCAAGTGATGCGGAGGAGAGATGACGAGCGGAAGAGATAGCAACAGAAGAGAGAGAGAGGGAGAGTGCTGGTGATGTAGCCACATCAGATTTATGCTGAACAGGATCCAACCAAACTATTCAGCCTTGTACATATATATATATGGATCGTTGTATCTCCAACGAGCTGAAACTCTCGTTATCCTTATCGGTTGAGCTCTCTGGAAGTTCGGCAACTTCAAATTTCCCGCTTCCCAATTCCACGAACTCCGCGTGAATTATGCGGGCAAGTGTCGTTATCTTGTGTGAACTCGGATGTTCTTGGCTAAAATTTTCAGAGATTTGATATAAAAATTATCTGGTAATGCGATGACAATCGCGAATGCTCCTGAAACGATAAGAGGATCGCAGCAACGTTTAGTCTTGCGATTATCCACTCGCTCACTAACTTTCAGTTCGATTGCTCGGAGAGTCAACCAAGAAAATGACCCCAACAACCCCGAGGATAATTCTCATCCTTCGTTCCTCATTCCCATGAATTTTCATCCCCTTATCCCCATGGAAAGGTCGTAAAATTCGATTACATATTTAACGCAACTTCTGCTCGTGGTTTTTCCTGTTCACGGGTTAACCTCTGATTGTGCTGAATCGGTCCTGCCGTTACACGAGGGGCGAATCATTGGTTTTTCACCCTCTCGTTCGAGGCTATTAACCCGCGGGGCCGAACGACTTTGCGAAATGAAGACAGACGACGGGGGAAATGAGTGAGAGAGAAAGAGTGATCATGCGAACAAAGAAGCGGTGACTAGCATGACAACGACAAAGTCGTTTAGCGGTAAATATTTAAAGGGTGGTTCACCCCAGTGGGGTTGTTCAATGGCTCGACGATCAACGGTTATCCGATGCGTCACCGCGCGATCAGCTTGTAAAACTTTGGTCTTTCTCTCTGCCAAAGTGAATGACCAAATTTCCAGATCGATGTGCCGCCGATTCACCGGAATTCCTTGGACACATTCATCGATCTTCCGATAAGCTTCCCCACGAATATACGAATCTCCGATCTCGATTGTGTGATCCAAACAATTGCCAACGATTTCTCTCGAACCAGCGCCAATTTCCCCGTAAACTCTCATCAACCATCATCGTCGATCGAGGGAGTTGCTCCTTTTTCTCAATTTGTTCCGCAGCATCGAAAGTCCCTCCGGTCTCGAGTTCCAACAATTTCCAGCAAAACGAAAGCAAGAGCGAAAGCGTCACGATTTTCACGTGTAACAGGAGAAAACAAAAGTGTCGAATGATCGTGGCAGGACGAACGATAAGACTGATGCCAGATTGACTGTGAGACGAACAAAGGGACAGCGATGCGAGGGCGTACAAAAAAAATGGAAAGGAGTCGAAAGGAGTGCAAGAGAGAGAAAGAATGATGGGGAAGAATGAAAACGTGAAAGTGAGCAAGATGAAAGATTTTTGTAGGGGGAATATACACGAGGGACATGGATGACGAATAGGCTGCCTGGAGGGGAGTTTTGGGATACACTTGGCGAGAAAGAGATGAGAGAGCAGCGAGAGGGTGAATTATGTATATGGGTGATTCCACGTCAAATCGACCAAGAGTTGTAATCAACCCTTTTCAATTTCGATGAAATTTGATCAGAAGTTTTCGTTTTTAATAAAACAAAGTTCTACCAAAGGAAAAAAATTAAAAAATTTTTTTTCGAAAGTTATGCAAGATAAAAATTTCACAATTTTTAAAAATCTTTCAAGTTTATTTTTTAAATATCTCGAAAACTATTATAGTTACGAAAAAATCATTTTGGGTTCGTCTTCAAGAGTATACTTGTGGCTACAAAAAAAAAAAATATTCCGAAATTTTTTTTTTTAAATGATGAAGTTGGAGAATTTTGAATTTTTAAAAATCATGCAAATCCATTTTCCACATTAAATTTTTGGTTCTATTTTTTTATATAATACCTTGTACTGATCTGAAAATATCCTGAGATTTTCAGAAAGGTGTTTTTTGTTTTTTCAAAAATATAAATTTTTGAATTTTTAAAAATCGTGCAAATCCACGATCAAAATTGAATTTTTTGTTCAATTTTTTTAATATAATACCCTGGACTAGCTGATCTTGAAAGATCCTGAAATTTTCGAGATTGTATTGTTTGTTTCAAAAATTTATATTTTTGAAACAACAAAAACACCATCTTGGAAATTTCAGGCTCTTTTAATTTTGGTAAAAAGTTTTTTTTTTACTAATATTTAAAAATTTATATTTTTGAAACAAAACAACACCATTAGGAAAATTTCTGTATCTTTTAAGATCAGTCCAAGGTATTGTGAAATTTGCATAAATGCACCAGGAACGAGATATATTGTCAAATTGACTTGAAATTATTCATGGATTGTTCAATTTCAAGTTCATTTTTTAAATATCTCGAAAACTATTATAGTTACGGAAAAATCATTTTAGGTTCGTCTTGAAGAGTATACTTGTGGCTGAAAAAAAAATATTCCGTAATTTTTTTTTAATGATGAATTTGGAGAATTTTGAATTTTATAAGATCATGCAAATCCATTTTCCACATTAAATTTTTGGTTCATTTTTTTTATATAATACCGTGTACTGATCTGAAAAGATCCTGAAATTTTCAGAAAGGTGTTTTTTGTTTTTTTCAAAAATATGAATTTTTGAATTTTTAAGAATCGTGCAAATCCACGATCAAAATTAAATTTTTTGTTTAATTTTTTTTATATAATACCCTGGACTAGCTGATCTTGAAAGATCCTGAAATTTTCGAGATTGTATTGTTTGTTTCAAAAATTTATATTTTTCAAACAACAAAAACACCATCTTGGAAATTTCAGGATCTTTCAAGATCAGTCCAAGGTATTATTATATTTAAAAAATTTAACCAATAATTTAATGTAGAAAAAGGATTTGCACGATTTTTAAAAACTCAAAATTTTCAAAATTCATCATTTTCCAAAAAAAAATTTTTCGGAATTTTTTTTTCGTAGCAACAAGTATACTCTTCAAGACGAGCTCAGAATAATTTTTTCGCAACTATAACAGTTCGCGGAATATTTAAAAAATGAACTTGAAAGATTTAAAAAATTGTGAAATTTTGAATCTTGCATAACTTTCGAAAAAAAATTTGTTTAATTTTTTCCTTTGGTAAAACTTTGTTTTATTAAAAACGAAAACTTCTGATGAAATTCCATCGAAATCGAAAGGGGTCGGTTCCAACTCTTGGTCGATTTGACATGGAATGACCCATATACATACCACGTAAAAGTATACATGTGTGTATGTATATATATCGGTGTGTATATAATATGCGGGGTAACCCCCATGTATCGCGGACCAGCCTCCCCCATAATACGACCCCTTGGGGCTGTATCGATCCACCATTGCTGCTGGTACGCGTCAACCCCTCCACAAAACCAACCACCACGAGCGACCGTTCTATACGTACAAATATATACACATAGATGTAAAGTACCGCCATCACCGCCATTCGAGCGACACGGCGACCGAGAGGACGCGGGATAAACTCCATGGACTCGGCGGGGGTGTAAAGACAAAGGAAACGAAGAACGAACCCCGTCAACAAAAGCGCTAGAATCTCCGGAACAAGCCTCCTTCGGCTTTTTTCTCTATCCCGACACTTCGAGATCATCCGTCGATGTCTCTTTGATATATTTTTTTTCACCCCCCCCCCCCCCCCCCCCCAAGATTGAAGATTTGAAGTAATCCTTGCTGTCAAGTCAATCGAGTAATGTGAGTTGAAAAATTGTTTTTACACGTTTTGAAGAAGAAACTAGCGAGAGCTAAGGCAAGCTTGGATCAAGCAGACCCGAGTTGATGAAGAAAAACGTACATAACAATGATTTTACTGAATAACGTTCCATTTTGACCCGTTTTGACCCCCATTTCCGCTCTACATTTTTACAAATAAAAAATTGGCAATTATTTCTCAGGCGTTCCTTTCCAAAGTACAAAACATGTCATTACGATTTTTCAAAAAATAAATATTTCACCATCCATGAATAATTTCGAGTCAATTTGACAATATATCTCGTTCCCGGTGCATTTATGCAAATTCCAGTGGCGCATAATTCGTTGGACACACGGCTGATATTTCGTGAAGGGTTGACCGTTCAATGCACGTCAGCCACGATGAATATGCATGCGTTAAATGCAAAGTGCTCTGCGTATGTGTGTTCAACGATGTCATTCATCGTACGTGGAACACAACAAACAGACGTGAATGTTTGATGCGCGTGTTCGATGGAAGAAGTAGCCGAGTCCGTATGAAAATAACAAACCACCCCTCGAATTAACAAACGTTCCGTGCGGACTTTTCTTCTTCCTCATGGCGAGAGCGGGAACCAGGAAAGAAACTGGATCTCGTTGAACCTCTCTGTAGAATTCAGAGTGCATGAGGTATCCGGATTAATAATGTAGGATAACAATCTTGGAGAAGTGAAGAGAGAGAGAGAGAGAAAAATTATAATGGCGGGCAAGAAGAACACGCCAGTGCCCAACTTTCCGTGAATTTATATAACGGCGATGTAAAGTTGGCAGCACGATTTTCCTCGTGAAATATATACTCTTCCACTCTGGCTCGTGTTTATCTTACCGTCCGTGTTAAGGTGTTTGCCGAGTTCACGAAAGCTCGGAGTGATTAGTAGCTTACTTACAACGTGCGAGTTTTTGCGAGACTGAAAAGTTTGCCATTTCCACTATGAAGGTACACGTCTTGTCCGTCCAACGATGATATAGATTTAAAAAAAAAAACCGCAAAACCCCCCTAAAGCGAGACAACGTGTGGATTGATGTAATTCAAAAGCGTGCGGACAATTGTAAAATGTAATTCGAATGTAGTTAGGAATCATGTCTCTCTTTAAAATAGATATAATCGAAGTGTCGATTATCGATCAATAGTCGATGCGAATGCAAAATTGATCCGGGGGCGAAGGATCCGTTCGTCCGATCGACCATTACATTTACACGGTAGCATGTCAAAATAACCCGAAGACAAAATAACACGACCCGACAAAAAAACACACGACGGAATGACACGACGACAAAATACCACAATTACGGAATAACACAACGACAAAATAACCCAATACAAAATTAACACAACAAGCAAACAACACGCGATAACATAACACGAAACATTTATCGCGAATGATCTCGATGAATTGTTCCATATCTGTATAGAAACTCTGCATGTGAGGTTTCAAACAGCACCAAAACCACAGAAACTCTACAACTTTTTTTATTTTCTCTATTACTTGCTAACAACCAATTATTTTACTAAAATAACCCACAGTATTTGTAACTGCATATGTTAACTCTGCACTTCATATCGTAAATTACTATTTTTTCACTGCGTTGCTGAAAAAAAAACATAAACAAGAAATGTAACGAAGCAAGTAACTAATAAAGTAACGGATCGTTACTTTTCTGCGTTACATTGCTTTCTCATGACTTTTTCCAGAAATGTAGTAAAAAAAAAGGTCATTGTCTTAACATATCCAGGTACAAATTCCGTGAGTTATTTTTGTAAAATGATTGGTTATTACCAATTGATAGAGAAAATTAAAAAAAGAACGCGCTTTCAAAAGTAACGAAGGTTGACATCTGTGCAACGAGGATATCCATTCCAGCAGCAAATTTGGGCTTCCTCCAACTGAACGCAAATGTCGTCATTTACTAGTATTATTTAGACGTGTCACTCATGAGCTCGGATCAATCGAACATTCGTCAAATAGCTTATAGAATATTTAAGGGGTGCTGCTCACAACATTAAGATTTAAACTACTTTTTGCACAAAATTGCATATACAAATATACGTATGAAAAATAAAATTACGATACGAGTGTTATTTTGGTGTATGTTATTTTACCGTTGGGTTATTTTGGAGGGTGTTAATTCAACGCTGTGTTATTTTGGAGTGTGTTATTTGAACGTTGTGTTATTTTGGAGTGTGGTATTTTTGCGTGTTATTTTATCGGGTGTTATTTTTTAATAGGGTTATTTTAACGCGTCACCCATTTACACGCGATTCCACACACGATCGGTAATTGATTGGCATGCATTTCGGGCCTGACATTGATGCTCCGTCTCTCTCACTGTTGCTTGCAACGAGGCTGTCGGACGTTGACGATGACCGAGCGAAGGGTGAAGGGATTTAAGCCTGTCGGGGGGGGGGGGGGGGCGGCGGGAAGGCTGCACGAAGCGAGCAAAGACGAATACAAATTCCCTGACCCTGTGTTCGTGTGTGGACTAGCTTAACCTAGCTCAATCTATCATAAACGTAGCTCACCCCTTACCCTCGTCGCTTACCCTCTCCTCGACCCTTGAATCTCGAACGATAATATTTTTGCATACCACAAAACTGACCCTTCCACTAGATTTCCCCCTTAAAGAATCGTTCAAACAATTATGAAGAATTATGGTTTGAAGCTTTGATTATGAAGATTATGATTATAGGTTTTAATTATGAAGAATCATGGTTTTTTTAAGTTAATATAAACAACAATCTTGAAGCTGCTGTCATCCAAATTGGCATTGACGATTCGATCAATGTCTCTTCAGGACAATCGATGCAATGGAACTTGACATAATTATCGCTCTATCAAAAAATTTATAGCTTTTTCTCGGGGCCATTTGTCCCGAAACTTTTACCTCTACTCGCGATAAATTTCCCTACCGATAATATATGTGTGTATATGGGTCATTCCATGACAAATCGACCAATAGTTGGAATCGACCCCTTTCAATTTCGATGAAATTTGGTCAGAAGTTTTCTTTTATCATGAAATGAAGTTCTACCGAAGGAAAAAAATATATTTTTTTTTTTTCGAAAGTTATGTAAAATTCAAAATTTAAGCATTTTTTCAATTTTTCAAGTTTATTTTTTAAATATCTCGAAAACTACTGTAGTTACGAAAAAATTGTTGTAGGTTTGTCTTAAAGAGTATACCTGGGGCTACGAAAAAAAATATTCCGAATTTTTTTTTGAAAAATGATGATTTTTAAGAATTTTTAAAAATTGTGAAAATCCACGATCAACATTGAATTTTTGGTGCATTTTTTTAAATAATACCTTGCACTGATTTAAAAAGATCCTAAAATTTTCGGAACTGCGTTTTTCGTTTTTTTTTTTTTAATATGAATTTTTTAATTTTGGTAAAAAATTTTTTTTTTTGTATACCTCTAAGTCAAGTAAAGTTGATCAATCCTGTAATTTTGTCATTTTGAGCAGTAAAAATTACATGATTGTTCAACTATACTTAACTTGGAGGTGAAAAAAAAATTTTTTTTTACAAAAATTCAAAAATTCATATTTAAAAAAAAAACAAAAAACGCAATTCTGAAAATTTCAGGATCTTTTAAGATTTATATAAGATATTATATTTTAAAAAAATAGAACAACAAATTTAATGTTGATCGTGGATTTTCACGATTTTTAAAAATTTAAAATTCTCCCAATTCATCATTTTTTTCAAAAATTGTCTTCGGACATTTTTTTTTTCCGAACCCCAAGTATACTCTTCCAGACGAACCCAGAACGATTTTTTCGTAACTATAATAGTTTTCGAGATATTTAAAAAGTAAACTTGAAATTTTGAAAAATGGTGAAATTTTTTATCTTTCATAACTTTTGAAAAAACATTTTTTAATTTTTTTCCTTTGGTAGAAATACGTTTTATGATAAAAGAAAACTTCTGACCAAATTTTATCAAAATTGAAAGTGGTCGATTCCAACTATCGGTGGATTTGACATGGAATGACGCATATACAGTTTCATCCCGAGCTTTCCGAGAGCTTTATTGCTCAGTATATAAAGGAACTTCCAAGGAGTAGAACACTTTTACAATTGATAGCTGAAAGCTCTCTTGCTCATCGCGCCAGTGGACGTCTATGAAAAAGTTAGGAAATTAACGTTTTCACTTGGCCATTAAAAGAGCAGACTGACGATCGCACTTGGAGGGATCGGTAATGTGCGAATCGTCGAATAATAACGCGATGATTCGTTGTCCTGTTTCGCGCAATGGAGTGAAAATGACTCGTAAATATTGATGGCGGGTGCCATTTGCCTCCAAGCCACCTCCGCCCGTTGGAGTCAAATGATCGCTCGTTTTTCTCCATCAGGGAGGACGATTCTCATCCGCCAGTCATCAGTTTCGTTCGTGTGTCAGTCGCGTATATGTTCAACGGAGGGGGTGTCATGGACAAGAGGAAAAGGGAGCCGAGCCTGACGTTTCAACCATAATGGCACACATTGGCAAACCCACGCTCGAACGATAAGCGTCGACGCGTCAATGTGACTTTGTTGGCGCCGTCGTCGTCGTCGTCATCGTCTGCAAAGAAGGGTAGCGCGTTCGAAGGGCCTTGGACCACCCCTGTCTTGGGGAGGTAATTCTATACTCGCGACGGTCGTTATATTCCTCTCTTATTTTCTTCTTGCGCCAAGTCCAGGTGAACTTTTTGCGTATCCCAACGCCCAGAGTACATTCTTTAATGCCAACAAAAATCAGAGAGAGGGCGAGTGAGACCGGCGTCGTTCTGCGTTTCATGGATGTTGTACAGACTCGTGCATGTACGACGAGGTACATGCGCTGGTGATTCTCCACAGCGTCGTGTATATGCACACAGGGGTCGAAAGGTTCGTTCGCCTCGTTGACCTACGTCAACCTGTCGTGGCGAGCTGCGCGGATATGGTCTATACACACACACACACACACACATACAAACCTATCGGTATATGGATTTAGAGAAGGCGAGGGTTTCTATGTTGGTAGTCCAATGGGGGAAAGAAGTGACGTCATCCGTGCGCTGTTCAAGCAGCAACTTTAGCAGAGACCTCTGTGAACAGATGGGCGCGCACATGCGGCGTAATCCTGCGACATTGAGCATGCGCCGGTATGATTTAAGTCTGGCATATCGGGCGACATAGTTGTAAGAACGAAATGGGAAATTCTCATCTCGCAGAGACTTTCTAGATCGCCCATCGTCATTTTCATTCAGCGCCTCGTTTCGAATTTGAAGACCTTTTACAAAAATTGTCATAACACGGTAAATTTTTCGAATTTCTACAAAATTTTATCCGCATGTTGAAGTCAAGATCCTAGGCTATGTACTCAAAAATTATTGTTGTTTTTTCATTTCAAGGTTATGCCGATCCTTCAAGATATAGCAACTCTATCTTGAGGTAGGCCTGACCTTTTAATTTTAATTAATTTTTTTAATTTTTACAAAATTTTAGTTGCAATTTCAAGATAAGACCCTAAACTATGGAACTGTGCCCTTGAAAATAATTATTTTTTTATTTCAAGGATCCTTTAAGATATAGCAACTGTATCTTGAGGTAGGCCTGACCTTTTACGAAAATCTTCGTAACTCGGTCAATTTTTTAAATTTTTTCAAAATTTTAATTGCAAATTGAAGATAAGACCCTACACTATGGAAGTGTGCCCTTGAAAATAATAATTTTTTTATTTCAAGGATCCTTTAAGATATAGCAACTCTATTTTAAGGTACGCTCAACCTTTCAGGAAAATCGTCGTAACTCGGTCAATTTTTTAAATTTTTATAAAATTTGAGTTGCAATTTGAAGATAAGACCCTACACTATGGAAGTGTGCCCTTGAAAATAATAATTTTTTTATTTCAAGGATCCTTTAAGATATAGCAACTCTATTTTAAGGTACGCTCAACCTTTCAGGAAAATCGTCGTAACTCGGTCAATTTTTTAAATTTTTATAAAATTTTAGTTGCAATTTGAAGATAAGACCCTACACTATGGAACTGTGCCCTTGAAAATAATTATTTTTTTATTTCAAGGATACGCAGCCTTCTTAAGGTAGTAGCCCACTGTGACGGGTTAAAAAAATCGATTTTTTTTTACATTTTTCGCAAGATGAACATCCTAAGAATATACTGTAAAAGTTTCGGACCGAAATTAAAAATAGTTTTTAAGTTATAGCCAAAAGAAGAGAGCAATTAACTAATGAGTTAATATTAAAAATGACCAATTACTACGGCTTGACAATCACCAGAAAATCTCTCGAAGAAATGAAGAGAGCTTTGAGATAACTTTCAGGAAATGGAAAGATTGCTCTATGCACCAGGCATAGCTGATTAATGTAAGTATAATTTTTTTATGCAAAATCTGTTGTCAAAACTTTAAGGATGTTGAGTCCCAAATCGCAAATGATGAGAAAATTCTGAAATTTTGGTATGTTTTTGGAAGAATTATTTAAGAGGTCGTGTCAAAATTTCACGACGATTAGGAAGCTCGTTATCGAACAATTAACATTAACAAATTAAATTAAATTAAATGAAGTCTTATGAAAACTGATATAACTTTGCGATAAGTTTTTTTTTGACCTCTCAATTTTTCAATACCTACACTATATTGAAAGCAACGGAAAAAAATGAAGTTTATTGATAAATATTTTTTTTATTTGTTTAAAAAATAGTTCTTAACAAAATGTTAATATTTTAATAACGAGCTTCCTAATCCTCGTGAAATTTTCACACGACCTCTTAAATACTTCATACAAAAATATACCAAATTTTCAGAATTTTCTCATCATTTTTCATTTTGATCCTTAAGGAAGTTGAAGTAATGATGATAGAATTCTGAAAATTTAATATGTTTTTACATGAAGTATTCAGGAGGTCGTGTAAAAATTTCACGATGATTAAGAAGCTATTTATTGAACAATTAACGTTAAAAATTTCATAGGGACTCAACATCCTGAAACGCGTCTTTCTCGAAACAACGTTTTTGAAACTTCGAGGAGGCACTGACTAAAAACGATTCAACCGATGTGGCTAAAAATTTTACCCGTCATTTTAGACGAACATAGCTCAGTCTATGATCTTTAAAATATTTAATCTTTTAATAATAAATGAATTTTTTTAAATAATTTATCAAAAAAAAATCGTTTTCGACACCTTTTTGTTCACAAGACCTTTTTGTTCATATAGACTTAGAATTGAGCCTACAGAACAATAATCTCTTTGGGCTTTTGATTACAGATGACTGCGGAAGACTTCACTGAGAAAAAAAATGGTTGAATATGCAAAATCGTTAGTTGAATACGGGCAACTAAATATTTATTTGGTCTAACTAAATAATTCGTTTCTGGAATAATTCCGCGATTCGGTTGACCAAAATATTGTTCAGGCAACAAAAATTTGGATTGTACAACTAAATATTTAGTTGCACGTATTCAACTAAACGATTTTGCATATTCAAACATTTTTTTCTCAGTGTGTGTGCTTCCCCGAAACATGTGACCTTTTTTCGAGGACTCCCCTTTGGCGTACAAAATCATAAACAAATTTATGTAAAATTAAGTAAACAAAGAATTTTGTGTACTCTTCAAGATACAAATAACAACAACATGTAAAAATTTCAAAACGATCGCATTTTATCTTGTTATTTAAGAAAATTAATGAAAAAAAGCTTGTAAAAACGTCGAATGAATAGATGTAAATGTATTCCTGGGACATGAACCCTTTTTCGTGATGACTCTGACAATCGGGAACAAAAATCCTAGAGATGGATCTCTCTGCGCCGCTTTTGGTAATGCACCGGTGCGATAACAATCTACCGATGATCGTTGATAAGGCCTATTGATGCCAGCATCGATATGCGTGTTTACTCGCGCGGAATACTGTACATAATGAAGGCGAACTCACGGAGATCAATATCTTTAGAATGCTATGAAACTTCTGACCCGTGACAGGCGTGAGTTCACGCTGTTCGTGAGGTACAAGAAGAAGAACGCCCAATGAGTTTTCATAAGAGTCCCGCGGTGTTTCGTTCCTCGACGATGGCCTCGCCACCAGAGAAATTAGCGACTCGGCAGAGCGTGATACAAAGGCACACTTCCGGTCTTTCAGAAAGATAGAGAGAGAGAGAGAGAAAGAAGGAGATAATCATTACGAGTCAGGACAGAGACGATTGGATGAAAGAGTACGAATGCTTTCCAGAGCTCTCGACATCAAGTCCCTTTCTCTCTTTAACTCACTTCATTCGACTGTCTTCATCCATAACCTCGTCGGTTGATGTCTTCTGATTTTTTTCTTTCCTTCACGCATCTTTGGGCCTTCTTGGGAAACGTTTAGCACGACAATGAACTTGGCGTCATCCTTCGATGAACTCACGGTCTTTCACACGGTGTATTTATAAATGAGCATTTACCAGTGTAACTCTTGGATAATCAGATTCTCCATCAAATGATGAGGACATTTAGGGTCAATGTCACGTATCCGCAATGCCGTGGTGTCTTCTATATATAATCAAAAACCTCTGCAAAGAGAGAGAGAAGGGGAGATAGATAAGGGTGGAATGAAAGGAAACACCGAGTGTTCCCGGAGAAGTCTCTTCTTTGGCTCCGATATTGAGTCTCGATATTCAATATTCGCCGATGCTCCGTTCTCAAGAGAGCGTTCCAAAAACGATCGTCTTTCACGCTCCATCCTCTCGAGCATCTTCCTCCATCTATACATCCGTGGGATGCTGAAAATACGGCCCGAATACGCCCGTATTCTCACAAATGTGAAATAAGACCGATACCAGGATAAGAATAGGAGTCACCGCGCGAATAGGAATTTCCAACAACAAACTTTTTCGTGATGAGTACCAATGGTTCCTTCGGTCTTGGAATATTGTGTTGACCTGAAAATTTTTCAAAAATCTATGGTACACTGAGAGAAAAAATTACTGAATTTGAGAACATGAATTTATTTATTAAATTAAAGTATTAATTCGATTATTTATTTGTTGAACCAAGAAAATCACTCCTCATTTAAAAAAATATTTTCACGAATCTATTACTCCATTATATTAAACTCTTATTTAATAGTAACAATTGAATGCATGATAGATTTGATTAAATTTGTATTCATTGGATTAATTACATTGATCGCATCATAAACATGAGATTATTTGAATCTAAAAAACGACTTCAATACGAAATTATTTTTTTCGAACAAAATTATTTCTTTGCCATCAATTCATCATTATTTTACTTCTAAAAATATTTCTATAGTATTTTCAATATTTATTAGATATAAAATTGATTGTGATGATTTGAAAAGAAGCTGTAGTAAAATAAATAACACATTATTTTATTCCAATAGAATATTTGTTTGGAATGATGAAATTTTTATTTTCTTCGAGCAAAGAACTATCATTTCTATAGTATACGTTAATAGTATACATAAGTTGTTAAAAATTGAAAAACTGGTTTTTTTTTATGTTTTCTTATATTCGAATCTTCATAACTCGTAACTTTTTTCAAGTGCATGGTAGTAGTCGATAGCGTAATAGGTAGCGTGTTAGGTAGTTAGGTAGGATAGGTATGATGGTAGGTAGGGTCGAGGGTTCGAATCTCGGTCGCACAGAGAAATTAGATCGGAGAATTGGCGCAGATTTGTCTTTTTTTTCTATTTATCTCTTTTTGAGGTCACTAAACTATCCATATTAAATTATTTGGCAAGGGCTATATATTTTTTATAAAATGTTTAGCAACAATTAATTAACACGCATTTGATTGAATAAATCATTTTTTCTGTTGATTGGACTAATTAATTTGTTGATTTGACCATTTTTTGTTCTCAATGCTTCCTGTATTAAAATACATGCATGTTTTGAATGATAAAATGTGTTCTTGATTCAAACAACATATTGCATATAATTGATAACATATTGTTAGATTCAAGTAAATTCGTTTATTGAAACAGAAATTTATGGAATTGACTGAAAAAAATGAACCAAGTAAATTTATAAGTGAACCAATCTAATATGTTTTGGCAAATAATGAAAAAAATGATTTTTTGCCTTCAAAACTTTATTTCATTGGTCCCAGTAATTTTTTCTCTCAGTGTAGGAAAAATGTGCACAAAATTGAAAAAATGAACGGATTTGGAACCAAGCGACATTTTGAATCAGAATCAGAGCCGAAATTTTGACTAGAAATAAATTACATCCATTGAAGCAATGAAATTTTGCAAAAATGCAAACCAATTACGAAATTTCAAAAATAGTAAAAGTTTTACGAAATGATTTAACTCCCATCGTCCCTCAATAAACAGCATCAAAATCACCCGTCTGTTTTATTCGCATTACCTCTTCGATGTTAATGTCAACAAAGGCTTCGTCAATATTGCGCTCACTTGTAAGCACAATGAAGGTATAAAACGGTTACCCGAGTTCCTCGATTCTCACAGAGTTGCGGTGTGTATCCAATTGTTAACACGAGAACTGCAACACCGAATGTGAGTTCCATCTAGATTTCCGCCCAATTGTTACCTGTGTAACTCGGCGGTAAATCTACCGCGAAATAGTGTAATGCAGATGGGGACGGTAAACTTGGCAAAATAGCGAGAAGAGAGGAAGAGAGAATAGTGGTTGTGCTGCTCTGTTGGGCCACATCGAGGATTTCTGCCTCAGCGTTGAAAGCGTTTTGTCTCCTGCTCGGTACGACTTACTCGGGACAACCTTGAATTCTCTGACTCGACGATGCGCAACGATATACACGCGGTGAACTTTGTGCTTGGATGAAGTGCGCTTAACATGCATCAAGTTCGTAAAGTCGATGTTTGCGAGTGTACCGGATGGTTTGTCAAGATAAGACGAAACTTTGACACGTCGACTCCGGAGTGATAGAACATGAGAGTCCAACTTGAGGGAATTCACTTGATCCTGGCTAAGCAGTCCCTGAATTGTGCTGACTAAAGTTGTTGCATTCAAAGCAAATGGCGAATGAAATGACTCACTGAATTGATTTTGGGTAAAAAACGGGTTAGTTACAATGTTACAGTGAAAACTGTGACTTCATCAAAATGGAAGTCAAGAAAGTAAGCTTCATTTTGAAACACCCTAAATTGTATGCCGATAGTTACGATAACGTTACAGGAGTGAATACCTCAGTCACGAATATAAACACGATGAAATCGTCGTCGTTGCTTCGGCCTCGCATCCACGAGCCGTATTCTCTCGATGGCATGCGAAGCTGAAGGTGTAGGTAGGAATAGAAAGAGTTACGCGCCCTCGTGTATCTCGTAAAAGCGAAACAATGGCTGGTTTACCAGCAGAAGCGAATACAGCGACGGTATTGTGCGACGAATGTACAACGAACCCTTTAGGAATTCAGCGATGCTTCGTTGGAGGGCAAGATCCAAGAGCGGGAACGACCTCGTTATACTCGCGATTCAGCTTCGTCGACACTTTACGATCGACCGAATGAAATTTTCGTGAGTTTACGAGCCCAGGATTGGCGATTGCTCCTGCTAAGATTTCGATAGGGTTCATTTTTTTCTTTTTCCACCGAAATATTGGAAAAGGCAGTTTTGAGACTGAAGAGAGGTGGAGATCATTGCGGGAAAGCTGGGAAATAAGGGAAAAGTTGATGTAACGCGAATTTGAATGAAGGAAATCACGTTCTTGTTCTACAGAAGAGCAATGGCGGGGGCGTTTCACCTGTACCCTTTCGATTACCATGTGCATCTATATGAAAATTGTATTTCCAGTCTTTTCTCAAGGATTTGCGAGTCACTCGAGTCCTTGACAAGGCCACTGTGGAGGCTCGAGGCGCGTCTGCCATGAAAGTCGAGTCTCCAGGAGAGTACCATAAAATTCGCTACCATCGACCCTCCATCCATTTTATTCGTACCTTCGAGCCACCCTACTCGCCTTCTCTTCTCTTTTTTTCCCTCATCTTCCTTCAACGAACTTCAGCGTTTCGATGGAGCCCCAGAGTCTTTGGAGAGGAAAAAACGTCCCGATATCTCGGCCTCGTTACCAATACATTACAAACGCAAACATACCAGCTAGAGGCTGCTGAATTGACCTTCGTGAACATCAGACTGTCTAGGATCGCAGGGTCGATTGGTTCTTGGTGGGAAAAAAAAATTTCTCCCGTGCGTCTTTTGAAAATTTTATCATTCTTCCTGGCTGGGTCTCGAATACGAGACACCGCAAGAAGAAACAGCGAAGAAAATGGCTTACCGAATTTATAGTAACTCAAGGAACTCCTGCATGTCACGCTGAAGCTAAAATAAAAATGTACACAGATACTTTGAGGTGTTGAATTTTTTTTGTATGAATTTCGAAAAAATCGCAGTCGATGAAAAAACGCCCAATGATGATAAATATATGACAAGAAAAATAAAATTCCTGCAATAACATTATCAAATTACAAACAAAGACGATTTTTATCTTATCCTAATTTTTGGCCATTTCAGAAAAGTCAAAAAATCGCAAAAAATCGAAAATTAAGGAGTGGATCTAGAAAGGTGCTGGAATTTCAATAGGGCCGTAAAGGTACCATCGATTTGACCTCTGGTGACCTTGGAGCCCAAAAATCATATGCAAATCATAACTTTCACTGAAAAAAATTATCAATTATTCCACAGAGCTTACTCCATGATGTACCGAACATCTGTAGTTAATTATAATTGATTGTATTTTAAAAAATCTCAAAAATACCCTTTTTTCTGTCCGGCCGAGAAATTCTCAACCGTCGACGTCGATGTTTAATCTTGTTTGATGGCATAATCGAAGGTTGGGGAAAAAATCCTGGCTGTCAATTGAGCATGTTCGAATCTCGTTATTTGCAAACCCACTAAATTTCGTTCCGATGCGTGGAAAATTTTCAATCTTCTATGAACGTTGATAATGTCACCAACCGTGAATTTCCATTGGTTTTTATTGATCGGAAAAATCCCTCGCGACTCGATGCGAAACAGATTGCTTGTCACCTCCCTCGCGCTACGTCACGTCGATTATTCAACGCGTGTTTTTTCTCTCTCGTTTTATTTTTAGTTTATTTTTTTTTATTATCGGTGATGAGAACGACACTGGCGCACAGTGTGGGGTCGAGCATTCTCCTGTCATCCATTACAATATTTGCGTTAGATAACGATTTATTTATTCAGCTGGTGCGCTCGGCCTGGCTCTTCGTACGCAAATCCTCTTGTTAAAGTATACGTATAATGTGTATATATACTAGGGCGATTTTTTTTTTTTTAATTTTTTTATTTTTTTCACTCCTCACCTAAAATGTTGTTGCATATGTCTGAAAGAAACTACCCTGAAAGTTACAGCCCTTAATATTAATATTAAGTACTCGCCCTTCGCGTGAAAAGATTTCCCATCTAAAATACACGTAAATAAAAAATTTTTTTCTTCAAATTGCTATAACTCCGCGGCATTTTATGCTATCATATTGTCCTTGGTCGCAATTTACGCAGAATTGAACGATCTTCAAAAGTGTCCTCAGCAGAGTAAGTGTAATTTACACTGGTGAGATGGTACGAGTCACTAAAGTTGATTTTGACCCACACTTCTCGTTTTTTTGCTGTTATTTTCGAAATTATCAACGTTATCGAAAAATAGCAAAGGAAAGTTTTGTTGGAAATTTAATTTCCTACAGAAAAGGTCCTTTAGACCTACTTGCGAAAATTGATATTTCTTGAGATATTGGAACTTGACTTAGTTTTGGTATACAATTTTTATGGTTTATTCAACCAAAAGTTTCAATTTTTTGATATTCTATATTATATCACCATATCACATATCATATCACCAGTGGCGAAATGATATGGAATATCAACAATTAAGAACTTTTGGTTCGATACACCGTAAAAATTTTATACCGCAAATAACTTAAGGTTCAATATCTCAAGAAATATCAATTTTCTCAAGTAGGTCTAAAGGACCTTTTTTGTAGGAAATTAAATTTCCAACAAAACTTTCCTTGGCAATTTTTCGATAACGCTGATCATTTCAAAAATAACAGCAAAAAAACGAGAAGTGTGGGTCAAAATCAACTTTAGTGACTCGTACCATCTCACCAGTCTAAATTACACTTATGCTGCTCAGGACACTTTTGAAGAACGTTCAGTTCTGCGAAAATTGCGACCAAGGACAATATGATAGCGTAAAATGCCGCGGAGTTATAGCAATTTTAAGAAAAAAGTTTTTTATTTACGTGTATTTTAGATGGGAAATCTTTTCACGCGAAGGGCGAGTACTTAATACTAATATTAAGGGCTGTAACTTTCAGGGTAGTTTCTTTTAGACATATGCAACAGCATTTTAGGTGGGGAGGGATGAAAATTTAAAAAAGTCGAAAAAAAAATCGCCCTAATATATACATATATTTATATAATACAGTGCATCTATACAAATGTACATGTATAGATATATATTACTCGAAGAGAGAAAACTCGATTAACCAAACTGGGCTGCAATGGTCTACCGTGTTTTGCCAGGCGGTTTATTTTTGCATGATTCCAAGCTCTCCCTTGTGATAATAACTCGAATAATAGCGTCGAGTTCGCGTGAGAATTTTACGGTACGAAGGGTTAATGATAGAGAGAAAGAGAGAGAGAGAGAGAGAGAGAGAGAGAGAGAGAGGAATGGACAAAAAATGTTTCTCTCTCTGACAGACCGAGCGAGAAATCCTTCAACATCCTCCCACCCTTGGTCCATCCTCCTGGATCAAACAAACTCATTGGTTTTAAACAAAAAAACCAAAAAAACGACTCTACCCTCTCCATCGGAGGATTAAGGGGTAGCTTAAGCCCCGCTCGCCCTCCTCTCTGGGCTTATGAGGTCAAAAGTGGTAAGGGTGAAATTGCTAACACATTTTTCGCGAAAACGACTCAATGGAATAATAAAAAAATCGCATAATTACGCAGCCAGCCCCAATAATCGTTTTTTTTTTCATTCCATCGAGGCAACTCCGAGAAAAATGCGTTAAAAAAGTTTTTAAAGTTGCGTTGGCCTTTATCCTTTCCCCTTAAAGCTGCTACTCGAGCGAATGGCTTACTCGTTCACCCCGATTCGTTCGATTCCCCAAAACTAAAAGAAAGAAAACAATATTGCCTCGAGCGTGGGCAGGTCGATCCTCGAAGAGAAAGAAGAAAGGAAAGAAGGGAACATAACAGTACGAGAATTAAAGTTGAACGAAGAATAAGGCTTGAGGGGCTTTGATAATAAAAACAAAAGAGAAAATCTCGTGGGAATCATATTGATTCTCGCCGTTTCTTTCTTTCCTCGTCTCTCTCGGTTCATGATTAAAAAATGACTGCTCGCCCCTGGCTCGAATGATCCACTGGGAAGAAAAGAGAAAATGGATCGAGGATCGATGAGAGAACCAATCGTAAATTCACTTTTCGTCATACGTCTTTGCACCTTCTTTCTTCTTCTCGAATCTTTTCTCTTCCCCTTCTCTCGCATCTTCGTCCAGGAGAAGGTTTCTTTTCCTCTCGGGTGATTCGTTTTATTCTGCAAAACGGACTGTCGATCCCCCATCCTCCCCCCCGCCCCGTTTCACCCCGTTAGGTTTGAAGCTGCCAGAATCTCTGAACGATACTTTGTTCTCGGAGAAGAGATAGAGAGAGGGAGGATTTTTCTCAGGATGGTTGAGAAGGAACAAAGTGAATTCTCAAAGTCGCGCCTGCGTGAGAGTCGGATACTTAAAATGTCACTTGAGAGTGAGAAGGGCGTAAAAAGGCGAGAAGTATACCGGGGAAATTCGTGACTCTTCGGGAATGGATTGAAGCATCGGTGGGTGGGAATGAAGAAGTTGATGACGAGATTGTCTCGTGTCTGTGTTGGGAGAAGGCTTGGTGAACGCGTACTCAGGGGGGTTCGACGATACTCGGTCGGTAAGACAGGCGCAGAGCAGCATGGGGTCGGTGCGCAGGGATGACGAGAAAGGGGGAGGGTTTTGGCTAGGCTACACAAGCCGAGGTGGGAATATTGACGTGGGCTTGGATTGCAGGCAACCCAATCCTGCCAGGGGTTTAGCGCAGGTTGCAGCAACACCGCGGCAATTTCCATCATCCCTCTGACTCCCGGAAACGTCACTCACACACAGTCCAACATACCCGTGCGAAATCATCCCAAGTTTAAAAAAGTATTCGACCTAGCTCCAACGTCCTCGTCTCTTCTCTTCAACGTTGACCCTGACACGCTTTGTCATCAAGGACACCTCAATTGAATCTCCAATGATGACGGAAAAAAAATGCATCATCTCCCGTCAGGGTTGCAAGTAATGCATTACTTTTTGTAATGCATTGCCATTTTCATTACCCATTACAATGTAGTGGGTAATGGAAAAAAATGTTATTACCCATTACAATGTAGTGTGTAATGGAAAAAACATCCATTACCCATTACAATGTAGTATGTATAATGGAAAAAAATTCTATTACCCATTACAATGTAGTGTGTAATCGACAAAATTTTTGCTTTTTTATTACAACTTAATGTGTAATGAAAATTTTGGACATATTTGATTATATCGTAGCAGTTTTTTGGCCTGGCTTGGCCCATTAGAATGAACCAAAACTAGTAATTAAGTGGTCGCGTGATCATTTAGAACGGCAAAAAAAATGCAAGCTTAGTACCCCACACTTTTATTCGTATTCTTTCCTATTCTTTATAATTGACACAGCGCCGGTGACACTTTTGTGTTACCTTGTTGTGCTTCCTCTTCAGCGACTCGTTTTTGGCCACCGCCTTTGCTATGTCCGTGGATGCAATTAAGTTTAATGTGTGGTTGGCACATTTTAAACGCTTAGACAAAACTTTGACACACTCATTGCAAAATTCTTCGTCCAGTTCGATAGTGTCTTCGGGATTCGAATTTACATTGGATGCGCTGACGTCAAAGGATTCGTCGAAACCTTCACCGAGTTCGTGAAAATCATCTGTTGGAAACTGAATTGAAAAGAATATTATAAGAAAAAAGTATATTCAGAAGTGCAGTTCAACGTTCAACTTTTTGTACGCATCTAAGATGCTTTTTAGAATTCAAGGTACCTAAGTCATTAACATGTAATGCAAAATTGCAATAATTCATTCATCTATATTTTTCCATTCCCAAAATTGCAATGGGTAATGGAAATTTTTTCTATTACCCACTACATTGTAATGGGTCATGAAATTTTCTTTCATTACACACTTCATTATAATGAGTAATGAAAAAATTTTCCATTACACACTACATTGCAATGGGTAACGAAAATGTTTTCCATTACACACTGTATTGTAATGGGTAATGGATTTTTTTTTCATTACACACTACGTTGTAATGAGTAATGAAAAAATTTTCCATTACACACTACATTGTAATGGGTAATGAAAATATTTTCCATTACACACTACATTGTAAAGGGTAATGAAAATGTTTTCCATTACACACTACATTGTAATGGGTAATGGATTTTTTTCCATTACACACTACATTGTAATGGGTAATGGAATTTTTTTCCATTACACATTCTAAAAGTAATGAATAATGCATTACTTCAATATTACAAATTTCGTAACCCTGTCTCCCCCGACCTGTTTGAAGGGAATCGCCGTCATGTCATGAGTAAACATTCGTCCTTTTTGACGAATTCCTTTGTTAATCAATTATGGTTAACCATGACGTATAGCATAAATTATGATTGGATCTCTTACACTTTGTGATAACCTGGAGCAAAGAATCATGGTGATTGAAATATCGCGAATGACTTCCTCTTTATGTTTTCTGACAGAGGTAGCTTTGTTTTTGGGATTCCTTCATCTTTCCATCGTCGAACTTCCTTTACGGGAAAGCCATAATTAAACTGCCCATCATAGGGGAGTGTAAAAAAACTGATCATAGAGATTCGACGACCAGTGAGAAAGGAAAATTACAAAGCTACGAGCAAGTTTTTAATTTCCACGATTTTTTGTCGTAGCCGTTTTTTCAGATGCAGCATAAGCGATCATAGGGCGCGTTAATGAGGCTTCCGGAAGCGTCCGTTATTTTTAATTAGTCCAGGGTTGTATAAAGCCGCCATCGGAGAAGGGTTGGTCGTCCGAGAGAAAGAACTACGGGAGGCCGGCATAGCAACCAATAATAAACACGTGCCTCCACAGGAATTACCCCAGAGCCCCCCTCTGGCGTTTCGCACCCCCTTTTCCACCCCTCTTTTCGTTTCTCCTAAACGGTTTCCCCATTCGGTGGCGCGGATCTCGGGCGATTATTATTTACGCAGAAAATTGTGAATTCAACGTCAACGCGATAATAAACTTTTTTAATCGTTGCTCGTGGGTCAATTTCATGAGTCGTTTGGATTTTTTTCTTTCGATTCTCAATTTTTTTTTACCTCGGCTCCCGCCCTCTTTTTCTGTGGATTCCACTGTCAACAAATTGAACTTCCAAGACTCAGCCCTCGTGGCCTTTTTCAACATTCCCCTTAAGGTTCGTGATGGCACCCAATTCCGAATTGGACAGCAAGCACGACGCCAAACGTCGAGACGTCGAGGCGCATGAAACTGGTGGTGGCGTTTCTCGCATGTCAGAATAAAGACGCACGCGACGCAAATTCCCCATTGGAACACGCTTTTTCGATGCATGGGATAATCCATGTCGACTCCATCAACATTCGATCCTCCTGAATTTTTTTTCGTGATTCAATTCACCATTTTATGCTGACTTCTAGAGACCCCCAAATTTTTTTCAAATTTTTCTCATCGACACACACTGAGAAAAATAATTGTTGAATGAACTAAATCTTTAGTTGCATACGCACGACTAAATATTTATTGGGTCTAACTAAATAATTAGTTTCTTGAATAATTCTGCGTTTTAGTTGACCAAAATATGATTCAGGTAAAAAAATTTGGGTTTGTACAACTAAATATTTAGTCGTGCGTATGCGACGAAAGATTTAGTTCATTCAACCATTTTTTTTTCTCAGTGCACTCTTATTTTTAATAAAAACGATTATAAAATCTAGGAAAATTTTCAAATTAAAGTTTGATGCTAAAAATGAAAAAATAAAGCTGCAGATGCTAATCGAACCCGGCACAATTGTGAAAAAAAATCACAAAAAAAATGAGAATAAAAGTTGATCAAATTGGCCTGGAATCTCCAATGTAGTATCTACGTCTTGAGTTTGAGAAGTTGATCGATATTTCATATTGATAGGTATATATATATAACGATCGGGAACGGATGTGTGGAGTAGAAAAGTTTCCAAACTTCGTAAATAAGTAACGAAGATGCGATGCGAGCATGAGCCGAGAAATTTCACCGCAAACGACTCATTAAAACTCTCTAAACCTTTCGATCGATCGCCCACGTATCACTGACAAATTGAATTTACATTAACCCGTTAAATAATTCCAGAGAGAGAGAGAGGCGGTGAGAGAGGGGAAGATAAATAATGAGCATGAATATTAGATTTTTTCAAAATATCAACGTTTCAACAAAAAATTGCATTACATTTTCTTTCTCTACACCAAGAAAAAAAATTTATTTACTTTGAATGTATTTATTGGGCCTCTCTCCAAATAAATCGAAAAAATTGATTTGAATCAAATCTTTTTTCTAAATGCATGAATTCAGATTTTTACGATAATTATAAACAATAATCCCGATCTTATTTCCACAGAGAACCTTCCGACGAATAAAATGATCCTAATGGGACTCAGTTTGAACAAAAAATATGAATTATCATTAGAAAAAAACTAGACTAATTGAATTAGTTTAGTTATTTTGTTTTTAGTTTAGTTGGAATTAGGCTAATTCTAACCTCGTTAAAAATCATTAAATTAATCACTTCAACTTTTCTTCTGAATTGAAGACAAATACTACAATAAGAACCTTGTTTCTTCATCGGCGATTCGTAAACAAATATTTGTAGAAACGATTTCTAAAATTTAGCATTCATTTGACTAATGGCAAGGGCTCTCTTGAGAGAGTGATAAAAGAATCCTAGAATAAAAGATCCTTGAGCTTTTTTTCCTTGCTATGGCGCGCTCGGAAAAAGAGTGAAAAATAAATAAATCAATCTTTACGATCAGTCTATCGCGGTCTAAAAAGACACGGGGGTACCTGAAAGGGATTGCGGGGGGCGCCCACTTTATGACATGAACGATGTTTGCCGCAAGGATAATCCCTCGGTAATATCGAGGCTTTTCTCAAAGCCAGACATCGACGTTAAGGAGTCCAACACGACGAGTTTTCATTCTTGTTAATAATTGTCGGATATACGACGAGAAAGTTCTACATAAACGTGAATGAGAAAGCTTGTTTGAATGTCCTTATTCTTCCTGTCAGATGTCAAAGGGAGTTTATTAATTCGTTATATATATCGACTGCTCTCTCAGAGCTAATAGCGACAGGGCAAGTCATCCGCAAAGGAAATTACTCGTTCATTGTTTAACCGATGAATCGATTGTTTAATTATCGCTAGGTTCATTATTAATTAACGTGACTTTGTAACGGTATGGTTGCTACAAAGGTATTGATCGATTTCATTGAATTATCAGACCGATAAATTCATTACCCCGAGAAAAATAATTTATTTGATTTAAATAAATTTATTTACAATAAATGTTGTTATTGTTGTTGTTGTTGTTGTTGCTATTATTATTATTATTATTATTATTATTTGAATAGCGCCGAAAAGCGAGTACATTAAAAGTGTCAAGTGTAAATGTAAATTTTTCCAATTTATTTCATTATCAACTCAATAAATAGTGGTAGTAAATATTCGAATAATTATTTTTTGCTCTTAAACTGATCGATTTCGATAAAGAAATCATGTTATTCTATCATATATGTAACTTCATCATAATATTTTTTTTCATAGTTCACTATTGAAGTAATGAAAATTTTAATAAAACATAACTGTTGAAAGAAAGTTTCCTTACCAACTTTTTAATGAAATGTAAAATTTTTAATGATTTTTTAGATATTACGAAAATACATCGTTAGAAAAATTAGCAAATAAATTCCATACACTGATTATTAGTCAAATGTAATTGAGTTTTTCAAAAGATACTCTTTTTATCTATCTGTAATATATTTTTCTCAAATTATGAAAAAATTTTCACGACAATAAAAAAAAAAAGTCAATCGTTACCTTTAGTTTCTCTCTCTCACTTTTAGCAATTATCGAATGGTAAATAAGAAATGATTTTTTATTGTTATGATCGATGACTGTTTTTCTTCTTTTCTGAAATTTGGCTTCATTTTCAGCTACTGACATTAATTTATTCAATAATTTCGACATGCACATATTTATTTAGGTTTTCATCATAAACGGCCATTGCAAAAACATAGTCCCTTATTTTTTACTGGTATTCAATAATTCTTGTGGCTTGTAATAAATGGGACATTCCATTCCAAATCGGACAGTTTGAAAAACTTTTTTTTTATGTCCTCAAATTTTTTATATTTTTTAGTACCCATCAAAAGACCTTTGCTGGTAAATGTTGAGATTTTTTTGATTACTCGTTCAAAAGATCAAACAACCGCTCGTTTTTCAGTATTTTGGTCATAACTTTTTTAATAATGGTCCAAATTAAAAATTATATATATTTTTTTTAATGACCTTTTCAGAAAAAATACAACAAAAATATTCGACGTGTTTTTAAATGAGTTTTTTGAGTTTTAAACTTTATATCGCGTTGTTAAAAATGAGTGTATATTTTGATTTTTTTTTTAATTTTTTGTTTTGAATATCTATCTATTCAACAACTTTTTGGACTAGCCCGATCGTGGGATTTCCATTATTACTATTTTTTTTTCGATTTTTGAAAATAAATTTGTTTTTTTTTCTATCAATTATTATAAATATCACTTTTCGTTACTGTATAGTATTTTTTTTCATTATTTAGAATTTGTTTTGACACTTTTTTATAAAACTTTTTGAATAAATAAAAAAATTTTAGTTTTAAAAAATCGAAAAAAATAGTAGTTATGGAAATCCCACGATCGAACTAGTCCAAAAAGTTGTTGAATAGATAGATGTTTAAAACAAAAATTAAAAAAAAAATCAAAATATACACGCACTTTTAAAAACGGGATTTAAATTTTAAAACTCAAAAAACTCATTTACAAACACGTCGAATATTTTTGTTGTATTTTTTTTCTGAAAAAGCCTTAAAAAAAAAAAACATAAAAAAAAACTTTCAATTTGGACCATTATTAAGAAGGTTCTATCGCCATAATCATAATAGTATAAACAAAGTAACGGCAAAATCATCAGGTACAATTTTTCCAAAATAATTTTTTGAAATTTTGCGTGAATCTTCTTCAGCGCGGTATTATAATGTGTAAAAAATTTGAGAAGGTTTCATCTTTTGGTAATCGAAATATTCAGTGTT
This sequence comes from Alloplasta piceator, assembly GCA_946863875.1. Taxonomy (NCBI): domain Eukaryota; kingdom Metazoa; phylum Arthropoda; class Insecta; order Hymenoptera; family Ichneumonidae; genus Alloplasta; species Alloplasta piceator. Next base: position 1,909,267 of record OX333079.1, on the reverse strand, counting down.
AAAAATCGCAACTTTAACGTAAGGTCTTATGGGAAGTTACGAAAAAAGACGATATTTTACAACAAATAACTCGATTTCTGGACGTTTGAACTTTCTCAAATTTTACCCACAGTTGAGTATGATTGTTAAGAAGGTTCATACGAATTTTAAACAATTAAACTGGGAATTTATCTAACGCATGAGAAACGATAGAACCTCCTTAAAGAACTTATGACCAAAATACCGAAAAAGAGCGGTTTCTTTGTTAATTTAATATCTTTTGAACGGGTAATTAAAAAAATCTCAAAATTTACCAGCAAGGGTCTTTTGATGAGTACTAAAAAATATAAAAAATTTGAGGAAATAAAGAAAAAAAGTTTTTCAAACTGTCCGATTTGGGATGGAACGCTCCAAATATAATGTATAATTAATAGCTAATTAGGACGACGTTCGAATGAATTATAATTTATCTTGAATAAATTTAATTGAACTAAATGATTCGTGTCTCTCGGTGTGAGCTTATGAAACGTAAGTGCGAAGAGAGAGCGAGAGAGAATTTGTTAAACGTGGAAGTTTTTGCTGGCGTATCTGCCATCAGCAGACTTTGAAAGTCTCGACAATCGGTTTGCAACGAGGTCCAACAGACTGGGCCGGTATTACGGCGAGATCACGCAATTTTCTTCGACGGTGTACGTCTGCAGTGTGCGTGCGAGTATATTTTCGCGAGAGAAAGTACATAACGGCCTTTGAGGAGGGGATCTCAAGAATGGCGGTACAGAACCGCGACCGAGAGTCATAATATACCTTTCAATGACCGTAACTCCGGTCTGTCGATGAGAGAGGGAAAAAAAAACAACAACGATATTGCGCAAACTACCATTTCCACGTTTTCACATTCTCAAATGCAATTATACGTTGCATGTATGGGGCATTCTCTGCTGTAAAACGGCCGCGACAAATTAACAATTTGCCGCTTGAAAAATTGAAAATGGCGGCAATTTATTTCCAGATTTTCGACGCAATCAATCTCGCAAATTGGGACACTTTCTTCGCGAGTTTTTGTCGAATTAAGAGGAAGTGGATAAGAAAAATTCCGATTGACCATTGACCCAGTTCTCCGGTGACTTTTTCTCATCGACCTTTGCAAAGGGTTAAAGGGGAACAAAAGGGTCGTGGAAATAAAAAAATTTGAAAAAAAACAGGAGGTTAGGGAGGATGGAGGAAACGTGCTCGCAAAATGGCGTTTTCCAGAGCGAGATTTTTCTTATCAAGAGCGTTTCACGCGAGAGGATCGTAATCCTTGGAATGCTCGTTACCGACGAGGAACGCCCGTTGTGGGTGTATATCTGGGTTGACGCAATATTGCGACGACATCTATATATGTGGATATGTATGGCCAATTCCGACGTTTCTCGGGGAGCGCGCAAAAACTACCCTCTTACAGTGAAACCCGGTTCCCAGCAGTAATATTTCCTTAGGTCAGCTGTTTTCACTCACTCGCTCATGTATATTGCATGAAAAAGCACGTTTTATGAAAAAATATTCTTTTGTAACTTAAACCAGGATAATATGTTTTTTTTATCAATAACTATCTTTAAAATTTATTTTTTTCACCTTTTCTCATGAATAAATTTTTATCCGACAAAATTTCTACGTGGTTTGTAATCAGCGGTAAATTTCCCGTAAAGATGTGATTCTTAAATGCGAAAAAACAGAATTTTTTTTAAGTTCACTTTTGACCAACTTTTCAGAAAACTCCACAATAACGAAATTTCAAGTGCTCATAACTTTACTTTGGCTTAACTTATTTTGAAATTTTTTTTTCGTACGTAATTATTATCACTAAACTTAGAAAATGCTGTTTGGTTCATGCTGATAACTAAATTTTTGTACGAATGAGAGCAGTTTAAAAATCATCGAAAAAAATGGAAAGGGGTATGCCTCAAAAAATTTGCAAAAATTGATGATCGAATTTTAAAAATCTGCCAAAAATTGAAAAATGGTCTGAACCGGATGATCCAAGCGGGATTTTGAAGCTTCAACGATCACGAAGAGAATGAGCTCAAGTTGAAGTCGAAACCTTGCCTAGAAAATAAATTACAGTCATTTTAGTGAACCATTTTAATTTTGACCAGAGTGCAAAAAAAAAATGTTTTTAATTTTTTTTTTTCGGGCCCTAAACCGATGTTTTTTGTCCCTCTGAACACGAATCTACCAATAGTTTTCTCAAAAAATCAAAATTTTCATGAATTTTCATCAACAACATTTTTCTTCAATTTTAGCCCTATTCTCAGAAACCTCGAAATTACGAAATTTCAAGTGCTCATAACTTTCTTCGGTTCGATTCCAAATTTTTTTTTCCGTACATAAAGGCTGTCACTAAACTTAGAGAATGGCGTTTGGTTCATTTCGATAATTTAATTTTTGTAGTCATGAAAACACTTTGAAAATCGCCGCAAAAAATTGCAAAAATAGATGGTCGAACTTTAAAAATCTGTCAATAATCGAAAAATGATCGAAATTGGATGAACCAAACGGGGTTTTGAAGCTTCAACTATCAGGAAGAGAATAAGACATTGGAAGAGTCAAAATTTTATCTAGAAAATAAATCACGGTCATTTTTGTAATCAGATTCAATTTTGGTAAAAATGCAAAAAACGATTTATCAATTTATTTTTTTTAAACCTTATGTCGATGTATTTTTCCAGCCTGAACATGAATCTACCAATAGTTTTCTCGAAAAATCAAAATTTTGATGAGTTTTCACCAAAAACATTATTTAAAGTTTTTTTTTCGCTTTCTCTGGAGAACAAATTTATTTGTTCGAGAGTATATTTGGTTTTTTTTCTCAACGAAGCCTAAAAAATGTAGAATAATGGGAGAAAATTCATTTTTCCTTGCTTGAAAATATCAATTTTTCCAGACTCTGTAAACTAAGAACTATTTTTCTAATCTCCCTTTTTTTATCAATTATATAAAAACGTGAAAATAGCAAATGGATCACATTTTTCACGTTGCGTAACTCTCTGATAATCGGTGGAATCGGCCATATATATATATTTACCGATAAAACGTGGAGGAAGGGTTTGATGCTACAATAAGGAATAGATAGAGATGGAAAGAGAGAGAGAGAGAGAGAGAGAGAGAGAGAGGGGGGGGGGGAGGGAGAGAGAGAGAGGGAGGGAGAAGAAGCACGCATATGAAGTCGAGGAAGAAGGCCGACGAAGATGATGCGATTCCATAGCGTCGTTTCGCTCCAGCTCAACAAAACGGTCACCGCCGCCACGTTCCCGTTTCTCTGCATGCTTTTTGCTCTCTTTCTCTCTCTTTTTCTTTCAGCCCTTATCTGAGATCTGAAAATCGTTGAGAACGTTCTCGATACACGCTGAAACAAATTCCCGATAACAGAGAGCCGCCTTCATAAAATCAGTGAATAAAAACGTGTAGAAATGATGAAAAAAGAAATAATCGTTTTACTCAAATAATTAAGGCGATTTACCTAATCGTAAAAATCAAGAAATCACTCTTTTTCAAAACGATATCTTTCAAAGGTGTTATCAAATTTTTATACAAATTATCATCACGATTTTTAACCCGATGATGAGGTTATCGTTCTTTTCGGCACCTTATCAGGTTATCGAAGGTCGCTGAAGACCCGAAATTTAAACAACTATTTTATTTTTCGTCATAAACACGATAACCCACGATAACCGAATCAGGTTAAAAAAGATCGATAAAGATGCAAATCAATTTTCATTTATCGGGGGAAGGAAATGAAATAATGAAAATTGTTGGTCAATCGTATTGGCAATGAGTGTCGATTTATAAAAAAATTTCGACCCTCGTGATCTCGTTCGATTTGACCGATCATTAAACTTTGCGAAAAACACTCGCGTCAACGAATCTAATCGCGCCTATGAATATCAATCTATATAGAAACATACGTATATGGGTCATTGAGGTCGAATCGACCTCATGTAATTCCATGTCAAATCGACCGAGAGTTGGAATTTGGAATCGACACCCTTCAATTTCGATGAAATTTGGTCAGAAGTTTTCGTTTTTAATAAAACGAAGTTCTACCAAAGGAAAAAAATTAAAATTTTTTTTTTCGAAAGTTATGCAAGATTCAAAATTTCATAATTTTTTAAATCTTTCAAGTTTATTTTTTAAATATCTCGAAAACTATTATAGTTGCGAACAAATCGTTCTGGGTTCGTCTTGAAGAGTATACTCGTGGCTACGAAAAAAAAAATATATATTCTGAAATTTTTTTTTGAAAAATGATGAATTTGGCGAATTCTGAATTTTTAAAAATCGTGTAAATTCACGATCAACTTTAAATTTTTTGTTCAATTTTTTAAATATAATACCTTGTTCTGATCTTAAAAGATCCTGAAATTTTCAGAAAGGTGTTTTTTAAAAAATATGAATTTTTGAATTTTGTAAAATCGTTTAAATTCACGAACGGTTCAATTTTTTGTATATGATACTTTGTACTGATCTTAAAAGGTTCTGAAATTTCCATGAGCTTTTAAGATCATTCCAAGGTATTATATTTAAAAAATTGAACGAAAAATTTAATGTTGAAAGTGGATTTTCGAGATGATTAAAAAATAAACTTGAAAGATTTAAAAAATTGTGAAATTCTGAATCTTGCGTAAGTTTCGAAAAAAAATAATTTTTTTCCTGTGGCAGAACTTTGTCTTATTAAAAACAAAACGTCTGATGAAATTTCATCGAAATTAAAAGGGGTCGACTCCGACTCTTGGTCAATTTGACATGGAATGACGCATACATATATATGTATGTCTGTAAACCGATTGCTATTATCGACAATATAGGCTAGAAGCACGGGAATTGCGTGTAACGTGTGTAAGAGGCGAAAGCGAAACGACGCAGAATTTACTCTCGCGAAACCGGAAGTCCGGCTCTCGGGGTTGAGCACCTCGTTGACGCGATGGTCAACAACGGATCGCTGATGCCCGCGCAACGGGATTAAATTCATAAACCTAAGCCAAGTGCCTTATGACGGGGCGTCACCGAGTTACGTCTATTCATAGAATTTGCCCACGATTCAAGCCTCCGACTAGTGTGCAGCTGCGACCACAAAGTAGCTCGTATAAATCGAATATCTAAGCGGCACAGAGCGGTCAACGATCGTCATTGACATTACAAATATTCCTAAATTCCGCCCTTTTGATAATTAAACGCTGATTTAGAGACCATTTACCTCAAACTAATCTCTTCCTCTGTTAGTCGCGCGCTAATCTATCGCGTGGAAACGCAAGATTTCTCGTGCCACTAAATCTTCGAGATATCATCGCGTTTTACTTCCGCGTTCTTCCGATTCCGGTGACTCATATATTATCACAATCTCCCTCCCGTTATATTATGAATATCATCGCGCGATGCTCGGTTCTACGATCATTTCTTTGGAATTTAATGAAGATATTTTAACAATTCATAAATTCGAATCCTTGAATTTTTCAAGACATGGCCGAAAAAGTAGCGCGATTGATATTTTTCAAAACCATGAAATAGTCAATTTCTACGATCCTGAAGTTTGCATCGTTGTAACGCAGCCGCCATTGTCAATTTATCAATAGAATTCAATTCTTCCTAAGATATTTTTTAATTGTAAATCATTAAAATTTGTACATATTTGTAGCTTTATTAAGAAATTAGGATTTTAAATGCATAAACTAAACTTAAATCTCACTAAAAATGAATTTAAAAAATCTATTTTCGTTGCATTGCCAAACTTCATCGTTCAATTTTTCCGGATTTTTTTTTTTTTATTCTTGATTTTTGAAGAGCTATCAGATCAAAGTACTCCAGAATTGGCTGATTTTTAGATATGTAAGATCCGAACAAAATTATGTACCATGAAGATTCACTAAAACTTTAATTTTCTACCGAGAGAAATACAATTTTTCCACGAGGCTTATTCCATACTTTTCAACAGCTTACATCGTTTTCGCTACGAGTGCTTTTGCTCTCTTCGTCTTCAGCTTTGTCACTTGTCTCACTCTCTCTCTCTCTTTTTCGCTCTTATTATTATTCCATCTTCATCTTCTGGAGGAAAGGAAAGCCCGAATGGCAAAGTTGCATGTACATTACAAATCTACATCTTTCTGTGTATACATAAAAACCGTGAAGGAAAAGCAGAGTCAAGGATGGCAAAAGAAACGACAATCTCTAAGAGGGAGAGAGAGAGAGAGTAAAAAAAGGTTAAGAGATTAGAGAGAGGAAAAAAATACAGAAAGAAGGAGAGAGAAATAGGTGAACCTGCGAGAGAAACTCGCTGAGTGGATGATTAATGCCGGGCAAACTTATCGTCGCGAAAATTCTTTTTTTTCTTCTCTCTCTCTCTCTCTCTCTCTCTCTCTCTCTCTCTTTTCTGTATGCAATTTGCAACGTCGTTGGAGTTCTTGCGCTACTTTTTATGCGAAATGGCTTTTGTAGCGTCATCCGAAGGTTTTCGTCCTTTTTTATAATTTCTCCTTCTCTCTCTTTTCTTCAGTGCTTTCCATTTTCGTTCTGTAATATTGAAACAACAAATAAATCACTGAATCATAACAAGGATATTTGAGACTCGACGAATTATTCGATGCGAAATTATTAATATTTTTGCATGAAATTTGTAAAATATTTTCTTCATATGTTCGTGAAAAATATGTTCGTAAAGCTTAAAGTTAACAAAAATTAGCGCTCCTTTTTTGTTTACATAGTTAGATGCATCGTTCGGGTCCCTGAATTTTGGGCTATTTTTGAGCTCTCAAATACCATTGAAAAAAAAATTGTTAGCTTTTTTTCGAAGAAAATCGAATTTTTAATGTCGTGTTGACATAGCTTGAAGTTAACAAAAATTAACGCTACTTTTTTGTTTCCATAGTTAGACGCATCGTTCGAGTCCCTGAATTTTGGGCTATTTTTGAGCTTTCGAATACCGTTGAAAAAAAATTCTTAGCTTTTTTTCGAAGAAAATCGAATTTTCAATGTCGTCTTGCTACCTTGAAGTTAACAAAAATTAGTGCTTCTTTTTTGTTTCCATAGTTAGACGCATCGTTCAGATCCCTGAATTTTGAGCTTATTTTGAGCTCTCAAATACTATTCAGAAAAAAATTCTTAGCTCTTTTTGTTTCGAAAAAAATCGAATTTTTAATGTCGTGTTGCTAGCTTAACGTAATTAATGGACGCCCCTTGATTCATGTTTAATTCATGCCCTTCATATAAATAGTAATGTGTGATAAATTTTTACGATTACAAATACCTTGAATTATCAAATATCAGAAAATCTGAATGAAATTGAAATTTTTCGCAATTCTTATTTTTCATATTAAAAAAAAATCCGAATGTATTGCCATATGTCCGCAATATATTAATTAGCGTTTACTCTGAAAATAATTAATAATAATAGTAAAATTATTTCATAATTACGTGAAAAAATGGCACAAACTCGATTAAATCTGTGAATCAAGATGAATTATCACGACGTTGGTTGGACGGGCGAGTAAAATGAATGGTGCGCGAGAGAATTTGGTTAATCAACGTGGCGTTCGATGGTGAACCAGGTGGCGCATTCGAGAGTGATGCACACGTGCACATATATAAATATATGGGTTATTTCAAGTCAACTGGACCGATTTCAATCCTCACGCACTACAAGTGGCACATCTACGACTCTACCATTTATTTATTTATTTATTTATTTATTTATTTATTTATTTATTTATTTATTTATTTATTTATTTATTTATTTATTTATTTATTTATTTATTTATTTATTTATTTATTTATTTATTTATTATTAACCCCAACAAATAACGAGTCTACCATAGATTTCGAGTCTCCGGTTCTTTATTCCTGCGATCCCTAACTTATCGACCGCCGGGCGACGATGTTTTTTTCTTCTTGGGCGCGGGCTCTAACGTCGATAAATGACCGACCGGAGACTCGTAATCACAGTTCAATGTCTCGTCAAATTTTTCATAAAACTACAGGTTTTTGTGGATTTTTGCCGATTTTGAGTTTGCAGAATTTTTTCAACAGAATACGAGTGCCGATAGAATAATCGAAATTATATTTAAATGACTATTTAGCTCCCGTATGATCCTAGAAATAATTTTTAATCAAATTCGAGAGTGATTCTGACTCGGAAAAGCCCATACACGCGTCACGAGGCACCTGCAGATTCACGTGAATGCCCTTAATCATTATTCTCCGACAATAAACCTCCCCTGTGGTGAAACGTGGCCCACACACGCTCGTATAATGACATCGAATTATTATTTCTATGTGACGCACATTAATCGAATCAACACGACGGAAATTAAACACTCGTCTCCGTCTGCGCTCGGCCATTTCCTGACGACATTCTCGATTATATATTTCTCAAAAAATCGCCATTTATCCGCGAAAAATATATTCCTTCTATCCCGCAAAATTAAGTTGCACACCCAGAAAAAAGATCTAGTCGTACACTGAGAAAAAAAAATGTTTGAATCAACTAAATCTGTTATTCGTTTGGACGTATTGAATAACAGATTTAGTTGATTCAAACATTTTTTTTTCTCAGTGTAGTTACTATAATCGTTTATTTGATTATTTTTTAGTTACTTTAAAGAAAATTTTCTTTCCATACAATTTTGGGCGATATTTACTTCCACTATATTTATTTATTTGAATTCCCTGTCGTCGAGAAACAGGCGGTGAAGGAAACTTCTATTCGTTGTTACTAAATACCTATTCACCCGTAATCTCATCCGATCATATCTGCAGATTTGTCAGTACCCCAAAAATCCCCCAGGTGGCTTCCTCTCGCACAAGCGAACCTGCCTCTCGACGCCTATATCCTTTCCAAGCTCGTCTAAGTTTGATATCCTTATTTTTCTGTATGGATATCAAATACATTGAACATTCCGGCAAAACGCAAGATGGTCGAATCCCCGAAAAGGATTCCCATAAAAAAAGGTCTTTTTTCAATTACCTTCTGTTAAAGAAAAGACAAAGCTTTACGAAATTGTAGACTTCGCTATACATTCAAAGATTGAAATGTTCAAAAATATATATTGTGTAAATATTTTTAAAAAAATTATGTAAATAAAAATTTATTAGATCGCAATATATTTTCCTAATAGGTCATCCAAAAAAAAAAAATTTCGTTGACATGAATAGAGTTGTATTAGGCCGGCCTACAACTAAAAAAATTTATTTGGCTTGACTAGGATTTAGTTAAATGTACTAGATCTTTTTCTGGGTGAAATTAACGTCTTGAAAGAGGGATAAAAGGTACAGACAAAGAAAAAAATAAGAAAATAACATTCGTCCATAAATATTTCTTCTTTGTACGCCTTGTACACTTACTTTTGGTCCTTTGTCTCCCTCTTTCACCTCGTCGGATTATTTTAGTGTATTCACTTTGTGTTCAACCCTGAAAATTGCCGTTCTTTTCTATCTCTCTCTCGCTCTCGCATAATCTGCGTGTAACACGTTTTTGTTTTTGTTATTTTTTTTTCATTTTTGCGTATGCAATGGCGAGGCAAGATAACCGTCACGAGAGTGAAGTAAAAAAAAAGTCAACGCTCATCGCATTCGGCAACGGCGTCTTTGTTCTCGCGAATAATCGTGTTGTCTCTCTCCTCCATCCCTCCTCTTTGTCTTTTTTTTCACACTTCCGACTTCCTCCAGCGCGGCATTCTATCGCGCGAGCACCTGAAAAATTTACGCGGCGCAGAAATAACCGCTGCTCGCGCGAGCGTGAAAGGAAATAAGGGTTGAATGAAAAACCTCGCGATAAAGAAGAAGAGAGAGGAAACGAAAGAGACGAGAGCGGGCGAGAGTTAAAAAAGTTTTGCAACCTCGGGCGGAAAAGAACTGCCGAAGAATACTATCATTGTTGTTCCTCTTTGGCATTTTGTATATATTATTTCAGTTCAGTCGTCTTGTGGCACGGTATAATTAACTACCCTTCGTTGAGATATACACTGTCGTCCAAAAGTTGGGAAAAACTCGCCCCGATTCCGCGCCGCACAAAAAGTTTCACTGCTCTTCTAAAAATGAAGATATTTCAATTCAACAAGCGGCGTTTCAAGGGGAACATATTCAGTATCATTTCGCTTTTTCCAAACATTTTTTTCGATTTTTTTTTAACCCGGTACGTCCTTTGAAACATGGTCGTCTTGTGGCTTTTTTTTTTTCGGCGATAAAATTTTGGCCCACGACCCATGAATTTTTTTAAAACCATTTTCCGCATGAGAAACTTATGGAGGGGAGTGTAAGCTTCAATTTCGTTTTTTAAAAAGTTTCGTACGATTTTTTTTCGCAAAAATATTCAATTTTTTGCAAATAACGACCATATTTATCAAATGTAGCGTAACTCTAAAACTACTGGTTTTTGGTGAAATCATTAAGAGGATAAAAAGTTGCGTATAATTATTCTGGATTCAATGACATTTTTTCAAACTTTTTTTCAAATTTTTTTTTCAATTTTTCCTGTCAAGGACATATTTTTTTATCTTACAAATAAACAATCGGGTCTTTTACCTCATCTACACGAGTTTTTCGATGACAAAGCCGTGTAGATAAGGTTTTTCAATGAAAAAGCCGTGTAGATGAGGTTTCAGATAAAAAAATATCTCGTTGCGTTAGCAGGAAAAATTTACGAAAAAAAATTTTTGAAAAAAAATTCTGAAAAAATTTCATTGAATCCAAAATGTTTGTATGCAACTTTTTACTATCTTATTAGTGATTGCACGAAAACCCAGTAGTTTTAGAGTTACGCTACATTTCATAAATATGGTCGTTCTTCACGAAAAATTAAATATTCTTGCGAAAAAAAAATCGTACAAAACTTTTTTAAAAACGAAATTAAAGCTTATACTCCCCCCCCCCACACGTTTTTTACACGAAAAACAGTAAACAAAAATTTACATAGATCATCCACCAAAATTCCAACGCCAAAAAAAAACCAAAAACGACCATGTTTCAGACAGCGTACCGAGTGAAAAAAAAACGAAATTTTTTTTGGAAAAAGTGAAATGAAGCTGAATATGTCTCCTTTGAAACGCCGCTTGTTGAATTGAAATATCTTCATTTTTAAAAAGACAGTGAAAATTTTTATGCCCCGCGGAATAAGGGCGAGTGTTTTCAAACTCTTGGACAACAGTGTAAACTTTTTGAAAATCCTGATTTTCTCTCCGAATAACGCAATTCGCGACGTTCTCGTGTACGTACAACTTTTGAGACAATCGAATTTCGAAGCTGGACATGAATTATGAAATATGGATTATGAACACAGAGCACGGATCACAAAGCATGAAAAATAATCTACAATGAAAAAAATAATCTATAACTAAACAATAATCTATAATAACGTATAAAAGATAAATTACACAAACATACATGTAAAACATCACTTGCAAGCGTTCGTGAATGAATCCTAAAAAATGTGACAAATTCCTCAATCTCTCGCGGATGTTAATTTTATTTTGCCTGATACGTCACTCTCGATCTTTCCGTGAGGAAGGAATGACGCGTTTCCGGCTGGATCCTCGCCGATGACGTTGCGACAGGCGCAAAACGAGTTTGCGCCTTTCGAGGCGTCAGAAGCCACATACATATAGAGCCCTCATCTCCCGCTCTCGAGAATGTTACTTAAGTAAAGCCCTCGCGCGCGTTTCCTAATCCCCTTTTTCAGCGCCTTCGCTCCTGTTCGTACGAGCTCTTCCCATCAGACTCTGCACCATATCCGATTCTCTCTCACTCTCTCTTACGTTAATTTCACGATGAATCCCAATGCCACGTATCCTTTCTCTCGTGTAAACTGTACACGGAAGTCGGAGTTGTCGCGAGGCGCTTTATCAAAGTTCGCGAAATGTTTCTGTCGGGGCTGAAAGGCTCACGATGAGGCAAATGGCTGAACTTTAACTTCGAAAATTGCATTTACCGCACGATCGCATTAACCATCTCGAACGTGCGCGCCTTTTTTTCGCTGGGCTTTGTCACTCGAAATTTGCGAACTACTTCAACATTTCGAAATTGATTCGATGAAGTTCAGACGGTTTGTTTTTGAGGGTTAGAATTTTCATTTGAATCTTTCATTTGAGGATGAAAATTACACAAATTTTCATTAAACAAATAATATCGATGAATATCAATTTTTTATGGACCGAAATCTTTTTCTATGGTATACAGAAAAATATTCAGCCGCGTAATTTAGATATAGAGAAAGTGGAAGCAAAATGGACATCATAAAAAATTATTTGAAAAAATAAAAAATTCACAAAATTAGAAAATGAGGGAATTATCAATAATAGAATTACACGAATTTTCATTGAACAAATAATATCGATGAATATCGATTTTTCATGGACCGAAATCTTCTTCCATGATGTACAAAAAATATTCAGCAGCGTAATTTAGATATAGGGGAAGTGGGATCAAAATGGACACCATAAAAGATTATTGAACAAAATTAAAAATTAAAGAAATTAGAAAATGAGGGAATTTTCAATAATAAAATTACACAAATTTTCACGACACAAATAATATATATGAACATCGATTTTTTATGGTTCGAAATCTTTTTGTATGGTGTACAGAAAAATAGTCAGCAGCGTAGTTTAGATATAAGAGAAGTGGGAGCAAAATGGACACCATAAAAATGTATCGAAAAAAATTAAAAAAATTAGAAAATGAGGGTATTATCTGTAATAAAATTACACAAATTTTCATTAAACAAATAATATCTACACTGAGAAAAAAATATGTTGGAATGAACTAAATATTCGTTTGGGTGTATTGAATGATAGATTTAGTTCATTCCAACATTTTTTTTCTCAGTGTATGAACATCGATTTTTTATGGACCGAAATCTTTTCTTATGGTGTACAGAAAAATATTCAGCAGCGTAATTTATCGGGAAGTGAGAACAAAATGGACACCATAAAAATTATCGAAAAAAATGAAAAATTCAAAAAATTAGAAAACGAGGGAATCATCAATAATAAAATTACACAAATTTTCATTGAACAAATAATATCTATGAATATCGATTTTTTATGGACCGAAATCTTTTTCTATGGTGTACAGAAAAATATTCAGCAGCTTAATTTAGATATAGGGAAAGTGGGAGCAAATTGAACACCATAAAAAATTATTGAAAAAAATTCAAAATTCAAAAAATTAGAAAATGAGGGAATTATTAATAATAAAATTACCCAAATTTTCATTGAACGAATAATATCTATGAATATCGATTTTTCATGGACCGAAATCTTTTTCTACGGTGTACAAAAAAATATTCAACAGCTTAATTTAGATATAGGGGAAGTGGGAGCAAAATGGACACCAAATTATCGAAAAAAATCAAAAATTCCAAAAATTATACAATAAGGCAATTATCAATATAATGGTCCCCCCTCCCCCTCCCCTTAATATTTGCTTGTTAATGAATAGACTTTTTGGAGCTGAATGTTAATCGAGTTTAAATTTTCGTCGAGATAGAAAGTATCGGAAATTCAATGAGTCTGTGAACGATAAAATGAATGGGAAAGAGTGACTCCACGGCGATTTTGCACGTGTGCAACGGTGTGACGTCATCGACGCGTTGCATTAAACGCTCTCACTCTCGAGATGCACGAGCCGTGCAACTCGCAGCGCGCGGTCCATATAACACGCGATTCACTCTACGTCCGCCTCGTTCTTTCCATCTTTGGAATTTGTCTCGCGGACCCCGAAGAATTGCAGCGAAAACACCGAGCGCGGCCGTCTCAACGTGGCCGCCGCTGTCGTTCTCGTTTTTTTCGTTCTCGTTAAATGACGACGCGACATACACATATTTTCCAACGAATCGAGAAACTGAGACGCGAAGCTCAGCGATGCAAATTTTGCGAAATCAGGATCAATTACAGATGCATTTATTTTGATTTATCATCATTCATTGTCATTCATCATTAGGATCAATGCTACTCTGAGGAAAATCCAATAAAGCAATTATATTCTGTGTCCGCTTGTTTTTTTTTACTTTCACGATTTTTGTAAATTTCTGACGTTTAAAATTTTATTTTAGTTTTGCATGGAAAAAAAAATTATGTGAAAATGAAGAAAAACATTAGTTTCTTTGTGAACAATTTTTTTTTCTAATGTCAAAATATGAGTAGTAAAAAATTCCAAAAGTTTTGAAAAGATTCGTTTTTTATGAGCTGAGAAAAAATATTGGAAAAATTTAATTTCTTAGTTCATTGCCTTAGCATTCTAATTTAGAAGCACCCCCTTCAATGACTCAATTTTTGTCTATGGACTATATTTTTCCTCCCTCAAGTCCCTCCACTGATCATTATTGCAATTTGTCATTGTACTTTCAAAAACTTTCATGAACTTTACCTTTTGAAAACAATTCAAATTGGTCCATTAATCGTCACGTTATTCTTCATGGTCTGAATTTAATTTCATCCCGGTGTTGGTACTTTGGTGAAAGTGTTTACCGCATTTCCGGGCGTGATACATTGCTTATTCGAACGAGGGATCCAAAATGAAAGTGAAAAAAAAACGTGGTCCATTTATTCTTTAATTTAAAAAAAATCCCATTCGTATATGTTCCATTTTTGAAAAAAATTAAATTAAAAAAGTTAAACAAAATATTGTTTTAAATAAATTAATTTATTATTCCGTTAAAAATGTGTTCCATTTATTTTTTAATTTTTAAAAAATTCCATTCGTTCGTGTTCCATCTAGTAAAGAATTTTTTTAAAAATTAAATAAAAAATTAATGTAAAAAAATTAAAATTATTATTCCGTTAAAAACGTGTTTCATTTATTTTTTAATTAAAAAAAAAACCCGTTTGTTCGTGTTCCATTTATGAGGAGTTCATTTTCAACCGGGCCACTTTTTTTCTCACCCTCTCCAATTTTTTTCAAAATCTGCCAGTTTGAAATATTAGTGAAAAGGAACGTCTGTGATTTTTTTGAGATTTTTTTAGGCGTCCGTTCAGGATTTCCAATTTTTCATTACGAACACTGTATCTCAAAAAATATTCATAAAACAAAAAAAACATAAGAATAAAAACTTTTTTATTTTTTCCACTTTATCGAAAAAAATTAAAATCATAATTTTTCTACATTGAGAAAATGGAAATTTGGCAAAAAAATGAGAATAAAATTTTTTTAAACCTAATAACACACTTTCAATTTCGGTACAAATTTTACAGGATGTCTGTCATTGGGTAAAGAGTCTGCGAAAAATAATTCAGAATGGCCTCTACAATGGTTACGATGAAAAAAAATAAAAACCTTGCGAAATCTATATGCGGTTATGAGATTTCGCAAGGTTTTTATTTTTTCTCATCGTAACCATTGCAGATGCCATTCTGAAAATATTTTCGCACTCTTTACCCAAAGACAGACATTCTGTAAAATTTTTACCGAAATCGGACGTGTGTTATTAGGTTTAAAAAAAATGTATTCTCATTTTTTTGCCAAATTTCAATTTTCTCAATACAGAAAAATTATGATTTTAATTTTTTTCGATAAAGTGGAAAAAATAAATAAGTTTTAATTCTTATGTTTTTTTTTTTTGTTTTATGAATATTTTTTGAGATACAGTGTTCTTAATGAAAAATTGGAAATTCTGAACGGACGCCTGAAAAAATCTTAAAAAAATCACAGACGTTCCTTTTGACTAATATTTCAAACTGGCAGATTTTGAAAAAAATTGGAGAGGGTGAAAAAAAAAGTGGCCGGGTTGAAAAAGAACTCCTCTTATATAAAAAATTGAATTAAAAAAATTAAATTAAAAAAATTAATTAAATAAATTAAATTTGTTATTCCGTTAAAAACGTGTTCCATTTATTTTAAAATTTAAAAAATATCTCACTCGTTCGTTCGTTAAAATATGAAAATTCCCATGAGAAAAATTATAAAATTATAATTTTTAAAAATCATTCAAAGTTTATTTGAACGAAATCAATCTTCTTTCTGGGTTTAACTATGAGGAATCATCGTCGCCCCGACAAACGAAGTTCAGAGGGATATGAGGAACTCCAAGAACGTTAATAGTCTTCGACTCGAGTGCCTCGCGGCATCCACGAGAGAGAACCTTGCACGGGAGATTTCCTTCAAGGCTTTTCCCCGCGAGGATGGTTCTTTAAGGTCGATTCTTCGATACACACGCATCGATGATCCATACGCATGCCCCATTACGTGATTTCACACGATCGTTAAGTGCGAAGATCGGAAAATTTTCCTCGACAGAATAGCGATAATTCCCCGTGAGATGCAATGACGATATTTAGCCAGAGAGCAATCTTTCTGTCAATTTGCCGATGTTTCATCGCTAAGTGCTGAACATACTGACACGATTTTTCATGGTCGATCGTCGAGGCGATCGGAAACCAAACGGTATTCGTGCCAAAACGATGACACAGAAGAGAAGTATAAATTTATTCGAATTCTAAATTCTCTGTCTACTTGACTTGAAAAATGGTCAAAATTTTTGGGAACTTGGAAAAATCATTTCAAAACGATTTTTCAAATTTATCATAATAAAAAAAAGGTGTATTTGGCTGAAATAAATTTTTCCAATTCACTCGAATATCGGCCTAATAAATAGACCTTAAATTTATTAAACCTAAATAAATCGACTGATTTTTGTATTTTTCATAGAATTTACGAAATTAGGGTTTCGATTGTCATTGTTGCACAGGCTTGAATGGAAATAAGGACGATTCGGTAGATTCGATAGAAACGCCGTCACCGTTCTATTTAAGTCCTTGTGTTCGGGTAACCTGATTCGATTAGATCAACAACGAAGGTGGAAATATACGAGTTGAGGTGGCGAAACGATTTTACTGCAAAAGCCAACGTTGTTCCTCGCTGGTTATACACGAGCAGACTTGTAATTATTGGCTCGTCATTCAAAAGTGCACGCAGTACGTTTATAGATTGCCCGTTTATCTCGCAAATAACTGCATTTTATCCTAAAAAGGATGTGCATGCGCGTACGAGACTCTGATAGACCGAATTACTCGCAAAAATGTGCACTCCTTCATTTCCTGTTTTTTAAAATTATTTTTACAATTTGTTTTTAGATTTGGACTCTATTTTGAAAACAACTGTTTTTCGCCTTTTTCCCCTCTCTTCAGGTGCATTTTTTCAATACATTTTAACGATTGGATTCGTAAAGGGGAAAGCTTTAGCTTCAATTTCCGTTTTTTTTTAACTCTGAGCGATTTTTTGTTTCCAAAGTTATTCTGTTTTTTGTGAAAAAAGAGGAAATTTGAAGAACCCCGTATAACACGAAAACAAAGGGGATTCATGAAAAACTTCAAGATCGCAAAAAGTTGCCTCTGTTTTCGTTGAGTTCAGAAGAATTTTTTCAGATTTTTTGTTCTAAATTTTTTTTCTTATTTTCTGGGTCGAAGCTTTGATCATTTAATTACCATAACTCGAGGACCATGGGATTATTGATAAAATTTCAAGAGGGAAAAATACTTTATTTTACCATTTTTAACACATTGGATTTTTTTTCAAATTTTTTACCCTAATTTTTTTTCTGCCTCAACATGAGAAAGTTTTTTATTTTTCAATCTGAAAAAATTCCTCTGAACTCAACGAAAATAAATGCAACTTTTTGCTATCCTGAAGTTTTTCATGAATCCTTTTTGTTTTCGTCTTATACGGAATTTTTCAAATTTCCTCTTTTTTCATAAAAAACGGAATAATTTGGAAAACAATTGCTCAAAGTTTTAAAAGAAAGGAAATTGAAGCTCAAGCTTTCCCCTTTATGAATCCAATCGTAAAAATGTATATCAAAAATTTCCTTTGGAAGATGGATGCGCCCGAGGAGAGGAGGAAAAAATGCGAACAGCAGTTGTTTTCAAAATAGAGTCCAAATGTTAAAACAAATTGTAAAAATAATTTTAAAAACGGGAAATGAAGCCGAATTCTTCCCCTTCAAGGTTGTTTAGAAGCAAATCACGTTCAATGAGAAAATTCTGAAAATTTGGTATGTTTTTCAATGAAGTATTTAAGAGGTTGTGTAAAAATTTCACGACGATTTGGAGGCTCGTTATCGAATAATTAAGATTAACAAATTAAATTAAATTAAATGTAGTCTTATGGAAACTGATATAACTTTGCGATAAGTTTTTTTTAACATCCATAATATACCGAAAGCAACGGAAAGAAAACGACGTTTATTGATAAATATTTTTTTTATTTGTTTAAAAAATTGTTTTTAACAAATCGTTAATTTCTTAATAACGAGCTTCCTAATCGTCGTGAAATTTTTACACGACCTCTTAAATACCTCATACAAAAACATACCAAATTTTCAGAATTTTCTCATCATTTTTTATTTTAACCCTTAAGGAGGTTGAAGCAATGATAATAGAATTCGGAAAATTTAGTATGTTCTTACATGAAGTATTCAGGAGGTCGTGTAAAAATTTCACTACGATTAAGAAGCTATTTATTGAACAATTAACATTCAAAGGTTTCAATAGCTTCTAAACAACCTTAAAATGACGTTTGTCAAATTAGTTTACGTTGACTTCCGGCGAAATGGCTTAAAAAAACGTTCCAGACCTTTTTTGAAGTCTTGTCCGGAAACTTTTCGCCGGTTATTTAGATTCGTCGTTTTTCTTCGGCGTACGTTAAACTTTTTCCGTGAACTCTTTGAACTTCGAACTCTTTGAATTCCTCTATCGCAATGAGCTTTATTCGCAAATGGCGTGGATTCGTGAAGGAAGCTTGAAGAACGATGAAAATAGTCAAACGGGGTCACCGGGGCTGAAAAAAGGTCCATCGACAAGTTGTAGGCCCAAAAACGCGGTTGTTTCGGGGAACCCTGCACTCGGACAGTTTTTTTTTATCTCCATGTTGGCTCTTGTTGGTTCGATACCAGACTGTAGGCCAGGGTCAACCACTTGTAGGATATCTCGACAACGACGACAACGACATCGTCGTCGTCGACGTCGTCGACTGCTCCTCCTTTGGTTGCTGCACCAAACCTCTCAACCGCAAAATGCAATGCCCGACGCTCTTGCCGAGCATACTATAATTCCACAACGAGATTCATCTCTCGTTTGCGCGGTATATTTCGTCAGTGGACTCCTGAAAGTCCATTACCGAGCCGACCAACACAGACTTTACGTCGCCGCCGCTTCTCTCGGCTTTCTTCGCTCTAAAAGCACGTCTCTGTTGACGAGAACTCTGCAATCTACGGATTTTTGTGTAAGAGACGTCCTCGATCGATTCCTGAATTACAAGGACCCACTTCACGTTGGTTCAGGTGGAGAAAGTCTTCGTTTTGGCTTAATTTATTTTAACTAATTTTTTTCTATTTTTATTTTATTCTTGCGAAAATCCTAAAATTGTTTTTTAAATCCCACAATTTTCTCAATTTCTGATGTATAATTTTTCTTCTACATTGATTTTTTTTGTTTTAGAGATAATTTTTGGCAAATTTCAAAATATGGGTGATAAGAAATTCCAACATTTTTAAAAAGATTCCTGTTATTCGGGCTGAGAGAAAATATCGATAAAATCAATCTCCCTCCCTTTTCATTGATTATTATTTTTTGCAATTGAAAATTAAAAATCTTCTTTTTTCAACGTTACACCCAGAAAAAATATCCAATTAGATTGATAATTTAATAAAATTTTATTTATTTCATAGCAATTTGTTTGAACTAAATCAATCATGTAACTCGATGCGATTGCGCCCAACTTATCCTCGAATAATCACGACTGATAATGCCCGAGAGAATAATTAAATTCTGCGATTACGTTTCGGGGATTGAATAAAAAAAACATTTTGCTTCAATTATGGTTAATATGATTGTGCAATTGATTGTGTAATTTACAAGCAAGTATGTGAATGAAGATGAACGATACAACGCCACTTTTCTACTCGTGCATTATATGACGATTTTTCGATACTTATGAGGTATTCCCACTCAACGGGACCCCCTTTTAGGCCGACCTCTTTCGATTTTCTTGAAACTCGAGTAGGTTTCAGTGTTGCCTGAAAGTATATTGCACACCAATTCTTAGATCTCTAACTATAATACTCTTTGGGACACACCAAAAGTTATATTTCAAACTTTTTGCGTATTCAGCGCTTCGGAGCTTTGGCACGGCGCGAAATGATATGGAAAAAATTCTTTGACAATAGCTTTCGATCGGAAATTTTCTGCGCTTTTCGAAAAAAATATCAGCGATTCCGAAAAAAACGAATTCATTTGAATTTCGGCCAAAAACCGAAAATATTGATTTACAAAAAAAGAGCATAATTTAATTCGGCGGAAGAATTTTTTTCATGTTTTGTATATATCTGAGAAGTCACGATTTTCGTATTCAACAGTTCCCTGATGTATTATATAGCGTTTTTTTAACTAATTTTGAATTTAGTAAATTAATTAAATTAATTAAATTAAATTTATTAAATTTTGAATTTAATAAATTTATAAAATTTGAAATTCGTTAAAAAAACTATATAATATATCAGAAAACTGTTGAATACGAAAAATACAATATTTAAGAATGTTTACCCTACTAAAAGACTTGGCATTGGTAAACGGATGCGAGTTCCAACTTGAAATTTACATCGTGACGTCTCAGATATATAAAAAACATGAAAAAAATTGTCCCGCTGAATTAAATTATGCTCTTTCTTTGTAAATCAATTTTTTCGGTTTTTGACCGAAATTCAAATGAATTCGTTTTTTTTCGGAACTGCTGATATTTCTTTCGAAACGCGCAGGAAATTTCCGATCAAAAGTTATTGTTAAAGAACTTTTTCGATTTTATTTCGCGCCGTGCCAAAGCTCCGAAGCGCTGAATACGCAAAAAGTTTGAAATATAACTTTTGGTGTATTCCAAAGAGTATTATAGTTAGAGATCCGAAAATTGGTGTACAATATACTTTCAGGCAACACTAAAACATACTCGGGTTTCAAGAAAATCGAGAAAGGTCGGCCTAAAAGGCGGTTCCGTTGAGCGGGAATACCTCTTATACATTATCACCGTCGAAATAAACGTCCGATTATGCATTCGCTTGACAATCGTCGCGGTATTCATCGTCTTTCTTTTGTTCGAAACTGTTTTTCCGTTATTTTTGAGCTAACCCAATGAAATTAGCGTCCGACGAGAAAGGAACCTGCGTTTGTATAAATATAATGGAAACAATGAAGTTACGATTTTCAGCATAGCAAGAAAAAGACGGACCACTTTGGGAAACCGGCACCTAATTCGGGAAACAAAAGATACGACAAAAGCCCCGCCCTTGGTAATAATGTACAGCCGCAAATTCCACGACCGTCCACGACGACGACAATGGACCGCGAGAGAAGAGTATTCTGAAGATTTCAAAGGGAGAATATACGCGATATTACGTCCATCGTACTCGATATAGAAATTTCGCAGCGGATTATACAGTGGTTCTTATTACGGAAATAACATGCCCGAATTCTGGTTATGGCGAAAATAAACAAGAGCGAACACTCGCCGAGATCTGAATTGAAAGCACAACAAAAATCACATGAATACGAATGAAGAAATGAACAATGTATACTGTATTTTTAGATTGGGCATTTTCTGAGGAATTCGTGCATTTTTCAAAATATTTATAGCCAGCAATCGCGCAGTATAAAGGTTTGAACATTGATGGAACAAAAAAGACGAGAATTTTTTAAATTTGATCAAAGTGCTTTTTAACCATTTTTAAGCGTAATCCCTGCAGATATTTTTTTGCAAATGATTATCACGAGGGCCCGTATTGGACTCTGGTAATATATATGGGCCATTCCACACAGATTCGACCTGGGTCTGACTCTTCACCTCTCCGATTTTGTCCGCGATTTTTTATGGTTATGTAGTATCTCTGAAGAGCACTCAGGATTTTTTTCAAATTTTTTCGGAGCGATTTGACTTAACTATAATTTTATAAGCAGATTATTTTTAGCCCAAATTCTAAAATCTGAAAAAAATCACAAACATCCCTTTTTTATATGAAAAATTTCAAGCGTTGAGCCAAAGTGAGCAGGGGTTTCCTTCTGTTTATAACAAATTTTTTCGAACAAAAGAATTTTTTTTTAAATGGAGAGATAAACCTGAAATTAGTGGGTCCTTGTCGAAACATTCTTTTAAATACCTTCAATTCATATAAAAATATTTGGATAACGACCCACTCAATACAGGTTCCTGCTTCTATAAAAAAAAATCGAAAAAGCTTATTATAAACAGAAGGAAACTTCTGCCCACTTTAGCTCAATGCTTGAAATTTTTCATTTAAAAAACGGGATTTTTGTGATTTTTTTCAGATTTTTAAATTTAGGCTAAAAATAATTTGTTTTTAAAATTAGAGTCAAGTCAAATCACTCAAAAAAAATCTGAAAAAAATTCTGAGTGCTCTTCGGAGGTACTACAAAACCATGAAAATTGCGGACAAAATCGGAGAGGTTAAGGGTCAGACTTAGCTCGGATCGATGTGGAACGCCCCATATATATATTCGAGGGCTGCGAGAGAAGAAAACCGTGGACAGTCTCATAAGGATCTCCACATAAAAAATTGAGTTCCATCCATCGTCTCGAGACTCCCTTCTCCTCTTATCTTCATATTTTGGTTTCTCTATATCGAATTTCCGATTCCACGAAAATAAGCATAAACTTAATTTACGATTCGGCTCTTGTCGACATTGTGTCATTTTCTCTGATAAATTGGGTTGAATAAATTGTTTCAAACTTTTAGTTACAGCGACAAACATTCGTGAAGAAGTTCACGATAGAAAAAAGCCCTCTTCCAAGTTCGCATTTTCATTCACACAATCCCGAACGAAAAATAGTTCATTTCTTTTTTCCTAACTCGATAACTTTTGGTACATTCCGCTCCGGAAATGTGAAAAATTCCATCGCAAACCAAATCGATCGAGAAATCAGAAGAGTAGGTACTTCGAACTGTGGACAAAGAAAAAAAACAGAAAGGTAACTCGTGCCTTCAATTATAGTTATAACTATAATTTTGGTCCGTAAGAGAGTAGAGGGAAAAAATAAGTCTCGAGGAAAAGTTCTTAGCAGAATTCTATCTTGATCCTTGTGATGTAGGTCTATTACGACCCACTATACGAATTTTCTTGACTCGGGTAACTTCACGTTTTCTCGATTTTTGCAGGGCAAAATGGCCAACTCCATGATCGTAAAAAAATATTAAATAATGCAACTACGATTAAAATTGTATTTCACCAAAAATGTAATTGTAAAAATTCTCCAAGCACACTGAAAAAAAAATTTGTGTGAATCAACAAAACGTTTTGTCAAATACGTTCAACTAGATATTTATTTGGTCTAACTAAATATTTAGTTTTTTGAACAATTCTGCGCTTCGGTTGACTAAAATATTATTCAGGCAAAAAAATGTTGAATTGTACTAACTAAATTATCTAGTTGAACGTATTTGACAAAAGATTTTGTTGATACAACCATCTTTTTTTTCAGTGCAGCTTGGTCCAAGTATCTTGGACATTAGAGTAACGTGAAAAGCCTGGAAACGAGGCAAATAGTGGTTTCAACCTTGTTCCTAAACATTTTTCAGAGCCCCGATAATTTTTTAGATCAGAAGCAACGAGTCTAAACTCTGCGCAGCATTCTTACTGCATTATCTTTCTTTGGTGGCCATTTTGCCCCACTTTTCAATGAGGAAGAAAAATCTCACAATCACCGAGAGGCCCCGACGAAGAATCCCAACACAAAAGCTGCTCCGTTCACCGGAAAAATCGTTCGTCTCTGTCTGAAAAATATTCTCATTGCTCAATATCTCTCTCTCTCTCTCTTTTTTTTCTTCCCCTCTTCAACTTTAATACACATCGTCCTTCCTCCTCGTTGATTTTCATCCTCCGAGTTTTTCATCTTCGCGAAATCCTCGTTCTGTTTCGACCCTCTTTGTCAATTTATCTTCATCTGTCTCTCGTCCCGATCGTATTTCTTCATGGTGCAAAGAAGAAGAGGGCGAGAGAAGCTCCCAGCATCGCAAAGTGATTGGAAAAAGATTCGGTTCGCGCGAGTGTGTGTAAATGTCGGTGGAGTCGAGTGAAGACTCTGTAACCTGTCGAAAATCGTTGCCATCGCTGTATTTATGATTGACTGTATTTTCATGAAGATTTGAGCTTTATCAATAGCAGATCAATAGCAATTTTCATGCCCGACCCATTTTGGAGCAATCTTTCATCACATTGGGCCAATTGTATGGGCTTTCCAGCCCCAAAATTGACGGAAAAACATGAAAGACGTGCCTGTTTTTTTGATATGTCGAAAATTTGCCTCAGATGAGACTTTGGAACATTGCAAAATCCTTTTTTTTCCTTTCTGCAATGCTTAATTATCTTATCATTCCAAGTGAGAAACGAGCAACCGAAACGTCAGTTTCACTGTTTGAAAGCTCGTTTAGCCTAAACTTTTCTCGCTCCCATTATCGGATCGCAAACTTTTGTTTGCGAATCCCGAAAGATTGAGCAAGGCAGAGAAAAAAAGTGCAGCTGAATTCGTGTAAACTGGAAATCCAAACTTTTTCCGTTGCAAACTTTTTCGATCGAGAGAAAAAAACAACAACCAACACAAGCGAGCGTGAACTGTTCCGATTACGATAAGTTTTTGCTAGATGCTTGAACTGGCGTTAGTTATAATCCAGAATAAGAGCTGAATTCTCACTTCTCGGACGAATGGAAAATCTTGGAGCTCCATCTTTGATCGAACATTTTTTGAGAATCGGTCAGGGTTGCCAGCGCTTCAGAGGGTCAAAAATAGTAGAATAGTGACTTACTTTCACGGAAATAGTGACATAATAAAGACTTTTTCGTTTAAATAGTGACGAAATAATGACATTTTTCTTTTTCCGTCAAATTTGTCATTTTATTAGTGA
Source organism: Alloplasta piceator (assembly GCA_946863875.1). NCBI lineage: Eukaryota > Metazoa > Arthropoda > Insecta > Hymenoptera > Ichneumonidae > Alloplasta > Alloplasta piceator. The sequence goes on along the minus strand of OX333079.1, from coordinate 1,884,372 downwards.
TACTATATGAAAGAAAATTTATTATAAACTTAACATAGATTCATAACAAAAAGAACACGAAGTATTGAAATATATATTTTATATTTCCCATCGAAATAACGTTTGAAGACGATAAAAATAAAAATAATTTTTTTGCTCAATTTTGGCCCTATTTTCAAAAGCCTCGAAATAACAAAATTTCAAGTGCTCATAACTTTAATTCAGTTTAACCGTTTCCAAAAATTTTTTTCGTACTAAAAGGCTGTCACCAAACTTATAGAATAGCGTTTAGTTCATTCCGATAACTTAATTTTTTTAGAAATGAGAGCACTTTAAAAATCACCGAAAAAAATGGAACGGGGAACCTTAAAAAATTTACAAAAATCGATGGTCGAACATTAAAAATCGAAAAATTATCCGAATTATATGAAGACAGCGGCATTTAAAAACTTGAACAATCCCAAAAAGAATGAGCACATCTAGAACCCAAAATTCTATCTAGAAAATAAATTATAGTCATTTTAGTGAACCGATTCAATTTTGACCAAAATGCGAAAAAAAAATTTCATTTTTTTTTTTGGGCCGTATATCGATGTATTGTGTCCCCTCTAAATGCGAATCTACCAATAGTTTTCGCAAAAAATAAAAATTTCCATGAATTTTCATCAAAAACATTTTTCTTCAATTTTAGCCACATTCTCAGAAACCTCGAAATTGCGAAGTTTCAAGTGCTCATAACTTTACTTCGATTCAACCGATTCCAAAATTTCTTTTTCGTACTTAAAGGCTGTCACTCAACTTAGAGAATAGCGTTTGGTTCATTCCGATAACTTAATTTTTCTAGAAATGAGGGCCCTTTGAAAATCGCCGAAAAAAATGGAAAGGGGTATGCCTTAAAAAATTTGCAAAAATCGATGAGCAAACTTTAAAAATCTGCCAAAAATTAAAAAATTATCCGAATTGGATGAACCAAGTGGCATTTCAAAGCTTCAACGATCCCGAAAAGAATGAGTTCACGTCGAAATCGGAATTTTATCTAGAAAAAAAGCTACAGCTATTTTAGTGAACAGATCTAGTTTTGGCCAAAAAGCGAAAAAATAAAACTTCAATGTTTCTCTTTTCCAACCTTATACCGATATATTTTTCCCTCCTGAACCCGAATTTACCAATAGTTTTCCCGAAAAATCAAAATTTCTAAGAAATTTCATCATAAACCTTTTTCGTTAATTTTTTCCCCCATTTTCAAACACCTGATAATAATCGCCTAATTTCAAGTGCTCATTACTTTATTTCAAATTGGCCGATTCTAAAATTTCAAGTAGAACGACCTATTTAAAAAAGGCATCAAACAGAACACGGTGTATCGAAAGTGATTGCGCGCGGGGTAACTTTGTCCCCCACGCGAGTTTATCGTAGTGAGCGAGTCGAGGTACAAAATTGTCCCCTATTCTAACCGGCACCTCCATTCTAACCACTTCTGAGCTCTGAAATAGTGACAATAGTGGCCAAATTTCGAAAATAGTGACATAAGTGACACGATTTTAAAATAGTGAAAAATAGTGACAATAGTGACTCACTGGCAACCCTGAAAATCGTCCAAAACTTCAGGAATTATACGAGTTCGGACACTGGTCAAAATACTATTTTTAGACATTTTTTTAGATATTGGTAGTATAAATATTGATATTATTTTTTTTTTACTAATAAAAAGTTCATGGACGCGAAATTTATCGAATATATCGAAATATCGAATCTTTGAAGCCTCTTTATTCGTGCTGTGAAATTGGCTCTTATACACGAGAATTCCGAATTATCCGAGTTCCGCTGTCAGTTTGACAGTTGCGCGTATACGCGTGCGGTAATACGCTACTGTTGGAATGAAATATACATATTTTTATTTGTATGCATAGATTTGTATGTAGCTCGACGGGTCCATGATGACGTGGTTTTCATAAATTTCTTTAAATTTTAGTATCCAGGTCGACGATGCTGCGCTGTTATCGAATTTCAGGTCGACTTTGTGTAGATTTTTAATGTCCAGATCGATGCCTCCATGGTTTTCTATTCGCAGGCTTCAAACCTTGAAACGACGAAAAAAAACTTTTTCGTGGAATGAAATGGAATTTTCGATTCAAAACACAGGCTTCAAGCCTTGAAACGACGAAAAAAAACTTTTTCAAAGAATGGAATGGAATGGAATTTTCGATTCAGAACACAGGCTTCAAGCCTTGAAACGACGAAAAAAAACTTTTTCAAAGAATGGAATGGAATGGAATTTTCGATTCAGAACACAGGCTTCAAACCTTGAAACGACGAAAAAAATACTTTTTCGTGGAATGGAATGGAATTCTCGATTAAAAACACTTCAGATCTTGAAACGACAAGGTAAAACTTTTTCGGGGAATGGAATGGAATGAATTGGAATAGAATCCAATTTTCTATTCAAAACACAGGCTTCAAATCTTGAAACGACGAGAAAAAACTTTTTCGTGGAATGGAATGTATTGGAATGGAATTTTCGATTCAATTAAACCCAGGCTTCAAACCTTGAAACGACGAAAAAAAAAACTTTTTCGTGGAATGGAATGGAATAGAATTTTCGATTCAAAACACAGGTTACAAATTTTGAAATGACGAAAAAAAACTTTTTCGTGGAATGGAATGAAATGTATTGGAATAGAATGGAATTTTCTATTCAAAACACAGGCTTCAAATCTTGAAACGACGAGAAAAAACTTTTTCGTGGAATGGAATGGAATGGATTGGAATGGAATTTTTGATTCAAAACACAGGCTTCAAATCTTGAAACGACGAGGAAAAACTCTTTCGTGGAATGGAATGGAATGGATTGGAATAGAATGGAATTTTCTGTTCAAAACACAGGCTTCAAATCTTGAAACGACGAGAAAAAACTTTTTCGTGGAATGGAATGGAATGGATTGGAATGGAATTTTTGATTCAAAACACAGGCTTCAAACCTTGAAACGACGAAAAAAAACTTTTTCGTGGAATGGAATGGAATGGAATGGAATTTTCGATTCAAAACACAGGCTTCAAATTTTGAAACGACGAAAAAAAACTTTTTCGTGAAATGGAATGAATGGAATTTCCGTTTCAAAACACAGGCTTCAAACCTTGAAACCTTGAAACAACTGACACTGTTTTTACCTCGGAACTATGAATTTATGGATAAAAAAAATTGTTTAACTAAGAACAGACGAAATTCTAAATGTTCTACGAGTTCTCCAACGTGTTCTCATCCTCATGCACAACTGACATTGTTTTTACCTGAAAATTATGAATTTTTTTTTATCGATAAACTTATACTTTCCAAGTAAAAACTGTATCAGTTGTACATGAAGAAGAGAACACGCTGAAGAACTCATTGAAATATTTAGAATTTCGTCTGTTTTTAGCTTCAAGTACGACCGAAAAATTCCGGTCGTCCGAGCTTAACATTTAGAAATATGTATTTCAATTCCTAAATATTTAAGCAATTAATAAATTTCAGACCATATTCAAGGTCGAAGCGCTGCAGCGCTGACGGGGAGCCAGTCGCGCGCGTGAGCGCGCGTCTCCGTTCCCTAGTATACTCTAAAAAAATGTAAAAAATAAAATACATTTTTCAAAATCTCAAACGCCTCTTATCCCCAAATTCCGCTAAAATATCACAATAATGCTGAAAAGTTATTTCGACATTGATTATAATGTGGAGGATGTCTGTTTAATACGCATTCCAGGCGTTCAATTTAGGAAATAAGACTGGAACGTTGGAGGCGCGACGTCGAAGGTTCATTCAGGGAGAACGAAACGTGGACTCGGACTCGAGACGCCCGATGATCGTTTGTGGGAAATCGCAGACGAATAGACGGGTTAAGAATATTATGGCTCGAGCCGAGAGAGAGAGAGAGACTAGGGATGAGAGAAGGGAACCCAAAGATGCAGAAGGAGGAGAGACTGAGACGGAGAAGTTGCATTCTTTCCCGTGTTTCTTTTCTACCCTTTCTTCCATCATTCCAGGACCGAAGAAGAGAACGATCTGACGGTGGCCGAGTATGGTTGCGCTTGCGCTGACTCAGGTTAACCCGCGCAGAAACCAGTTCTCGGCAGAGGGCTAAGAGGACTCTTCGAAGGACCGAGAGAGGGAGAGAACGTTGGAAAGATTATTCTACGAGTATGGAGAACGACGACTGAGACGATTATGCGGGCCCCAAGGGTCCCAAAATCCCTCTGGTGTACCCAACGGAAAGATTTCTCGAGAGGATCTTCCCTCCTCTTCTCTCGCTCCCGCATTTTCACGCACCCACCTCAAGATCTTCGTCTTCGTCTTCTCTTGCTTTACTACCTACTTTAATTCCCATTGACCAACATGCCTAACGGTCTCGCTATTGTTTGGACTTGCATTGCGTTTCATGATTTCGCGTCCCGCACGAATCCAGCGAGCTTCCCTGAAGATCAATATGATGATGATTGGATAGGGCGGACAATTTTACATCGACATGTAGTTTCGTAAATATAGCTGACACCGGGGTTGCAAATAATGCATTACTTTTTTTAATGCATTTTCTATTGCATTTGCATTTTCATTAACCATTAACCATTAAAATTTAATGGTTAATGGAAATTATGTTCATTAATCATTAAAATTCAATGGTTAATGGAAATTATTTCCATGAACCATTAAATTTTAATGGTCAATGGTTAATAAAAATGCAATTGCATTAAAAAAATTAATGCATTATTTGCAATCCTGCCTATTACAAAATAGCGTGTAATAGAAAAAATTTCCATTACCCATTGCAATGTAATATGTGACGGACAAAACTTTGATTGCAATTTTGGGAATGGAAAAATATAGATGAATAAATTATTGCAGTTTTGCATTACATTTTATTGACTTAGGACTTAAATTTTTAGAATTATAATATAGATGCTTTTTAGAATTTAACGTGAAAATCTAAATCCTAAGTCAATAAAATGCAATGCAAAATTGCAATCAAAGTTTTGTTCATTACACATTACATTGCAATAATAATATAGATGCTTTTTATAATTATAATATAGATGCTTTTGAGAATTTAAGGTACCTGAAAATCTAAGTCCTAAGTCAATAAAATGTAATACAAGATTGCAATAATTTATTCATCTATATTTTTCCATTCCCAAAATTGCAATCAAAGTTTTGTCCATTACACATTACATTGCAATGGGTAATGGAAATTTTTTCTATTACACACTACTTTGTAATGGGCAGGGTTGCAAATAATGCATTACTTTTTTTTAATGCAATTGCATTTTCATTAACCCTTAACATTTAATGGTTAATGAAAATAATATCCATTAACCATTAAATTTTAATGGTTAATGGAAATTAATTTCATTAGCCATTAAAAAAGTAATGGTTGATGCATTACTTTTTCATTAAAAATTTCGCAACCCTGGCCGACACTAAAATAATGATTTTAGGGCCGCAAATGCAATAATGAGTCGCAAGTATATATTCGTGTTGTCCAGAAAATTTCCTATCCAAAACACACGCTACGAATGACGAAAAAAAAATTTGACTATCCGCCGAGATAATGGATCAGCCAAAGTTGATTTGCGAATAAACTGGTCTCATGGGGGTCAAAAAATAATTATTGTTCTGATCGTCTCTGGTCGTTCTGGTCGGTTAGGGAAAATGAATTCCGAGAAATTCATCGCCGGAAGGTTCCCCCACTACTAATTTATCACTGGAACCCGATATAAGAGCTCGCACGGCGTAAATAGATAGAGTGGGGGAAGCAATGAAACTCGCTCAAGCGGAACGAAGAGGAAACGCTCTTATATCGAGGACTCTTATATCGAGAACTGTAGTTCCATTTCGCCATGTTCCATGTTGAAGGAATTTCTTACAAGTACAAACATGATAGAATAAATTCGTCTTATCGATTTTACAATTCAGTACGTTTACAGGGACAATATCAAGACTATATCGATCATTCTACATCGAGTTACTCAACCACTGGTTGCTCGCGTGCCACCGTTGCCCAGTTAAACGGCACCTATACAAATATATGTATATATGTATGAAAATTGTGTGCATATATACGAGCTAGTAGCGCATTCAGATAGGGAAACTCTCGTGAGCAACGGAAATGGAAGGCAAATAGATATAAAACGTTTATCAAAGGGTAAAATGTGGACATCACGGAAAAGAGAGAGAGAGGTAAATGTTGAAAGGGATTTTCGCGTGAATTCAACGTCGCCTGTGGGGTCAAATTTGTCTAGCAAAAATGAAGGGATGACGTCCAGGTTACTGCTTATGCATTTAAAATAATTTTGCCATGCCATCGCATTTTTTTATCTTGGTGCATAAATTGTAAAGCACCATTATTAATAAATAAAGGGTTTAGTGGTTATAATATTAGATATTAATTCAAAGGATAGGAGTAATAACATTATCTATAAATTAAGAAGTTAGGGGTTGTAATTATACGTATACAATTTCTGAGGTTAGGTCTGATAAGATTATTGATAAATTGGGGCAAAATCGAGCCTCTCAATGTCTTTATCATTATCCTCAAAGAAATCATCTTCTCGGATATAACTTGCGCACTGATCGATCGTCACAGTAAACAAAGTGAACTTGAACGTATTAATGTTTGAGTATAATCAATGTTGCATATCTCATTTGCTCAGTCTGAATTTCCGTTGCAATAGGAGAAATTAATGGCGCCTTAAACGTTTGGCACTCGCAGCTGTGCTGCAATCCCGCGAGTTTATGTTGCAGATACGAGGTGAAGTAGTCAGTTTAAGGAGGAAATTCAAACGAAAAGCGCCTCTTGGTCGAGAAAGTTTTGCCTGATATTTGGCTAGCCTGCACAGTCACTTTCTCGCGTATAAACGCCAAGGAAAATTCTCGAATGCATTTTCCTCTCTGCATTCGCAGAGTCTACACAAGCTTGAGATTGAGAGAGAGAGAGAGAGAGAGAGAGAGAGAGAGAGAGAGAGAGAGAGAGAGAGAGAGAGAGAGAGATGAGTGTACGGTAGCGGGCACGAACTTTTGACCCAGCAGCCCGGGCAAGCAACCACCGGTTGCTCCCCAGAGGCCTGCTTGGTTTTCCGGTCTCTCCCCCAACCCCTTCTACTTCCCATCCAAGGTTTCAGCCCCGAGAATATTATAAAATTCAACAATCGAGTCTCAAGTTGTTATTAAAGTCGTCAGAAAACAAGAAAATACATAAAAATATTTTTTTAATAACAATTTATACAAACTATATTTTTTTTGTGAAGTCACTGGGGCATTTGTCTTCACCTCAAGAAAATGCTTCTAAATAATGAATAATTATTTTCTTTGCATTCCGGCCAAAATTCATACTTAACTGCTTATTAATTTTTTCTTCCTTTTAATATTTGTCGTTGCTAAGTTATTGCCAAACCGATTTCCAAAATTTTTATGATTGGGTCATTTCATGTCAAATCGACCAATAGTTGGAATCGACCCCTTTCAATTTCGATGACATTTGGTCAGGAGTTTTCTTTTATCATGAAACAAAGTTCTACCAAAGGAAAGAAATTTAAAAAATTTTTGGTAAATAAATTTGTAAGGGTAAAAACATTATGCGCCTCCATAATAATATTGAATATGATGTTTTTTAACTGAGAGAAACCACACAAAATAAATCACCTCGATTCTGACAGGAGTTAAACTTCCGAATGTTCACCAAATTTTTTCGAAAGTTATGCAACATTCAAAATTTCACCATTTTTTCAATTTTTCAAGGTTATTTTTTAAATATCTCGAAAACTATTATAGTTACGAAAAGATCGTCCTGAGTTCGTCTTAAAGAGTATACTTGAGGCTACAAAAAAAAATATTCCGAAATTTGTTTTTTTTGAAAAATGATGAATTTTGAGAATTTTAAATTTAAAAAAATCGTGAAAATCCACGATCAACATTAAATTGTTGGTTCAATTTTTTAATGTAATATCTGGTACTGATCTTGAAAGATCCTGAAATTTTCAGAATGGTGTTTTTTCAAAATTATGAATTTTTGAATTTTAAACTAAACAAAGTTGAGCAATAATGTAATTTTTTCATTTTGAAAATTTCAATTCGTCACCATTTTGCAAATAATCAGTGGAAAAAAAACTCAATCAAATAACAATGACCAGATTCTTTAATAATTAGTTGTGCCGTTAAAAAAAAATTCTATTGACAATTTTTTCACCCCTTACAGTGGCTTTTCCTCTCAACGCTCGACTAGACATGCAATTGGAAAATGCTCTAAGTTTCGTTAATTAAAAAATGTACTCGTCGTCGAGCGTCGTCTTCGAAGAATCATTACGATAAATATGATGAGATGGATGTTGATCCAACGAGTGAATATAAAACGCACCGTAATTGATTACGAGATACAAACGCCGAGACTCGTTGCGGGGAAACTCGACGAGGCTTTCACCCGACAAACTCTCGTCGAGAGAGAGAGAGAGAGAGTGAGAGAGAGCGAGAGAGAGAGAGAGAGAGAGAGAGAGAGAGAGAGAGAGAGAGAGAAAGAGAGAGGAGAGAGAGAGGAGAGAGAGAGAGAGAGGGAGGAAGGGAGGAAAGGAGGGAGGGAGGGAGGGAGAGAGGGAGGGAGGGAGCTTTATTGACGCAAGACGACTTTACCGACGTATTTTATGTCCCTTCCGGATTCTTACGTCGATGAATAAATTATATCGCAAATTACGATCTGCTGCACATTGCGTCCGCTCGTCGTTATCACCGGGATTATTTCCGGTGTAGGATTTAAAAAAAAGAAAAAAAAATGAGAACAACAATTCTCCCCACGATCGTGAAAATTTTCTCGACAAAATCTCCCGATTTGATAGATTGGGAAATTGATTGAATTTTCTTTCGAGGATGAAAAAACGTAATCGAAGATGGTTCGAGGAAAAATATTTTTTTTCTTCGTCGACGTAGATTTTTTTTCCTGAAAGCGGGGGAGAAAATCATGGCCGGATAATGCGAAATTACATTGACAAAGTGATTAATCAAATCTCAGAGGCCAAAGAAGAAAAAAGTTGGATATCCGGAAGCTCGACGGAACGTCGCAGCCTTTTAATTTCGCGGATCAACGTTCCGGCACCCCTCATCAAGAATTTTCTCAACGCGCTGAAAAATTTCATCCCCTCCGTGATTTTTCCCTCTGGCATCTTTGATCGATGCGTGTCGCATCGATCAAACGTTTCGTCTGTTTTGTTAACGAAATGAAAAATCCTCTCCCTCCTTAATTGTCTCGATTTTGCGCTGTTTGCTCTTCAGCGAGAGAGGCAAATCACTTTTGAGAAAATACTCGATGAGTGGACGAAAAAATCATCCGCGAGGAAAAAAAAATCACATAATCGGATCACAGAATTTTTTCTTCGAACTTATTATGAGCCAAGAGACCCTTTTTCCCTTTCTCCGTCACTTTGATGAACAAAACCTTAAAGAAAATATCACGATCCAATTTACGAATAAAAAAAATGAATTATTATCAAAGGTTGAATGGAAAAGAGAAATTTTTAGCAAGATTCATCGGTCGAGCGATTGAAAAAGAAAAGTCGATGTGGAAATTTACAAAAATTCGTATTTTTGTAAATTTTTTATATCCGAATTAGGGATGTTCGATTCCGAATCAATTCGTTAAAAGATCGATTCGTTTGTTAAAAAAATCGATCTTTTGAATCGATTCTTGACCTTAAAAATCGAAACTTCGATTTTTTATTAAATTCATTAGCTGATAAAGATTGGCAATTAAATTAAGATTGACAAAAGTCTATGAAACATCAACGTCAAGTTTAAAAGAAAAAAAAATATGTGAAAATGTGAAAACGTGAGAAAGAGAGTAACAAAAATTAAAACTTAAAATATTGAAAACATGATTCGACGAAAAAAAATAATCGAAAGTAAAAATATACAAAATGTCGTAGAACAATAGAAACTTATGTAATAGAAAAAAGTCTGAGTCGTTAAATATAATTCATTATATTTTAAAGCATATATTTAAAAGTGCAAATGTGCAAAAGAATCAAACTATGTTTAGAAAGAATGAAAACAGCTTTAAATTTGTTATTTAGCATTCATCATTTTGTATTAGAAATTAGTTAATCCAATTTAATCATTTTCCACAGCAGAAACTCAATAAACACTTACGTAACCTTTAATAAGCAATTAATTTTTTTTTACGATTTTAGAAAATCGATTCTTGCGAAATCGATTCTTTGGATTCGATTTTTCATGAAAATCGATATTCTTGATTCGATTCAGAATCGATTCTTTTCGAACAATCGAACATCTCTAATCCGAATCTCTCGATTGATTTGTTCAAATTTGTTCAGATTTGTTAATTCGAAGCTGCAGAATTATATAACAATTATGGCGGGGTTTTTTTTGAAAAGTCACAAATTTTCAATATCAGAGAAGAATACAAAAATTGCCTTTTTCGTAAATGTAATCGTCGACTCGCGTCATAGTGAGAAACGTCTCGTTTCACGATGAACACTGACGTAACGGCGCAGAAACATAACTTTCTATTTCTAATATTAATTTATTCGTTTCTAATGGCCGACCCACCAACAGAAAGCCTCAATTATGAGCGCGATCGTGTGTGCCACTATTGCGTTTGTTCATTCCCATCTATGTACATATATCTGTGAATATATAGATATATATAGATTGATACGTGATAAATTGGCGAATTGCGCGCGATCCTCCTTCCGTTACCTTTCGCTCTCGTTCTTCGATAATCTCTTCCTTTCTCTTGGAGCTCCCCTTTCCCTCGAACTCCCCCCACTATATTTTACGTCTGTCTCACTCGCTTGATCGCAACTTATATCGAGAGTCTCGGATTATTTCAGGTCACGGCGCCGAGTAATATTTATGACATCACTTCTCTCTTCGCTGAAACGAGAATTTCAAACGAAAGTAACGAGCGAGACAGAGCGAGATTATATACTCTCACTCTCGTCGGGAGTTCTCTCGAGCATGAAAATCATCGAGAAGAGGGGAGGAAACCCGTTTCGTTGGGACGGATTCGTAAACGCCGTAACGGTCGATACTTTGCCAATATCTCGTCGATTGAATTAGCCAAAAAAAATATTTTAAAATCCGCTCAAATCACGAGATTTTGCAGATTTTAATAGAAATTTTGAGCTCAATTAAAAGTGCGCGACAATGAGGTATTTTGGGCAATTGCGAATTTGGATGAAATGATTTTTAATTGTGAATAAGAGAGAACGAGAAAGTTGATAGCAATTAAAGTGCCACTGAGAAAACAATGTACCAGGATTTGTTAACTGTTAACAGATGTAAAGTTGAATATGGCGAAATCAATTATTTTTTAACTAAATTAAATAAATATTTTTTTTAAGTTAATGAATTATTTTGACACAAATAAAATTTCTTAACGACTAACAAATTTTGTAACAGTTGAGGAATATTTAAGTAAAAGTGCCAACTAAATATATTTGTCTATTAACTGTTAACATATGCAAAGTTGAATAAGGTAAATGTCCCAATTATTGAACAGCTAAGGATCTGGGGATTGAATTCGGCGAGGAAAAAATATAAAATCAAGAAAAAAACCATCGCTTTCATGTTCGAATGATACTATGATATTTTTACCTTCGAAAAATCCCCCTTTAAATTATTTTTAAATGATTTCGAATGAAAAAAAAGAAAAACAATGTGAAGCATGCAAATGTTCCAATTATTGAACACTGGAGGTGCCTCTGTCCCTAATATTGAACAGGCATGTCCCAGTTATTGAACACTCTCGAGAATTCTTTTTCCGTTCTGAAAATATTATTTTGGGCACAATATTAAGAAATAAAATCAAATAATCTTTTATTAATCATGTAAAAATACAAAAATATATATTTAGTCTCTTTTGACAGGTTTTTGGTTCATTCGCATTTGGTTTATTTTTGCTTTTCAACTCGAACTTTATTTTATTTTTATTTTCAGCTTCCTCGTTTTTATGTTCTGTTTTTGTTTGATTTTGTCGCAGCTTTCTTGTTTTTCAAGTGAAATATTGGAGAGCAAAAAATATTGAACATTACATTCGTATTTTTAGGTTACATTGAGGTTATATTCTCTTTTTACTCTTCTTTTTATGTTTATTGCACGAAAATACAAATAAAAAATATATTTGACGATCTTAGTGTTATTATTAAAAGAATGAAGGTAAGTTTATTCAAGAACTTACAGTTTTTGTTTGAATAAATCCGATTCACACGATCCGTCACACGTTAACTGTCTCGATGTTTTGATGGGTTTAATAGCGCCATCTTGGAGATTTTGAGTGTTCAATAATTGGGACACACTGCATTTTCTATGTCCCAATGATCGAATACCGTATTTTTTAACAAATAATTCATTTAAAACAAATTTAAAAAATTGGTGTTTGTAAGAAATTTTCTGAGGAACCTGAAACGCCTTTACTTTTTGAGATGCGACAGTTTTTGAATTTTTTATGCCCTTACGCGTGAAGCGGCGCGTCTTAGCAAAAACGATAAACAGTTACCACGAAACGTCAAATCGGGTCACCGTGCTAATTAAATAATTTTTTTCTCTATTAATTAAAGCTTTTTTTTGCACAAGTAAAGTAACATTTCGATAGCTAAAAGTTCCATATGTGTAATGAAATTTTTATAAATAAGTAAATGCATGCAGGTCAATGAGAAATAATAAAAATACAAGATAGTGTTCAATAATTGGGACATTTACCTTATAGCAAAATCAATTATTTTTTAACTGTCAATGAATTAAATAAATATTTTTTAACAGTCAATGAATCATTTTGACACATAACGACTAACAAATGTTGTAAAAGTTAAGGAATATTTAAGTACAAGTGCCAAATAAATATATTCCTTTATTGCACTCCGTGCGTAAAGTGACTATTTTACGCACACTTCGTGTGCGTAAAATGGCACTCTCCGCACTCGTGCAATAAAATTTTGTACGAAACTCGTGCGAGAAACATTTTTCAACGCACTCGTATCGTAATGTACTATTATTTACTGTTACCAAATGTAAAGTTGAATATAACGAAATCAATTATTTTTTAATGGTTAATAAAGTAAATAAAAAATTTTCAACAGTTAATAAATTATTTCGACACAAATAAAATATTTCTTAATGAATAACAAATTTTGTAATAGTCAAGGAATATTTAAGTAAAAGTGCCAACTAAATATATTTCTTTACTACAAATAAATTGTTTTCTCAGTGATGGTTTTAGAATCGTGGAGATTATTATTTTTTTATTTATTATTTTAATGATTATTTATTATTTATTATTTTAAGACTGCTTCCGTTCGAACTTTTGGGACTGATTGGAGCTGTGCTTAATAAATAATGAAATGACCACAAACAGCCATGAATAAGAATTTGCACGGCTATTTTCTTTATAGCGTCGAGTAAACGTTGAAAGACTTGAATTTTGTTTTCAAAATTAAAAAAAAACAATTGACCACCAAAAATTTTAATCAGCATGTTTCCAACCACCAATCGATTCTTCGTCGACTGACACTCTGATCCGAACAGCCGAACAATAAACAAAAATATCCCAACTTATTTTCTTCTCAAGTTTTAAGTTATCTTCAGCTGACGTGATTTTTGTTTCCAATGTTAAAAAAAAAAATTATTAATAATTTTAATCAGCACGTTTCTAACCGAAAATCGATTCTTCATCGACTGACAGTTTGATCCGGCCAATATATCTGTGCATCGGTTAAGGCTCGCGCGAATGGAGCGACAACGATACAATCGTGACGGTAACGCGCTCGACCGTTTTGTCTTTCTCTCTGTGTGTCAATGCCGACAAGAGACACACTTATCCCCGTCTCACGCTCCAACGCATCGCAAAAGTTGCCCGATATTATTGCACTCATCGGCTACAACGATACTTATATATGGGGTATTCCATGCCGACTCGATCAACAGATTTTTATCTCTTACCAGATTTTTTTACAACAACTGTATCAAGAACAGTGTTGCGAAAATTTTAATGAAAAAGTAATGCATTAACCATTACTTTTTTAATGGCTAATGAAATTAATTTCCATTAAAATTTAATGGTCAATGGATATTATTTTCATTAACCATTAAAATTATTTCCATTTACCATTAAATGTTAATGGTTAATGAAAATGCAATTGCATTAAAAAAAGTAATGCATTATTTTCAACCCTGCCCGATACAATGTAGTGTGTAATAGAAAAAATTTCCATTATCCATTGCAATGTAATGTGTAATGGACAAAACTTTGATTGCAATTTTGGGAATGGAAAAATATAGATGAATAAATTATTGCAATTTTGCATTACATTTTATTGACTTAAGACTTAGATTTTCACCTTAAATTCTAAAAAGCATCTACATTATAATTCTAAAAATCTAAGTGGTAAGTCAATAAAATGTAATGCAGAACTGCAATAATTTATTCATCTATATTTTTCCATTCCCACAATTGCAATCAAAGTTTTGTCCATTACACATTACATTGCAATGGGCAATGAAAAATTTTTCTAATACACACTACATTGTAATAAGTAGGGTTGCAAATAATGCATTACTTTTTTTTAATGCAATTGCATTTTCATTAACCATTAACATTTAATGGTTAATGGTAATAATTTTAATGGTTAATGAAAATAATATCCATTAACCATTAAATTTTAATGGTTAATGAAAATAATTTCCATTAACCATTAAATTTTTATGGTCAATGAAAATAATATCAATTAACCATTAAATTTTAATGGTTAATGGGTAATGAAAATTATTTCCAATAACCATTAAATGTTAATGGTTAAGGAAAATGCAAATGGATTAAAAAAAGTAATGCATTATTTGAAACCCTGGTCAAGAATAATAAGCGCTCCCATTTGTTTCCTATCGGGCCTTATTTTTCGCAAATTTATCGCAATTTCATAATAAAAATTTATAAACTACACGAGTCGCACGGTAATTCTTTTTTTTTTGGAAAAAAAAATTCTCATACAAGGGATGATCGAAAAATAAGTGGAAAAAAATGTGCTCTGCTCTCCACATGTTCTTTCTCGAAAAACGATCATGGAGACTTGTATGGCGTCATCGAGTTTATCTTCCATCTTTCTCCCGCACGCGCCATCTTTTCTCAAGAACCGAGAAGAAAAAAATGTAATTTCTTCAATATGCTCGTCGTACCCGAGTGACGTATCTTCCCACCCGACTGTTTTTCATATATTCCACCACGAGAGATTCCCTGACGCACGATACTCTTCTTTTTTTCCTCAAGCATTTCCGCCGCACATATCCACTTTGAAATCCGTCGTGGACGGATTTATTCGGTTCGAAAAAACTTGAGCCATGGAAAAAATACTACAATTCAGTGTGGTAAACGAAATATTGATTTTCGCGTCGAGACCAAACCGAGGATAAGAATATTATTGAAGAAAAATCGCTTTAAAGTACACTGCCGTCCAAAAGTTTGGAAACACTTGACCCGATTCCGCACCGCACAAAAAGTTTCATTGGTCTTTTAAAAATGAAGATATTTCAATTCAACAAGCAGCGTTTCGAAGAGGACATATTCAGCTTTATTTCCATTTTTCCAACAAAATTTTTCGATTTTTTAAAAATCTGTTGCGCTCTTCGAAACATGGTCATTTTTCGGCTTTTTATTTGGCGTTGAAATTTTTGCGCACGACGCATGAAATTGTTTTCAAACTATTTTTCGCGTGAAAAACTTGTGGAAAGGAGTGTAAGCTTCAATTTCGTTTTTTTTAAAGTTTTATACGATTTGTTTTCGTAATAATATTTAATTTTTTGCAAAAAAAAGGATATATTTATAAAATGTAGCCCAACTCTAAAACTACCGAGTTTTCGTAAAATCACTAAGAGGGTAAAAAGTTGAATATCATTGTTCTGGATTGAATGAAATTTTTTCAGAATTTTTTTTCCACATTTTTTTTCGAAAATCTTTCCTGTCGCGATATTTCGAAAAAAAAAATTTAATAAAAAATTCTGAAAAAATTTCATTGGATCCAAAATGATTTTATGCAACTTTTTACCGGCTTAGTGATTTCGCGAAAACGCAGTAGTTTAAGAATTACGCTACATTCTATAAATATGGTCGTTTTTTACGAAAAATTGAATATTCTTGCGAAAAAAAATCGTACGAAACTTTTCAAACAAGAAAATTGAAGCTAATACTCCCCCTCACAAGTTTTCCAAACGGAAAACTGTTTAAAAAAATTTTCATGGATCGTGCACAAAAATTTCAACGCCAAAAAAAAGCCAAAAAACGACAATGTTTCAACGGACGTACCGGGTTGAAAAAAAATGAAAGAAATTTTTGGGAAAATGCGAAATAAAGCTGAATATGTCCTTTTTGAAACGCCTCTTGTTGAATTGAAATATCTTCATTTTTGAAAGAGCAGTGAAACTTTTTGTGCGGCGCGGAATCGGAGCGAGTGTTTCCAAACTTTTGGACAGGAGTGTAAATCCGTGGATTTATTGCCTTTAACTGGCTTATTTTTTCACGAAATCAACGTTATACATTTTTTTTACATCAAGCAGAGACTCTTCGATCCTCATCGATCTCAATTGAAGCTACTTTGATCTGTAAAACACGTACAAACAATTTTTGAAAATCCAATGCTCCCCATAATTGTACATCATAATTACAAATTGAAATCCATTCGTTTGTTCACATTCTCTATTTATTTTTTCAATTTTGTAATGATTTAAATCGTAAGCTACGCCGAAACTTTGACAACCCTTCTTCCATTTCATTCCATTTCTGAAGATCAATCAAATTAGTCAATCATTCGTTAAATTATAATTCCATTTAGCAAAAACCATCATCCATTTTATTTTCCTTGCTGAATTTTTGGCCAATGACGTGTTAAAAAAAAATCAGCGTTAGGATTATGTCAATGTGTGAATTGTGTGTGTGTATATCCTCGAACGAGAGGCACGCACGATGTGTTCACGATCAAAGATCTATGACGATAGATCTCTTTGTCCCGTTCTCAAACTTTCGTAACGAGATCCTTGGACGATAAATCGTGTCGAATCAAATCGCGTAACGAGTGGAGAGTGATGGCGACAAAAAGAGAGAGAGAGAGAGAGAGAGAGAGAGAGAGAGAGAAACTTTACAGCTCTTTGCTGGATCATGTGAGCCAAGATCACGTGTTTCAACCTTGCGTCCGTTTTCACCTGCGGATTCTTCGTCCTCGTCGTCCGTTCTTCGAGATCTCTCGCTTTTTCTCTCTCCCTCTCTCTCTCTCTCTCTCTCACTCACTGACGCTCACCGACACGCACGAACACACATTTTATCGTTTATTTCGCGCGATTTTGCTCCCCCGGCGAATACGAAAGCCGGAGAAAAAAAAACGTAACCCCGAAGACGTTTCGTGTGCGTTTTGGTGGCGGTTTTTTTTTCCTTTGTCCTCGTGGCCTTGGGAAAATGGCCGGAACAAAATGTCGCCGGTACGGGTTCCACTTGACCGTTCGCACGGAACGAGAGGCCGACGTCAACCACTTCGTGGTCACCGACTCTCTCGTATACAACGTTCGCGAAACTCGATGAACCGGAACCTCATGATAAACGATATTTTCGCGTAAACTAAATTCACGACCGTAAGCCCGTAAATTTTCGTTCAGGGCCAGCTCGCGATTTGAGGGGAAGCTAAAAATGCCGCCATTTTGAGATGGGCGTTATCTCCATTTCCGTGTAAATAAAAAATCGGGACTGTGCGATTTTATATCCGGATTTATCGTTATTGCACGAACACAGTGATTATTACGATACATTCTTAGTGCTTGAATTTTGAGTAAATTATTTTAACCCTTACTTGACACACTGAGGTACAAAATACTCCAGACCTAAATTTTCGTGATTTTCAGTACCTAAATTTGAAAAAATGGGACCTATAGCGACATCTGCCATTAGTTCGAGGCAGTGTTCGGCAATATCGATTTTTTCGTCAACGATATTGATCTTGTTAATCATTTTTGCGAAAAATTAATAATTAGTCAAAAATTAGTAATTAGTAAGAAAATATTTCTAATTTTTCCAATAAATTAGTAATTAGTGACAAAATATTTCTCATTTTTCCAAAAAAATTAATAATCAGCAAAAAAATATTACCAAGTTTTTTTCTAAATATAGTAATTGGTAAAAAACAGTAATTTGTAGAAAAGTATTGTGTATATTTGCGTACTTGTGTGTACGGATTGAGTCATGGTTATAGGTTCAAACAACTCTATTTCAAAAGTTGTTTTATTTTTTATAATAACTAGATCTTTTGAATATTTCACACATTAGTATTTATTGTATCGACTGTCATACGATATTACATAAGTTATTATTAATACGAATATCTAATCAGTACCTATTAAAAATTGCATTAGCAATTTTTTTTATTTATTACTTTTTCCAAAATTAATACATTTCTCCGCAAATTATTGATTTTTTTGGTTATATTTAGCAATATCTTTCTCGTTCATTACTAATTCTTGGAAAAATTTGTTATATTTTATCATTAATTACTCATTTTTTTGGAAAAATTAAAAATGTATTGTCACTAATTACTTATTCATTAGAAAAATAAGTAATATTTTATCACTAATTACTAATTTTTTAGAAAAATTAGTAATATTTTTTTGCTAATTATTAACTTTTCGAAAAAATTGGATAATAAATAAATGGTATATTTATTATAAGAAATTTTATCGCTGGGGATAAATGTTTGAGGATTTTTGTGGAGTTAAAACTTGATTATCATAATAATGATGAAAGTACAAAACCATCACGATTTTTTTAAATTAATGGACTAAAATTGAGAATTTGAAACCTGAAAAGGGTTCTTTTTTAAGTGGAATCTCGCATTGCTCTATCTTCGATTCGCGACCTTTACGATCGGCATTCGTGTTTTATTTTAATCGTCAAATGAGAAAATCTTTCTGGAACGCTCGTTGCATCGTTTTATAACGAAGTTTTACGAACAATTCGCCATCTGTCCGAAAGAGGAACAGCTAGACGCTCTTTCGACTTTGACGAGCTTCATTACGAGACTTTAAACTTCTCTCTCTCTCTCTCTCCCTCTCTCTCTTCCCCTCTCTCATTCTCGCTCGTTTCGACGTTTGTAACGTTCCCGGAAAAATTAATTAATCCAAACGGCTTCTTGATTATCCACAAAATCCACGGAGACTAATTGTTATCATTTTCATCCCTTAAAAAAAAAAACGCTTTTTCGCGCATTATACTTTAACGCCGAAGTCGCAACGATATACCGTCGATAGTTTCAACGTAAACGCTGACACGAAAATTATAATTCGTCGCGAATCTTGGCAATCTCGCGATCTCGATCTAACCTGACTCTGCCGTTAGTCGCGGGGATATAAATGTTTCTTTTTTTCGCACTATTCGAGCACGGGAGAATTTACAGGGCATCCTTTCTTTCAAAGCAGGGTCATCGTGCTTTGGGCGAAATTTTTGCATCTACTATCGAATCCAGAGCAAAATTATTCCCATTCGAAATTCTATCGATCGACGTTTATCAACGTGAGCAAGAAAAAAACAGAATTTACTTCTACGGGCGATTTTTTTCTTTCGCGTCTCGGTTTCTATTCAATATTTGCCATCAATGCCAAACCCTGTCGGCAAAATTTTATCGGATTTTTTTTCCTCTCTCTCTCTCTCTTCGACGCTGTCAAATATTTGCCGTGAGCAAATATCTTCGAGTTTCTTGGATACGATCTTGCGCCGATCAATGATTATCGTAAGAACTGGATATTCGATCTACGCGAGAATCGAATTGGATATTCGTATATATATATATATTAGGGCGATTTTTTTTCGACTTTTTTTAATTTTCATCCCTCCCCACCTAAAATGCTGTTGCATATGTCTAAAAGAAACTACCCTGAAAGTTACAGCCCTTAATATTAATGTTAAGTACTCGCCCTTCGCGTGAAAAGATTTCCCATCTAAAATACACGTAAATAAAAAACTTTTTTCTTCAAATTGCTATAACTCCGCGGCATTTTATGGTATCATATTGTCCTTGGTCGCAATTTACGCAGAATTGAAAGTTTTTCAAAAGTGTCCTGAGCAGCATAAGTGTAATTTACACTGGTGAGATGGTGCGAGTCACTAATGTTGATTTTGACCCACACTTCTCGTTTTTTTGCTGTTATTTTTGAAATGATCAGCGTTATCGAAAAATTGCAAAGGAAAGTTTTGTTGGAAATTTAATTTCCTACAAAAAAGGTCCTTTAGACCTACTTGAGAAAATTGATATTTCTTGAGATATTGAACCTTAATTTATTTGCGGTATAAAATTTTTACGGTTTATCGAACCAAAAGTTCTTAATTGTTGATATTCCATATCATGTCGCCACTGGTGATATGATATGTGATATGGTGATATGATATAGAATATCAAAAAATTGAAACTTTTGGTTGAATAAACCATAAAAATTGTATACCAAAACCAAGTTAATGTCCAATATCTCAAGAAATATCAATTTTCGCAAGTAGGTCTAAAGGACCTTTTCTGTAGGAAATTAAATTTCCAACAAAACTTTCCTTTGCTATTTTTCGATAACGTTGATAATTTCGAAAATAACAGCAAAAAAACGAGAAGTGTGGGTCAAAATCAACTTTAGTGACTCGGACCATCTCACCAGTGTAAATTACACTTACTCTGCTGAGGACACTTTTGAAGATCGTTCAATTCTGCGTAAATTGCGACCAAGGACAATATGATAGCATAAAATGCCGCCAAGTTATAGCAATTTGAAGAAAAAAGTTTTTTATTTACGTGTATTTTAGATGGGAAATCTTTTCACGCGAAGGGCGAGTACTTAATATTAATATTAAGGGCTGTAACTTTCAGGGTAGTTTCTTTCAGACATATGCAACAACATTTTAGGTGAGGAGTGAAAAAAATAAAAAAATTAAAAAAAAAAATCGCCCTAATATATATATATATATATATATATATATATATATATATAATTATATAAATTTAATTTGAACTCGGTGTTGATCGAAAGTTTGAAATCGGACTCGTGATAATCGAATCACGGAGATCGATCGCAAATGCATCGGGATCGGGTATTTTTTTTTTTTTTTTTTTTTGGTATACGGAGAGGATGGCAAAAGAGCTGCGATAGAATCGAGGTCGAGTGGGCACTTCTGGGGCTCTCCAGTGGGAAGGTTTTCATCGCTTGCTACCCTCATCGCAGACTTAAATAAACGTCGCCGTCGCGCCCAACTCTTTAACTCACTTCTCACACTCGTCGTTTATCTCGCGAGAATATTGTAAGCACTTTAAACAAAAGAAAAGAAAAAAAATAGCCCGGACGATCATTGTTAGGCGCTGGCAAAGCGAATTGACAATCGTTCAAACGTAAATGACGTTGTCGAATTGAATTGGCGGGCTTTGGGAGGGTTGCCGAGAAATTAGAGTGCAAAAAAAGCATCGTTTCATTCTCAAGATTCGAATTATATGGGTTGGGGAGGTTGGGGCCCCCCTCTAAAAAATGATAAAGAATTTTTTTTGTTTTATCATACACAAGAATTTGAAAATTTATAACACAAAATAATTTTTTGAAAAATCGTTAAAAGTTGAAAATAATGATTGCCATTGTCTTAATTGTAATGGACTCGGAATCTAAGGAATCATGGATTCAGTGTAAAAATTGTAAGGGATCGTCTCATGATTCCTGTTCAAGTATAGACAAAGATTGTTCCGACGAATATATTTCTGATTATTGTGAAAAGTAATTTATTACGTTCTTCATGTAATTTAATGTTTCGTTCACAAATTTTATTTTTGCTACGTTTTGAAACAATTATCATAAATCTCAATTAATGTTATTGTTTATTTGTTTGACACGAAAAAATATATAGCTTAAGGGGTTAGGCCACTCTAGGATAATTAAAACATCGATTTAATTAGTGATAATTATCAGCGATTATTTTTTGAATGGTTATAGTTTTATCGATTAGACACAAGAGAGCTTTTTGTAGATCATCAAATGTTCAACAAATATGTGCTAAAAAACTCTCCTAACCTCAACGGTTAAAGTCTAATAAAATTCCAAAGTTGAAAAGAAAATTTTTTATGTTATTTAAATGGAAAATAAAAACTAATACTTGCAGAGGGTTTTTTTGAAATGCCAAACAATACATTTTTCATTATATCGAGGAAAAAAAAATTATTCATTTTATTAGACCCACCCTAATGTATAGAATGTATAGAATGTATTCCAACAGGTCAAGTGCGTGAAAAATTCCTACGTAGGATTTTTTTCGATATATTGCATAGTTCCTTCTTTTTATAAACAGTTTACTGAAGATTTTCTCATAGAATTTTATACTTTTTCATTCAGAAACGCGCCATCTTTACAAGAAACATATCAAAAAAATCCTACGTGCTTCTATAGCTACTCTCATATATAATCGACCAAACTTTGGTGCCTCATCGTAACTCAAAAATTATAGAAGTTATTGGTGCGGTCATCGACCTTCCTGAATTAGAGGCGTCATCGGAAAAATGCTGCACAGTCACCACTTTGACATATGTCGCCGTGAAAAAATAATTTTGTATCGTCAATTAGATGCATAATAAAATACCTTTTTCGTAACTCCGATTTATTTTATGGTTTCGCTGAAAAAAAATCACGAAATATGTCCGTTTTTGGTCTGTAGAGTGGCTTAACCCCTTAATTAAAAATTCGTTAGAAGATAAATAACTTCTATATCTTCCAACTATTAATTTTTCAACCCAAACAATTGTTTCCATTTTTTTAGGTAATACATAATTTTGTTTTCTTCTGAAAAATTTTCAATTTTGTTAAAAATCATTTTTTTCAATTATTGTTTATGGTTCATTAAATGGATAAATACATCAAATTCATCATAATTTGAAGAAGAACAAAAAAAATGTCTGACCTCATTTTTTAGGGTGGTCCATTATGCCCCAGATATCGCGGATCGGCCTAAGAATGAGTCAATACATCAAATTTATGAAAATTTGACGAAAAAAATGAAAATTTGTTTGGCCAAATTTTTGAGGAGGGTCGTTGTGCCAACGTCAAAATTTTTTTAGTGCTCGAGGAATAAATTTAAGAAAAATCTTTCTCACGGATCATTTGAGGCAAATTTCCTTGACGCGATTGTCGAAAATAAACCATTATAATTACCGTCATTTCGAGGGTTGCGCCCTGACTCCATTCCCACTTGTTTACTCTCTCTCTCTCTCTCTCGGGCGCTGACTAAAGGTTGACAATTTTTGTTCCCACGATTATTTCCCCAACGAAATTTGACTTTTGGACTCTCGATCGGCTTTTATTCGACTTGCAGATAAATCTTTACTCCGCAGGATTCAATGACAATGAAAAAACCATCATTTTTAAGCACGACTTCGACCCCTCGAAGATGCGCCTCTGAATATTAGGTTTGAAATCGAGAAAACGCGGCAAGAGAAATATCGATAAAATCGTATCGCGGGAGCCTTGGGAACGAAATATCGAGGTGTTATTCGTACGGAGGCGCGTTCCGGGGGTCGTTAGACCGACGAGATCGCGCTTTCTCGGGGCGGAAACAGCCCTTGCGGGAACCTCGAGGAGCACATCAGGTATACGCGGTCCTCGGGGCAAAAAATAGGGGAGAAAAGGGCCGAAAAAGGGGCATACGCGCACGCGCGATATACGAGAATTCTTGCGAGACCAGCTGCTATATTAAGGGGCTTCGATCCTCGTTGGTATACGAGAAAAAAAAATCATCGAGTCAGCTGTTCCGTCAAAAGGTACGCACCGGTGGTCCGGCTTTGAAAATCAACTTGTGAAACGAGAATGAGAATTCAGACAGTGAAAAGGCGTTTTCCACTCAGATCCGACAAAACCATAAATTATTTATACTATATTATATTATTCAAATTAACAATAATTATTTAGAGGAATGTGGGGCAAAGTGGACATTTAAGGAATTTAACGACTTTCGTCGGTAAGCACACGGTCTTTTAACTACTTTTATGTCCCGAAATTCATTCCCAAACCTAATTTCCCTGATTTTGAAAGAAAAAAAAAATTTGGGGGCAAAATGGTCACGCCTCCACAGGTGCAGAAAAATCTCTACTTCGTGATTCTCGAAAATAGAGACATTGTAATCGACTATGCTCGAATAAAATATTAACTTAACAATATAAACAAAGTAATAAAGCCAATAGAACCGTTCCTCGAATTAAATTTAAAAAAAAAAAACGTGGTAATTCTTCAGATCCACTTTGCTCCAATTTTTTCCATGTGGAAAATATACTATGAATTCACTTTGTTAGTGAATAAATCATGGTATTTTCATATATTCATCGACTTTTGAGTCGTGAAATTCATTTCCCATTCTTGTTTTTTGAATTTTGTAAAAAACAAAATTTGGGGGCAAAATGGACACGCCTTCTCAGATGCAGAAAAATCTATACTCGGTGATTCTCGAAAATAGAGACATAGTAATCGACTGTGTCCGAATAAAATATTAACTGAACAATATAAACAGAGAAATAAAGCCAATAGAACCGTTCCTCGAATGAAATTAAAAAAAAAAACGAGGTAAATCTTCAGATTCACTTTGCTCCAATTTTTGCCATGTGGAAATTGTACCATGAATTCACTTTGCTAGTGAACAAATCGTTTTCACATATTCGCCGACTTTTGAGTCGTGAAATTCATTTCCCATTATTGTTTTTTAAATTTGTGATTTTTCTTTTTTATTCTACGATTTCCGTGTTTTGTGCTTTTTATTTTGAATATATTGTTCAACAGTGTATGAAACGTTACGGGAAATGTGCAGATACAGTCTGAATTCGAAGTAATAATTTTATGACCTTGACATTATTTTCAGTTTCAGCTCGTGTCCAGGTTGCCCCCAAATTTGAAATTTTTCGCGTGTCCACTTTTCCCCCAGTGTCCACTTTGCCCCACATTCCCCTACATTATTTGTAAGATTAATTTAATTGATTTAATGCATAATCTTCGACGTGAGGGAAACATTGAGAGGATTATAAAAAATATATATATTTAAAAAATCACTTCACTGGGAAAATAATTTTTCCGGTCCAGTTTTTCTCAGGCTTTTCCTGACACGCGCGGAAACACGTGAAAGTAGTCAACGGATTCCGCACTAAAACCTTCCGGTGAGGGTGTTTAATTTCCATGTTTTTCTCCATTTTTCGTTTTCATAAAGCAATTTATTATTTAGCGGGAGGAACTCTCGTGTATACCAACGGCAGTGTATTTGCGGCTTTAATGTATATACGTTTTTTTTTTAATTAAACTGTACAACAGAGGGTTGGTTGAGAGACACTGTGAGAGAGGAACAGGGCTCGAGCTCGTTTGTCTTCGCTTGGCCGAAACGAAAAATAAAACAAGGGAGGAATATTTGTATATTCATATTTATAGTGTTTCAATGAGAAAGTTTTCCGTAAATTTAGTTGTTCATACAGATTATTGTGTTCTGCAGAAATGACAAAAATTGTGGCGAAAAGAGACGCCTGTAACATTTTTTTTACTACTGCCTCGATAGCGTTAATTTCCAAAAATCTCTTTTTTTGAAATTTGAAAGTTATACTATATATATCAAACCATTTTTTTAACTTTTCATATACTATACTATGCGTAACGTCCTAGCCACGTTATCCATCTATGGTGGCCGATTTGCCCCACGTTTCTCTATATATGGGGCATTCCGTACCAAATCGACCTGAGTGTGACCCTCGACCTCGCTGATTTCGTTTACATTTTTTAATATGATTCTTCCAACTCAAAATAGCATTCAGAATTTTTTTCAGATAAAAAAAAAAATAGTACGTTATGATTTTTTGAACATTTTTTTTCGAAAACCTCGAGGGTCGTGATTTAAAAATCTGAAAAAATTCTCAAAAATCCGGTGTCAAAAATGTAATTTTTGCCCCAAAATTTGTGATGTCCAGGATTTCCCTTCCACCTTATTAGGTTTTTATGAAGACAACGCAAAAAAAAATAGATGTAAAAATTGATCTACCGTGAAAAGTGGCTTGAATTATATTTTTTTTACGTTTTCTTCATAAAAACCTAAAGTCACGGTGGAAGCAAAAGCCTGGACATCATGAATTTTGGGTAAAGAATTTTCATTTTTGACACCGGATTTTTGAGAATTTTTTCAGATTTTTAAATTACGGCCCTCGAGGTTTTCGAAAAGCTGGAATACCCCATATATATATATTTACCGAGCATTAAAAAGGGTGCCGGCTTTGCCGTTTGAAACTCGTCCGTGTAACGTTTCCTCGAGCAGGTGCGCCCTCCAGTTTCGTTTTCTCCCCCACCCCCTCTATAAACGGATGCCTTAGTAATGCATCGAAAATGTTTGAGAACCCACAAAATCCGACCTTTCGTGTTCGATTATTAGGACTTCTGACAAATATAATAATGTATATGAAGCACGAAAAGTTATTCGACCCGAGAAACCTCGACGAGAATCGTTGATGAAAAATGTTCAGAGATTCATTTGTCGATACAAATGTGAATTCAGAGAGCAAACTGTCGAGGAAGAGAGAGAGAGAGAGAGAGAGAGAGAGAAGCAGAGACAGAGAGAGCGAGATGAAAATTTCAGGATTAACGCCGAAGTTTGAGCAAAAGTTCTTGAAGAATTCAAAGTTTCTCCTTTCAAACAAAGGTTGATCTACTATTCCGTAATTTTATCTTCCTTCATCATTGCTTTTGAAAAATTATTCGCGCTTGAGAATCAGGAGTCCATTCAAATAGCAAAATTATTCGACGTAAAAATTAAATTATTATGTAACGATGATGTAAATAGGACGAAAAATGGAAATGAGAAAAACAAACGAGTTTGCTACTCACTCTTTCGACTCAATGCTTGCTCAATCGCTGGGCAAACCTCAGAGATTCCTCCCCGAAGGCAGACTGAGGATATTACAGCGATGGTTGATCGATGATTTGTCTTCTGTGGACTGGATGTTGATCATCGTGGAATTTCAACCGGAACTGCAGCTTTTCGAATCACGTGCACATTTTTTTTCACTCGCTTCACTTTGAGTTCATTATTTTTACTAATTAAATTGAAGGCCGAAAGTGAAAAAAAATTACAAGAGTATATTATTTTATGCAAAAGAGACGATCCCTGGTGCATTATTATTTTTCAATAAAAAAACTGACGCAAAAAACGCGAGAGACTTGAAAAAATTGAATTTTCATTATTTTTATTCATTTATTTGGATATTTTATATTTTATTTGATATTTTTATATTTTTGTTTATTTTATTTATCTTTATCATTCCATTATTGTTCTTATTTATTCTTTAAGAAATACTGATAGATGTATTAACTCGGGAATTACTATCGTTGAATTTGCAAGATCCATATTGAAACGGGCTGAATGTGTATACCGTGAAAAACAAGATGAAACCATGGAACGAGGTTTAATTAATTTAATTTATTAATTTAATTTATTTAATTTATTTAATTTATTTAATTTATTTAATTTATTTAATTTATTTAATTTATTTAATTTATTTAATTTATTTAATTTATTTAATTTATTTAATTTATTTAATTTATTTTGTTATTGAACTACGCAGACCGAGATTTTATTTATTTTTGAATATACTGATTGTGAGACGCCAAAGAAAAATACTAGCTTCGAGATGATTGCCCTTGAATTGCAAAGATCCGTACTCGCAGGGGTCAATCGTACGAGGCGACGAACACGAAAAAAAAATTCTCCGAATATTATATGCTTGTTTTTACCATGCCTCAACGAGCGCAATTTTTTTTCCCTTACGAAACCACGTTTAAGAACAGAAGAAAGATTTTTTCCGGGAAAAAATCGACCGCGCGGTAGCGCGAATTTACCGGCCCATATGAGAACGAGAGATACAGAGAATAGACAAAGATGGAGACGGGGTGGAACTCACGAGAGGGGCGCGCGAGCCCCCCCGAACGCGACATATCTATATATATATATATATATATATAGATATATATGTACATGGTAAACGCCAAACAATATTTTCTCTCGATATTCCCGAATCTCGAAAACCTAGATATGTATTTCATTGTTCACAGTGTCTCGCATCGGAGCTCAATTGACAAAGTTATTTATTCTCCCCCCGCCCCTACGCGCGTCCCTCCCTTCGCCCAATTTTTTCGCAAAAACATCTTTTCCAATTATCTGGTTTGTACTCACAGTTTTTACGATCGGTTTCTTCTCGACAAACCATTTCACATCGTCACGAGTCTCGATTATCTTTGTTATGAATTTACAACAGCTCGAGTTAAGTTTTATGAGAAAAAACACAATTTTTTTACCGCATCGACCTCGATGCCTCGATCACGCGACGTCCGCCATTGATTGTCATAGTCGAAGATGTAAAACGATCATAACGAATTCGCGCTACTCGCGCGCCACGTCGCAAATCGGTGAAAAAAACAACTAATTTTGCCCCCTCCACTCTCGTCACGCGCGCGTCTCTCGCGTCGATCGCATCCTCTCTCTCTTCCGGTTTCCCCTCTTCCGCCAATACCCCCACGCCCGCACGCTCGTTCACTCTCGTCCGTGGATCTCGTTCGATAACAACTTACCTGTTGATCGTGTCTCGCGGTAAATTCATCGTTTTTCAGTCACACTCAGACTCTTTTTATGTGTCAAAAGTTTTCTGTGAAAATGTTCGTAGAGCAGCTCCAGTACTACAGCACGAATAATACGAGAGCCCGTCGTTCGTTCGACCTTGCCGTTGTTTCGTTTCTCCGGTCGTTTCGCAAGAGCGAAAAACATTCGGCGGAGCGAGAGAGACGCGCAGCGAGAGAAAACGAAAACATTGCGAACGGTGAGTGAAAAATATATTTCTTCGTCGATCGTGCGTCGCGCGAGACACTGTGAAAGATTAAATTTCAGAGTGCGTGTCGCGATTCGCGTTAGTTAAATTAGAAGTATGGAATGAAAATATTTTGTCGCGTTTGTAATGTAGATATATATATATATATATATATATATAAATCTGTATAGTTGTCTGTCACGCTGCGTGCGGGAGGCGCGCGCGCCAACTACTTTTTTCTCGCCGCCATCTTTCTCTCTGTCTCTCTCATTCGCATCGGCCAGTCGATTCGCGCTACAAGCTCGGTCGATTTTTTCCGGGAAAAATCTTTTTTTGTTTTTTTCCCATAGTGTCCGTTATGCGGTAAATTTGCGATATATGTGATCACTGTTTCTATACGAGTGGAGAACAAAAACAAGTAAAAGAAGGCGGGATTAAAAAAAGCCCATTATATTCGGAGAATAATTTTCTCTACAATTACTTTTTTTTTCAAAATTAAAATCTCAAAATTCTTTGAAAATTAAATTAATTAATGTAAGTTAATACATACAAATTAATACATCTATTAGCGTTTTTCAAGAATAAATAATAACAATAATGATAATGATAAATAAAATAAACAAAAATATCAATATAAAATATCAAAATAAATTAATAATAATAATTAAAATTCAATGTTTTCAAGTCTTGCGTTTTTTACGTCGGTTTTCTTATTGAAAAATAATAATGCACCAAGAATCCTCTCTCTTGCATAAAATAATATATGGGGCGTTCCATCCCAAATCGGACAGTTTGAAAAACTTTTCTTTTATTTCCTCAATTTTTTTATATTTTTTAGTACCTATCAAAAGACCCCCTTCCTGTTAAATTTTGAGATTTCTTTGATTACCCGTTCGACAGATATTAAGATATTAAATTGACAAAAATAAAAACTGTTGTTATTATTGTTCATAAACAGATTTAACGATTAATTATTAATTTTAAGAACCTGTTAACAATAAAAAAAAGTGTTAAAATAAATTCTAAATATTGAAAAAAATACTATACAGTAACAAAAATTGGTATTCATAATAATTTATTAAAAAAAAAAATTAATTTTCAAAAATCGAAAAAAATAGTAGTTATGGAAATCCCACGATCGGAATAGTCTTAAAAATTGTTGAATAAATAGATGTTTGAAACAAAAAATAAAATAAAAATCAATAATGACACTTACTTTTAAAAACGCGATTTAAAGTTTAAAACTCAAAAAACTCATTCAAAAACGCGTCGAATATTTTTGTTGTATTTTTTTCTGAAAAGGCCATAAAAAAACACAAATTTTGAAAGAAAAAACTTTTAATTTGGACCATTATTAAAGAAGTTATGACCAAAATACCAAAAACAAGCCGTTTTTTTTTTGTTAATTTAATATCTATTGAACGGTTAATCAAAAAAATCTCAAAATTTAACAGGAAGAGTCTTTTGATAGGTACTAAAAAATATTTAAAAAATGAGGAAATAAAAAAAAAAGTTTTTCAAACTGTTTGATTTGGGATGGAACGCCCCATATACTCTTAGAATTTTTTCTTCACATTCTGCGTTCAATTTCATTAGTTAAGATAATGAATCCAAAATGAAGCCAGTGAAAATAAATGTGCGCGTGATTCGAGAAGCTGCACTTCCGGTCGAAATTCCACGATGATCAACATCCAGTGCACAGAAGACAAAATCATCGATCAACCATCGCTCTAGTCAAAAGAGTCAAAAGAGTGAGTAGCAAACTCGTATTATTTATTCTCATGTGCATTTTTCGTGCTATTTCGACAAACGCCTTGTAACGTTACTTACATTACAATATATTTGTTGTAATATTATTATTATTTTCCATTAACAATGCGATTTTTCAGAAGATTGTATTATCATGCATTTCTAAATTGTTTATTTTCGTTGGCAAAATTATTTTTCGTTGAATAATCATTTTATCCCGGCAACCGCGTTCGTGCGAAATTTTCGCGAAATCTCCAACGTATTTTTGCCTTTTGGCGGCCATTTTTTTTCTGCTGTTTTTTTTCACCTCGCTCATTTACAAATAACGCGCCGTCCGAAGAAAGAGCGAACGAGAATGGAATGTGAGAAATCTCTGTGACGAGTAGAATGCGAGAATGAGAGGGACGAATTATCCCCCCCCCCCTCCTCGTTTCTCATCCGCCGAAATAAAAATGCCTCGGTCTCAAAATGCACCCAACTACTCGAGCCCATTTTTCTCCACGTTGGACACTCGAGACCATGTCGTCCATTGAGCCTCTGTTTCTCAAGTGGTTTATTTTTTTTTCCTGAACCGAGACTGCGATTTTCAATGTTCCAATGTGTCGCGTATGGCCTTTTTTCCCTATTCAGAGTACCCGCACCCTCGATTGTACCCCACACTGCCACTTGCTTTTGTCCAATATCGAAATACCCCAAAGAAATTCCACGGTAACAATTTATTCACTCCCCTCAATGTTATTATTATTGCGGGTTTTTTTTAACGCCAATAAAAATCCTGTCGATGTCTCCAAACGAGACTAATACGAAATGAGAAAGAAATTCTCAATATGATTACCTTTGCGAATGGAAAAAAATAATTTTGAAATTTTTCTTCAATAATAAAGTGGGATCATTCCATGTCAAATCGACCAATAGTTGGAATCGACCCTTTTCAATTTCAATGAAATTTGGTCGGAAGTTTCCTTTTATCAAAGAAAAAAAATTAAATTTTTTTTTCGAAAGTTATGCAAAATTCAAAATTTTATAATTTTTTCAATTTTTCAAGTTTACTTTTTTAATATCTCGAAAACTATTATCGTTACAAAAAAATCGTTTTACCTTCGTCTTAAACAGTATACTTGGAGCCAGTGAACGGCAAAAAAAAATCTATCTATTTTTATTATCCAATTTTTTCGAAAAATTAATAATTAGCAAAACAATATTACTAATTTTTTGTAAACATTAGTAATTAGCGGGAACATATCACTAATTTTTCTAAAAATTAGTAATTAGTGACAAAATATTACTAATTTTTCCAATAAATAAGTAATTAGTGACGAAACATTGCTAATTTTTCCAAAAAAAATGAGTAATTAACGATAAAATATAACAAATTTATTCCAAGAATTAGTAATTAGCGAGAAAGAAATATTGGCAAATAACCAAAAAAATTAATAATTTGTGGAGAAATGTCGTATTAATTTTGGAAAAAATAATAAATAAAAAAAATTACTAATGCATTTTTTAATAGGTACTGATAAAATATTCGTATTAAGAATAACTTATGTGATATCGTATGACATTCGATACAATAAATACTAATGTGTGAAATATTCAAAAAATCTAGTTATTACAAAAAATAAAACAACTTTTTTAATAGAGTTGTTTGAGCTTGTAACTCAATCCGTACACACAAGTACGTAAGCATACACAATACTTTTCCACAAATAACTGCTTTTTACCAATTACTATATTTAGAAAAAAACCTGATAATATTTTTGCACTAATTACTAATTTTTTTGAAAAATTGGAAATATTTTCTTACTAATTACTAATTTTTTAGAAAAATTACTAATATTTTTCCGCTCACTACGAATTTTTATATAAAATTCGTAATATTTTTTTTACTAATTATTAATTTTTCGAAAAAATTGTAAATAAAATCAATATCGTTGACGAAAAAATCGATACTGCCAATCACTGCTTGGGGCTACGAAAAAAAAAAATTTGAAAAATGTCGAATTTGGAGCATTTTGAATTTTTGTAAGTCGCGAAAAACTATGATTAACATTAAAGAGAAATTCCAACAATGGGTCGATTTGACATGGAATGACCTGGTGGGATTATGATTATTCGATTCAGAACGACGAAGCTCGGATTGTGGGGGCTGAAGAATTTTTCGTTTTTTTTTTTTTTTTTTTATGGTTTTTGGATGGGGGCCACTTGAGAGCTGCATCTTGCTACGCCGTCAAGTCTGTTTTCTTTTCTAGTCTCTCCTGTTCTTACATTCATATACCAGGGGCACTTGGAAGAAAAAAAATGAGGGTTGTAAGGCTGTTTTACGAGGTTCACAAGGGTTAGGCTACTGTGCTGCTCCTTTCTCTTTCTCTCTCTCTCTCTCTCTCTCGCTCTCCCACTCTCTGCTGCCGTATATTTTATCACGAGAAAACATTTTATATATGACCCTCAGATAAGAGAATATCCTTCGAGCAGGCTCATCCTCTCGGAAGAGCCTCGTCTTTACGTGAAACAATTTTTAAAAACATGCAAACCATTTTTTGCCCCTTATGCCTTATGGTTCTCATTCCCAAGTTATTCTCGCGTCAAAGAAAAATGGCCGCGCTATCGTATAAAAAACAATTCATATCCGGCCTTGAAAAAAATACAAAAAAAATGCCTGAACAGAAAAAGAATCAATATTTAACCTCTAAAATTTTTTCATCGATCTCAACATTTACCATTCACATCAAATAGGAATTCCCAGATGATCTTTCCAATGGAATTTTTTTATACGATTTTTCATTGGCGAGATAAAAAATTTGACACGCTTATTTTTTATTTCTTTTTTGCCCCGGGCCTCTTTCTGCCCCTCGATGATTTGAAAAACCGGTATCGGGTATAGCGATTTCCGGTCACGAGGGTGAGAGACAGGGAAGCCAGAGAAGAGAGTGAAAAAAATGTGAGGAAAAAGAATCGAGGGAGGTCCCCGGGGAACACGAAGAAGAGCGGAGGAAAAAAAATAGAGGGCGGCGAAAAGTGAAAGTGCAACGTTGGTAATTTCCAAGTAATTCGTATGTATCCCGTTTCTGGCGAGAGGACGAATACTTTGGGAAGACTTTTTCCTGGGAGGTCAAGGAAAAAAAAAGGGTTTTTGAATCGATCGCATTCTCTAACTTTTTTTGCTATTCATTCTGGGTCATTCCATGTCCAATCGACCCCTTTCAATTTCGATGAAATTCAGTCAAAAATTTTCTTTAATCATAAAACGAAGTTCTGCCAAAGGAAAAAAATGAATTTTATTTTCGAAAATTAAAAATTTTACCTTTTTTCAATTTTTCAAGTGTATTTTTTAAATATCTCGAAAACTATTATAGTTACGAAAATATCGTTCTGGATTCGTCTTGAAGAGTATACTTGGGGCTGCGAAAAAAAATATTCTGAATTTTTTTTTTTTAAATGATGAATTTGGAGAATTTTGAATTTTGAATAATCGTGAAAATGCACGATCCACATTAAATTTTTGGTTCAATTTTTTTAATATAATACCTTGTGCTGATTTTCAAAGATCCTGAAATTTTCAGAAAGGTGTCCTTTTTTTTCAAAAATATGAATTTTTGAATTTTGGCAACAATTTTTTTTCTTTGTTTACCTCTAAGTTACGTAGAGTTGAGCAATCATGTAATTTGCACTGCTCAAAATTACAAAATTACATGATTGTTCAACTTTACTTAACTTAGAGGGGGAAAAAAATTTTTTTTTTTTACCAAAATTCAAAAATGCATATTTTTGAAACAAATAAAAACACCTTTGTGAAAATTTCAGGATCTTTTAAGATCATCACAAGGTATTATATTTAAAAAATAGAATCAAAAATTTAATGTTGGTCATGGATTTTCACGATTTAAAAAAATTCAAAATTCTCCAAATTCATCATTAAAAAAAAAATTCGGAATATTTTTTTCGCAGCCCCAAGTATACTCTTCGAGACGAACCCAGAACGATATTTTCGTAACTACAATAGTTTTCGAGATATTAAAAAAAAAAACTTGAAAAATTGAAAAAAATGGGGAAATTTTGAATCTTGCATAACTTTCGGAATTTTTTTTTTTAATTTTTTTCTTTTGATAGAAATTCGTTTTATGATAAAAGACAACTTCGGACCAAATTAAAACGGGTCGAAATTAAAACGGGTCGATGCCAACTTTTGGTCGATTTGACATGGAATGACCGTTCTATATTATTCCATTCTATACTGACTTAATTTTTTTTTATTAACGCCAAAACGTCGATCGAGATATAAGTTTCGAAAAAATCGAGTTCGTTCGAATTCTCGGTGAAATTTGTGAAACTACTGGAAAAACATTCCCGTATCGTTGAAACGAAAGAAAAAAAGAGGTATTCAATAGATTTATATTTTATATTTATTTTTATTATGTATTATTTATATTTTATATAAAAAGTGATATTTGCAAAGAGGGTGCGAATTTGATTCGACGATATGGGGTAGAAACGAGGGGTTTTTCGTTCTGGAGGAATGGCCGGAATAAAAAAAAAACAAGTTTTGCGGGGTTCTAATGATGTTCGACCGCGCACCCCCGCGGGCTATTTTTTTTTCACACTCGACAATAGGGAGCTATATGGAGGTGCGTGTGTTTGTACGTTTTGTCGCTTCATAGTTCGCGATCGACCGTGTACCCGAACATTTCCACACTCTCTCGTACGTCGATCAAAAATGGCCGGCATAGGGTGAACATGTAACGAGAGGGACGGAGAGAATTCTGATGGCGGCTGCGAGTTTTCTTTCTTTCTCTCTGTTTCTCTCTCTCTCTCTCTCTCCCTCTGTATCTCGCACCCTCTGTAGGGAACAAGGCACACGAACTACCCTTCTCGACGACATGGTCGCGCTATCATTCCGATGCCATGACGACCGCTTACTATAGCGAGGAAATCACGTCCGCCATTTTTCTTTTTCGTTATTTTGTTCGCTTTTCGAGAATTTCAAATATCATTTCTCTTGCCATGATCAAACATCCGAAATAATCGGAACGATTGAGTTTTTTTGGGGTTACGAATATTTTCATGAATTTGAAACAGGTCGAATTTTACGTTTTTTCAGGTAGGATTGGAATACGTTCGAAAAAACAGCGATAGGATCACTATCTGTTCGAAAAAAGTATTTTCGGAGACTGTAGAGGGTTGATTAAATGACATTTTATCAATTCCTGGTCTAAAAAAAAAGTTTCAGAGTGATTCCTCAACGTCTCCATGTCAACTTCCGGTCTGCAAAATTTCTTCCATCCCAATTCGCCGTTCTTTTCTTTCCCCCTTCAACTATCGATGTCAAATTTTTTCATCTCTCTCTCAAGACGCAAAAATCTCGTGTCTCGTGCCCCTGCAACAAAATCCACGTACTCAATTTGTATTCAGGCTAAATTTTCTCCCCACAGACCGAAGAACGCAGAGTTTACTTCCCGAGAACGTCGCGCGTGTACGCAAATTGATGCAAATTTTACCAAGGTTTTTTTACATTTAATTTTTCTCGACTTACATTTAATTTCACTCAGGTTGAATTAATTTTAAGGGTGAAATAATTAATTTCTCAGCAATTTAAATTTCGCGCCATTTTTTTCTCATCGCTGTCCGTACTATTTTTCCTCACACGCGATTACTTCTAATTCAGACAATATCGCCCAAACATTTTCATCTCCCAGTTCCTTTCCTTTCGACGCCTTCTGTATTAGGAATGGAAACGAAAAATAGATTTTTTTCAGAAAAAAAAACAAATTTTAGCTTCTCTATGATAAATTTTCGTCATTCGGGCGTCTCGAGGGCTATTGTTAAAAATTACAGTTCTCTATAATCGCGAAGCGAAACTTTCTCATTCACTTCACGGTCGGTACTCCCATCTTTCGTACTCTTTCACGAGAGATCGCGATATATTTTTCTCTCTCTTTCACATACACACAAACACGCACACACCCTTTTGGTCCTCCTTTTGGGCCAGAATTCGCCGAGCAGTCACGTTTTGGTGTAACGTGGGAGAGAAACGTGCCGTTCTCGAAATGCTACGTTCTTGCTCTTTTTATTTCTCTCTCTCTCTCTCTCTGTCTCCCTCTCTCTCTCTCTCTCTCTCTCTCTCTCTCTCTCTCTCTCTCACACACACACACACACACATACACACACATACACACACACACACACCCACAGTGTCTCACACGTAACAGAGCGTAGTTACAGGGACGAAGCCGTGATAAACGCGAAACCGAAACTTCTTTTGAGCTCCTCGAGACGAAGAAGATGTCTCGATTTTTCGCGTCTGACCAGACGAATTTTTTTTCGCCAATTATAATTTTACGCATTAAAGCAGAGCGATTGATTCTGAAAATCAATTAACGAAGAGGCTAATTAGCGCAATTTAATAATCATATTTCGAATTTGATTTGAGCACATTGAAATTGACAAATTTTAATAATTAATAATTAATATCTTAATAATTAGTTGAGAAAATGAAATTTTATCACTTCCTGGTCTAAAAAAATGTTTCGGAGTGAATCCTCAACGTCTCCATTTCAACATCCGGTTTGCGAAATTCTCGTGAAGAAAAAGGAAAAAAAATTGACAAATTTTTATAATTAATAATTAATTTATGCTCAGTTTTCATTAATATATGAATTTTTTATTAAATTTATTTCTTTTTTAAATATTAAACAAAAAATCTTGAACATTAATGAAATTAGTTTTAAAAATCGTTTCCGCTAATCGCTAATTTTTTTCACTTTCTCGTCGATGTGGATTGTTTTTTTTTAGGATACGTAATAAAAATGAAATGAATAATTTAATGCGAATTTTTCGAAATCGATAAAAGTAATCCGTCCTTCCCGATCGATCAAACGGAATTGGAATCGAGTGCACGAAGGTTTTTCGTTGTTTTTCCCTTTTTCAATTTTTAATTTTAACCGTCCCCCACTCTGAGCGCCGCTTCGTCACGACGAAATAATGAAAGTTTTAATTAACCGTCGAATTTTCCTTCGTTAATCTCGTTGTCAGCAAGGAACAAGAATAAGCGTGGCGCGAGAATCGAGTTATCATCCGATTAAAATTCGTTTTGACCCGTTTCATCCCTCCCCCCCCCCTCCTTCTGCCCGTGTACACACCTTCACATTTTTAAATATATATTAGAGTGGTCCAAAAATAAATTCTTTCATTTTTCAAACCTTTTTCTTTACAGTTGAAAAATATTTTACATCCGACAGAATATTTTCTTTCAAAAACATTTATAAAAACTCATTTACCATCAAAATTAACGAATTATCGCTCGAAGTCAGCTGACTCCTTTTTTTTAATTCTAAATCATTTGAATTAATTTTCAACTGATTCCCTTTGCATCAAATTTCAAAGTCTGATAGGCAGTGGAAAAAAAAAAATTTCGGCAGTGATAATTGCTGAAAAATTCTTATTTGTGCCGAGGTAATCGAATCTCGATGAGCAAGAAAATCGAAAAAAGAGGCTTTTCTTCGGTTGACATTAATGTGTGCTTGTATAACTGGGACAAAACGCGCGGCAATTAATTTGTACGTATACGTGAGGTGTGCACGATGAGCGAGAGAGAAGATAGTGCGGTTAAAATACGAATGTGAATGAGAGAGAGAGAGAGAGAGAGAGAGAGAGAGAGAGAGAGAGAGAGAGAGGGAGGGAGGGAGGGAGGGAGGGAGGGAGGGAGAGAGAGAGAGAGAGAGAGAGAGAGAGAGAGAGAGAGAGAGAGAGAGAGAGCATGAAAAGTGAACGATGCATATACGAAAGGGCAATTAAGAACGAGTTATCATTGTTGACACGTCTCGCTCGATATTCCGCGATGAGGGGTTGCTCGCCCTTACGGAAAATACGAAATTTCCCGTATTTCGAGAACGCCTGGATGAAAAAAAATTCCCTTTATTCCCTCTCAATCCGGAGAAAAGAAAAGTAATGACCCATCATTATATATATATATATATATGCAGATTGCTTCATTAATACGCAAGGGGCAAAATATAAGAGGGTGGAAAATTGGTTATCATTGTCATGACATGTTTTATACAACTCTTGCCAGATATGAAAAAACAATCCTATTAAAATCCACAAGAGTTTGGTTGTTGAGCGGAAAAATCCAAATGTTTGCGCTTTCGTCGAAAAGAATTTATTTATAAAAAACAGGAAGAAATGGAAAATCACGTTTTTCATGGAAATCATCGAGTTCTTAGGGAATTTATCGGTAGATTCGTATTTATTCGTGTTGAGAGGGTCAAAATACATCGATATGAGGTTTAAAAAACATAGATTCGAAAAAAAAAAATTTCGCATTTTTGCTAAAATTGCATTGGTTTACCAAAATGAGTGTAATTTATTTTCTAGATAAGATATTGACTTCATCTTGAGCTCATTCTCTTTGTAATCGTTGAAGCTTCAAAACCCCGTTTGGTTCATTCAATTCGGACCATTTTTCAATTTTTGACTGATTTTTAAAGTTCGACCATCGATTTTTGCAAATTTTTGCATACATACCCCTTTCCATTTTTTTCGGCGATTTTCAAACTGCTCTTATTTCTACAAAAATTAAGTTATCGGAATGAACCAAACGCCATTCTCTAAGTTTAGTGACAGCCTTCAAGTACGAAACAAAATTTTTGGAATTGCCCAAAGGGAAGAAAAGTTACGAGCACTTGAAATTTCGTTATTTTGAGGTTTTTTTAAAATTCTGCAAAAAATGAGCAAACAAAAAAAAAAATTTTTTCACGTTTTACGAACATATTCCGATGGGAAATTTTGTGCTGAATACGAATCTAACAGATTTTTTGTCAAAAAAAAAATGTATTCAGGAAAAAAAAATCAAAAAAATCACTCGATCCAATTTTTTCTTTATTACATTTACAATGATTTTAAGAAAAAGTATTGGTAGCGAATTTGAAGCTGAATGAATTTTTCCGTATGATGAAGCTGACCCGATCCATTCTTGTACACAGATCTATCCAGGGAGTGAAATATATTCAATATACTCGTGATATATTTTCTACATACGTCCTAACGTTATTTTCATCGTGATTGGGGGAAGGGGGAGATCGCTCGACGCCAATGCTTCGGGACGCTGTATTTCGCTTATGGATCGCGCCCAAGCTCGTGTTTGTGTATTTGTGTGTATAAATATGTATACTGTGTGTGTGTGTGTGTGTGTGTGCTGTGAGTCGGTGGAGGGAGCGCCTGTTGAAGGACCATGATCAGGGTCCTTTGAGCCCCGAGAGGGGAACTCTTCGAAAAGAGAGAGAGAGAGAGAGATAGAGAGAGAAAGAGAAAGAGAGGGGGGGAGGGGAGAGCGTCCATCGTGCGCTCAAGCGAATAGAACGAAAGCAGAGAATGTAAAACGTGAGGAACGTCGGAGTCTCCTCGCTTGATATTAAATAAAAAGAAAAAAGAGAGGAAAACAAATTCAAAAAATGTTAAAAAGTCCGAAGTAAAGCTTCGTCTCGGACGCGAGAGCTCAAAGATTCAACGAAGCGAACGTGGAATAAGGGTGGAATTCTACAATCAAGATTTCGTTGCATAAGAACGAGCGAAAGAGAGAGAGAGAGAGAGAGAGAGAAATCCTTTTTATTGCCGCGAAAGCGTTCCTTCCTTATTAATATGGGGCTTCTAATCGTGTCGATTTTTTCCACCATTTTTCTCCATCTATTGGATGCGCGATTATCCGGAAAATGATGGCAAGTAAATTGGCAATCTGTTAGGGTCCAATCCGGAAAATTGGATCTGGTTAGGGGTCGAAATAAATCCGGGCGTAGTCCTTGACAATATTTCCAGAGAGACTCTCTCTCTCACTCTCTCGTAATAAGAGAGGTCAGAAGTGACGCTAGAAAACCTAAGAAGGAAAAAAGATGACAAAAAATCTCCTCATTCAACACATATTTGGGGCATTCCACGCTAAATCAACCACTCTTGACCCCGATCCCATTCGATTTCGCTGAAACTTTTTTATCTTTTTTTACCCTATCAAAAACATTTTTCAAAATTTTTTCACATTTGTTTATTCAACCGAAAAAAAGTTATGAATTTTATTGAAAAATTGGCTCTTTAATGCTCAAATATCTATAACTTTTTAAAATATTTACTTATCGGGATGTTGTTTTCAAAATTTTAGTTTTTAAATGTATTTTTCAGAAAAATGTAGAGGAAAATTTTTGAGACCGATCTCCAACGATTTTTTTTGAATTTACATTTTTTTTCAAAAATTTAAACAAAACGTTGAAGATCGGTGTGAATAATTTTTTTCTATATTTTTCTGAAAAGTAAACTTAAAAACTGAAATTTTCAACAAAAAAAACCGCCCCGATAAGTCAATTTTTGAAAAAGTTATAGATATTTGAGCAATAGAGAGCCAATTTTTTTGAAAAATTCATAATTTTTTTTCGGTTCGTGAAAAAATTTGAAAAAATGCTGAAAAATGTTTTTGATCGGGTAGTAAAAGACAAAAAAGTTTCAGCCAAATCGAAAATGGTCGGGGTAAAAAACGGTCGATTTGGCGTGAACTGCCCCATTCATATATACTTTTGTAAATGTATTGCAGAAATCGTATTTCCGGTATAAAAAAATATTTAAAAAAAAATTGACGAGATATGTGGAAAAAAATCATCAAAAATTTAGAAAAAAAATCGTTTTACCAGAAAAAAAAATCCCAAAAAATCACGCTTTTTGCTTGCGTTACAATTCAGTTTCTCTCAAGTTCATTTGCAAAAATCAATGGCTTCAACTATCTCAACTTGAATGATGAATTTCAGATTGTGAAAAATAGTACACTCTTTCCAGAGCATCGTGACTCTCTTTTATTTTTCATCGATTTAGTAGGGAAAAAAAATAAAATATCGTTTTAATGCGCGGCGCTTGTCGCGACACGAATCGAGAATCCGATATTCTTCCGCGCAGGAAACGTCTGCGAATTGACAAAAGACACGCATCTACCGCGAAGCGAAAATGGGGAAAAAAACATAAAAATAAATGAAAATAAAAAAGGCCGTTTTATTGCACGATTCGAAAGGACGACTTTCCGATAGAATTCACACTCTAAATTTCTACACGGCGATAAAGCGAGAGGAAGCAAGAAAAAAAAAACGCACAAAAATATACCCAGTTCGCGATCTAACGGAATATTGCCTATTATCCATTAGAAATCTTTGTGATTTTTTTTTCGCGAGCATTATTTTCTTCGTAAAAGCATACAATTATTACGAATGATTTCCGAGCGATTAAGTTGCTGTGAAAAAAAAACAAACAACTGTTACGTTTTTTTTCTTACAGTAATTATTCGCAATTTCTTTGTTGGCAAAAGTATGAATAATTTTTCTTTTTTAACCGTTGAGCACGCAGAAGAAATGAAACGCTTTCCGCGACGTTTAAACTAAAATAACGTTAATGCGCAAAATAGGCGGTGTTTTCCTACTTCCTCACAATTATATCGCGCAGATAAATCCGTGAGAAAATAATCGTCGTTACTTTTTTTTTTCAAGACAGAAGTCAAAGTAAATTAAATGTAAACATTCGTCTCGGGTAATTCATTTGCATCTGTTTCACAGAATTAATGCTGATGTAATTTTCAATTCACAGTCTCAAAGTCAAAAATAAGAACGAAACGGTTCTTTTTGATGTGACGAAAAATTTATCGATCCAAAAACTTTTTTATTATTTTTTAAACATTTGTATAATTTTTTATAAATATCGAACGTACAATTGTTTGTTCGAAAATTGCATGGGAACACCGTAAAATGGTTATTTTTTGAAATAAAAGAATTCCCTTTCGTCAAACTGTGAAAATAATTTTTCAAATGTACTTTTCGTAACGCCCGTAAATTCATAAAATATTTGCTCCTTGATACACAAATTCGACGGACTCCAAGTAAACCAATAATTCTCCAATTTCTAAATAAAACAAAATTCTGGAATCGGAGCAATTGAAAAAATATATATATATTTACACGAAAATTCGATTGACCGGTGTAAACGAAAACTTTTTTCTCTCTTTGCGTTCGTTGAAATCGGTTGGGGTTCGCATTGACGATGTATATTATAGAAGGGAGCGCTACGAAGGAGAGAGAGAGAGAAAGAGAGAGGGGGCCTACAGGCCAGAAAGCATAGTCGTAATAACGCGAGCCCGTCGTGCGCGCGCGCGCGTGTGTGTGTGCGCGCAGTGAGAGCTTGGGCTCGAGTGCGAGGACAGAAGGAGCAAGAGAGAGAAAGAAAGACTCCCCCGGCTTTACCCCCACTCCGGGCGCTTCGGTCTCGACCGGCGTGCGCGTCGCCGACGCGAGGGGACGCCGATGTCGGGACGCCCGAACGCGCGCACTATTCAGTTACCAACAGACCGCGCGACGGTTCGTACGAGAGAGCGTGACGTCAGAGTGCGCGAAAAGGAGCGAACGTAAACGGGTGTTGAAACAAGAGAGAGAAAGAAGGAAGAAGAAAAAAATCTAAATCGAGAGTTCTGGACAATATTTGGGTTATCAAAATATTCGTGGCGATAAAAAAACAACAAACTCGTTGCAAACGTCAGACGGAGATCTCTCACGATTTTATTATATTCATCGTTCGTGAATTACTCGCCGAGACGCCTTCGAAAAATTGCGAAGAAAAATTGCCGACTTTTTCCCCCATTCGGGTGACACTAAATATATATATATATATGTATACATAAAGAGTGTGCGTAGAGTCGAGAGCGTTCGAGCGGACGTTGAACAAAGGAAGAAGAGCCAGCCCCTTGCTCGCATATCCTTCTTGTTCGCGAACCGGCCAGGACTTTGAAAAACGGAGAGTCTTTCCTCGTTGAATTCTCGTCTCGTTTTGCGCGATAAATAATTTCACCAGCGAGCGCTCGGAATTGCGCGTCTCTTTTTTATTATTTTCTCACATTCGCGGTGAACTTTCGGGGTTTTTTTTCGCGTGTTAAAGCAATTTCCTCGTTACCGGCGGAAGCGTAAGAGAGAGAAAAAAGACTCGAACGTTCTACGGGGGAAGAGAAAAGAGGAGAGAGAACGACGCGGTGAAATTTCGGGAGTTTTCATCGTCCGAAAATTCGCGTTCCAAATATCTTATCGAGTGAACAAAGGAAATCTCGGCTTCGAGTCTGGCGGTTCGTTGTTTTTTTGTTGTTTGTTTTCGTTATATTTTTCCAACTTTTTTCCACATTCGCGCCCCCCCCCCCCCCCCCCTCTCTTTCTCTCCTTCGGGACGAGAGAGCCGGCAGTTGGATTCCCGCGTCGTGTCTGTGCGTGAGTGTGTGTGCGTCGCACCCGCGCTCCGTCTCACCAACGCGAGAGAAAGAGAGAGAGAGAGTATCTCTTTGTGTGACATGTGCCACGTTTGAACGACGAGTTTGAAGGGGAAATTTTTGCCAACGAAACCCGGATTATTCTCGTACGATACGGTGAGTCTTTAACTTTGTCCCTTTACCATCTTTTTTGAATTATATATATATATATATTTTTCCATATATTTTTCGATGAATCTTCGTTTAATTTTTACTCGTTCTCGGGCGACAACGCCGCCAC
The DNA here is from genome assembly GCA_946863875.1 of Alloplasta piceator. Taxonomy (NCBI): domain Eukaryota; kingdom Metazoa; phylum Arthropoda; class Insecta; order Hymenoptera; family Ichneumonidae; genus Alloplasta; species Alloplasta piceator. The sequence continues at coordinate 1,840,231 of OX333079.1, read as the reverse complement.
GTGCTCCCGCGGCGACGGATGCGCCTCTTTTTTTGTCTCTCGCGCGGGAAATTTGAATGTTGCCGAAGGTTTTTTTTCAATTCTGCGAAATATCTCCGAGCGAATATCGTACATTTTAGGGTCGAGGGGAATCGCGCTCCGACGATTCTCTGTCATTGTTGGAATTTTTTTTTTTACTCGCATTTGTAAATAAGCGAAGCTCGTCCGAGAAACGACGATTCTCAATGTGCCAAATGCTTGACCTTTTTTTCCGCTTCGCGAGAGGGGGAAGTTTAGAGGTCTTATCTTCAACGGTCGTCGAGAATTATTGCTTTTGCCACGCGGGCCTAAACCAGACACGCACGATTATATTTTACCGAGCATTTTTTCAACCATCATTTTTATTTTTGTTTTCGTTCCTAGTTTTTGCTTCAAGATCCGTCGAATTTTAGCGCCTTTATTCTGGTTTTTTTCATAACTTCTTTTTATTTCATTTGTCGAATGGAATGTACGGATCGTCTCAGTCTTTGCCATTTTTTGATTTAATTGAAATTCTATTTTCAATCGAATCGTTTAAACTTGTTCTTCAGAAATTTTGGTCGTGAATCGAATAAATTTGAGCTCGATAATTGCAAACTTGCCAAATTTGATTTTTTTGTAAAATTGCATTATTTTTTAACATTTTAAAACTCCTTGAGCAATTATTTTTGAAATCAATGTTAACCTTTTTTGTAATCTCCAAAATTCATGCGAAAAATTCAACGTTTCAAGCCCCTTGAACAAATATTTTCAAAATTATTTCAATGGAACATTACCAACGAAATTAATAAAAATGGGATTTCAGCGATGAAGGGATTTTTTTTCTAAATTGAATTTTGGACTTTTCAAATACAAAGGATTTCCCACGGAAAATCGTAAATTTTTGTGGGTTGGAGAAAATTGTGGTCGAATCGTTGAGGAATGCTTCGTATATCAAAATTCACACCGTACATTTTTATGTATTTATACGTTCGTGCGTGTTTTTCGAGGGCAAAAGGGCCCCGGGTGAGCAGGAGAACCAGACCAGACGGGGCCCTCGTCTCGCACCGTTCATTCAATTTTTTTTTTCTTTTTTTTTCCTTTCTCCCTTTCCCTCGTCCCAGGACGAGCAGCTGCACTCGAGGACACGAGCGTAAAATTCTCGCTCGCTTCTTCGCTTAACGTACAACCATAATGCACGCCTATAATAATGGGCCGGCTGTAACATTTCGTGAAACAACCGTTTACAACAAATTTTATAACGAAAAAAAGACGAAAAAAAGTGAAAGCGAGACGAAAAACCTATAAACCTTGTAACTCTCGATTTCGAGGAAATTTGCGCGGATCTCTCAGCGATATATATACGAGGTATTCCAGCCCAAGTGTGTAAACCCGTGACCCTGACCCTCTCGATTTTGTTGATTTTTTTTTATATGATCGCATTACACCCTCATAATTTTTTTAGATTTTTCCAAACATCTCTTATTTAATTTTTTTCTTTAAACGCCCTTTTTTTAAATCTAAAAAAATTCTGAAAAAACTGTGACAATACATGAAAATTTTCAAGCTATCACCCGTAGTAAGCAGATTTTTTTTCTGTGTTTTACAAGCTATATTAACCTTCTCAAAATTTCAAAAAATTCTCAAATAGCTTGTAAAACACAGAAAAAAAATCTGCCCACTACGGGCGCTAGCTTGAATTTTTTAAATACATTATCACGGTTTTTTCAGAATTTTTTTAGATTTAAAAAAATGGCTTTTCAAAATTTTTTTTAAAAATAAGGGATGTTTTGAAAAATCTAAAAAAATTATGAGGGTGTATTTTAGACTCAATGCGATCATGTGAAAAAAAAATCAAATAAATCCGAGAGGGTTAGGGTCACGGGTTTACGCACTTGGGCTGGAATACCTCATATATATAATATTTAGTCAGAGTTGAAATCTCACCGTTATGTCAAAAAAAAAATCGTCAAAATGAAAAAAAGATACAATAACAATAATAAATTATTTTTCAAGGTGTGAATATTGAAATAATTTTCAAAAAAGTTAGGGTGGGACTTTTTTTATTCGATAAAATGACACAGTGCAATGAAAATAATTTTTTTCAATTTTAGTAGTGAGATATACGTTCTGCCTTGTGCTTAAATCTCAAATTCTGTATAAAGCACCCAAAATGCATTTTAACGATTTTTCAATCTAAAAATTACCGATGTATTTAAACGATGCAAACTTCAGCATCGTAAAATGATTCTATTTTTATTCAATTTCCGATTCCGCAATACGTTTTTAAAAAATGGTCAAAATTGAAAAAAATACGTTTCAAAAGTAATCTTTCAAGTGAAATTTTTACACAAAAATTATGAGAACACGAAAATATACAAAATGATCTAAAAATTAATGCCTTTGAAGAAAGTAAGAAATTCATAAAATAATGATAACATTGATCGTGCGATTTTGTCGGATTTTTTTTCAACTTTTGTATCTTGAAATTAAAAAACAGAAATTGAAACAATGGAAATAACGTTATCATTAATTTGTCTAAGAGCTGTCACGCGAGGATTATAACGAAGAAAAAAAAATACTAATAATTGTAAACAAAGTCGCCGACAGGTGAAACTTTCTTGCAATCTCTCGTCTGACGTTGCATCTTCAATTATACACATACGTTTTTTTTCTTCCTTGCATGATTCGCTCGAGAAAGATTAGCGAAAAGATAGAAAGAGAGAAAGCAACAAGTTGAATCGGCACTTTGAGCCGTTGGACTCTCAATGGCTCACGCGATTTTTCGTCGACGACCAAGGTCAACGGCGCGAATGAGAAAAAGAGAGACAGAGATATTGTCAAGTGTGTTTTATAGGAGATTTTTCGCAAAGACTGCGCCCGAATGTGAGACGCGAGAGAGATTACGGTTTCTCTTATTTCTTCTCGCATCCTTCTCGGAATTTTTCAGAACAAAGATCACGCTGGGAAAGCTTTTTTTTATTGGAGAACGGAATTTTCAAATTTTTCGACTAGAGACGTTGAAAAAAAGAATTCAAATTATCGCGGATCCGAGTAGAGAGAGGTTTTCGTACGTTTGGGGTCGATAACTCGTGAATTTAGCGAGCCATTTCATTTATGCGTGTATATATAAATGCGTAGGTTGGCTCAAGGTCACAGTCGTTGAACTTGAAGTAACTGACGTCGTGAATCGCTATTAGTTGTCTATCCCTCATTTTCTATCTCTCCCTCTCTCTCTCTCGCACATAGTTTGATTCTCGTCTTGTTTCATATTTACACAGACACGACTCTGTTATAGTCCGCCATATTGAAATTCATCGATAATGCTATTCCAACTCGCTCCATGAAATTCGAAAAATTTAATTTTCTCAAAAATCTCGTTTCACACGATGTCAAATCGAATTCAACATTAATTTTAAAAAATTGCGCTCGATTATTTAGTAAAAGTAACGGAAATAACATTTACTCTTATCGCGAGTATTTTTTAAATAGAGTGTTTGAAACGACAATAATATCGAAAATTATTTCAAAACGTGATTGAGGTAAATGTCCCAATTATTGAACAGCTAAGGATCTGGAGATTGAATTCGGTGAGAAAAAAATTAAAAATCAAGAAAAAAACCATCGCTTTCATGTTCAAATGATACTTTGATATTTTTACTTTCGAAAAATCACCCTTTAAATTTTTTTAAAATGATTTCAAATGAAAAACAAAGAATAACAATGTGAAGCATGCATGCAAATGTCCCAATTATTGAACACTGGAAGTGCCTATGTCCCTAATATTGAACGGGCATGTCCCAGTTATCGAACAACCTCGAGAATTCTTTTTCCGTTGTGAAAATATTATTTTGAGTACAATATTAAGAAATAAAAGCAAAATCAAACACTTGAATAATCTTTTAATAATCATGTAAAAATACAAAAATATATATTTAGTGTCTTTTGACAGGTTTTTGGTTCATTCGCATTTGGTTTATTTTTGCTTTTCAACTCGAACTTTATTTTATGTTCATTTTCAGCTTCCTCGTTTTTATATTCTGTTTTTGTTTGATTTTGTCGCAGCTTTCTTGTTTTTCGACTGAAATATTGAACATTACATTCGTATTTTTAGGTTACATTTAGGTTATGTTCTCTTTTTACTTTTCTTTTTATGTTTATAGGCCTTTTCATCATGTGACGTGCGCAAGCGCAGCCGCCATATTGAAAGGGCGGTAATACAAAAGTTTCGTACAGTTTTGCTTGTTAATGGCTGGGAGAGCCGGATATCTACACAAAAAAATTAATTATTCGAACAAATTGTTGATGGTGCTTTACCAGTTCACAATTCAGTGGAAGCACATAATTGTGAACAATTAAAAAAATGAACCGATTGAGCATAACCTCTGTCACTTCGACCACATTTTTTCACCCGCAATTCACATTTTGCACATTTTGGACATGTTTTAATATGTAGTACTTTGCTCGATGATTTTATAATGTTTTTGCGATATTGAAGGCAAGGCTTTGGATAATTTTTGAGGTTATGTACTCTACATAGTCCATAACAACACTCTTTCGTTGTTTCTTTTCGTGAAGGTAATGTAATAATAATCGATTGAAAAATGTTGTTTTCTCAATTAGGACACTTATTATTTTATTTATTGCTTACTTTTTTTGAATAAATGTACTATTATTTGATGTTAATTTTAATTATTTGTATTCGGGTATTTTAACATGCTTGTTTACAAAAAAGTGTACGAAAAAGATGGCTGAAACTGACGCATGCGCATAAAAAAAATTGTGATGAAAAGGTCTATTGCACGAAAATACAAATGAAAAATATATTTGACGATCTTAGAGTTGTTATTAAAAGAATAAAGGTAAATTTATTCAGGAACTTACAGTTTTTGTTCGAATAAATCCGATTCACACAATCTGTCACGCGTTAACTTTCTCGACGTTTTGATGGGTTTAATGACGCCATCTTGGAGAACTCGAGTGTTCAATAATTGGGACACACTGCATTTTCTATGTCCCAATGATCGAACACCGTATTTTTTTACAAATAAATAATTTAAAAAAAAAATTTAAAATTGTTATTTTTAAGAAATTTTCTGAGGAACCTGAAACGCCTTTACTTTCTGAGATGCGACAGTTTTTGAATTTTTTATGCCCTTACGCGTGAAGCGGCGCGTCTTAGCAAAAACGATAAGCAGTTACCACGAGACGTCAAATCGGGTCACCGTTGCTGATTGAATAATTTTTTTCTCTATTAATTAAAGCTTTTTTTGCACAAGTAAGGTAACATTTCGATAGCTAAAAGTTCCACATATGTAACGAAATTTTTATAAATAAGTAAATGCATGCAGATGAATGAGAAATAATAAAAATACAAGATAGTGTTCAATAATTGGGACATTTACCTTATTATTAGATTTAATCAAAATCAATTACGATTGGAAATTAATGTCGCTTATGCATTTGAAAATAATTTTTTTCATCACAGAAAAAGTCTTTTTTTTCCGAATGAAAATTATCTTCAAAATTATTTAGTAACGGGAATATTTTATACAAATGTTCAAAATGAATTGAATCGATTTTGGCGCGGAAAAAGGTGGCGTCGAACATTCTTTTGGGCGTTATTAAAAAAATATATCTATATATATATATTTAATTCCTTGCTTCGTGTATCTTACGGTCTTCACGTGTAAGCGATTAAATATATTTTGGGGGCCACGCGGTTGGTTGTCTTGACGAAATTTTCGAAAATAGAGTTTCTCGCACCCTTCTCGCCCCTTCTCGCCGCGCCCCTCCTCCGCTCTTGTTATTTTCCCCTCACAAAGCTCTCTCACATCGAGAGGCACGTGTGCGAATATCCTCGGAGTCTCGAACAGTCATTAAAATATTTGCGCCTGTCGTGTCTCTCTCTCTCTCTCTCTCTCTCTCTCTCTCTCTCGTAACGCTTGTTTCAACCAATATTGATTCTCCTCTTATCTTATTTATTATTTTTCCCATCTTATCGCGCGCTCTTTATTTTCATCTTGAACCAATCGATACTAATTTTTTTTTATCACAGGAAAAATAAATTTCACGCGAATATAAATCGGCAAAATTATGATCAAATAAATAATTTAATTCGATAGACTATCGCGTTCAATGAAACATTACATTTTTTAATCAACGATCAGTTCATTGCAAAAATTCTCAATTTTTTTTCTAATCTGATGATCGATTAAGAGGATTATCGATCGATCAATCAATTTTAACGATAAATCGATTGGCAGAACTGTAAAAATAATATCTTTCAAATCTTTTTATCTCTTCGTGATGTCGATGGAAATTTTTTTATCGAATAATCAAATTACTAATTAACGAAATGAATTGCCGAATTTCAACGCCAAACGATTGAATGTCTCCACGATTATCAAATACGACGAATGATTCTCTGGAAATCCTTAATTGCAATCGGATGACCGCTATTAATCGCAATCGCATTTTTATACGGATTCATGTGCGACGGGCCTTCCATGCTGAATCATCCCTTGATTTTCACCCTCTAAAATTTCGATAATTTTGCAATTATAATTGCAAGATGATCAAAAAGGTCCTGGAATATTTCGAAAAAAAAATAATAATAACCCCTGATTCCTGATTGCCCATTTTTAATCACACTTTTTTTTTTTTATTCTGACTTGAAACGTGCAAAAAAATACCATCCCCTCCCCTCACCCTTATCACCGATATTGGCAAACCGAAAAAAACAATTCAGACTTATGGACAATTGTTTATAAATTACAGGAAAAATAGAATAGTTTTACAGATTCGGTTTTTTTTTAAATATTGTACGAAATCCGCAGCGCGATCGTCATAAAAAATTATGAAAATTTTTAAGAGGGAAATGACAAAGTCGCTGATTTGAGGTTGAATGCCTCTTTCATGTGCGAGTTGCGAATGAACCCTATTATAATATTTTTTTTCTGTCAGCGCTCACATTTCACTCGAGATCCGAACTTGTTGGTTTCTGCCAATTTTATAGCCCCGAGTCTCCGGTGAGAGTCTCTCATTTCTCTATGATCCATTATTTGCAACAAAGTAAGAAAAAGTCTCGCCCCTCCTACCGCCTTTGTCTCGATGATCATCCTTTCTACCTCTTTCTCCTTCCGTTCCCGGACAAAAAAAAAAGACAATCTCCCGAGATTCCAATGTCGGTAACTCTTAATTCAGACACTCGAGATTCTTTTCGTCTCATTCGCCATTTTTTCTCCCCTCCGCGTTGCCATAGAAATGATATTTTTTCTTCCCATTGAAATGAAGAAAAAAAACCGATTTGTCCACAAAAGAATTTTTATTCAATAAAAGAAAACATTTATTCATAGCGAAAAATATTTTTTCTTGCAAAGGAAACTGTTTATTCAAAATAAATATTTTTTTTTACCACGGCGAATTAATCTTTTGTTATGATAAAATATTTTTTCATATAAAAAATTTATTTGTATTCAAAGAGAAATTATTTATTCAGGACAAAGATTTCTTTTTACGACTGAATAAATTTTGAGTTATAAAAAAACATATTTCTCGTTACAAAAATGTTTTCATTCGTGATATTAATTCTTTTTCAAAAATATTTTATTGTTTGTAAAAAAAACGTTCCAATTTGTGACCCGAATTCCAATGCGCAGAATGACCTCGTGCCGATTTTACTGCATTGCAGTAAAAATATTTGACAAAAAAAAATGAAAAAAAAAAATTCCATTACACTTGATGTATAGTAAACTTTTTCCAAAGCGACGGTCGGGAGAGAGGGTGGAAAAAAAGGTACATGGTTCACAGTGAGAAACATTTTCGTCGATAAATAGAAAAAATACGAGTGTTACGAGACCGATGAACGTTTGAAAATTCAAAACTGGAGGTAAATTCTACTTTCGCAATAATTCGAAGAATTTCCAGTGAAAAATACACTCGGAAAAATTCCACATACGAGAGAATCCTTCAGAATTGTGTTTTTTTTATACACGTAAAAACACTAACCTAATGAAATAATTCGCGATCGTAAAAAATATTTGTTGGGACAAATCGATGAAGTACTTTCCGGTAGAGATGAATATCAAGTGAGATTACGATTGTATTCGAAGGATTTTTTTTTACTTTTTGTTCTTTTTTTTCATCTGGTGATGAAAATATTTGTTTTTCCGATTTCGCGACGTTTTGATCTCGAGGAAATTTTTTGCAATGTCTGGTCAAGCTCAAAACTCGTGAATCATCAGAATGGATTTAGCCTGAATGTCTCTGAGACCACCTTGAACGTTTTATATAAATATATTGTATATATATTATGTATATGGGGAATTTCACGTCAATCGTGCTGTTTATCACCCCTTAAGATTTTGATCATTTTTTTAGTATGATTTCGATGAAGCAAAAAGATCTCTGTACTTAAAAAAAGATGAACAGAGATAAGAAGAGACCCCAAACTTTGTAAAAAACAATTTCGAAAACTCTCATTTCAAAAATTATTAAGTAAAACACGACAATGCGATGTAAAGAGCTTTTTGAATTTTTCTCTCCGGATTCGAATCGATATTTTTTTTCAAAATGTATTCAATTCATTTATCCTAAAAAATAAACCGATTAATTAATCCACAGATAAATCGGCGATAAAACTTCTCTAAAAAAATTAGACAAAGAGTCAGCCATTAATTAAAATGTACTTGAAAATAAATGGGGAGGGGGGCTGACAGATATGACGTAGAAAGCCCCATATGTATATACATATATTCATTCTGATGCTGCAAGAAAAAATATCGAGTCAGCTCCGATGCACTTCTTCTTGGATTTACATCTATCTCTCTCTTTCTCTCTCTCTCTCTCTCTCTCTATACATATATGAGGCATTCTCCGTCAATTCCACCACTTTTTTTTCGACCCTCTCAGATCCGTCCCATAACTTGTCACAGTTTAGTCCCACTTGGAAGTAGTCTCTGCGATTTTTTTCAGATTTTTTAAGCGGTGAATTGAGGAGTTGCATATATTTTTTGAATCCATATAGCTTAAAACGGAGAGGATGTGCAAAAAAAATATTCCTGTCAAAAAATTGTGTTTTTCTATTGTGTTTGTGTTGTATTATATTTTTATTCGTGTTGCAATTACTATTTTCTGCAACAAAAAATGAAATTTTTTTTTTCGCGTGGTCCGACACCTTCAATTCTACTCTCAATTTTATACAATCTCTAATAGTATTAGTGGAACGTACAGAAAAATCCGCAATACGGCAACGGATTTTTTTCGGGGTTAAAAAAATGTTATTCACATAACTTAATGCAATTTCTTTGTGAATAACATTTGTTTAATCTCGAAAAAAATCAGTAGCCGTATTGTGGATTTTTCTGTACGTTCCACTAATACTATTAAAGATTGTATAAAATTGACAACAGAATTGAAGGTGTCGGACCTCGCGAAAAAAAATTAATTTTCATTTTTTTTTTGCAGAAAATAGTCTTTACAACACGAATAAAAATATAACACATATTGCGTTGAATAGTTGATGGAAAAACATATTTTTTTTGTAGGAATATTTTGTTTGTACATCCTCTCCGTTTTAAGCTATATGGATTCGAAAAAATAGAAAAAAATATATGCAATTCCTTAATTCACCGCTTAAAAAATCTGAAAAAAAACGCAGAGACTACTTTCGAATGGGACTAAACTGTGACAAGTTATGGGACGGATCTGAGAGGGTCGAAAAAAAAGTGGCGGAATTGACGGAGAATGCCTCATATATATCTATAAAGAAATATACAATGATTTTTTATAACAGAAAAAAATCCACTTGCAGCAACAGAATTCTGGAAGTAAACATTTTTTAAAAAAACATCTTTCAAACGTGTTTCCAAAATATTTTCCTCTGATTAATAAGAGAAGATAATATAAAATTGCGATAAAAAAATGATAAAATCGTGCTTGACGTTGGTCGAAGAGATACAAATGATAAATAAATAAATAAATAATCGAAAGATTTCCGTTATAAATGGTAAACCGAGCGCTATATGATTGTGTAATGATTACAAGCCGGAAGCTCGATGGAGAGTGAGTGAGAAAGTAACGTCGGGCAATCTCTCCTGCGTGTCGTTGTTACGCCCACTCCTCTCACTCTCTAGCGTCTTATTGTGGAAGACCGGATCACTGCTCGTTTACCTTTCTCGACTGCTTATTACTCGACCGGTATACATCAGCAAGCTCGCACACTCGTTATACAGTGTAATGTGTGGCAAAATGGACTTTTCGGGGTAAAACGGACTACCGCAAAATTATGAGTTTAGCGGTGGAAATGAATCGATCATTGTTGGTAAAAATTATTTTTTATTTGCATATTTTTATTTATACAACCGGTGTTTAAATTTTTCATTATTTTCACTCTGTTTTGCTTCCTCATAGAGGAAGCTTTGTTTTCGAGAAATTTTTTTTTTCGAGATTTTTATGTCAGTATGTTCAAAATGTCCTAAAACATCGAGAAATTATATTTTAAAAAAATGTCCGGATGTGTGTGTGTGTGTCACTGCCTCGAAAAATTCGAACATCTATATCTTAAGACCACATTGAAGTAGCGAGCCGAAATTTTGCACATAAGCTAAGCTCCACAGCCCATCTGTTTGTTATGAATTTTGCAAAAATTCATTGACGTGTGCGTATTTTATGCGACTTTTAAATTTTCAAAAAAAGGGCGTGGTTGCTCTAGCGTTCGCAATTTTTGCGATATCGGGTTAAAAAATATTATACAGATAGTTTGAGTGTTAAAGATTTTTGTAATGGTAGTTTAATGAAAGAAATTACTTGGTATTCAATTTTGCAAAAATCGCTTGAGCCGTGCAAATTTTATGCGATGTTGAAATTTTCAAAGAAAAAGCTTGATCGCTCTAGCATCCGCAAATTTTGCGATATCAGGTTAAAAAAAATTATACCGATAGTTTGAGTGAAAAATATTGTTGGTATTGAATTTTGCAAAAATTGCTCAAGGGGTTCGTGATTTATAAAAATTTTAATTTTTTGGGAAAGCGCATGATCGCTCTAGCTTGCACATATTCTGTTATATCAGGCTCAAAAATTCTCCAATGGTAGTTTAATGGAAAAAGTTACTTGGCAATTCAATTTTGCAAAAATCGCTTGAACCGTGCAAATTTTGTGCAATTTTGAAATTAAAAAAAAAAAGTTTGATCGAAAATTGTACGATACAAAGCTGCCAATTTATTACTCCGATAACCAGAGGTAGTAAAAAAAACTTGCAAATCGGAAATTTGCACATCGTTCCCAGAGTATTTTTCCGTATTTACGAAGCTTCCTCTATGAGGAAGCCAAAACTGTGACGGCTAACATTTACTAAAATTTGCTAACATTTCCTCATAGAGGAGGATTTGTAAATACGAAAAAATACTGAGGAAGCGATGTGCAAATTTTCGATTTGCAAGTTTTTAATTATTTTCTTTTTATTTTCTACAGATAAAAAATATACAAGTGTCCATTTTGCCCCGAATTTTCTTTATTCCAAATGAAATTGATTTCGCGTTTGGAAAATGCTCGAAATATGTTCTGGAAATCAACGAGTCGCTTTGAAAATTTTTCAACTCATCCATTTTACCCCACATTTCTCGCAACTTGAGCATTTTTTCGTTAAAAACTCTCTCTCGCTCCCACCTCTTGGCCCTCCCATACGTGCGTATATAAGCTTACTAACGACTTTTTTAATTATGTAACCCACGTGGGTGAATAAGAGAAGGTCTGAAAAAAGTCTCGAAAACGTTTCACCCGACGCCGGGTACGAGTAACTCGGCGGAAATTGTGACGCGACGATACAGATGTGAGACAAGAAACTATTTTATAAATTTTCACTCTCATTCATTCGCTCAAAGTGCGAAAATTCGTTTCCGCTGTTCTCTATTTTTTTTTTGCCAAAGAAAAAATAATTCTTAAAAAATCGGTAGAGGCGAAGAGATCGTAAGATTTATTTCTTCTTTCGCGGTTTTTAATCTTGTGCAATATTCATTGTTAGATTATCGTGAATTCAATAAAGAAAAAATAATTTTTGAACCTAAGTAATTAATTATTTTTTTGTCACAAATAATGATACTGGAAATATTTAAAATATTTCGTAAATTTTCATTTTTTTTTTTCTAGATTCAGAATTTTTTCAATTATCTTATTCTAATTAGAAATTGAATAAAATCTGACATCAAAAGTGAATTAATGATTTTTTTCACCACGAATAACGATTCTTTTCGGCGTAGAAATACCGTCGACTAAATTTTCAATTTTGATTTTCAAAATTTTAAAATTTCAAAGTAATTTTCGTTCAATCACCAGCTTCGCTTGTTTTTCCCCCTCTTGCTTTTTTTTTATCTCATCGATTATTTTCGATCCATCGTCACGTCGGATAAACGAACTCGCGTGCCGCTGAAATGAGTCACAGACTTCACGTCGAGGCTTTTTTTTTGGTTTTCTTAATTCTATATTTCGGACGCGTCTCGACACGTTTTAGCGTTTCGCGAGAAATTCAACGATGGAAAAAAATGCTCAACGTGCGCGCCCGCAACATTTGTTTGTTCGTCTCCGAATTCCTTTCAATTGTCTATTTATTTTTTATCTTTTTTCAGTCCGCTTTTTTTTTCTTGCGCTCGCACCTTCGAATCTCGTTGCCCTCGACACACATTTTAATCGAGAATCGTCGATGTAGACGCTTATTCTCGAAAGCAGTATTCATATCGATTTACGATCGGAGATCGAAAACTCTGTAATTTTCGTTATCGAGACACGTGCAGTTTTAACGATAAAAATTTGAAATTAGTCTTTGAGTAATAATCACGAGAAAACTAACCACGCCTAAGACGCAATAAAAAAAATTAAATCTTTATAAATTCGCTGGATATTTTGAAAATATCCAGACATCGATTTGATGCTCAAAAAAAAAAAATGAATATGAACAAAATTTAATTTAATGCACAATTGCAGATTTTGGGAAAACGAAAAGATTTTCAATTGGGCACCAAATTACCACGTAAATAGTATTCTGGTACAATTTTAATTCATTTCAGAGATTTGTATCTGCTTTTTGCATTAAAAATATATTTAAAAAACGGTCATATAAAAAAAATGATTTATCCATGCGGTACGTGTCAAACATTTTTTTTTCTCCCGGAAAAGCGCCCCGTGCTGACAAAGAACAATCGCTCTCGGTACGGCGAATGACAAATGTGACTCGAATAATTCTTGACGAGCATTTGCGCGGGGTTTGAAGACCCCGCATATTTATATATTTATGTGCCGTGAAATACGTGTAAAAATGTCTTTAGCACCGCAAACTTTCGTCCGTTCTTTGGCGTATGTATATCAATATATATATATATATATGTATAATAAGCCTGCTCCACATTGTGGGATGGGGTTGAATTGTTCGTTTTGTAGGAAAATGGTTTTGCGCACCGTGATGTGTGCTAATCCGATTCGTCCTGAGGCACGGAGCAACGTAGATCGATATCTCGATATGCCGCACACTAATATATATATATATATATATATATATATATATATATATATATATATAATATATATATATATATATAAATATGCCCTTCGCTAACTAACTTCATGAACCTCCCTCTCCTCCTCGACTAACCAGTCACGCATATATTACGCAAAAGTCTCACGACCCTTGAAACTTTTTTTTGGATAACAATCACAGATTTTATCGTCCAAATAAATACGGTTATTTCTGTTTTATTTTTTTTAATTTCATCTGAAAAATGAAATATGGAACGACGTGTTTATCAGACGTCAATTATTAGCCTCAATTTTGAACGAATAATAAAAATACGCTGCTGACTTTTCAGTTGTTCTTATACGATTGTTTTATTACAATTTTTTTAAATATTCAAAATTTTTTATATTCCATCAAATAAATATTCAATCTCCTCAATGGAGATCCCAGTAGGAATTAATTTTATGATGCTGAAATCTGCATCTTTTCAGTGTAATGGCAATTGTTAATTTATTAATATAATTGATTCTTGCTAAGAAATTTTTTTGAATCGAAAATTTTCGATAACACAGCCACACAAAAAAAAATTTCGGCCTGGGGGTCTGACTATGTACACTGTATGTTTTTGGGGTCACTGAATCCGAATACGAGGTTGGTTTAACCCCAGCACGTCAGGGTTTAGCTATAACCTCAAAAACACTAAAAGATTGAGTTGTTTTTTAAATATCTCGAAAACTATTATAGTTACGAAAAAATCGTTCTGGGTTCGTCTTGATGAGTATACATGTGGCTACTGAAAAAAAAAAATATTCCGAAAACAAATTTTGAAAAATGACAAATGTGGAGAATTTTGAATTTTTATAAATCTCTTTTTTTTATATATTACCTTGGACTGATCTTAGAAGATCCTGAAGTTTTCAGAAAAGTGTTTTTTGTTTTTTCAAAACCATTAATTTTTTAATTAAAAAAAATTCTGTAAATCCACGATCAACATTCAATTTTTGCTTAAATTTTTATTATATAATACCTTGGACTGATCATAAAAGATCCTGAAGATTCTTGGATAAATCCACGATCAACATTCAATTTTTGCTTAAATTTTTATTATATAATACCTTGGACTGATCATAAAAGATCCTGAAGATTCTTGGATCTTTAAAGATCACTCCAAGGTATTATATAAAAAAAATTTAACAAAAAATTTAATGTTGATCGTGGATTTACACGATTTTTAAAAATTCAAAAATTCGTATTTTTGAAGAAAAAAAACAAAAACACCTTCTGAAAATTTCAGGATCTTTTAAGATCAGTACAAGGTATTATATAAAAAAAAATTGAACCAAATATTTAATGTTGATCGTAGATTTGCACGATTTTTAAAAATTCAAAATTCTCCAAATTAATGATTTCTAAAAAAAAAAAAATTCGGAATATTTTATTTTTTTTCGTAGCCACAAGTATACTCTTCAAGACGAACCCAGAACGATTTTTTCGTAGCTATAATGGTTTTCGAAATATTAAAAAAATAATCTTGATTCTGGAGTGTTATTTTTTGTGGTTATAGCCAAACCCTGACGTGCTGGGGTTAAACCAACCTCGGATTCGGATTCAGCGACCCCAAAAACATTCAGTATACATAGTCAGACCCTCAGGCCGAAATTTTTTAAATTTTGTTTGGCTGTGTAATTAATCGTGATTTTAATTATTTTTACTTTTCTTCGTGTTTCAAGATTTCATCAATTTTTGAAATATTACATCATGTTTTGAAATACTTCACGAACATTGATACACACGCCACAATGTAATACGACTGCGATGATTTTTCTTCTTCCGTGAGAAAAAACATTGTTTCACGAGCTCCCCCGACAATATACAGGTGTGGCGCACTCGGGGTCTATGACTCGTGGCCTTGGCACTCTTTGTCGTTAACCCCTCCCTCATATCATACTCTCTCGCACCTTCCTCTCTGTATTTTTATTCTCTCTCCATCTCTCTTCGTCTATGTCACTTTTTTTTTAATTTTTCCTTCAATTCCATTCAGGCCCTCAATAAACGCGCCCAAATATCAGAGTTCGGAAAAAATATCTGTTTTTTTTTCTTCCATATTTCATTTATTGCAATAATTGAAATCCATCACTGAACCAGGTGTT
Organism: Alloplasta piceator; assembly: GCA_946863875.1. NCBI lineage: Eukaryota > Metazoa > Arthropoda > Insecta > Hymenoptera > Ichneumonidae > Alloplasta > Alloplasta piceator. Next base: position 1,824,580 of record OX333079.1, on the reverse strand, counting down.
GCGAACGAAGCAAAAAAAAATCCACTACGTCAATCGAACTTCTGCCAGCTGCAAGTGGTTATCAGCTGGCTTTCTCTCTCTCTCTCTCTCCCTCGCCCTTTCTCACTTAAATCGTCACCTTGTCAAATACAAATTTATCCGATCGGATGAACAAAGAATCCCGCAATTCTTGGGTAATTTTTTATTTTTGTGCAAATTCAAATGTCACAAATCCCATTGGGTTGATAACGGTAATTATTGTGAAATAAATATTGAAGAATGTAATTACGATTGTTAGAGAACATTTTGACGATTAACATTTTTAAGACATATTATTAATTTTAAACAAATGTTAGTTTCAAATATTTTTAAAAAACCTTGCAAATTCGACATTTGCACATTGCTTCCTCATCTTAATCACATAGCTTCCTTTGTCACAAAGTATGGCAATCAATTTTGGCTTTTTCATAAAGGAAGCTTTGTTAACTATCGAAAAACATGAGTAATCAACGTGCAAATTTGCCAAATTCTTTCAAATTTACTTTTTGCTAAATTTGATTTTTGCTAAATTCAATAGCGAACAACCTTCATCAATATTTTGAATGTGTACAAAATTTCAGTAGAATATCTCGCAAATAGCCGAATTTGGAGTACGTTATTTAAAAAAAAACAAAAAATTGTGATAAAATTTTAATCATTCGATCGATTCTCGCTAAATTTAATAACGCACATCCTCGATAGCTATATTAGCTCTGTATAAAGTTTCAGTGCAGTATCTTAAAAATTGCATGAGTCAGAGCGTTTACGCTATTTAAAAAGAAAAATTTTATTTCAAAAAATTATAACCCATCGATGGATTTTTGCCAAATTTAATAGCGAACAAACTCGATAGCTATACTAGCTCTGTGCAAAGTTTCAGTACAATATCTTGAAAATTGCACAAGTTAGAGCATTTACGCTATTTTTCAAAAAATTCAAAATTTCATAAAATTTGAATCCCTCGATGGATTTTCGCCAAATTCAATACCAAACAACCTTAATAGCTATACTAATTCTGTACAAAGTTTGAGTGCAATATCTTGAAAATTGCAGAAGTTAGAGCGCTTACGCTATTCTTGCAAAAATGAAAAAAGTCGTTAAAATCTGAACACCCGTTAGAATTAAAACAAAATTTTTTCACAATGAAGAGTAATTCGTGCTCAATAAGTGTGCCAAATTTTAGCTCGATATCTCGAAGAGTTCTCGAGTTATTAATTATTAACATATGAAACTCAGGATACACACACACACACATACAATTTTTAAATACATTTTTTCTAAATACGATTCTCAATATGATAAAAATCTCGAAACAAAATTTTTTCACGATAACAAAGCTTCCTTTATAAGGAAGCAAAATATTCTTAAAAATGTTAATTTTGATTAAAAAATGTTTTTTACCTCAACTAGCAACTTTGTTCATCCCTTTGACTGCTAAAAAAGCGTTTCTTTCGAGAAAATTCTGCCGAATAATATATGCTGGTGGAAAAAATTTACATGGAACAGCCCATACACGCCTACACACACACATATACATATATACACCGGAGCCGCTCTCTTACTACATCTCAAAAATGAGCAAGAGTGTAATTACAGAATCGTGACGCAATCCCTTCGCTTTTTGATATCGTTTCACACTTTCCTTACCTCCCCCCTCTCGACTCTCACCCTTTTCTTTACGCTTGTCAATTACAAAATCAGTACCCATTGTACGTTTCGACATCTTTCATTGATCTCCAGGCATAACTCTGAAAAATTTATCAACTGAAATTTTTTTTTCTGTTCTCTGTTACATTATAACTATATTTAATAATATTTAATATATATATATTTTTTTATTATTATATTTATTCCGGAAATATTTGATTTTCCGCTAAGGAGAAAAATGATGTCGAGAAGATTTCTCTAATTTTTAAAATCGTTTTTTGCAGCTATGTAGAAAAAATAAACTCCCTTTGATTTTTTTCGTTGGTAGCTCAAGGATTTTGAGTCCCTATGAAATGTTTTAATGTTAATTGTTCAATAAATAGCTTCTTAATCGTCGTGAAATTTTTACACGACCTCCTGAATACTTCATGTAAAAACATATTAAATTTTCAGAATTCTATCGTCATTACTTCAACCTCCTTAAGGGTTAAAATGAAAAATGATGAGAAAATTCTGAAAATTTGGTATGTTTTTGTATGAAGTATTTAAGAGGTCGTGTAAAAATTTCACGACGATTAGGAAGCTCGTTATTAAAATATTAACATTTTGTTAAGAACAATTTTTTAAACGAATAAAAAAACATTTATCAATAAACTTCGTTTTGTTTTTCAATATAGTGTAGATATTGAAAAATTGAGAGGTCAAAAAAAAAAATTTATCGCAAAGTTATATCAGTTACCATAAGACTACATTTAATTTAATTTAATTTGTTAATGTTAATTGTTCGATAACGATAACGTTAAATTTCACGTCGTGAAATTTTTACACGACCTCTTAAATAATTCATCCAAAAACATAACAAATTTTCAGAATTTTCTCAGCATTTGCGATTTGAGACTCAACATCTTTAAATAGCGCGAAAAATGATATTCATTATCATAACGATGTATATACGTGTATTACATATTAAATGAAAAATTGTCGGTTATCGGAGCAAAAGTGTAGTATCGACGTGGTTTTACGACCACCAGAGTGTGGCCTTTTTACTCGGTGGGGGGTCATATCGCCGGAAGTCACTTCCGTTTTTTTTTCCTACCGTAGTCCTTGGACCGACGATTTCGTCCTATCTTTTCTCGCGTAACACTTTTCCAACCGAGCTTCTCGTTTCTCTTTCAATTTTTGTTGCTTAATTTTATTATTGTTTCAAAATTGTAAACTTATAAAAAAATTTTTTTTATAACTTTACGCTTGGAGCATGAATTTTTCACTTCAAAAGCGCAGGAATCTTTGACGAAAAGATTTCGCGTTTTTCATGCAAAGAGAAATAAAAAAGAGAGAAGGAGCACTGGAGAGATTCGTCGTGGATGAAAAAAAGGAAAAGAAAAAAACGATCTTTTGTTCGTCGTGAGGATTAAGACACGCGCGTGTCGACGCATTGCGTGGGAGGATTTATAAAATATTTCCGACACGGCTTTTCGTTGAGAATTCTCGCGAGTTTGACCATCGCTTGAAGTTTGTACGATACTCTCTCGTGCGATATTCAACATTTTCCCTCGCTCATTCACGAATATTATTTCGGAAAATTAATACATTGCGAACGAGTGAGAGATTTCAAAAAAAAATTGAACTATTTTTTCTAATAAAAAAGTTAATGAATTAAATAAAAAACTAATTAATAGAAATTAAAAAATTAATTGAATATCCTGATAGTTTCTCAAAGAAAAATTGAATTATTTTTCAAAATAAAATTAATGCTTTAAACTAAAAATTAATTAATAAAGATTAATTAATTAATTATAAAATTAATTTAAAGAATTAATTACATCGCACTACATATCTCTTTATCTTTCTCATCCACGTAACGCATAAAGTGAGAGCTTCAATTTGCATGAAACAGCCTTTGGGCTCTTTGCCATTCAACGCGGACGTTTATAGTAGCCAAGAAGGCGTTTCCGGTTAATGACCAAAAGTTCGACGACTCATCGAGCGTTTAAAAAAATAACAAATAAATAAATAGTCTCTAATCTAATCTAACTCTACTGAGGAAATGTTAAACTTCGTTTTCATCATCATCATCATCATCATCATTATTATTATTATTATTATTATTATTATTATTATTATTATTTTCTACAAATTGCTCTCAAAATTGTGTTTTACTGGGTTTAAATGGCCGACTCGGCGGACATTTAACGAGAAAGATGTAAAAGCGGACGAGATAGACGGTAATTCAGGGCGAACGACTTACCTAAAATCTTCTCCGTTGGTGAATTCGTCGTCGGCGTCGTCGCGACGCTCCATTCGCTTCCTAATTACATCCGATCTCACTTCCTCTTTCTCTTTTTCCTTCCCTCGCTCACTTGGTTCGCAGTTTTATTCGCTCGAACGAATCTCGCGTTTAACATATATTTATATATCTGTATAGGGAAAGTTACAGGAGTGGAATGTATAAAAGAACGGTAGGAGAAATGTATGGCGAGGTAGGAAAGCGAAACTGATGTGCGATGAGCAATGAATGATCTTTTGCAACTTCATCGCTCTCTTAAAACCCTTAACATTTCGAAAATGCAGTTCCCTGTAAAATTCCTTCATTTGGAATTCGGAAAAACAATTTGTTCCCGAGAAGAAGCAAGAAAGTACTTTGGAAAAAATGTATTTATAGTAAACATTTTGAAAAATTTTCATTTTTTTTTTTTTGAAAATTATTGATATATTTGTGTTCAGGGGGGTGCAAAATACATCGATTTAAAGTTTGAAAAAATTAATTAAAAATTTTATCTTTTTGCGTTTTAGCGAAAATAGAATCGGTTCACTGCAATGACTGTTATTTTTTTTAAAGATTAAATTTCGACTTCCACTTGAGCTTATTCTCTTCGGGATCGTTCAAGCTTTAAAACCCCGTTTGGTTCATCCGATTCGGACTATTTTTTAATTTTTGACAGATTTTTAAAGTTTGACCATTGATTTTTGTAAATTTTTGCATACATACTCTTCCCATTTTTTTCAGCGATTTTCAAACGGCTCTCATTTCTACAAATATTTAGATATCGGGATAAACCAAACGGCATTCTCCCAGTTCCTTTACAACGTTTGCGTTCGAAAAAGAAATTTTTGAATTTTTTGAACCGATCGAAAGTTATGAGCACTTGAAATTGCCCTATTTTGAGGTTTTTGAAAATGGGGCAAAAAATGAGCCGAATTTTTTTTTTTTTTTCACCTATCAGAATAACGTCTCGATGAAAATTTTACCCCTGATTACAAATAAATCAGAGTATTTCACCAAAAACATGAAATCGGGAGAAAAAGCGAAAAAATCATTTAAAAAACTATCTTCGATAATTTTCATAACAATATTGAGTTGATTGGTCAATTATTGGTAAAATTAGTAGGCGGAAGTAGTGAACAAATTCGTTTCCATGCCACTACAATAATCCAGTTACATATATTCATTAGGGTGGGTCAAATAAAATGACTAATTTTTTTTTCCTCGATATAATGAAAAATGTATTGTTTGGCATCTCAAAAAAATCCTCTGCAAGTATTAGCCTCTCATATTTAAATTAAGAGGTCCCTCATCGCAAATTTTTATTTCCCATTTAAATGACAAAGGAAATTTTTTTTTTTTTACTTTGGAATTTTATTAGACTTTAACCGTTAAGGTGAGGAGAGTTTTTTAGCACATTTTTGAAGAACATTTGATGCTCTACAAAAAAGCTCTCTTGTGTTTAATCGATAAAACTAACCGTTCAAAAAATAATCGGTGATAATTAGTGATAATTATCAAAAAATAATCGGCGATAATTAGTTATAATTATCACCGATTATTTTTTCAACGGTTAGTTTTATCGATTAGACACAAGAGAGCTTTTTTGTAGAGCATCAAATGTTCTGCAAATATGTGCTAAAAAAATTCTCCTTACCTCAACGGTTAAAGTCTAATAAAATTCCAAAGTTTAAAAAAAATGTCTTATGTTATTTAAGGTTGTTTAGAAATAAATCACGTTTAATGAGAAAATTCTGCAAATTTGGTATGTTTTTCAATGAAGTATTTAAGAGGTCGTGTAAAAATTTCACGACGATTTGGAAGCTCGTTATCGAATAATTAAGATTAACAAATTAAATAAAATTAAATGTAGTCTTATAATGGAAACTGATATAACTTTGCGATAAGTTTTTTTTTACTTCTCAATTTTTTAATATCCACAATACACCGAAAGCAACGGAAATAAAACGAAGTTTATTGATAAATATTTTTTTTATTTGCTTAAAAAATTGTTTTTAACAAAACGTTAATTTCTTAACAACGAGCTTCCTAATCGTCGTGAAATTTTTACACGACCTCTTAATACCTCATACAAAAACATACCAAATTTTCAGAATTTTCTCATCATTTTTTATTTCAACCCTTAAGGAGGTTGAAGTAATGATGATAGAATGCTGAAAATGTGGTATGTTCTCACATGAAGTATTCAGGAGGTCGTGTAAAAATTTCACTACGATTAAGAAGCTATTTATTGAACAATTAACATTCAAACGTTTCATAGCTTCTGAACAACCTTAAATGGGAAATAAAAATTTGCGATAAGGGACCTCTTAATTTAAATATGAAGGGCTAATACTTGCAGAGGGTTTTTTTGAGATTCCAAACAATACATTTTTCATTATATCGAGGAAAAAAAAATAGTCATTTTATTTGACCCACCCTAATATTCATGCAATATCACACTATATGTACACATATAGTGATGTCTGTCCTTTCTTGACCACCCGTTGAATGGCTTCTAATTTGCGACCGTTGGTTAAATTGTGGTTGTCTATTCAGGAAACGAATTCATTCATCTCTGTCTCTCTTCCTCTCTTTTTCTCATTTCTGCAAATATTAGCGTGTTAAAGTACCAGAGAGAAAAGTTGCTCCACCTGCTTACCTTTTAACCCCCCCCCCCCTCTCGACTCGTTTCTCCGTCGCTCCTCTTAAAAACCGTTGATGGAGAATTAAGTCCATAACGACACTTCCGGTTTTCGATGCCAGCTGCGAATTTTTTACAAACGTTCGTCACAGGAGGTGGGGTGAAATAGCACCAAAACGATATCTCGTTGAATTTTGTGGCGAAGTATGTTTATATTTTTGTTCGGGTCACAGATTTGGAAAAAAAATGGTCCAGCGGATTTTAGGGGGGATAAAAACAAAATCCCCTTCCCTGCTGTGGATTTAACTCCCGATAAAATACAATAAACACAATTTTTTATACACCTTTTTCACGCGATAAATCAATTTCGCGTGTTATCAGCATTTTGAGAATTTTCAAAGTTTCTTCCATTCGCGTTCGATTATTTTTTCAATGCTTCTCTTTCGTGCCTCGCTCCCTTCAACATCCCACCCTCCATCTTTTGTTCTCCCTCGAGCGAGAGTGATGTACTTTCTCTTTTCACCCCTTAAGAATTCATCTAGCACGCGACATTTCTCCAAGAGAGAGAAAAACCGGAGCGCGCTTATTTCAAATCCAAATTTATAACGGACGATTCTGTCGCGCAACGTCACGCGCTTTGCTGAAAAAGCGACCCCTCGCGTCACTCGAGCCTTTTCATCCCGATAATGGAGTGTCGATATGAGAATTTTTTTTCTTCCTCAATCTCGCCGAGAGGATGATGGAAATTTTCTGTAAGAGGTTTTTTCTTTGTCACCATTGAGCTCTCTCATCGGGAGCCATTTTCAGGGATTTCTTTAAAGGGGAATTCGGCGGAAAATTCAACAATCACAATATTTTAATTATCGTTATTCTATTTTTCACGTTAATTCAATAACGGATATCCCGAATATTAGAATGAAAAATATAAAGTATGAAAGTAAAAAAATAAGGAAAACGAATTTTTATTTTGCGATGATTGATCATTAAAAATTTGTTTTTAAATTTTTTACATGGTTCAATCCATTGAATAATATTTTTGTCGTCAATTTTTCGTTTTGCGCGTGTCTCGCGCGAATGGAAAAAAATAATTTAATATTCATCTTCGGTTTAGTCAACCAAGAGGAGTTTCTGGGCGATATCGCAACAGGAAGCCAAGAACGTTGAAGGTGGTCGGAATCGTGTTATGGCTTACAATGTGTGCATATAAACGGGCACCTACAGTCGACCCTTCCCTAACTCGACCTCTACTTCGAAAGTGGGCCTAAACGTGTCAAAATTCGTTCAAGTTTATTTATTTACTATATTATTATTTATTATACATATATATTATTATATAATATATAACAAATAAATAAACCAAATTTCAGTAAATACCAAATAATAATATAACATACAACATCCTATTATTTATTGTCTTTTAGAATAGTACTTAATAATTTTTTCGGATCAGTTTTCATGAAATCCGTTCGTTCAATTAAAAAAAAATCACAAGCACAGTTCAAATGTTCAAAAAAATTATCCAAAGTTTTTATGTAAAAAATCCAACTTCGTGGTTAAAAAAAAAATTGCAGAAGCCTATCAAGAAAGATTTTTTTCACTTAATCATAACTCAAAACCTGCGGTCCGATTTGAATAAAAATAATTATAAACACAATTTAAGCATTGTTAATTGTGCATCAAAATATTTTGAGTAAACATCATCACTCCAAATATTGCAGATAGATCGAATGTCAAGAGAAGAGTTTGCTGAGTTGAGAATGACGGAGTATTGAATATTTGAAAAATCGGAGTAAATTTGTTCTTGGAGCGACTCAACTGAACGAGTATGGACGTCATGCAAAAGATAGCTCAGTGTATCGACCAGCATTTTTATACGTTCTCGCAAGAAATGTTTGCGTTCCTCCTTTCCTCGTCCTCTTTGAGCGAGAAATTTCTATGTCGAACGTCGTCTGAGGAAAACTCCGGGCCGTGCGATAAGACGAGCTAGAATCGACGTCCACACCTCGTCGTCGTCGACGTCGACTATACGCGACGCCTTTAAACATTTATGATACCGTCCGATAAATCAGCTCGTTAAAGTGGAAATTTTGTAAAACTATTTATGAAAAAAAATGTACGATGTTTGCAAAAACCATTTTCCAAACTTTCCGATATTACAAAATAACGCTGATAATCGGTCTAACCTACTTTTTTCTCGTGTATCTCAAGAAAATAGAAAATACACGTCACAAGTGAGTCACGAATTTATCTACGTAAAAAAAAGAGTTAGATATCTAAAAAAAAATACGATTTTTTGTTTACGTTTTTGGAAGTTGCTAGCATAAATATTGATACTATTCTTTTACTACTTTAGAAGGCCTAAAAAAGTAAAATAAAAATAAAAAATTCTCAGCTTCTTCATCAGATATGACTATAAAACTACAACATTGTTTCATTCTTCGAAAATTAAAAAAAAAAAACATTTATTTTTTATTTTCTTTGAATAATTTATAAAAGACGCCAAAGTTGAACATGCATTGTTCCATGGTCGACAGTTCATCTCAGGATTGGCAAGTCTCAAACAAAAAAACCAAAAAGGATTTCAAAGAGGAAGATTACACAACAATTTACCACCGTTAATGAAAAATCGATTTAAAAAAAGATGGCGTATGCTTGAAATAAATTGTGAAATCCGTCATTTTTTTTATCGCCATTTTTGATCCGCCATTTTTGTTTTGTACTTTCGGAGGATGAAACAATTATGTTGTAACAACAGTTTTATAGTCATATCTGATGAATTGTTTTTTTTTATTTGCCTTTTTTGGCCTTCTAAATTATACTATAACCTTAAGACTTGATAGATCTATTCTTTAATCACATACAAAATTAAAGAAAAATTATTTAAAACACTTTTCTACACGTAAAAATGGCGGACGTAACTCCTCCAAAAGTAGGCAAGTGACTTTTATACAGTCGAAAGTAAATTGGAATTCTTCTTTGTGACCTTTATCTTTTCTTCATCCTCTTCATTTCATTTTTCTTCACTGCCTTCTGCTTCATCTTCCTTTTTTTTACATCATCATCTACATCATCATCATCATCTTCTTCCTTCCATTCTTGTTTATTTTTTCCCCCTTCCTTCTCTTCTCTGTCTTCCGCTCTCTGTCGCTGTCTTCCTTGATGGAAGTACACAGAGCCAACGAGACACTTGAAACGAACGCTTCTTCTGCGTTCTGCTGCCACGACTGGGAAAAACGCTTTACTACTCGGTGTTTATATACCTTCTATATATACGGGGGGGGGGGAGGAGGGCTCGACCTCTATTGCGCGGGCAAAATCCCGAAGCGCCATTTCCAAGCTCTCGTATTATTCCATACGATAGAAATAAAAAACGCCGAGTTTGCTTTTCCCACATCATTCTATCCCCAACCTCCTGTTTTTTCCAACCACCAATATTCCACTCGTACACCGAATTTTCGGTACTCTACAATTTTGCTTTTTTTTCCCACCTCCGGGCTGAAATATTTCCCGAGCAGCGAGTTCCGGCGGTTTTTATTTCACGCCCTGATTTGAAGGACACACGATAAAAAAAAATTGCGCAATGTCTAAATCGAATTCCGTCGCTATTTCGGATGATCCCTATAAATTTATCGATAAAGGGTCACGAGGATTTTTTTTGCGCCAACAAATTTAGGATTCCTTCTGTAATAAAAATAATAAAAAAAAAATCTAAAAAAGATAATAAAATTCGTCCATTCTGTTCCGGAAATCTACTTTCACCCAAGTTTTTCTAGATTTTTTTTGCGCAAACAAAATTAAGATTTCTCCTATAATAAAAATTTTATAGGCGGAATCCTAATTAAATTAATAGAAAATAATAAAATTCGTCCATTTTGTTCCGGAAATCTACTTACCCCAAGTTTTTCTAGATTTTTTTTTGCGCAAACAAAATTAGGATTCCGACTGTAATAAAATGTTTATAAGAGGAATCCTAATTAAATTGATAAAAAATAATAAAATTCGTCCATTTTGTTCCGGAAATCTACTTTCCCCCCAGTTTTTCTAGATTCTTTTTTGCGCAAACAAAATTAGGATTCCGCCTGTAATAAAATTTTTATATGAGGAATCCTAATTAAATTGATAAAAAATAATAAAATTCGTCCATTTTGTTCCGGAAATCTACTTTCTCCCAAGTTTTTCTAGATTTTTTTTACGCAAACAAAATTAGGATTCCTCCTGTAATAAAATTTTTATAGGAGGAATCCTAATCAAATTAATAAAAAATAATACAATTCGTTCATTTTATTCCGGAAATCTATTTTCCCCCAAGTTCTTCTAGATTTTTTTTACGCAAACAAAATTAGGATTCCTCCTGTAATAAAATTTTTATAGGAGGAATCCTAATCAAATTAATAAAAAATAATACGATTCGTTCATTTTATTCCGGAAATCTATTTTCCCCCAAGTTTTTCTAGATTTTTTTTTGCGCAAACAAAATTAGGATTTCGCCTGTAATAAAATTTTTATAGGAAGAATCCTAATTAAATTTATACAAAATAATAAAATTCATCCATTTTGTTCCGGAAATCCACTTTCCCCCAAGTTTTTCTAAACGATGGATATATATTACAAAGGGCGGATTGAGGGGTCGAAATATCCAATATGGTCGTAGCCACAACGATGGCATTGAAGGTGCGGCTGTTTTATTTGGTCTCTTGATGTAATGGTCGAAAAGTTGACGACGGAAAGCGAGACGGATGTCCCCAAGATCGTCTTTTGTCGTACATGTTACATATTTTTTTCTTTTTTTCCTTCCTTCGCTGCCCCTTTCCCTCATCCAGTGATCTCATCGTCGTTGGCCAGTGTCCTCATCGGTCGGGAGGGGTTTTTTTTCCTCTCTTCATCCACATGTACCCTTTGTCACCGGTGGCTTCACCCGCTGCCATCTTTCCATGCCCGTGTTCTCTATTTCAGCTTCTGCCTCTGACCCACATTTCTCAAAAGCCCTGTCACTCGGAAACTCTCTTTTTCTCACTGACAAAGTATCACGCTATAATACCACCAATTTTCTCGATGGCAAAATACATTAATTTCACTTTCCTTGAAACGCCAAGATTGCGGTGAAATTGACATTAATTCATGAGTCTCGAACGAGCCTCTTCAATTCTTTAATATTTTTTCTTGGAGTACTTCGGACGTTTCTTCATTTGGGGTAAAAAAACGTAACTTATTTTTCAGTCCTACAGTGCAATTTTCTTCAAATTGCTATAACTTTGAGAATAATGGTAATTTTTGCATTGTGAAATGCTTAACTGACAACGTGTTTTTAGGCACCTTTAAATGGTAACGGGGGTCACTCGTGCCCGGCGCTTTAAAAAGTGCTCCAAAGTGCTCTAAAAAATTCCGCAAAATTTATGAAATCTCATCAACTATCCTAGAATAAGGACCACTCACTATATTGCTGATTCGGTCATTTGTTTAAACAATATAATCATACAAACAAAGGAAGACGTGAAGAATGCACCATTTTCTTCAAAAAATCATAACTTTGAATGTCATTAATATTTTTTCAAATTTCAAACAGGAAATTAACGCATAGGAATGGTACTTTAAAAAAAAAAAATAGAGATCCTGTATGAATAAAAGGAATGCTTGAATTTTGAGCATGAAAATGGTGTTTTTTTAAAAGTACACAAAGAGGTTCAATTTCCAATAAAATAGACAACGTCTTATTTTATACCCATTTTTATTAATCAGAATGACATTGATCATCAAAGTTCACTCAAAAATGTAAGGAATGTAAAAATAAAAAATGATGGCAATGCTTAGACTAAATTACAATGCACAATCAAGACATAACTCGTACCAGTGTTCTAATAAAAACACAATAAAATTTAAATTTCCATTAAAATTAGCGTTGAAAAACTTTCGGTCAACTTTCAATCAATTTATAGTCGATAAACATCAAAATTGGGAGAACAAAATTTCAGGAATGCGAATTTCCATTAAAATTCATGTTAAAAAAATCTCAGGTACGTTTAATTCATCGAGTCATAATAAAAAAACATCTATTCATGAGGGAAAAAAATCAGAATTTGGAAAAAACAATTTTTCGTCCCTTAAACTTTCAGTCAACGCGAATGGTAACGGCGGGTCACTGGTGACCCAAGCCTGTTTCCATCGAAGTTTAAGTATTAAAAAATATATATTTTGCAATGACAAAGTGTGTAAAAAACGACCTGAAAATTTTAGGAATCTTCATTTCATCGGAGATGAGTAAAGAAATCCACGAAATTTACACTTTAGTCTGTAATTTTAATTCAAGTTCTCTTCCCTCAATGATTTCAGTGTCGAAATTAGCGCGAAACCTGTTAATCGTCCGACGCTTCGCCTCGAATGTTTCCCGTCTCTCCGTCGGATTGTTACCATATATACATATATATACATATACCACGTAATTAAACGTTCAATTGTATTTCGCCTCATATTCGATTCCGTTTGAGAGTTTCTAATGCCTCGCGGTGTTTGGTGTCGGGGGATCTTTGGATATGTACACGAACGTTCCTCCAACGTATACAAACAGACGCACTCACACAGTCAATGCTCTAATTTATAGATTGGAAGGCTTTCGCACGCGCGTTTCACCCTTCGCGGTTTTGATTACGCCGGAAGTCCTCCTCGTATTCCGCGCTTGTACCTCTACTTCCGGTTATCGATGGGTATCAAATTCTCTCGTGTATCCCGAGCTATACATATACGTCTCTTACAACGATCCATTTTTGTGCTCACACACACAAAAAAAACTTTCTACTCGCAGGGAGAAAAATATCTTCCCCTATTTTCCTTCTGCCTCGTCCAATTTATTTTATGTCATATACGTACTATATATTTTCCCATCTATTCCAACTTTGTTCTCTATTATTCATAATGATAATCGATGTATGCCGCGGCGTCTCATTTCCGAAGCGATGGAAAATTACAGGAAATACGTTCTTCCCCCTCTTTTCTCTCTCTCTCTCTCTCTCTCTCTCTCTCTCTCTCTCTCTCTCTCTCTGTATCTCCATTTTATCGCAATAATTTTCATCCACGTGGGTATTCTCGCACACGAATTCACCTATATACGATTCACATTCTCCCGAGGATGTCCCGGAGGGCCTCGGAAAGAGGGATGTGACCACTGAAAACGAGATTAAATGGGATACCGTTATCTTCACGAAAGCCCGAGTTGAAGAGCCATTTTGCCCATTGAAATCGAGGGTCATCAATCCTGACACCCCTCACGTGTGTCTCTGCATGTGTTTTACGGGTATCCATATAGTTCTCGCAACGTATATATACCCTTAATAGATGAAGGCACTTTTCCCTTTTTCCTCTTGCCCCTCGATTTATGCGTGAATTCCACTTTAATGTGGACCATATGAACCATCGTCACGATTCTCGCGAGGTTCTCCATGGAATTCTCTGGGTATTGATATTCGCAGTGAAATTTATAACGAGTCGATAAATACTCGTCATTATGAAATCGATGGTGAGATAGGAAGAACTAAAGCCAGATCGGGGAAGCGCCTTATACGCGCGGGCGTTATACTCCCCTTGCGCGAGAGCGTTCGGCCGCGCGCGGCCATCTGGCGGATTTTTCACGAAACATCGGAAGCTCGCCAAGCTCACCGCGTTTCTTACTACTATATACAAAATCATACAACGAAATAAATGATTCAACGTTCGCACTTTCAAATCTTTGTTTTACAATTGTATGATTAATTTTCTTTTTTCTTTTTGATTTCAGGTAAGTCAAGAATGCAATGATTGAGAACGATCGATCGCAATATCCGGATGAAAAATACGGTAATTTTTATGGCTTTTTTCGTGACAATCGGGCATTATCATCATAGCGTTTTGTCGTTGCTGAACGAGCAGAATGTGCTCAATTAGAAGTATTAATAAGTTTTTTGGCTCGGCCGAAACTTCGCGTGGCGAATATCGCGTGTGCCATTGCGAGAAAAAGCAAACGCATTGCAACGCTCGTAACTATCGATAAAAGAGGTCTCTGCAGTATCGAAGGGGCCGGAGGGATGAGCCATGGTCGTAAGGGAGGGTATAATTGTTTTTTTTACGAGAAATCCGCAAAATTCTTTGCTCTGATCCAAGCGAGCCGACATTGCGGTATAATAAATTGTGGCTTGGTTGCTTCGCGGTCGCATTTCACGAGAGAAAATATCGATCCATCTGTGATATTATCATATTTTAGGTATCATCGAAATTCGATCGTCATAAATTATAGCGATTATCCTCGATAAATTTCATTTAAAATTTAACATAGTATCTCGTTCAATGTGATTGCCAATGACATTATGATTTCATTAATTTGCAAATTCATCAAATATTAAACCACCCTTCGGCATATTTGCTCCACTGATGCGATAAAACAGCGTTAGTATCAATTATCACACGATTGATTCTGTATTGAAAAGTATGATTGAAAACATTTTTAAAGTTTTGGTTCGACAGCTGCAAAACCGAAAGTTAAAATACATAAAATAAATAAAATAAATAAAATAAATAAAATAAATAAAATAAATAAAATAAATAAAATAAATAAAATAAATAAAATAAATAAAATAAATAAAATAAATAAAATAAATAAAATAAATAAAATAAATAAAATAAATAAAATAAATAAAATAAATAAAATAAATAAAATAAATAAAATAAATAAAATAAATAAAATAAATAAAATAAATAAAATAAATAAAATAAATAAAATAAATAAATTAAATAAAATAAATAAAATAGATAAAATAAACTTAGAAATTTAAAATTAAAAAAATTGTTTAAATTGGGTTAATATAAAATTTAGAAGAATTAATAAATATTTTATTTATTTATTTCACTGCATAAATGCATAAATTTTTGCCTCTCAAGTTGTAAAATCACGGTAATGCGAAAATATTGTCCATAGCGGTATAAAAATCATAAAATTGTTTATAAAAACAAATATTCCTCACTCAACGCGGCAAAAATAACTCCAGCAAGATAAATTATAAAATCAATTAAAAAAAGATAACCCGAGCTGTGCAAAACGTCTGAAAACTATAATTCCTCGCGGCGCATGACTAATCGTAACAAATCCGATCGTTTAGCACTAAAATTTTCCCACCGAGGGGTTAATTAAAAATCCGTTCCGTTGTATATGGATTTTTTTGCCAAACGGTGAGAAAACGTTGAAATAGCCGAGGTTGTTTAACCGAGCGAATTATCGTCGCTGAAGTCTCTTTGGGAGGCGCATTTGAGCGCTCCCTCCGCTCTTGGCTTCACCACGAGGAGCAACTTATCCTCTTTTTATTTTTTTCATTCTTTCATAGCCTCGCCTCGGTTCTTTCCCACCATCGTCGTATTCTTCTTTTCTTCTCGATCTTCTTCCTTCTCTTCGTGCTCCTCTTCTTCTTCTTCTTCGCTCGCTACCTTCGTCCTTTCTCTTTCTCTCCCTCTCTCGTTGAGACGCGGCTACTCGCCTCCGGTGTATTGGCCCTGCGAACCCTGCCCCGGCAATTCCTCCTTTTATTTCTTCCTTTTTCTTTTTCTTCTTCTTCTTCTTCTTCTTTTCTTCAGTCTTTTGCATTCTCTGGGCGTGAGCTCGCTGCTCTTCGCTCTCGGGGAAACGTGCCTCGTTCACGTTTTCTCTCAAACGATCCCTCTCGTCTTCCTTCTGCGCGAGAGAAAATCTCCGTGATATTTCTCATCCAACTCTCCTCGGTATCAATCTTAACCCGTATTATCCACAAGGATATAACGTCCGGCAATAATTCACCCGTGAAACGCGGCGATATCGAGTTGGCAAAATTACTCGCTACCACGAATATCGCTCTCTCTATTATCATTTGGAAAATAATCCGAAAAATTATGATATCCTCACATCCGGTATTCGATTCGGTCGAATTACGCTCGCTGCGTCGTCGTCGGAAAATGCTGGAACGAGGAGCACAAAGCGCGAGATTTAAGGGAGGGTGGGGCACGGCGGCCCCCCTCAGAAGTTTGGTAAAAAACAAATTTTTGATTCCTCGTCAAATTATCATAAATTTGATGTATTGACTCATTTTTGGACCGATCCGCGATACCTGGGGCATAATGGACCACCCTAAAAAATTAGGTCAGAATTTTTTTTGTTTTTCTTCAAGTTATGATGAATTAAAAGCAATCATCCATTTTTAGGCCGATGCATTACATCCGGGATAATTTTTTTTAAAAACATTCATTTTTATAAAATTGCAAAATTTTCAAAAGAAAACAAAATGTCTGATAGATTGAAAAAAATTGTTTTTGGGTTAAAAAAAATAATAGTTGGAAAATATAGAAGTTATTTATTATTTAACGATTTTTAAATTAATCTATATATTTATTATGTTAAATAAATAAACAAACTGCAACCTTGAAATAAAAATTTTGAGACTAAAATTTTTTTAATTCATTTTTTAGAGGGGGTCGCGCCTCAGAATTTTTTTTTTTTTTTGAGTTTCGACAAAATGTCGGTGAATTCGTTCAAGATACAACAAACGTAAACTGATTGGATGGTTGAAAGAGCCACAAAAAGTATTGCCCTCGTCGTGCCCCCCCCCCTCCAGCCTCCCCTATTTAATTGGATTTTTTTTTCAACCCCTTTTCGTAATCCGCGGACAGGCGTCAGACGTTCCTCGGTATCGCCGCTGGATAGGGGTGACTTTTTCACCCCTTTTCGCGATATCTCGAAATATAACGCTGACGGAACTCATAATTTAGATATTCGTCATTATGTTCGAGAATGATAAATCCACCCTTCCCGAACGCAATCGAAAAAGGCACTTATCTATGTATGGGGCGTTCCACGCCAAATCGGACACCATTTGGTTTTTTCACCTCCGATTTTTTATGAAATTTTTGTATCCTTGAGTATTGGTTAAAAGAGGCTTCCATGAATTTTTTTCAATTTTTTTTGTCGAATCGTTTTCAAGATATCGATTTTTTTAAAATTACGTTACTTTTTTGTTTAAACGTCCATAACTTTTCTAAAAATGAGCCAAAATGACGTTTTTTTTTCAAAATTTTTGTTTTCAAACGTACATCTGATGAAAAATATCGAAAAAATTTCAAGTTTTAAACATAAATTGTTGATTTACAAAAAAAACGTAATGATCGACTTTCTTAAAAAATTTTTAAATAAAAAACGGTTATTGATTCCACAACTTCTAAGCTTAAGTAGATAATGGGATAACGATAGGATCTTTTTTTTCGCAGTGATCATGGACGTTTACAAAAAAGTGCCGTAATTTTTGAAAAATCGATATCTTGAAAACGGTTCAACAAAAAAAATTGAAAAAAATCGTGGAGGCCTCTTTCAATCAATACTAAAACATAAAAAAAATTCAAAAAAAAATAGCACATGCAAAACCTAAATGGTGTCCGATTTCACGTGGAACGCCCCACATATATACATATCGCGCGTATCGCACGCGGCAATTTCTGCGTTTTCCTCCACGTAAACCGGGGGATGTTTTGTAAACACGCTATACCGCACAAGAGTGAGTAATGCATGAGTAACATTGCCGCAGAATACGCCGGCAGTTTGTATATTGCGAATTCATTTGCGACCGTTATATATCCCGGCAACGATTCTTGTATAAATTAGCGTCTCGACGCCGCAGGCGCCATATTCTCGTCTCTCTTTCCACCCTCAATTCTCTCGCTCTTGTTCGTCGCCCCAGCGAATTTTCCACCCCGTGCGTGATGCCGAGTCCACATTTTCCACAGTTTTTTTCCCTTCTTCTTCCCCTCGTCCATATAATTTTCCATCATCGTCGAATTAAACTCGATTCCCCGGCAACGTTTAATTATCAGTCCCCTCGTAGACTTTCCCTCGATTCGTCAAAAATTCTACGCTCTTTTCAACCCCGAGAAATCATGAGGGCGTACACGAAGGGACGAAGGGAAGAATCGCCACGAATACGAGGAAACTTTGTTCCGTTTGAGGGGAGGAAGAGAAAAAAAAACTGTTGCAGACAGTTCGAAGGCAATTATTATTTCCGCTTCAGGATGCGTATTACCAAGTTCCGACGTTTATATATTTACGCGAAAATGTTGCCAACAACTGCTCGATACCGAGGGACGGACGAGGGTGAATTATTTGTTGCGCCATTTGTCGGGTCTGACAACGTCGTTTTCTTTTTTTTTTCTTTTTTTTTTGCCCGGGGGCGGATCACACAGAGCGATGCGAAATGACAAAATCGCAGACGGTTCATTATTCCGAGAACAATTTGTTGTTCGGTGAAACACGAGACCATGTTTTTTCTTTTTTTTTTTATTGTTATTGATTCATAGATTGAGAACCAATAATCCTGAGGTTTTGTTTCTGCAAGTTGCGTGCGAAAGTTTGAAATACGCTGGAGTCGTTTGTAAGCTTCTCTTGTCGATCGTAGACAGAAAAACAGTTGTATCCGAGCGCAAACTCAGTCGGGTCGGAAAGTTAGGAAACTGCAGGAGAGAGAGCGGTACCAACCCTTGAAGTTTTCAGGCTTTAGCATCCCTTCAGGGCAACTTATAGTCTTCTCGTCTTCTTCGCTGTTTTTCAATTATCGTCGATTTACTCTGCGGTTTAAGGATGCTTTGCCTGTACAGTCTCAGCCAAAAATTGCATCCGATTGAAATTTCCGTACTTAGTGATACAATAAAAATCTAAAAAAATTCAGCAACATTTCGCATGCCATAAACAACAATTATCAATATTAATATTGCCCAAAAGATATTAATAAATTGTTTGAATAAACAATATTTAACGATTTTGCCATAGGTTGTTTTTTTTTCTTAAACAAATCGATTGCGTTAGATTTTCTGAACGCATTTGAATTTTTTCAGAATTTTCTCTTTTTTGAAATATTATAAAAAACATTACGTATATGTTTTTTCATCAGCTTTAAAAAGTTTTAAAGACCCTACGCCAAAACATACTCAAATACAGCCATTCTAAAAACTTCAAAACGGGAATTTCAAAATAGAGAAAATTCTGGAAAATTCATATGCGTTCAGAAAAATTAACGCCTTCGATTTGTTTAAGAAAAAAAGAGCTTGTGGAAAATTTGTTGAATAATTATTTGTTTAAACAATTTATTAATAACTTTTGGGCAATATTATTATTGATCATTGTTGTTTATGGCATGTTAAATGTTGCTTATTTCTTCAGATTTTTATTGTAACACAGAGTACGAAAATTTCATTCAGATACAATTTTTGGCTGGGACTGTGAAAGCAACTCCTTAAAATCCGCGGATATTGAAAGAAAAGAAAGCAAATTTGATGAAATACCGTTGAAAATTTTTTCGCGACGAATTTATAGGGTGAAACTATATTGTAACGTATATCTCTTTGTATATTGTTCGCGGTATTATGAATTTTTATGATTTTCGAGGAGAGCCCTCGATGGGAAACGTTTTTACTTCCTTCGAGAGCTGGAAAGACACGGAAAAGGGGTTGAAGACACCTTCTTCGGAGACACGATGACACGAATGTCAAGTTGTCGTCATCGAGTCCAGAAACGAGGGTGATTTTTACATCCCCTGCCCTATGAATAGAAAAAGCGAAAGAGAGGGAGAGAGAGAGAGAGAGAGAGAGAGAGAGAGAGAGAGAGAGAGAGAGAGAGAGAGAGAGATGCAAGCTCGTGGGCGGTCATCATGAAAAATTTATGAGAAACATCGAATATTCCAGATCACACTTGCATCTCGGTCACGTTTCAAAATGTCTCTCTTGTACTCTCCCGTCTCTTCGTCACTTCAACCCTGCAAACCGCAACGTCCATTTTAGCATCTATCGTTTTTTCGATTTTTCAAAATTCTCTCAATCAATTAATCGCCATAGTTTTACAATTATTCACATTTGTACGATTTTTTTTCCGAAAAATGTGATAAAAATTAATATTAATAATTATAAATGAACGTGGGAGAAATTATTTTTGGTTATAAAAACTCCTCTTCACAGCTGTTATTTCCAAATTATTAAAATTATCAAATATCAGCCAAATTATCAGTTAAATTATTTTTAGGGAATTTGAAAAAAAATTTATTTGACTGAATTTGGAAAAAAATCAATTATTTTTTAATCAAATGAAAATTCCGGGATAGAATATTAAAATTGTATGAAATTACACTCGACCCGGGTTGCGAAATTTTTAATGAAAAAGTAATTTATTAACCATTGCTTTTTTAATGGCTAGTGAAAATAATTTCCATTAATCATTAAAATTTAATGGTTAATGAAAATGCAAATGCATTTAAAAAAAGTAATGCATTATTGGCATTATTTTCATTAACCATTGACCATTAAATTTTAATGGTTAATGAAAATGCAAATGCATTAAAAAAAGTAATGCATTATTTGCAACCCTGCCCATTACAATGTAGTGTGTAATAGAAAAAATTTCCATTACCCATTGCAATGTAATGTGTAATGGACAAAACTTTGAATGCAATTTCGGGAATGGAAAAATATAGATGAATAAATTATTGCAATTTTCCATTATACATTCTATTAATTTAGGACTTAGATTTTCAGGTACCTTAAATTCTAAAAAGCATCTATATTATAATTCTAAAAAGCATCTATATATTATTCCAATGTAATGTGAAAGGGACAAAATTTTGATTGCAATTTTGGGAATGGAAAAATATAGATGAATAAATGATTGCAATTTTGCACTACATTTTATTGACTTAAGACTTAGAATTATGATATAGATGCTTTTTAGAATTTAAGGTACCTGAAAATCTAAGTCCTGAGTCAATAAAATGTAATGCAAAATTGCAATAATTTATTCATCTATATTTTTCCATTCCCAAAATTGCAATCAAAGTTTTGTCCATTACACATTACATCGTAATGGGTAATGGAAATTTTTTCTATTACACACTACATTGTAATGGGCAGGGTTGCAAATAATGCTTTAAAAAAAGTAATGCTTTATTTGCAACCTTGCACTCGACAAATGAAAAAATCGTAATTTTCTCGCAGAACAAAATCAGAATTTTTTTTTTTTATATTCAAATGGTCATCTCTCATGTCCGGACATGCTGATGGCGTTACCGTCACAGATTTTATCGTGACGAATGCGCGTGCTGTGCCGTAAACGAGGCGATATAAAAAATAGAATAAAGCAGCTAGCGAGCAAAAAAGGTGAAGGAGTGCGATAGAGAGAATGAGAATAGGGCGAAACGAGAGCATAAAGATGACGATCGGCTGGTATAGAAGGGGGGGGGGGGTAATTTGCCAATTTGTATGCCGCTTGGCCCGAAGCGCGTCAAGCACACGGATCGTAAAGTATGATATAAACGCAAAGAGTTACGTGCTATCGCGCTCTCTCCCTCTCTCTCTCTCTCTCTCTCTCTCTCCCTCTCTCTCTCTCTCTCTCTCTGTCCCATATCAATGTGATCAGTCAGACCGGGGAGCAATCCGACATTGTCGTCGACGTCGACGAGCCGGTCACAAGGTTATACCGTCGACGTTGTCCAGGATAAGGTTTAATTAAAACGAATTGCTTACGTCGGATCGCGGTTCTCGCGTAATGCAAAAAAATGGGCCTCCTTCGCTCGTTTCATCCCTCGGCTCTCGTGCTTTCCCTTCCCCGTCATCCTCGTTGCAGTTGAAATCTCCCAGGCCAATCTTTCCTCGCCGCTGATACTCTTCCAAATACGATTTTCTCCCCGAGAGGTTCATTAATGGAATATATGCAATCACCATTACCAGCTTTTATCGCGCATAAAAAAAAACCTTAAGGTCCCCTGGAATCCAAAGAATGAATAAATTTCTCTCGTAACGACGAATTAATTAAAGAAACATTTCATTTCAATGCAATAAAAAGTGTCCCGAATTTATCGATTGTATCAATTGATAGATACATTTTTCTAAAATTTAGTCTTCACCGTCCCAAGAAATAAAATCGCTATCAAAAAAGATCCATCAAATTACTGATGATAAATTAAAAAATATAAGTCTCTTCACTATCGATGGAAGAATTTTTGCGCTGATTTACGGAATTTCGTCATCTTTCGGGGAATAAAAAAACATTTCCTTGACGGTGGTGGAAAACAATTTTTTTCCTAGCAATCGCGACGATTAAATTCGATGAAAAAGTTTGCGAACATCAAGCGGAATCCTCTGATAAAACGAAAAAGAGTTTGCCGCGTTTTCTATATTTATAGCTTTTGGAAAATTTAAATGAAATTATTCTCGACAGGGAAAACCATCCCCCAACCCCCTCGTTCTCGTTTCCTCGTGGAACGTCGCGATAGAATCTCGGGAACGTTTTAATTTGGTTTTCAGTGAGGTTTCTCCGGAGCGGATGGGATATACGAGAGGGAATAAAGTTTCTCCAAGAATAACGAATTTTCTAGAAATACGAAGATGAGAGAGAGAGAGAGAGAGAGAAAGTGGCTACGATATGCTACAGCCGTTGTCGAGTATATAGTCTTAAAACGGGCGTGGTCGGGTTACTGATGTCGTCTCGAAATCAAATAAACTTAAAGACCAGAAGCCCTCTACTTTCTAAATTACCGCACACCGAGATTAAGCCGAGCCACTCTCTTTTCCAAAGCGAAAAACGCCCGCCCTGGCCTAGATAAATATTAGGATGTGTAGGACCAAAAGAACAAAAAAAAAAATTGTTCCGCATACCAGATGAAACTCTATTTTTCGAGCCAAAAGACAGCCTCGTTCAAAGCGTAGTTCAACATCAAGAGGCGGTGATCATTTTAATTTTTAGATTTATTTATTTATCTATTTTATAGTATTCTTTTATTAATTAAATTCATTTTTTTATTCAGTCATCATGGAAAATTATTTTACGCTTCAATTATTCATCATTCACTTCGTATGAATAATATTTTTACTAAAAGATATATTTTTTAAATAGAAGTCCAAAAAAAAAAACTGCGCGTGGAAAAAGAACTGTCGGAACGAAGTTGGCATGAAGGGGATGAAAAGTCCTCTCGTTGCCCTCTCGTCGGTTCAACGGTCCGTGAACAAATTTTTCAAAAGCAACTTCCCCGAGCTCGGGTCGAGAGCTCAGTTTTTGGTCCAAAAAATCTTCACGTCCCAGAAATTAGAGCAAAAATAATTTGCCGATTAATGTAATTTCAATCATCGTCAAAAATAATTTTCACCAACAGGGATTGCACCATTGATGGCAAAAAAAAAATGTCGACCCTCAAAAATCTCGTTAGAGGCCTCTAAAAAAAAGAGGGAGCGCGAAGGTCTTGTCGCTCTTGTAGAGAATAATTTTATTTTCCACTTCGACTTAACCGCGGTATTTATTAATTTTTTTCTTCACCCTCTCATCCCTCGGCGCTGGCTTGATTGAGACGCTCCGCGTCGATCGACGCCAAAAGGAAGAGGCCTGGCGAAATAAAATCGAAGATGAACGCCGTAATAGACTCGAGAGCGTCCCAACGGAGGAGGTATGTAGAAGAGGACGAAAAAAAAGGGAAAAAATGAGAGAACCGAGAGGCGAGGCTACGTAGATATATGGGGCATTCCATACTGATTCGACCTCGGTCTGACCCTTTATCTCTCCGATTTTGTCCGCGATTTTTTATGCTTTTGTAGTATTACCTCTGAAAAGCACTCAGGATTTTTTAAAGATTTTTTTGGAGCAATTTGACTTAACTATAATTTTACAAACAAATTATTTTCAGCCCAAATTGTAAAATCTGAAAAAAATTACAAAAATCCCGTTTTTTATATGAAAATTTTCAAGCATTGAGCGAAAGTGGGCAGGGATTTCCTTCTGTTTATAACAAACTTGTTCCAATTTTTTTTTTAATCGAAGGAAGAACCTGAATTGAGTGAGCCGTTAACCAAACATTTTTGTGTGAATTGAAGGTGGTTTGAAAAAATGTTTAGATAACGACCCACTCGATTCAGGTTTATCTTTCTATTAAAAAAAGAAAAGGCTCGTTATAAACAGAAGGATTGTTATAAAAGTACGGATTTTTATAATTTTTTCAGATGTTTTCAAATTAAAATAAGAAAAAAATGTGTTTAAATAGAAGGAGGAGAAACCTGAATTGGGTGAGCTCTAATCCAAACATTTTTTTAAACACCTTAAATTTATACAAAAAAAAAATTTTTTTTCTAATCGAAGGAAGAACCTGAATTGAGTGAGCCGGTACATTTTTGTATGAGTTGAAGGTGATTTGAAAAAATGTTTAGATATAACGACCCACTCAATTCAGGTTGCTTCTTTTATTTAAAATTTGTTATCGTTATATAAACATTTTTTAAACCACTTTCAATACATACAAAAATGTTTGGTCAACGACTCACTCAATTCAGGTTCTTCCTTCGATTTTCGAAAAAGTTTATTATAAATAGAAGGAAATCCCTGCCCACTTTGGCTCAACGCTTGAAATTTTTCACATAAAAAAGGGATTTTCGTGATTTTTTTCAGATTTTCAAATTTAGGCTAAAAATAATTAGTTTATAAAATTATAGTCAAGTCAAATCGCTCAAAAAAAATCTGAAAAAAATCCTGAGTGCTTTTCAGAGATACTTCAAAACGATAAAAAATCACGGACAAAATCGGAGAGCGGTGGTCAGACCCAGGTCGAATCGGTGTGGAATGCCCCATACATAAACACGCGGTGTCGTCACTGTTGAGAAAACTTTCCGTGAAGAGGGTTATCGATTGCCAGCTCCGTCCCTCCAAACATCCTCGTTCGTAATATAAAGTTCGCGCGTATCCTCGCAGAGGGCTCACCGTCGATTCTACCGGCTTTACTTGTAACAACCCTCCTTCATCTCTCCTTCGTATTCCTCGTGTCCTTCCCCGCGCATCGGTTCACATTTATCCACTCACCTCAAACTTTCTCTTCTCGCCTCATTTCTCTCGTTCATTTTCATTCCCGATCGTTCGAGGGAATGAATTTGAAAAAAATAATACACATCCCCGTTGCGTTTCAACGATGCAATCTTCAAAATCGTAACTCGGCGAGGGGCGTAACATTTCTGAGTGCACGCGACTGGAAAGCAGTCGGGTTATATCGCGTTATCATCGTGACTATCATCGTCACGAGCAGAAGCTCCCGGCACTTATTCTGCTTCTTGTCTCACGTTGATGATAGTCGTTAATGCCACAGGTGTGTTCTTCCAGTCCGCTTCTTTTCCCTCTCTCATTCCGCAACTTCTGTACATTCAACCAAAAGCTTGCAACCCTTGGAAAAGCCCAAGTTCTCTCCTGGAACTTTATTTCACCCTATCGAATACAATCTTCCGGAGGATTTGTGTGATTCTGATAACCTTCGAGCCAGCAAACAGACTCACCACGATAATTTAACCTCCGCCAATAAATTGCGTCTAAATTCGTTCGCGCGATAATTCCAGCCCGGATTTCGATCGAAAGTGTACTCGAGTTATGATGACTGAAATTCACTGTACATGGGACGAGAATCGAGAATTTACCTAACTTGAGCTCGACGGGCGATTAAAGATAGGGGTTAATCGCTTAATGAACTTAATTGAAATCGTACTTCACCGAGGACTGAGAGAGACAAAGAGAGAGAGAGAGAGAGAGAGAGAGAGAGAGAGGCGAGTTCTCGAAAGTCCATTTTACTTTGACAATTAGATACTTCCGCTCAAGACGAGACAAGGGAATTTAACAGTGTCCAGCGCGTTTTATCCGCATTTATGTCATCATCGTTATATCGGTACAGCTTCCCGCTTTCCCCCTGATTTTTCATCAAATTCTCGAAAAATCATAAATCAACGAACGGTCAATCGAAAAATTCGTGTTTGAATTAACAAATTCAAAGATTCTGTCCATAATTAATTTTCAACAGTTTCTCCACTGATTTAAAAATCCTTAACAATTTTTGTCTTAATTTTTAATTAAAAATCCATTTATAATTTTTTTCATTTTCAAGCTAGAAATTTCAAGTCCATGAAAAATCCTATCCTAGAAAGGAATCAATGACGAAGGCTTGAAAAAGGATTGGCAAGAACAGCCATCTTTTTTTTTAGAATTAAAGACGTGTATTTGTCTTTTTTTTTATCTAATACTCGTCATCGATCTATAAGTCACAAAACACACGTATTTACATAAACATGTAATGAATAAATAGAAAACTTTCGGGTAGACAAAGAGTCGAGGCAATAAAAAAGATGGTCAAAGGCAGCGATAAAAAAAATTGCATGCAACGACAAACGGAGCTTTTACAGTTTGGAACTGTTGTTTTTTTTATTGTTTGTGACCAATGTTTCTTTAAAACAGTCACAGACCGCTGGCTGAGCACTGCAGCACCTGTATTACATAATCGTGTAAAAAAAAGGCGGAACACTCGTAGGTGTGTCACGATGGCGGTAAAAAGAATACGCAACGATGGCAAAAAAACATGCTAAAACAGATACTTGGCTCTTGGACTTGAGGACTTAGAAAACTTGCTTGCTAGACTTGAAGACCTAAAAAAAAGGTTTAAGGGTCCACCTCGAATTTTCAAAAAATTGATTTAATTTTTGTTTGACCGATTTTTATTCTCAGTACTTTTAAGGATTTGAACAAAATAAAAAAGCGTTTAAAACAGCGAAAATAGTTATTTTTGCAAAATAATAAAAAATCCCTATGTCAGGATATAAGTTATACATTTTTTTACAGAACGATTCCTCATTTTTGTCGATCGGATTATTCTCAATTCCCATAAAAAATAAATTGATATTAAAGAAATTTTTTTTTTACTAATATAGTTGAACGTTTAATGAAAAAATATAGGTCATTCCATGTCAAATCGACCAATAATTGGAATCAACCCCTTCCAATTTTGATGAAATTTGGTCAGGGGTTTTCTTTTATCACAAAAAGAAGTTCTACCAAAGGAAAAAAATAAATTTTTTTTCCGAAAGTTATGCCAAATTCAAAATTTGACAATTTTTTCAATTTTTCAAGTTTATTTTTTAAATATCTCGAAAACTTTTATAGTTACGTAATCGTTCCGTGTTCGTCTCAAAGTGTGTACTTGGGGCTATTAAGAAAGAAATACTCCGAATTTTTTTTTTTTTGAAAAATGATGAATTTGGAGAATTTGGAATTTTTGAAAATCGTGAAAATCCCCGTTCAATATCAAATTTTGTATTCTTTTTTTAAAATATAATACCTTGTACTGATCTTAAAAGATCCTGAAATTTACAGATTTGCGTTTTTTTTCTTTCAAAATTTAAATATGAATTTTTGAATGTTGATTTAAAAAAATTAAAATAAAATTAAAATTATGAGCCGTAAAAATTTCAATCAATGTTTCTGTTTTTACATTCTTATGCCGTTAATTGAAATTTTTACTGCTCAAACTTACAAAATTACATGATTGCTCAACTCAACTTAACTTCGAGATAAAAATAAAAAAAAAAATTTCTACCAAAATTCTAAAATTCATATTTTTGAAAAAAACAAAAAACGCAATTCTGAAAATTTCAGGATCTTTTAACATCAGTACAAGGTATAACATAAAAAAATTGAGCCAAAAATTGAATGTTGATCGTGGATTATCACGATTTTAAAAAATTCAAAATTCCCCAAATATATCATTTTTCAACAAAAATTTTCAGAATATTTTTTTATACTCTTTCAGACGAAAATAGTTTTCGAGATATTTCAAAAATAAACTTGAAGAATTAAAAAAATAGTGAAATTTTTTATTTTGCCATAACTTTCGAAAATTTTTTTTAAATTTTTTTCCTCAGGTATATAATGATTAAAGAAATGATAAGTTATGATAAAAGAAAACTTCTGACCAAATTTCATCGAAATTGAAAGGGGTTGATTCCAACTATTGGTCGATTTGACAT
Source organism: Alloplasta piceator (assembly GCA_946863875.1). Lineage (NCBI taxonomy): Eukaryota > Metazoa > Arthropoda > Insecta > Hymenoptera > Ichneumonidae > Alloplasta > Alloplasta piceator. The sequence goes on along the minus strand of OX333079.1, from coordinate 1,796,186 downwards.
GGAACGACCGATATTCAATGATCATTCTCTGATATTCCAAGCTCAATAAACTTGAAACAATTATGCAAATGAGCCTTTGCAACTCTCCGAGGAATGTGAGCCCTTAAGGAATTTGGAAAACTTTTTTTAAGTCCTCAAAGACCCAATGAGACTCTGTTTTAAGACTCGAAGACTCGTGAACGTCGTTTATCGGTCCGTTTGTCATCGACGTTTCTCGTGCACGAATTAACCAACGATTTGCCGAGGCCATGCGAATCGCACACGCATCGTTTGCGAATTGAAAAGCGAGCGTGTAAGTCAAAAGCTCGTTCGTTAAATCGCGTGAGAATCTTGCTCCGGCAGCATGAACGATTCCCTGTTGACGGACACGAATTATTATCATCATTATTTTTTTTTTCACTTCTACAATGCCGCAATGTGGAGAAGGAAGACCATGAATGAGTCTTCGTCAAGAAACATACGGCCTCTTTGACTCTGCTGCGTGACTCATTGGCCAGAGTAAAACGGTGCTCGAAACTCTTTCCGCTCCACTCGCGAAACTCTGCGACGTTTCGTCTTGTATTTCCGTTAATTGTCGTCGCCATTCGCTCTCCCGTGAATCATCGTCGTTGATCCCGCATCCGGAAGTTAGTTTTCCTCAACGATCGACGATCCTCTTGATCCCGATCTACGGATCAACATACGACAATCATTCTGGTTTATTATTCATCTTCCCTGTCTTCCTGTCTCTCGCGTCCAATCATCGAATCATGTACTCAATCTTAATCTCATCGAGTCTACAAGACTCTTCGGTTGTTGGACGGAATTGCTATTTTCGTAACGCAGGGAAAGAAAAATAGATCACCCCGAAGCGATGTTTCTCCGATGAGCACGACTATATCATCGAAGAGAAATGGAGAGTTATTTCGTCCTCCTCGCTCTCTTCGAGGATCGATATTGCCTCGACCAAGAGCTTTATAACGTTATATAACAAAGTGTGGCGCTTGCCTCAACGCCCCCGCCTCGTTCATTCTCCGACATAGCGTTGACCTTCTCTCACTCTTTGATATCAACGGGGTCGGCTTCTCTCTTATTTTTTTTTCTTTCCTTTCCCAGGGGTACACTGAACTCTCGAGGCTCGTCCCTCTCTCTCTCTCTCTGTGTATATATGTGTGTGTCCCCGTCGCAAAAACTCTGTTTATAGAACGGTAAACATCCCCTCTTGGCGTCTTTGTTCCTAGAATGGGAATGAGAAATTCCCGATGGTGGCGTTATCGTAAAATTTGAATTTGTTACGTTAAAGTCGATAACGACGTGAGCCACGTGACCGACGATTGTACGAACAAAAGAAAAATGCTGCTGAAGAGCTCCAGATCGTCGCGATTGACTATGAATGAGAATCAAAATGGAATTTTATTATTTTCAAATACGAAAATGCATCTTGCGGTATAAAAAAAAATAGCGATTACAATCTAGCAGAGCCCATCGATAAATTCGGTTTCATTTCAACGATTCGATTAGATTGAAAAGGAAAATTCTCTCAATCAATTAATCGCTACAGTTGGACACAATTATACGCATTTTTCTAAGACTTTGCCCCATACAATGTACTTTTTGTTTTTTTTTCCCCAAAACTGTGTGATGGAAATTAATATTAATAATTACAAAAGAACTCGAGAGAAATTATTTCGGGTTATCAAAATCGGAACTTCTTTTCACAGCTGTTATTTCGAAATTATTCAAATTATGAAATTTTAGCCAAATTATCAATTGAATTATTTTTAGAGAATTACAAAAAAATTGAATTTGCTGAATTTGCAAAGAAACGATATTGATCATTTCGAAATATGAGATCAATTATTTTTTAATTAAATTCTGGGATATCATAGAATTCGAAAATTGTATGAAATTATACTTGACAAATGGAAAATTCGTAATTTTCTCATGGAACAAAATTATACATTTTTTTAAAATTCAAAGGGTCATCTCTCCATGTTCAGACATGCCGCAAAAAATCGCGATTACAGTTTAGCAGAGTCCATCGATAAATTCGGTTTTATTTCAAAGTCTCGATTAGATTGAAAACAAAAATTCTCTTGATCAATTAATCGCTATAGTTGGACACAATTATACACATTTTTCTACGGCTTTGTCCGATAAAAAATACTTTCCAATTTTTTTTCTCAAAATTGTGACTGAAGTTGATATTAATAATTAAGAAAGGGGAATTATTTCGGATTATGTAAAAAATCGCAACTTCTTTTCACAGCTGTTACTTCCAAATTACTTAAATTATCAAATGCTAGCCAAATTATCAGTTGAATTATTTTTGAGAATTGAAAAACAAAATTAAATTTGAGATAAAGTATTCTTTAATTAAATTCTGGGATATCATAGAATTCGAAAATTGTATGAAATTACACTTAACAAATGAAAAGATCGTAATTTTCTCATGGAACAAAATTGGAAATTTTTGTTTATACAAATGGTCATCTCTCCATGTTCAGACATGCCACAAAAAATCGCCCAAACAAAAACAAAAATTGATAAAAATTACAATATATATTTTTTTTAATAATAAAATGAAAAATAATGGAGAATTATTTTACAGAGACAGCTCAACCAAGTTTTTAACCAGAGGAATTTGTAATAATACGAAAAAATGGATCCAGATTACAATCATTTTTTTTTAAATAATAAAATGAATAATAATGAAGAATCATTTCACAGAGACAACTCAACCAAGTTTTTAATCAGGGGAATTCGTAATAATACGGAAATTAAAGAAGAAAATGATTTCCTCGATAAGTGAGGGATCGTTCTTATCGACGATCATTATTTCCAAATTCTCATTGCAAATTGTACCGTATTGCACTCAGCAAAACCTCAGTGATGATTCTCCGTTAATTTTCAAGAATTCATTGATTTCCATCGATCGTTGATATTTTAACCTCCCCCCGAGACAAATCTCGATTTTCTCTACGAAAACATCGATGATCAATTCAAACGACCAATATTTTCGATCCAATTGTTGACCTCCGACGTTCGTGACTTCGATGACGTCGTGAACGAACGAAATTCTCGTGCGCCGCCGGTCACAGTGGCGTCAGAAGCCGCGGCTATTGATCTCGTCGTTCTCCAACAACCGGAAGTTCAGCGCCCCATCGGCTATTCACAATCGTGCTCGCAATCCCATCAACATCCGGTTTGGTGCTCTTCCCCGTATCTCGATCGATTCTCACCCAAACTGGGGGAGATTCAACGTGTGTCGATCGATTAATCATTATCCCCCGCGTCCGGTGATGAATGGCGGCTTTAATTTTCAATCGAGGCTCCAAAACACCCCCATTAATTGCGTATTGTCGAAGGGGGGCAACGCACGGTCAGGTGGGATAACCGCGCGCAAAGAGATTGACGTTTGTGTAGTAGTTGAAAATTTTCAACAATGGCGGATCATCGCTGTGGAGCGTTTCTGTGCCCCAGCCCGTAACGAGCCAGACAAGAAAGAAAACGGGGTAGATAGAGAAGGGTGCACCGCGCGCGGAGGGGTTGCGGCGGGGTGCGGAAAGTGCGCGATGATAAACGCGGAACTCGGGGTCTGCGTTGAAGGGCGATGCACCGTCGCTGTTGGGGAGGGGGGGGGGAGTCGCTTGGCCAACCGCGGGGGTGGTTTCCACCCTCCAAGCTTTTTGCTCTAGTCGCGTCTCACTCTCCACCCCTTTATTGCCACGTTCTCCGTCTCTCTCTCGCAATCAGCCAGGGGAGACCAGTGATGGGGTCTTCTGGGCTTGTGCGGTCGTTGAAGCGCGGAGAAAGAGTGAGACAGAGAGAGAGAGAGACCTCGAGGGTAAAACGAGACGCGGGGGTTGACGGTGGAATCGCCATGGCAACGAGACGCGTCGTCCGCCACCCCTCTCGCCACAGGGTGCATTCACCGAGGGAGGTTTGCAGAACCCATTGCCGGATAAATCGCGAGCTCAACGAAACTCTCCCACCCTGATGTCTCGCTCTTTCCCCGGCGTTTTTCCGATTGGAACAGAACCAACCCCCAATTGCCGTCACCCCCGGACCCTTCCTCCGGCCAGTTTTGATTGCCAAAATTGCAGTAATAGCTCGGAGGGATGCATTATAAAGAGTGTGTCGCGCGCGCAGCTTGCCGAAAATCGAATTTTCCGACCGGCGAATCCGCGAACCGACAAAACGAGGGTCGAGGTTTATAGTCCAAGGCATCAAGGTTTCCTACTCGATGCTTTTCAAGGCTCGGGCGCACTCTTCAAGGTCAACTGCCGTTGCTCCGTTCCCTCTTTCTGCTTCTCTTTCGCCAAAGGTGTTCCCACAGAAAGTAAGGAAGTGAAAGGAAGGTACGAAAAAGCTCCCTCTCGTGACTGGGAATAAATTGCGACTGTACCATAAATTGCAATTGAACATATTGCCTGGTCACGCCTTTTGCAGGAACCTCGGTATAGAAGCTGGATAGGATCCTGCTGCAGGACATGAGTTCGAGCTTTCATCGCGCATTTTCGATGGCTTCGGAGTCTGATATTCACTGATCGTTGAAGGAATTGACGAGAGTCACGGATTCGTCCGTGGATTGAATTGAAAATTGAATTTTGGACGTCCCTCTTCGAGTTAGGAGACACGGCGAAACGCGTGTCTGATCGGGAGATTTTGATTCCCAACTTTGGTGGCCTCGGGTGTATCAGGCGGAAAATCGATATCGCGTAATCGGATAGAAACCCGCAAATAGGTGGGGCTCGAGAGTGATAAAAACGAGGATTGGTGGGGCGAGGGAGAGCGAATTTGTATTTCCCGGGTCAACGACATTATTCCGTGACCGTGATAACACGAAAGAGCTCGGTTTCAATAAAATAAGAGAAATCGATGGCGTGTAATCCTCCCCTCATTTCGATCGCAACGATTTTTCTATTCTTTTGTCCTCGTCGATTCTCTTCGTCGGTAGATCGTGAAAATGTACCCCTTGTGGGGGTTGTGAATTTCGCACACGAGCTTCGTTTCTGCTCCAAATGGGGACGCGGGGAATCAAACTAGGGTTTGAAATTCGAGAGAGAAAGGCACACGCACACACTGGGGTGGAAAATACATGGACAAAATGCGTGTATAGAAGTGGCTGAGGGTTGAAAACGGCAGAGAGGACTCTCGCCCTCTACAACACTCGACGAGCACCCCTCACGTTCATCGATCGGCAAAAGGGTGCACACACTATATACGGTATATATCTTCAATGCCTGTACATTGATATTCATTTAGGGGAGAGCGGGGCAAGGCGGACCATCACTCCAAAATATGTCGATTTTTGAATTTATTTGTTGAAATTACGGATTTTTTTGGTCGGTGATGATAAATCATAATGGGGAACTTTTACCCCTAATCTTAGAATCACTCAGAGTTTTTGCTCAAAAAATATTTATTGATTAAACGAATCTTAAAACCCACTTTTAAAAGTGTTTCTTATGATTTCCATGAAAAAAAATGAATTTTTTGACAAAGCATTGGTAAATTCGTGTTCAGCAGGTCAGGGTTGCCAGTGAGTCACTATTGGTCACTATTTAAATATCGTGTATCTTTTTTTCACTATTTTCAAAATTTGCTCACTATTGTCACTATTTCCAGAGTTCAGAAGTGGTTAAAATAGGGGACAAGTTTCGAAAAATCATCAGAATCGGATGAACAAAGCAGTGTTTTGAAGCTTCAACGATTACGAAAAGAATAAACTGCTGTCTAGAGCCAACATTTTGAGCAGAAAAAAAATAACACCTATTTTAGTGGACAGATTGAATTTTGGCCAAAATGCAAAAAAAAAATTTTTTTAAAATTTTATCCAAACCTTATATCGATGTATTTTGTTCCCCTGAACACGAATCTACCAAAACTCTCAAAAAATCAAAAATTTTATGAATTTTCTTCAAAAACATTTTTGCTCAATTTTAGCTTCATTTTGAGAAACCTCAAAATCGCGAAATTTCAAACGCTCATAACTTTCGACCGATTTGACCGATTCGGAAATTTCTTGTTCGTACGTAAACCTTGTTACTAAACTTAGAGAATGCCGCTTGGTTCATTCGGATATATTAATTTTTGTAGAAATGACAGCAGTTTGAAAATGGCCGAAAAAAATCGAAAGGGGTATGCCTTAAAAAAATTTCAAAAATCGGTGGTCGAACTTGAAAAATCTGCCAAAAATCGAAAAATTATCCGAATCTTTTGAACAAAGCGACATTTTGAAGCTTCAACGATTACGAAGAGAATAAGCGCAGTCTGGATCCAAAAATTTTAGTAGAAAAAAAATGGCACTTATTTTAGTTAACAGATTCAATTTTGGCCAAAATGCATAAAATTTTTTTTTTTTTTTTCAAATCTTATGTCGATGTATTTTGTCCCCCTGAACACGAATTTACCAATGGTTTTCTCAAAACATCAAAATTTTTATGAAATTTCATAAAAAACATTTTTGCTCAATTTCAGCCCCATTCTGAAAAACCTCAAAATCGCGATATTTTAAACGCCTCTAACTTCTTCAGACGAAAAAGTCACTATTACGTCACTATTTCTATTTCTATCCGATTTTAAAAGTTCCACCATCGATTTTTGCAAATTTTTTAAGGTATCCTTCCATTTGTACAAAAAACAATTAGTTATCGGGATAAACCAAACGGCATTCTCAAAGTTCAATGGCAGCCTTTAAGTACGAAAATTTTGGAATCAGTCAAACCGAAGTGAAGTTACGAGCACTTGGAATTTCACGATTTTGAAAATGGGGGCAAAATCGAGGAAAACTGTTTTTGATGAAAATTCCCAAAAATAATTTTGATGCTTCAAGGAAGCTAATGGTAGATTCGTGTTTAGGGGGTTGTCAATTGCGTAGACTTACGCTAATTATGATTCAAAATTCTTGATTTTTTAAAATGAAAATTTCGTTCCATATGTTATCAATGATTTCGGAGGGTCGTTTTACCCCGCTTTTCTTACCGTACAAAAAGTACGCGTGACACACGCAATATCGGAGCAAATACACCTCATACGTGTCTCTCGAAGTTTCGAGCACACGAGGTGACCTAACCCCGAAACTCCGATTAATAAAAGAGTAAAGCTAGTCACGGTTTCCAGCTGTTGAATAATATCACAATGGTTACAAACGCACGGTTTACAGTTGACCAGTTACGGCTCGTCACATTTGCGTTTAACTTGACCCGCAATGTGTGGCGGTATCAACGGATTTTACGTTGAATCGTGCGAGGTTATCCAAAGTTTGCGCGGCTTACCGCCCCGCCTGGGTCTGTGTACTCAGCCCTGGCCAGCATCATTCGAACTCTCACTTTGCGTGCTTTGAAAATACCGACGTTATTTACCTTGGTCGGTAGTTTATGCAAGTTTTATCCTCCTGTATCGTCGTAGCGGTTTCGAAGGCTCGAGAGAAAGAGAGAGGGTAGAATTTGCGGTAGTTGCATCTGGTAGAGGTTTATGACTCGGCAAAGCTCTCTCCTTCCTTCCTCTCTCGGTCTCTCTGCTCTCTTTCTTCGGTTCTGAAGTTGAGTTAAGGCACGCAATCGACGATATGTGTAAACAAAATAGCTACGAGGCAATCGTTTGGCGTTGAAACATATTGTTCAACTCCAAGACGAGAAACTTTACACAAGCTCGGAATATGTTGCAAAAAAAATGTGAATGTTTTTGTCTTACACCAGAGTTGTAAATAATGCATTACTGTATTTATTACCTACACTGCATAATGTGAAATGGATAAGTGTACCATTACAAAATACAAAAGTAATGTGTAATGAATGTGTGTTCCATTACAAATAAACAAAGTAATGTGTAATAGATGCATGTCCCATTACAAATAAAAAAGTAATGTGTAATGGATGCATGTCCCATTACAAATAAAAAAGTAATGTGTAATGGATGCATGTGCCATTGCACATTACTTTTTTTATTTCCAATGGAACATGCATACATTACCCATTACTTTTTTATGTGTAATGGAACACGCATCCATTACACATTACTTTTGTATTTTGTAATGGCACATGCATCCATTACACATTACTATTCTCATTTGTAATGGAACATGCATACATTACACATTACTTTTTTTATTTATAATGGTACACGTATCCATTACACATTACTTTTGTAATTTGTAATGGGAAACTTGTCCAATACATATTGTTTAAAGTAATTGGTAATGCATTACTTTTACATTACTATTTTCACAACTCTGTTTCGCACAATCAATTATTAGACATGGATGTTCCTTTTTAACACCTGCATCTCTAATTATGACACGAGAGATTCCCAGAGTGACACTGGTTGAAAAATTACGCTTCAATGTGCCACTCGAAACACAAACTCGTGGCGGCGGCATCGTGCGAAACAATTGGAGCAGAATGGACTTGACTATCGTTTGCCGCTACTTTCAGCGTTAAAGCCGCGAGCCGGGCATCATCGATCCATTCGCACAATGACGCACCTTCGTGTCGAGTCCTCCTTTGTATGTGTATATTAGGGCGATTCAAAAAAAAAAAAAAAAATTCTCGGAAACAGGCTCAAAAGTTTCATTTAGGTGTAAACACAGGCCTGTTAAAATATGAGCTCTTAATATCAATATTAACATCGTCGGCATCGCAATTTTCGATTTTCCATAAGAATAACATGGGAAAAATTTTGTTTACGTCTTCTGATTTTTATAACTAGCAAACGATTTATCATGCGGGAAATCTAGACATATTTTTGTAGAGAATTGAACGCTCTACAAAAAAGATTCCGAGTTACTTTTTGATAAGTCCACTCGTCCAAAAGTTATTCAATGTCAAAGTTTAATTTTCCGTAAATTTGGCTGATTTTTGGATTTTAAATCGGAATTATTAGTTTTATCGACAAAATGTGGATGAAATTTCATGTGAAACATAAATTAAACTTTCGAGAAATGTTAATCAATAGTTCTCACTATAATAATAATAAAAATAGAACGCATTAAGAAAATTGTGCAGCAGAGAGCTTAAAAATTTTATTTTTCTATTAAGAAAATTACATTTATTGTAGTAAAACAGTAAATTTGTATTCGATTTTATTTTTAAATTTAAAAAAACAAAATTTTTAAGCTAATTTTTATTGCACAATTTTTTAAAACTTTTTTATTAAGAGCTCATATTTTAACGAGCCTTTGTTTATAACCAAATGAAACTTTTGAGCCTATTTCCGAGATTTTTTTTTTTAATCACCCTAATGTTTTTTTTTCTCCAACCCCCTCCCAACAATGTTATTCCGCGCCCCTCTCGCTGAGAATAGTCAATGGGATCCGAGTTTATAAACCGCGACACGAGAATGCGAGATTCATTCGCGAAATTTTTACGTCACGCCGTAAAATACTCGAATGCGAGCAATAATCCTCGATTCTATATCGCAGTCATAAAAGTCTCGAGACGAAATACACTCGCGCGATTATCTCCGATCTCACATGCCCATATTATGCATGATCGGTGACAATTGACGATGGTTAAAGTGTGTGCGATGCAAATGCGCAATGTCCGGCTCGTCGGTTCGTCAGAGAAGAATAAAAAAAAAAAAATAATAATAAAAAAATAAAAAAGGAAGTTTGGTTGCAATCTGGTCATGGCGAGGAGGCTAAAGTGAGTCCTGAGCAACGAGAACGTTAACCTCGCCTCCTCTCTGCCTTATCGCTCATCGAAAATTCCTGCACGAAGTCCTGGCTAAGGAGAACCGCGAGCGGTAGCACACGGAAATGTGTCTCCTCCTTGCAAAGGTCCTCGCGTCGAGAACTCAGTTTGCCGATAGAACAGAATCCACGCGAGGCTCGTGTTGCGGAGGGTACATAATAAAAGTTCTCGAAACAGCCACGATGAGCGCGACGATCTGCCTTCCTGGTGATGCGCTCGTCCCCGGCGGTTTGTGGGCCCTTTGTCCAGGACGCCAGAAGTCCGCGTCATTCTCTCTCTCTCTCTCTCTCTCTCTCTCTCTCTCTCTCTCTCTCTCTCTCTCTCTCTCTCTCTTTCTCTCTCGCGCGCGCGCGCTCTCTCTCGTGCTCTCTCTCGCGCTCTCTCTCTCTCTTTCGCCCTCTATATATATATATATTTCCTCCCATGAAAAGCCCTTTCTTCCCTCACCTCCAAACCAGCAAATGGACGCTGCTTACTCCTCGCTGGTATCGTAAATTTTGCGAGAGTCAAAGAGGGGAACAAACGTGGGTGAGATGGCGTACGATGAAACAAAGAGCTCGGAATATCGAAGAGCGCGGTGGGAGAACCTCGAAGACGCAAAAGAGAAGGGTCAGAGACAGAGGGAATCGTCGCTAGTGGGGGAAGAGCGATAACCTTCGCGCTCATGACCTTGGTCTATCTCTCTTTTGCGCTTCGCTCTCCTTCTCTCTCTCTCTCTCTCTCTCTCTCTCTCTCTCTCTCTTTTGCCCAGGATGTTGAGTTTACCAGCCAGGCACTCGGGTGAAACATGGTCGGACCCGAGCGATTTAATTAAAGGGTCGGGTGTATATATGCGGGAGGATGGCGATGGGCGGTCGTAACGAGAGTAGGTATCCGATACGAAAGAACGGACGAGCCGAAGCTCTACAAGCGGGTACACGCACACGAGGGCACATAGACAGTAGGTAGCGCGTGGGAATCGTCGAGGGTATTTTCTTACGTGTCTCGATGAAACAAACCTCGTCTCTCGTGTGCACTCAAAATTTTGACCCTCCACAGGGTTGCCAGTGAGTCACTATTGTCACTATTTTTCACGATTCTAAAATCGCGTCACTTGTCTCTATTTTCGGAATTTCGCCACTATCGTCATTATTTAAGAGCTCAGAAGTGGTTGGAACAGAGGTGCCGGTTAGAATGGGGGACAAATTTGTACCTCTCGACTCGCTCACTACGATAAACTCGCGTGGGGGACAAATTTGCCCCGCGCGGAATCCGCGGGCAAATACATACACCGTGTTCTGTTTGATATGTCCTTTTTTAGGAGGTGGTTCTACCTGAAATTATAGAATCGGCCAATCTGAAGTAAAGTTACGAGCACTTGAAATTTCGCGATTCTCAGGTGTTTTAAAATGGGGCAAAAATTGAACGAAAAAGATTTATGATGAAATTTCTTGGAAATTTTGATTTTCTGAGAAAACTATTGGTAAATTCGGATTCAGGGGGAAAAAATACATCGATATAAGGTTTAAAAAAAAAAACATTGACATTTTTTTTTTTCCGCATTTTGGCTGAAACTAGATCTGTTCACTAAAATAGCTGTAGCTTTTTTTCTAGATGAAATTCCGGTTTCGACTTGAACTCATTCTTTTCGGGATCGTTGAAGCTTCGAAATGCCGCTTGGTTCATCCAAATCGGATAATTTTTTAATTTTTGGCAAATTTTTAAAGTTTGCTCATCGATTTTTGCAAATTTTTTAAGACATACCCCTTTCCATTTTTTTCGGCGATTTTCAAAGGGCCCTCATTTCTAGAAAAATTAAGTTATCGGAATGAACCAAACGCTATTCTCTAAGTTGAGTGACAGCCTTTAAGTACGAAAAAGAAATTTTGGAATCGGTTGAACCGAAATAAAGTTATAAGCACTTGAAATTTCGCAATTTCGAGGTTTCTGAGAATGGGGCTAAAATTGAAGAAAAATGTTTTTGATGAAAATTCATGAAAATTTTGATTTTTTGCGAAAACTATTGGTAGATTCGCGTTCAGGGGGACACAATACATCGGTATAGGGCCCGAAAAAAAAAAAAATTAAAAGTTTTTTTTCTTTGCATTTTGGTCAAAATTGAATCGGTTCACTAAAATGGCTGTAATTTATTTTCTAGATAAAATTTTGAGTTCTACATGTGCTCATTCTCTTCGGGATCGTTCAAGCTTCAAAATGCCGCTTTGTTCATGTAATTCGGATAATTTTTCGATTTTTGGCAGATTTTTGAAGTTCGACCATTGATTTTTGCCAATTTTTTAAGGCATACCCCTTTTCATTTTTTTCGCTGATTTTCAAAGTGCTCTCATTTCTACAAAAACTAAGTTATCGAAATGACCCAAACGCCATTCTCTAAGTTTAGTGACAGCCTTTTAATACGAAAAAAAAAATTTGGAATCGGTCAATCTGAAGTAAAGTTATGAGCACTTGAAATTTCGCTGTTTTGAGGTTTTTGAAAAGAGGGCCAAAATTGAGCAAAATTTTTTTTTTTTTTTTAATCGTCTTCAAACGTTATTTCGATGGGAAATTTACCGCTGATTGCGAATCAGGCAGAGTTTTTGTCGAAAAAAAATGTTTTCATGAGGAAAAACAAGGAAAAGCTAAAAAAAATATATTTCAATACACCGTTTTCTTTTTGATACGCCATTTTTTAAGAGGTGGTTCTACCCATCAACACAAACAACTTTTTCTACGAGGACTCCTCTGGAATCGTGAAAAAAAATTCAACTGTTGCATACTAAATGTGATACCTACTCGATCCAGAATGTATGGAACAGCTGAAATTTTTTTCACGATTTCAGAGGAGTCTCCACATAAAAAGTTATTCGTATTACGAGGTGGCTTTTTTCTATTTAAAACGAGATTGATCAGATCGATGCAATATGCAGATCGATTTGCAGTAAATTCAAATGTACTGCACTTATCGTCAGAATTACGATGGAACTTTAGCTGCGAAATAAAAACAAAAACTGACAGGAATACCTTTGAGGGTCGATACCCTGGAAAAATGTTACTTAAAAAACATCAATGACAATAATCAAATTTTATAAATAATCCCCTTCGATTATTTATAAAACAAAATCAAATTGACTGTGTAAAAATAAAATGCTCATCGTTGCTTGTTTTTTTTTTTAATGTTACAGGGATGCCGGTTGACTGAAGATGGCCTCACCGACACCATCGTTGGAATCACGCGCAAATTCCCTCGGTTCCCTCGTATCGTTGTCACCGTTAACGGTGAGCGGCAGCTCACCGCCGGCAAGCGATTCGGCGATTTGCGACGTCGACACGTGCGACATCTGTCTAGATTCGGGTAAACCAGGAGGTGGCGGTGGTGGTGACGGTCCCTGTCCCCACTGTCGTCTCGTAAGCGCAGGCACCGGTGTCAGGTGTACCGGTTGCAAATCCACCGAGTCCGACGCTGTAGCTCGTTGCTTCGATTGTGCAAATTTTCTCTGCCCAAATTGCGTGATGGCGCATCAATTCATGCATTGTTTCGAGGGTCATCGTGTACTGAATCTCGGCGATTCGAAGATGGAACAAACGTCCGAGACGCGCGGTAACATCGTGATGAACGGCGTTGTCGGTGGCAACGTTGCCAACGGAGTCGGGGTTGGTGTCGTCAACGGCGAGAAAGCTCTCTACTGTCCGCGACACAAGACCGAATTGCTGAAATACTTCTGCCGAGCTTGTACCGTCCCAGTTTGCAAGGAATGCACGCTCACCGATCATCCGGGCTCGCTTCACGACTGCGTCCACATCTCGGAAGTCGGACCCCAACAATTGGAGGCTGTGGGTCGAGCGGTTCAGGATTGTCGCGCCAAAGCCGCCGAGGTACGCAACGCCGTCAAGGCAGCTGATCACGGTGCAGCGAGACTTCAGGTACAATATCACAAAGCCCAGAACGAGATTAACGATACGTTTCAATTTTATCGATCGATGCTGGAGGAACGCAAGCAGGAACTTCTCAAGGAACTCGAATCCGTATTTTCGGCGAAACAAATATCATTGGGCGTCGTGACGCAAAAAGCCAACGAGATGGCCGACAAGATTCAGCAGACGTGCGAGTTTGTCGAAAAATTAACGAAATACACGACCGTGACGGAGGTGTTGATGGTGAAGAAGTTACTGGATTCCAAGTTACAATTATTGTTGAACTACACACCGGACATCGGTGGACAAACGGCGGATCTCGAATTCGTCAGTAATTATCAGGCGATACAGGTGGGCGTTAGAAATACATTTGGCTACGTGCGCAGTACGAATGACAGTAACAACGTTGGACCGAGCAAACAGCCGCCGATAGCGCGACCAACGGCGCTATCGAGCGGAGGTAGCAGCAGTAACGCGAGCAGCGGACCCGGAAGCGCCGGTTCACTAGGTGGTCTCTTGCTCGACAGGCCTTACAGCAATGGCCTCGTATCGACGAATACGAATCACGTGTCGTCAACGTCACCGTCGTCATTCGAGAGCAACGTGATATCGAAACGGTTCAGCTCGGTCAACAGTCTGGGACCGTTCTCGACGACCATCACCGATCTCAATCTCAACGGTATGAACAATCCTTACGAGAAATGGAGCAACGGCGGCAACGACGCTTATACGGTTACCGGAAACGATCATTTTCCAATGCCAGTGACAAATCCACCAGCCCCCGATAGCGTTCTTGATCTGACCTCGAAATTGATGAGCGCGGCCGCTCTCTTCCCACCAAAATCACAGATAAAACGTCAGAAGATGATATATCACTGTAAATTCGGCGAATTCGGAATAATGGAGGGACAATTCACGGAGCCATCGGGCGTAGCCGTAAACGCGCAGAATATAATCGTCGCTGACACGAACAATCATCGCATACAGATATTCGACAAGGAAGGACGTTTCAAATTTCTCTTCGGCGAATGCGGCAAACGCGATGGTCAATTGCTCTATCCCAATCGTGTCGCGGCTGTACGACCATCGGGCGACATCATCGTAACCGAGAGATCACCGACTCATCAGATACAGATTTACAATCAGTACGGTCAATTCGTTCGTAAATTCGGGGCCAACATACTTCAGCATCCGCGCGGCGTCACCGTTGACTCCAAAGGACGAATAGTCGTCGTCGAGTGCAAAGTAATGCGCGTCATAATATTCGATCAGGCGGGCAATGTGTTGCAAAAATTCGGCTGCTCGAAGCATCTCGAATTTCCCAATGGCGTTGTCGTTAACGACAAACAGGAGATCTTCATAAGTGACAATCGCGCTCATTGCGTCAAAGTTTTCAATTACGAGGGCGCTTATCTTCGTCAGATCGGTGGCGAAGGAATAACGAATTATCCTATCGGCGTTGGCATAAACGCCGCCGGTGAGATTCTCATTGCCGATAATCACAATAACTTCAATCTGACGATATTCACCCAGGATGGACAATTGGTTTCCGCGTTGGAGAGCAAAGTCAAGCACGCCCAGTGCTTCGATGTCGCGCTCATGGACGACGGTTCGGTCGTTTTGGCGAGCAAGGACTATCGTTTGTACATTTACCGTTACGTTCAAGTGCCACCGATCGGTATGTAGAGCCGCGTATGATCGTCGATCCGCAAGATCGACGATTCAACGATCGCACGATCACTCGCCGACAGATCGAGCTACGACGGGAGAAACAGCGAAGCCAAACGATCGATGATCCACGGGATCGATAATGATCCGAGACGCAACAATGGCCAATTGCCGATCAACGCGATTCGGCGACGTGACGCGGACGCGACGAGAAACCTCAACGAGCAACATAAACAACAGCAACAGCAACAACAACAACAGCAGCAGCAGCAACAACAACGATGGATTCGAGCCAGCCCAAAGTGTCAATCGTCGTTGTTGCAAAACGCGAAAGTAAATAACGATTTTTCGCGTTATCGATCGTACGACGAACGAAGTAACGAACAATATGGCGATTATAGATCGGAGAGACATCAAGAAAGAAGACAGCAGCAAACGAATCATCGTCAATCGTCGTTCTCGTAATTGTCATTCCGTTAGATCCTTTTTTTCCTCCCTCGTCTCTGTAAATTTTTTCTGTAACAAGAACGAAGTCGAAGTTTGCGGCGTTGGAGCAACAATTTTTGATCATGATAATTATAATGATGAATTAATGAACGTGCTCGTTGCATTCCGATAACGCAAACTTCAACGTCGTTGAAAACGATCGTCGCGAAATCCTCGAGACTATTTTTTAAGATCATCGATGTTGATGGGCCGATTTTTTTTTTTCGAGGACATTTTTGAGAGTTTACTCGACGACCCGATCGGGAAAATTCTCGGCGAAACTTGAGAGAAAAAAAAATGTGACGGGAAAATTTTAAACTAAAGAAAGAAAAAAAAGACTTTTGACGCACGCACAAGAGAGGACTTTCCAATTAAAAAATCCTTTTGAATATTGAGCGAAAAAAATAAACAACCCCCTGGCGAACTGGCCGAGACACACTTACACGCATCACGATGATTATTATTATAATGATGATGAAGAAAACAAAAATGCAAAAAAAACGCGCGAAACTTACTTGTTAATGTTGTTATAACTGAAAATACTGTTGTTGTTGTTTAGTTGTAGAGCTCGCCGCCGCTAGTCACTTTTCCAATCCCCTTCCCACTCTCGAAAAACGAAAAATTAACACACCCTCTGAATCCGCGCATTTTGGACTCTTTTTTTTTTTTTATACCGGGTTCAAAATTTCGGGCGAATTTCCGATGATAGTTTCTCTCTGTCATTCAGCGGGCAAAAAAAATTGATACAGTATTCACGTGTTCATCCTAATCGTATGCAATCATCCCCCCCCCCCCAAAGAGCTTGGAGCTTTGCCCCAACCCCCTCCCCCTCGCCCCTGAGTTTCGAAAAATTTCTCGAATAAAATCCCCGAGCACGAAAAATGGTGGAACGGAAATTTTTCAAAACTTGAAAAAAAAAAATTGATGCCTCGTTCTCGATTTCGCGAAGACTCAACATTGACACTGGATTTTTCTCAATTTTCCCCCCAAAGACGCGATAGTTCGAAAAAAGGGACAAGACCAAAAAAAAATATTGCCGCTCTCACGGGACAAGTTGTGATAGAGAAGATAATTGATTGGAAACAATTGAGTTTTTCGCCATTTTGGAAGAAAAATCGAATCCCATCCCCAACCCTCAAGACGAGTTCCTTAAACTTAATCGTAAATCCATTGTGTGTATGTGTTTGTGTTTTCTTATATTTTTCACGCACAACGTCGATCGTCGACTAATCAATTATTTTGAATCAAGATCGCGTTGGAGAAGGCTTCGTGTTTTTTTGTATTTTTTTTGTTTATTATTCTTTCTCTCTCTCTCTCTCCTTTTAGTTATTCCGTACGAGAGTTTTGAGAATGAGGCGGTGATATCCGGTGCGGAAGTTGCATTTATACATTTAACGAGACGGTGAGGAAAAATAGAAATTACCGTCTCGGCCATTTGGGACCCCCTCGATAGAGTCCGGTAATTTGTTTGTTTTTATTTTTATTCTACATGTAATTAAAAAAAAGAATATATATTTTTTCATTTTTCTCGATTCAGAAAGTCCGGGTACGTGAAAAAATTCGACACACTTTAGTGGAAAACGAGGAAAATTTTGAATTAGAACGATAAAAAAGTCTCCGCGATTTTTTTTTGCCTCGCCACAAATCGAAAAAATAATTAGGAAAACTTTCGGCGTGTTTCGTCACACATTTCGAAATTGCAAAATAATTTTTTATCATCTATGAAATGATGAACCAAAGAATTTGTCGTTTCTCGTGTAATTCCATGTGAATATGAAAATTTGTATAAATATAAAAAATTGACGAAATTTTGTACATTAGTCGAGCAAAAAAAAATCGCAAAAAATTACATTTTTCCCATCGTTACAATTCAATTTTCCTCGCTTCGTGAATTAATGCGAGAATGTGAAAAAATATCGTGGGACCTTCAATGAGAGATTCGATATTCCGATCGATTTTTTCATTTCGAAAAAAAAAGCGAAACGTCTCGCGAAAAAATCCATCCCCCTTTGTTTGTTTGATTGTTTTTATTTTTATTTTCTTCCTCGTAATTATCGTCAATCGTAGTTTCTTAGCTTTTAGATCGTAGTGAATTGCATTACAGAGTAAGATTTTTTTTTCTCTCAACTCGCTCTTTATCATTATTATTATTATTATTATTATTTTCCTCACACACGCACACAAACCGCGCGTTATTATTATCATTATTATCTATTATTACGGATCTTCATTATTAATATTATTGCCCGTCGTTTATTATGTATTGCGTAACGTGACTGCCCAAAACTCTTTTTTTTATCAAGTATTTTTTTAGCCCCCTCTGATATGATTGTTCCTCCCTTCGGACCTTTAAAAAAAAAAAACACCTCCCCCAGGAATTCCGGTCCACGACCGTGCCCCCCCCCCGCCCTTTTTGTCCCCCATTCGACTCCATCGAGAAGGGAATTTTGACTAAAGTGAAGAAAAAAAAAGAAATCACAAAAAGAAAAGAATAAGATCGAAACTACACACAAATAGTATTAATATATTTTGTTGGATGAGTCGAGCGAGTCGGCGGCCAATAATCGGCCTCTCGTAAATAAGCGTTTCGACCTCATGCATGTTTACTATTTACTACATTATTAATTATTTTATTATTATTATTATTATTATTATTATTATTGTATTATTATTAATATTATTATTATTGTATTATTATTATTATATTATTTTCTATTTTTTATCTACTCAGTACGGATTGCGTTTTCGACGAGACTCGATGCGCGCAAAAGCGCAAAAGCCAAGATAAATATAATCGTTTATTAGCAAAATGACGAAATATTGCAAGATGAAAAGAAGAAAAAAATAATAATAGCGAAATTCAGAGGAATTAGAGTCTCTAAAATTGACGTAAACGAAGACTGTGCGAGGCTGGCTGGCTCTGAAAATCCTTAATTATTCGTCTTTGACGATTTTTTTTTTTTTTAATAATTTTATTATCATCTTTTTTATAATTCACGATGGAAATCGAAGGAATTTACAGATCGAGAGAGGACTCACGAGGGTGGTAGACTATTTTTGTTCTTTTTTTTCTTTCCTCCCCATAAACTAGTCCGAAGAGAATTTTCGCGGATCCGCCGAGTTCCGAATCGACGATTGACCTCGATTCGGCACTCGACGGGATATCGATCGATCGATCGATGATGAATCAGCCACGAAAGGGTGAAAATTTTTTCGGTCAATCGTGCTTCCATCGTTCGATCGGTAAAATGTACTTATTTCGTAAAAGGAAAGAGAAAAATCGTATTCGCGGATCATTACAGTTTTTTCATTTTCCTTGTTTTTTTTTGTTTTTTCTTCTCTTTCGAACTCAAACAGCCACGATCGAAACTCTTCGCCAAAGACTTTTCCCCCACGATGATCTCAATGGGTCTCTCGATCTTTGAAGGAAAAATAAAAATAAAAAAAATCGTCGTGATCGAAAAATCATTATCACCGTTGAACGAGAAAAAATTGAGACGCTTCTTTTGTTTTTTTTGTTTGTTGATTTTTCTATGTGTTTTTTTTTCGTTGTTTTCTCTTTCATAGGTAAAAAAAATGAATAAAAATATCTTTAGAATCTTACAAAATACCAAAGTAATGAGATTCGAAAAATCGAACAATTTTTGGGATCAAATAATCGATCTCTATTCACGACGATGGGCAAAATTATTCAGTTCTTTCTCGAGGCCAATAAAGAGAAATTTTTTATTCTGGATAGGAATAATTAAGGCCTCGCGTTTTTTTTGCCATCGTGAATTGCAAATTTTGTGATTGATCCTAGAAATTGAATCGATCTTCTTATTTATCGTCTCGCGTTTTTTTTCTTTATCTCGTTCTTCCACGATTTTGACGATTGTTTTTTTTTTTTTGGCCATCAGAAAATTCCGAACTCTAGTATTTTCTTGCCAGCTAGCCCGTTTTGTGAGTTTCAAATGAATTCCATAAATATCCATTGCGATTGTTCACTGATCGATCCACAGAAAAAACAGTGTTTTCTCAATCGCGCTTTGGAGGAAGCGATGAGACTGTTAAAAAAAAAAACATTCATTTTTCACAGTGACTATTGCGACTATTCCTCTCTCTCTCTATCTCTCTCTTTTTTTTTGTACGGTTTGTTATGTTATTATTTTTAGTGATAAAAACCCAATTGTTCTTAATTTAAATGTACATCGTATTTTTGTTTGTTTTTTAGTTATTTTTTTGTTGTAAAAGGCTTTTTAATAATATTTTCAGTTCATATTACAATGCAGTGGTTTATGGTGTCATTTTTTTATTTCTTCATTCACGTTTTTTTTTTCTCGAAGTATTTCCGCGTGTGAGATTTTCCCATTTTTCCCAGAGTGTGAATTTTTGCTTTTTTGCATCCACGTTCCGTTCAACGAAAATGTCCATCGAACGCGGATGAATTTTCAATTGTTTTGCTTTTTCGATCGAAAAATTTCATCTCCACGAGCTTGTAAAAAAAAAAATTCGTCCGCGTTCGTCGATCTTTTAATTTCCTTGAAAACGCGAACATTCCATTTACGAGTGATTGGTTTGACGTAGCTCTCTCTCTTTGACTCTTTTTTTTCTTTCCCTCCAAGTAATCGTGTATACACTCGTCATTGTTTTTACATTTAATTTTTTGAATTATTCTTTCTCAAGGAGTTACGCTTGGTTGAGGTGAATTTTCGGATTTCTTTCACGAGGAAACCCAAAAAATTTTTCAAATTAATTTTTTTTATTCATCAAAAGTGATAAACAAATTATCATGCAAATTATTTCTCAAAAGCGCTATCAAATTTTCAAGTTTTCTCATGAAAATCGCGAAAACCAATTTTCTCATGTACTTGAAAGTTTCGAACGTTCAGTTGAACGAAAAATTGACAAACTTGTTTCTTTGATAAAAAAAATTGTTGGAACTGGGCAAATACTTATTGAACAATCATTTTTTTAATTGGAAGATGTTTTACTGCGTCGATTTGACCTTGACCATTTTTGAACAAGCATTGTGACCAAACTATCGATCGGAAAAATCTCAAAAAATTACAGAACATCCTTCAAAGATTCTAATTGATGTATTAAAAATGAATTTATAAAAAAAAATTATATATTCAAAAAAATGTATAAAAAAGAAAAAAAAAAGTGGGGTCATTTTGACCCAGTGTGATCACGAAATAGGCCTTAAAACTGTTCTCTAAAAGAGTAAATTATTCGAATTTCCGTTCACTCGAACGTTCACAGCTTCAAGTCCATATTTTCTCCAAAATTTCAACCAGGCGTAACCCCTTAATTACATGATCCACGATTTTTTCCAGCGTGTGAATTTACGCGAGTATGTGTTCGTCTGTTTCCGCGATGGTTTCCTCTCCCTCATCCATTGCGATCCTCCCATTATTCTCTAATAACAAGTAAGTAATGAACAAAAAAAGAAAGAAAAATTCCATCGTCAACTTTTATCATCGCAAATATATTTTTACACGAAGCTGCTTTGTCACCGAGTACTCGTTCGAGTAACCGAGGTCATTGAATTCGAGGACGAGGGGGAAACGAAATTTGTAAAAAAAAATCCAATTTATGATTTTTATCAAAAAATCGCCGAAGGAAAAGGAGACTCTCAAAAAAAAACACAAATTTCGCGGCGATCGGGGCTTTTCTACTATATATACTCAACTCGTATTGATTCGACTACACACATATATATAAATATATATATCTATATAAACAACGGCGCTCGGGAAAATAAATTAAACCGGTTTTTGAAAAAATGACGTTTTTTAGAATTTGGCGTTCTGATAGATGACATATATTTTTGTACGTTCGCATGTGTATGTACCGAGAACGTCGTCCTGAGGGATATATATATGTATATATATTCTCCAGAATCTTTGGACAAAATCATGGAAAAAATGAAGATGGCAAAAAAAAAATATTTTTCAAAAAATTGAGACAGGAAGTGGAAAAAAATCGAAATGAATAAAAATGACAGGACGAACGAACAAAACGATACTTCGCTGGAGGAGTTTGTGCGTGAGAAAAAAAAATAAAGGTGGCTCAGTATGGCGTGCTCTCTGATAATTTCCCGGGACCCAAAAATAATGTTAACATTATCGCGATGAGAGCGTAACGAAGAAGAAGAAAAGAGGAAAAAAAACCGTCTTTGTTTTTCGTAGCGGAGAACGAATTGGGAGGACGGAAAATTCAAAGAAAAATAAGAAAAAAAAGCATTGAATGGTCGATCAGAGGATATTTTTTAATCATTAGAAACGTGTATAAATTGTTGCATGCATAGTTATCGTATAGCGATTATTCTCGATGAATTTTTTCCGGATGCGAAACGAGAAAACTCGGATGTACAGATCGAAGGTAAAATTTTATTGACTCGCTTTGTAGAGCGATCGACGATCGTTTGACGCCGATCGACGTGCGATGCGATTGAAGAGGATAAAATAATTGAGATGTTAAAAGTATCGCGCAGGATGAACGAATTTTAGGATTAAAAATGATTTTTGGACGTGGGTCAAAGGTGAAAAAAAAATTGAAGGAAAAACGAAAATACGTTTTGAGCCTCGGGATTTCCCCGTTACGTCGCAATGGGACGTGAGACAATCGCGCGTGAGCCTAATTTAGCGCAATCAATGGTCAGAATGACTGAGCGATTATTTTGCTTATCTCTCGGGAGGGCGAAAAAGGAAGAAAAGTGTCGGAACTATCTCACCTGGACGTTGTCGTGAAATAATCGACTCGACCAAGTACATACATATATATTCTTGTAATCATTCCCCTTCGTCCTCGGATGATCCTCCAATCCTTCCTCCTTCGTAATTTTCGCGCTTAAATTTCGACGTCGGATCATTGTTGTGTCCGTCGCGAAGTGTTTTCTCGACGGTGAATCGCCTTTTCTCTTTTCCAATTGCGAATCGGTTCGTATTTTCCTGCGCGCATCTGGCGACGCCATTTTCTTGTAAAATTGACGAAACAAAATGGTCGACAAGACGCTCGGTACGAAAATGGTTTTGTTTCTTTTTCTTATTCAAACGTGGACGTGAAATTATAAATAAATAAAGAAGGACGTCCAGTTTTCTTGGCAGAAGAGTACCGGTGATAAATCGTCGTCCTTTGAGGAAGAAAATGGCGGGGCGATTCACGGTCGATCACGAGCGATTGAACGGTCAAGAAGCGAGAGGAAAAACAAGATGTCCCTTGATAGAGGGCTCGAAAATGTATGAATTTATGAATGAGAATAAGGCAATTTCCGGCTGACACCCGTCTCACTGAATAAAATCGCTATTACGAAAATATTATCGTGCGAAGAAACGCGTGCTTTAAATTCTTCGGTAAGACTGAAAAATCAAAGTTTACGTGGCGATTAAAATGCCGACGAACAATGAACCGTGACCCTCTGCCCTTGATGGAAAATGTAACGTTTTTTCGATGTTACATCCATGAAAAAAGTCCATCTAACATTTTCGCGATTGAAAATAGGACTGTAGGACGTTTGAGGGTCAAAAAGGATAATGTCGGATCAATTGATTATCTTTCGATATCGACAATTCGCGCTCCAAACGCGATGAACTCTCCAAAAGGGACTCAAACGACCTTCGAATAACCTTCACGGTCAGGTTGGCCCCCTTCTCCCTGTACTAATGATCGACAGATGGATCGTCCTGAATTGGAATAATAATTGAATTCGGAACGAATCGAAAATTTCAATTCAAATTCGAATCGAAAAGCCTCGTAAGTCGACAAGTGTTAGCCTATGATATTTTTTAGTGATAATGGCTTTGGAATTCACGACGAATAGAGGCGAGAAAAGGAAAAAAAGGAAAATAGGGACAGGGGAAAAAATGAAAGATCGTCAAGAAGGAAATAAGAATAACTATTAAGGGAAGCCTCCAGTATTCCAATTGTGTCTGTAATCGTAAACGTGAAACGTCTCTATTATATATTTCTTATTTCAAAAACTTCCTGACAAATTTGTCTACGGGAGAAATGGCTTAAGTGTGTAAATTTAAGCGCGATAAATTTAGACATATATATATTTAAGGGGAGTTAATATTGAAAGTAAGGTTGTAAGTATTCGTAAGTCGAGTGTTTTTTCGCCGGCAAATTTTTTCAATGGTGCCGCCCGCCATCTTGTTATTAAATTGTAAGCGCATTAAATAGTACGATCAAATGTCTAGTCATGGCCTCTCGAAAAAAAAAAACGAAAATTGAAAAAAAAACCTTTGCTACTTCGTATTCGCGTGTAAGAGAGAACGCGGAAAATGATCACGTTGATGGTCGAGTGATGTCGATTTGATTTAAAAAAAAAGAGGGCAAATCGAGTATCGATTTGACGTCATCCTAACCATTACTATTATTAGTTATTCATTATTATTACTTATTATTAACATCATTATTATCGATATATTCTGACGCGAGAAAAAAAGCAAAAAAAATATATATATCACTATTGTCATTGTCTTTCTTGCCACGATTATCACGGTTAATCATTGACTATTGTCATTATATTGACGACCTGTGAAGGAGAAAAACAAAATGCCGAGAGTAAAAGAAAAACGTCATTATTACGAATTTTTCAAATTTATTATCACCATTATCGAGAGTATTATCGATATTATTGATCACTATTTATTGATTATTCACCCAATTGACAATTAATTGCGACTAATTATTAATTATTGCCTACACGTTTATTAATTATTATTATTATTATTATTATTATTATTATATCTATTAAAGTCATTGTACTCGATAAATGAGGGGGGCAAAAAAAATGAGATGAAAAAATAAATTTAAAAAAAACACACACACACACTCATATCCAATTGCTGATTGATATATACACACTGATACACAGGTATATACATATTAGTACATTAACAATTATATATATATATATTATATATAAATATCAGAGGGGATATTGAGGTGTTGAAATTGAAAAAAAACGAGGGAGAGAGAGATGAAAAAAAGAGGTGGCGTGCGTTGTTTGACGATTTTTGACTAGTTAGCGAGAAGATCGCGCGAGGGGGAGGCATTCTCATTGCGAAAATCAAACTTCCCCCCTCCGGGGGCGACTTTGATACGAGCATTCGAGGCCACTCCACCCACCCTCCCCTCCCCCTCGAACGATCGTCGTAATGAGATATATGTATTTTTTTAAATTTTGAAGAAAAAAAAATCGAAGTAATAAAAATGAAAAATAAAATAAAACCTGGGAACAGAACTATGTGTAGGCTATCTATATATTTACCGTGTAACCGACGACCGTCAACTGTTTCAACGCGATACGCCGTGTTTTCTCGTTCACCGAACCTCCAGAGTGGACAATAAAAAAAAAAAAAAGATAAAAGTTGCCGAAAATTTTCAAAAGAATATAAGAATATTTTCAAAAGAAATATATTTATTTTTTGCCGACCAAAAAATTCACAAATCCGAGGACTCGACGAGCTACAATTTTCCATGCTTCGAAATTTGCGAAACTCATATTTTTTCGAGAACAAAAAAATAAAAACAAGACGCAGAGATCGAATTAAAAAATAAAAATGCAAATGCTAAAATTCAAAAAACGCGTTTTACGCGGATGTAAGAAAATAGTAAGCAGAATGAAGGACGATGGGAGGAGAGAAAGACGTACCTCGAAAGAAATTAAAGAAAAGTGCAAACGTAGCGAGCAAATACCATTATTGTTGAGAAAGAAGCAAAAGTTCTGAGAAAGCTCGTTCCGCTAGATTCCGTGTTATTGTATAGTGTTACTCGTTGTATTTTACGACTTTATGCAAAGTCCATTTTTTTCCTCGTCTACATCAAAAGCAAAAAAAAAAACGCTCTCTGTTTTTCAACAAAATAAGAAACAAAGGATGGAAAATTGTTACTCGTCTCCGGAATGAAGCAACTTTAGCGACGCTCGGAAAAAAAAAGTTCACACAATCGGATAATTATGAAAATTTGTTCATCGCCCCGCTCTTTTTCCCAAGTCGCCGAAAAATCCATGCGCGATGCAAACACGAAATACAAAGTTTCACACAAAAATACAGAAAAACGAGAGAACGGTGAAGAGAAAGAGAGACACGGTGGATCGCGTAAAAAATTATTAAGTATCTTCATGTCAATTACTCTAGGGAACACATGCACAGTAAGAAAGACCATATAATATTGGTAATTGCCTCGGAAGCTTCTGCCAGAAGAGAAAAAAAAATTTGTAAAAAAAAAAAGAAAATTTATTCTCCAACGCTTTTCCCAGGTCTTTTGCCCCTTTTACCAAAAATTTTTCCTGCCCGAAACAATTTTCATGCACCCTCCTCTCTTTCCGTTTCTTTCGTCTGTTTTTTTTCTACTTATCATTTTCATTCCTCGCTCTCTGCCAAAAATATTGAAAGAAAAAAAAAAATGCCGCGTGATACGAGAAATATTTGACGAGAAAGAAAAATACTAGGCCAAAAGTTGAGGCTGACCAAACGGCGACTTTGCTACTTCGGCGATCGCGATTAATACAGAGCGCGAGTTTTCAGAGTTTGGGGAACGATATTGCCACATTATAAACTTTATCATTATCATCAATTATTATTACTAATATTATTATTATTATTGTTGTCAACATTATTATTATTATTATTATTATTATTATTATACATCGATCTAAATTAACGATTATACAATTAATATTAACGATTATCCATTATCGTAATGACGTATAACGATTGTCTATACGTATTCGTAAAGTGTTTGTAAGTATTTTTTCATTGACTGCGTTTTGCTCATGTTGGAAAAATTAACGGAGTTTCACGTTGTTTAATCGAGATGAAAGATAAGTAAAAAAGAAAAAAAAATGAGAGAAGTGATATGGCGAGAATGTGAAATTCAAACGCTCGGTGTTTTTCTTTTTCGCAAAAAAAGGGGTTTGAACTAATCAAGGAGGATGGAAAATTATTCTCGAGCCTTAATGGACTCTTACACTCACACGTATATGCATATATATTAGGGCGATTTTTTTTCAATTTTTTTTTTATTTCTTTCACTCCCCACCGAAATTTTGTTGCATATGTCTGAAAGAAAATTCCCTGAAAGTTACAACCCTCAATATTAATACTAAGTACTTTCTCTTCGCGTGATAAGTTTTTCCATCTAAAATACACGTAAATCAAAAACATAAGAAACCGCGGAGTGGTAAAATTTTGACGAAAAAAGTTTTTCATTTACGTGTATTTTAGATGGAAAAACTTATCACGCGTAGAGAAAGTACTTAATGTTAATATTAGGGGCTGTAACCTGTAACTTTCAGGGAATTTTCTTTCAGACATATACAACAAAATTTCGGGTGGGAAGTGATAAAAAAAAATAAGTCGAAAAAAAATCACCCTAATATATATACATATATGTATATATGTACCGAATAATTTTTCAACGGCGCAAAGTAAACCATTGTTACGCAACAGACTGTGATTTTCCGCAATCGCTTTCGAACTGCCCTTCGAACGAGTACCACATTTTCTTTTTCCAATTTCAACTTTGTATTTTACATTACACGACTCGCTCCTCGCGCGAGGGCTCGAGAGCTTTTTTGCATCATCTAAAAAAAATAAAAATAAATCCTCGCGGACGAGAATTAAAAAAAAGGCGGTGCACCGATTGACCGCGTTCACGAAAGGGTGGGACAAATTATGAAATATTTGAAATGTTTATCGAGATTCCAAGTTGTTAACTCTAGTCTTCTGACGCCGTATTTGATTTTATATTTCTTAAAAACGATCTAATGAATGAAAAAACAAAAAAACGAAAAAAAAAATAATGATATCACTTTTGCACGGGAATGATGATTGCAGAATACGAAGATTTTAATCGAATATTCGAGCGAAACTCGCGCGACAATTTGTCGAACAAAAAATCACATTATCGTCATTACAATCTCCAATTTTCGTATGGGAAAAAAATTGATAAAATAGAAACGAAATTGTCTAAAAAAGAAAAAGTTGCATAACGTAATATGGTGACATTGACCCTAATTTCATCGCGTAATTGATAATATTAAAAATCGTAATGCCACTGTCTAGTTTAGAGCCAGTGAAAGGGACAAGATTGGGGTGGGAAAAAAAGTTCACTAGTGTAATGCGATTTTTTATGATCATCGGTGGGGATGATTATGAAAATGTGAAAAAAATAAAGATTTTTAAAAAAATGCGAATAAATACGGTGAATCCAAGCGAAGCTGTAACTGAACACCAAAGCTGTAACAATGTAACTTCTCCTTTAATCAGTTATGGGAAATAAATTAATCGATCAAAGTAATTCAATGTCCACGATTAAGTGATAAAGAGAAAAAAATGATAGTTATGATAGATTATACGTCGTACGTAAATACATATATATATATATATATATTATAATATATATTGCGCGAAATGATAGTCTTCAAGCAGGTGAAAAACGAGTGAAAGAAGTCTTGTGACGAGAATCAAATCGGTCGTTGTGCTTTGACGAAAAAAAAAGAAAGATATATTTGAGATTGAAAAAAATCTTGAATTAAAAAAAATATGCAAAAGAGAGGGAGTAAAAATAATGGGAGAATGAGAAAAAAATCGTGGTTTTTTCCCAGTGACTGCTATGTCTATACCAATCCCTTCGGATTGAACGATGAACAAGAGAGAGAGAGAGAGACAAAAATGTACGGCGTAAACATTAAGCGGCAAGAGTTTTTTCTCACGACTCGCGCAGACCAATTTTCACTTATTAAAAAAAAGAAACTAAATCAAATCATTGCAAACTTCGATAATCGATATATCGATTCTTGAACGTAAATCCAGCCGTCTTGAACCTCACGAATTATTCCCAAAAATATTACTATCTCGAGCCACAAGAGAACGAGTTCCATTTAATTTTTTTACCTGATTAACGGAGTTAAAAAGAAACAATCAAAAACAAAAAAATAACGGGAAAGTCGAAGTGACCATTTTTTTTCGCAAAGCATTTGCACTGTGAGCATTCAAATGCAAAATAGTTTTCACGACCTATCGCGGTTTCTATGATAAAAATTGTTCGTTGACGAGAGTCAAAGGGAAAACGAAAAAAAAAAAAACACAAAACATAACGATAAAATACAAGATACATATTACGCTTTTCATTCGTAGCGATTTTATGTACAAAAATTGTTCGTGTATCGTCATCCAGTAAAAGAAAAAAAACAAAAAAAAATGAAGAAATTTGAAGAGAGGAAAAGTTCGTTATCGCGGGTCTATTAAGTCTGTTAACGAGATATAAATTCGCTAATATCGAGATGCATGAGAAATAAATTAATATTTAAAAAAAATTGCAGCGCGAAGAGTCCTGTCAAAAAATTATATATACGCTTTTTTCATACGTGTATAGTTGAATGTGTGTACAACAACAAAAAATTCCCTGTACGTCATTGCCCAGTGAAGAAAAAAAAAGAAATTCGTTATCTCGCAGTATCGTATACCGTAGTTTATTAGCTCGTAGGCCAAAGAATTTTCCATTAACGAGGTGCGTGGGAGAGAAAGATTACGAGGGAAAACAAAAAAAAAACATCGTGAACGGAGGTGAAAAAAATTTCAGAAATTTACCAGGCGTGCGATAATGCGTCAAGGTGCGAAAAATTGACAAAAAAAGAGCTTATCGCGTCGTTGAGGAGAAGAAAAAATGTTCCCGCCAAAATTTAAATGAAACATCCGGGCGGAATTTTTTCGACGCATTCTGCCAAGTTTGCCCCCTCCCCCGATCCCGTTTTCCCAACACAATTAGACACGCGCGCACAAAAGGCGACCCGAGAAAAGAGGGGGAAAATTCGTGAGAATTTTTATCGAGAAAATTGTCTCGATCGAGGAAAAAGGGGAGAATAGAATCGAGGAAGAAAGAGGAGGAATAAAATTGACGAATAAAACTAGGATCAGCGAGGAATGGGGGACGGAAATGAACGACAACAGTGAAAGATGTTTTTTGCCTGATCTGTTATCGATAGGGCAGCGTCCAATTTTGAACGTCTTTGCCCTTGGTATAATAATTTTATTTTTTCTATCGTAGATCTCGCGAACGGTACATGGCACCGTTTCGTCGGGACTCTCTCGTATACATAAATATTAACGAATAATGCGTATCGCGGGTGTATTATAAAAGAAAAAAGAAGAAAAGAGGAAAAAAGAAAAACGTCGCTGTAAGAAATCGTTCGAAGGTTGACATAGTGTTTAGGAATTTTAGTAAATAAGTTTGGTCACGAATTAAATCGTTAATGAGGAAAGGGAGGGAGATGAGGAAAAATAAAAGACACGAATGTTGGACAAAATATAGCCGCCATTTGTTTTTTTTTCGCGGTGATTTTTCAATTTTTCTCGATCGTATCGGTAGATTTAGACGGACGGTCGTTCCGGTTGCGACAGCCGTGATAATGTGTGTAGTTTAGCAATAGTGGTTCAAAGTGGACATAGATTCGTTGAATTTAATCGAAATGCCACGCACCGAAGAGACGACAAAAACAAAGAAAGAATAATAATTTTCTCTTCAAACGCGAAAATTCGGCGTTTTAATCATCAGACTATAATCATTGTTATCGAGCACATCGTTACTTTTTTTTTTCTCTTTTCCAAATATTATTTCGTCCAAACGTCGAAACACACGCAGATTGCAGATACATTTATATTTTCAACAAAAAAAGAAAAAAACCGCCGAAACAATTACGCGCACATAATGAGCAAGACGCACGCTGTTGGATGCAAAAAAAAATATTCTGTGAATGAGAAACTTTGAAAAATCGTTGAGAATTTTTTTTTCTTCAAATCCGTTGATAGAAATCGTTAATTTTGAAAGAAAAAAGAAAAGGTCAAGAGTCAAAGACGTACGGACAAAATAAAACGCACTGGGGAATAAAACACCCCCATATTCTTATAATCGATATTTAAAAAAAAGAAAAGAAAATAAACTGCACACTCGCACGGATAATCCTTTTTGAATAATCTCGAGATACAATTAAGGATGAATATTTTAAGGAAAAAAAAGTAAAAAAAAAAATAAAAAAAATAATAGACTTAATCGACGTTGTTGTTCTTGTGTGTCTGCTAATCGATTAATCATAAATATTGTACGTTTAAAGTTAAATAATAATAATAATAGTAATAATAATAAAAATAACGATAATATAAATCCGCAAGTGACAAAACAAAATGGGGGGTCGTCTCGAAGAAATGAGGAAGAAACGAGGTACCCGTGCAAGACCGCAGTCTCTCGTTCGTCTCCGCTTTTTCATAATGTTTAAACGGAAAAAAAATGAGAAAAACAATCATCGATGCAAGAATCGCAAATTGTTGAAGCGTAATAATCGCGGACACGGAAGGACTGATCTTTGAAAAATATTAACCCCATTCCCACCCTCTAAGACTGACTGTTTTTTCTCGTATTAAAAAGAAAAAAATTGCAAAAAAAAAGAAATGTAGAAAAAAACATACGAACTTCCGATGGAAATAAAGGGCCACTCTCTTTAATCTAAACTTTTTCTATACTGCTCTGGATGGGCGAATGTTGCGGGCATAGGGAATCAAGCAAGGGAACATTTGTAAATATACTTAATAAAAATCGCGGGATCGTAAAATACAGGGAGAGAAGAGAGAAAAAAAAATTTGTTTTCGACACTCGTCAGGAAATGATGATTCACGTGCACGAAAAAAAACAAAGAAAACACAAACGACACATACACATCACACGTAAATTTAACGCGATTTGCCGTTAAAACGAAGCGCAACGAGCGACGACTAACGTAACAATAATTAAGGTGTTGAACATTTTTTCGTATAGATCGTTGAAACTTCGATGACTCGTGTTAAAGTGTGTGACAGACACAGTCGATTTTTCCTCTTATTTTTTTTATATTTTTTTTCGTTTTTTCGAATCGAGCTAAGATCGTCGATCAATCGATATTCTATCTATAGTATAACGTACGTTTAATCGGCTATATGATAATGATGAAGGAGGCGAAAAAAAAACGAAAAAAGCATGATTCGCGAGGAAATGTATGTTTTTTTTCCCAAGCTTAAATCGGTGAGATGTGCATTTAGAAATTAATCGAGAGGCCACGTAATTACAGGTGAGATGTTTGTAAAGAAAAAAATGAAATAAAAAAAAGTTTTTCGAGCGAATAAACACATATTTGACTCGAGTCTTGATATAAGCTCGAATGAGAGACATTTTCAGTGGCTCTGAGACTCGAATGAGACATTCCAGTAATTATTAAATAATTACCTATATGAACGATTTTTTCTAACTATTTCTATCTCTATTCTTCTACCGATTATATTTTTCTATTATATTTGTACGTTGAATTGTAAAATCGAATTGACCAGAACACGTTCGTGCTTGTTCGTGCAATCAAACAAAAAAAAATCACATTAGAGCATGTACGAGAAATGAAAGAGAGAGAGAGAGAGAGAGAGAAAGAGAAAAGGTGAAAAAGGAAAAAAAATTAAATCATGGAAATAAGAAGAAATAATTTTAGTAAAGAGTAAAATTTTGCTCTTGAGCTTCTCGTTACGTTTCGAGGTTTAAATTGCGTTGCAAATTTTTTTTTAATATATACTGTAGAAATTATACAAAGACAATGATCTCATAATTTAAAAAAAAGACCAACTCCTGTCGTTCGCGTTAATTGCGATCGGAAATACGATGAAGCCATATATTGGACGATTTATGAAATTGAAAAAAAAAACATGCCATGCACATACCCAATATACATTCCAATCTAGCACCGGTTATGGCTTATTGACGAAATAATCGTAAAGTTATTGATACAAAAAGAAAAAAAATCTTGTTCACTCATTGCGCTCCTCTCACATTACCGATATGTAATCGTAAACAAAAAAAAAACAATGAATCCCTCTAACCACGTAAAGGACCCACCCTAATATTAATGTAAACAACGTGGATATATTATATTATCGATATATTATATATTTATTAATGAAAGATAAAGTAACAAAAAAACAAACCAATATTGACTAATATACGCGATAAAGTGAGGATTGTAAGCTGCGACGATTCCAACGGCTTAAAAGCCCTCGATTAATCAAACGTGGCAGGATTTTTCGAAACAAAAAGAATCCAGTAAACGGCGTATACCAAAAAAAAATCCAGAGGCAACAGAAAAAAAATTTCAAATGAAATGAACGATGAGATCTAATGAGACGAAAAGTTAATGATGAACGAGCTCTTTTGGGGGGAGGAAGTAAGAAATTATCGATAATGAAATGAAAGAAAAAATGAAAATCGTTGGAACAACTTCTTTTTTTTCACTCCCCCCCGAATCGCTGACTCGCATTTGTTTGGTTTTTTATTGTCAGAAGTTTCTATTTTTCCATAATTACGAATAGGAAACCGATAATATTTATTATTGTGTGGGAGTGGAAAGAGAATTTAAAAAAAGCGTGTCGGAAGAAAGGGCGAAAAGAGAGAGTGAGAGAGGAATGCAAAGAGGCGTAATGTTTAAGGGTAATTATTATTAATAAATCATTTATTAAGAAGTATAGTTACTCTGAAAATTCGCGATGCCGATAATATCACATTATCAACTGCTATTGGGACAAAAGAAAAACATGAAACACGAGAAAAAAAACATACACACATACGCACACGGACAAACACGAATAGTAGTTCTAAAAGGAGAAAAAAAAGTTTGAAAAGTAAGAAAGGGCGGTAAAGCGACGCGATTGGAGAGAAAGAAAAAGGGAGGGAAAACA
The DNA here is from genome assembly GCA_946863875.1 of Alloplasta piceator. Classification (NCBI taxonomy): domain Eukaryota; kingdom Metazoa; phylum Arthropoda; class Insecta; order Hymenoptera; family Ichneumonidae; genus Alloplasta; species Alloplasta piceator. Next base: position 1,762,732 of record OX333079.1, on the reverse strand, counting down.
ATTTTTTGTCTTGTTATGAACTAAGTGTGCCTAGTCAATAGAATATATCTGGTCAATTTTAATATTATATAAAATATATATTATACACATATTATTACGACGATTACAATATTATTTAACTCGAAATATCGTAATATCGAATATATTATAACGTGAACCACTATCGAACGTGAAGGAATAAAAAAAATTGAAGAAAACCAACATTAATAACGGTTAATAATGATTTGAAAGGAAAAAACAAAAAAAAATATTATTAATAACAATACGACAATGATTGTGCTGTGTTGTACTACGAAATGTTGGCCTGTGACTGTATTTGTAGAATATACATACGCGCGCATACGTGTAATAACTTCGTGTGTGTAATTTGTGCCATTTAAATTTTTTTTTCATGGTGTATTCTTGCATCTCGATTGATCGATAAATCGCGTTGTAATAATTATCGCGAAATGCAGCTGAGACGAATTTTCGTGTCTCGTCATTGAATTCCGATCGATCGGGGCGTCGATGTTCGATTTTTTAAGATTATCCGATTTCTTCCTCTGCCCGAAAAAAGCCGATTGAGCTGTTTATTTCAATTGATAATTTTTTGTTTGAATCTTTGTTTAAAATAATTTTTCTGTCCATCAACGATTTCACTATCGTACTGTTATGTATATCAACGTCGTTTGAAAAAAAGAAGAAGAAAAAAAGGCGCACGTGACTTTGAGAAGTCGTGAAAAAATGACGATGTATTTCAGCGGGGAATTGAACGTTCCAATGATATTTTTCTCGTTTGGCAATCATATTATTATGAGATATATTAATAAGCACGATAAATTTGTAGTCTCGCGGGATACGTGAAAGAGCGAGAGAGATGATGGTGAACAAACGAAAAAAAAGAGGATAAACGATCCTAGAAAAATCACATATTTTTTCTAACTAAAACCCTCCAAGACGTGATCGAGATTCCCCATCTGATTATTCCCCTGTTACACGTGGTATCACGCACGACGTTACGATTTTCTTGTGAAAATGTTGAACCAAAAGATTGAGAGAGAGAGAGAGAGAGAGCGAAAAATAATAATGAGCGAGAGGGATGGTGGAAAAACGAATATTTGCGATTGTCATATCAAGGTTGGTTATATTGGAATAAGGGCTATTTATTTAGGATATACTAAATGGTCTGTTTTAATGTGTCACGGGCTACACGTACTGTACTATATAATATGTAACAATAAAGTATTTTGTTTGCTTCAAATATTTTTCACGTTATACTCATTCTTCATATATATTATCCAACGTTGAAACAAAATATTAAAAAAAATATTTTCACGCATCTAAAATATTTCCAGAATGGATAACGCATTCAATATAATCGCTCTGGGTGATTTATCAAAAGCTGTTATCGGAAATTACAGTGTTTTAAATTCGTGTTTCCAGTGTCAGAAAGCATTTTCAATCATTTTTGGTTTGACCGCATTTGGCAAACTTACTTTTGGCTCCCGCGTTTCCAAGCTAGTCAAATTTCAAGTGAGTACGATTTATTTGTCGCACTCTTTTCATTTCCTGCGCATTTTATTATTTTTTTAAGTATAACGCTATTGGTGCAAAAAAATTCGTTGTTCTCAAAATTCGAATGACTTCATTTTGACTCGACGGACTTGAAGAGTTTCTTTTTTCAAATCTCGGTTTTGAATGAATTCCTTTTATTTGAGCCGAGAAAAAAAATCGCAGCTTTTTTTAGCGTTCAAACGCAGGCTCGCCCCTTAATCACTCAGGAAGGCGTTCTGGCTTACTCCCCATCGTACAATTTCTCAGCAACAGGAGTAGTCTATGTTTCAACCCTAACTACCGATCGATGAAGCGTCGCCAGCGGTGAGTAACCCGTCGACTTTCTGCACGACGCCATTCGCCTCCAGCCATATCCTCGGAAATGAGTTTTTACATTCATTCGTTCGTTCCTTGGTTGAACACTTTACGATTTCCGGTTTCAGCGAAGAATATTCAGCAAACCAGGCTTGTAAGTAAAAAAAAACAACCCTTTGAACTTACCAATAGGTTTCCAAAAATTATAGCGCAATACATCTATTTCTTAAATTTTAATAAGTTGTCAATGAAAATTATTTACCAATAATTCATCGCTTGAATAGTTTTTGATGAAAAAGGATATTATCGGTCAACGAACGACTTTCCTGTGCAGTGATTTCAACTTTATTGAAACGTACAATTTATTTTTTTTTAATCCAGAAATATGAAATATCCAAATATGGAATATCAAAAACTGGAATTCATCGTAAAACTGTAGATAATTTTTTTAATCTATTCCAACCCAATATTCTTAATGATTTTCAATGCATAATACCAAACGCGTTTCATTCTTGATCGCATTGTCGAAAAACATGTAGAAAATGAGCAAAAAAATTTAGCACAAATTTCATCAATGCAAAACGCTCCAACTTTCCTAAATATTGAAAGTACGGTTTTATTGCAGTTCCCATCGTAATTTTGCAAAATGGAAAATGTGCGTTGTGGCCAAATGTGCGTCTGTCGGTGGGTTTTACGATCTCTCTCGAGAGCCATGAATCATCGTCCAGATGAAATGAGTAGGAACATAAGGCAGCAGGATCCTGTTTTATCAACTGAGCTTAACCACGTGCCGAATGGCTCACGTGAAAATCACTCGGAATAACAGGACGCTGTTATCCATGATTTCAATGTGAAATTCAATCCTGGGTAAATGTTGCCATCTAGTTTCATTAGTTTCGCAGCTGATACTCATTGTCTTACGCACTGATGGTATGGTGGAAATGCTGCCAGCCTGATATGTTATCGACAGCCGAAAAGAGTTAAATCTGCAACGGTGCAGTTACTGGCAGTCGGTAAAACAGAAAATAGCTTTTTTGCAACGATCTCTGGTGTAGCTAAGACAAACGTGATTCTTAACGCTGCGGTAACTGAAAGCAGTTTTTTTTTTCATTTTGTCTCACAATAGCGTGCAGATCCTTTTTGATCGTTTGCCTTTTGGTTGCGTCTAGTGAGATTTTTTTCAACGATTCGATGCTGATCATTTTTTATCAAAAATTTGATAAGCTCACGAGTGATTTTCGACCTTTTTGTCGTGCACAAAGTACTATTCCTTGCGGAAAATAAAAATATCCATCGGATATAGTTCGAGTTACGATTCGTAGCATAATTCGCACCATGAATTGTCGGCATTTCTCCCTCGGCGGGCGAATGATCCGATCGTTTCGCGTTACATCGCCCTTCCTCTCCCTCCGCGGCTAATTTGAATTTATGTTCGCATTCGCACGTCCGACATCGAACTAAAAGCCATTTTTCTTCGCCTTATTTGCAGAAAACTTTGGCGCAACGAAGGCTCTTTTATTTTTCTCGAGCTTCTCACAGCGCGCTAAGTCGATTGCAATCGGATGAAAATGTGCATAAAGTTTAAATCGGCTGCGTTTCACCGCGAAAGTTCACTGAATTATATCGCTCTTGCAACTCCGTCGAGACAAAGTAAAAAGAAGTCAACGCGCTGGATTTTTATCGGCGATCGTGCGAAATGAATTCTCGCTGAAGAAATTCCACGACAACTCGAAAGCTCCGTGCAGCTCTGACATTTTTTTTGCATCAAATTATATCGAAGATTGCGAATTACAATGGCAAACCGCAATTGTTTATCGAGCTAAACTTTCGCTCGATCTTGATTATATTTTAACAATCGTTCGGAGTTGCTCGTTGGAATACAAATGGGCCATTCCATGTCAAATCAACCAATAGTTGGAATCGACACCTTTCAATTTCCATGAAATTTGATCAGAAATTTTTTTTTATCATAAAACAAAGTTCTACCAAAGGAAAAAAATGTTGGATCAGTTTTTTTTTATAATACCTTGTACTGATCTTGAAAGATCCTGAAATTTTCATAATGGTATTTTTTTCAAAAATATGAATTTTTGAAATTTGGTAAAAAAAAAAAATTTCTCTTTTAATTTCTAATTTTGTAATTTTCAGCAGTAGAGATTTCAATTAATGACATAAGAATTTTAATTACGTTTCTGTTTTTACATTCTTATGTCATTAATTCAAAATCGACAATAACAATATTGAACAATATTCAATTTTCAAAAATAAAATTCAAAAAATGGCGAATACGATTTCTCGCGTGACGAAAAAGTGCAATTAATTTTGACGGCTCGACAAACACTTATAATATCGTGATTGGTTAGTCACGAGAGATCGAGCGAGAACGAAAAGTCCATTTGAATCCTTGCAAATGTTTCAAAACTATTAACCGCTATTCTCTCACCCTCGTGTTTTGTGTTGCTCTCTGATCGCCCGCATCCACTCTCCTTGTCTCACACGAAGGCAGCAATAAATTCCCATTTCTGTATAGATATAGATGTGTGCGTATACAACCTACGTGTACTATATATTTACCTGGCAATTAGTTTCATGGAGAATGTTGTTGTCCTTGGTCAAACAGGCGAACACGCGCGATTCTTCTTATAACACTATATATATATATGTATATATATATATATATATATATATATACAGATTCACTAGTGTATTCCAACTAGTATGCGGGGGTACACCTCGTTCCGAGACAATACTCATTTTCACCGCCATTTGCGCAAACATACCTGAATTTTCATATTTTTTATTATTTCGTCTCATTTCTTATCACTGAAATTGGATGAAAAAAGGATTCCCCATTTCCATCGATTAAGGACACTGAGAAAACAGTTTATTTGTAGCAAAGAAATATATTTAGTTGGCACTTTTACTTGAATATTCCTTAACTATTACAAAATTTGTTAGTCGTTAGGAAATATTTCAATTGTGTCAAAATAATTGATTAACTGTTAAAAATTATTTATTTTAATTATTATCAGTTAACAAATCCTGGTACATTGTTTTCTCAGTGGTGATTTAATGAAGACATTTCTAGCCCTTAAGAAAAATTGTATGCAATTAGAATAGGAAAAAAGGCTTATTATTATGATTTTTTTCTTATCACCATTTGTGCAAATATATTTAATTTCGTAAAAAGTTTTCTCCCATTTTTTTTCTCAAATTGCAAATTCGACGATAGCAATTTTAGCTTTAAGACCTCTTAAGGGGAACCTAAATTGAGACCTCGGTATTTTACGACTGCCAACAAGTAGTCGACAAGAAAAATCGCATTAATCACATTTTTTTGCCTTCTAATTCAGATTCTCGACTCAAGTTAGCCTTCGGGATTAATATTGCAAATTCAAGGTCAAATAGAGCAATTTGGTATTTCTGTCAGCATCGTGCTGATTTCAGAGCATATTAAAGCCTCCCTTCCTCTTTTTAATATGCCCGAGTATCGCTTGAAATCTCAGGCATCACTTTTTATTTGGCCCTTCATTCCCTATCATCAATGCGACCTCTTGACCCTCCGCGACTCTCATCACCCTCACACCAGAAATATTTCCCTTTTTTCCTTCGTGGATCCCTCGAAACACATTTATCACGATTTCTCAGCTCAAAAGTTCATATTTATAAAAAGCTACATCATAGTCTCGTTGATACGGAAAAGCGATTGAGAGTTTGGAGAAAGAAAAATCAAAATTTCCTCAGGACTTCAAGCTCGACTCTCGCAGAGTGCATTATTTATCTACGGCCCTTCATTCCGAGACCTCTATTTTTTTTTGCCCGCAAAAGCCTTTGCGCATTGCTCCGCCGTCTATGAATTATCCTCTTAATGCAGAATCGCTCGTTTTATCCGATGAGGCGAACACCCGACCGGCGTATATCGTATAATAATATTATAATCGAGATCGTTTCTCGGCTCTCGGAACTCTCTTTTAAAGCGATCGAACGTTTGCGAGATTCACCGTCTTCTTTTATTATTCGCATTCTCATAGAGGAGTTTCTTCGTCGCTTATTTTTTTTTTCACAAAAATTCATCCTCTCTCGCTGGATGCCCGAGACTCTTTCACGGTCGAAGTGTTGTTGCAACAAGGTGTTAGATTAATTGTCCGATCAAGTGCTCGTAAATCAGACGAGAGACGCCCACAAATCGCACCTCGATCCATCCGACTCTCGTTCGCGCAAAATTCGCGCCCCGAACGAAGCTTCGTTCGCCACTTTTACAAGAGACTCTCCGCGGATTCTCCGACAAAGAACACTTTATCCGATATCCCACCATGTTTGCATATCTATCCATGTATCTCTAATAATGTAATTTAAGTTTCTTGGCCAGTTTTATTTGTCTTCCTGAACGGACTGATTAAAAAAAGCGACCATTTTTTTTTTAAATCCCTATTACATACTTTCAGGGAGGTGGAAAAAGATGCCTGTTAGAAGCAGAGCTCTTAATATTAATATTTAGCGGTCTCTCATCGCATATTTCTCCCATTTAAATAACCCAGGAAAAAATTGCAAACTTGAAATCTTATACTTTTTTTAATACTTCGGTTTCAAGTAAATGTACCGAAATGAACGATACGTATTTTTGTAGGGAATTTAACGCTCTACAGAAAATGGCTCTTACGAATTTTCGATAAACTCACTCCTTCAAAAGTTATTCACGGTCTAATAAATATGTATATTAACCTGAGAATATGTGCGAACTATTGTTGGTCATTTTTTTTTAATTAGGTAATTTATGTTCATGCAATTAAAACTTTTTTTTCAAGAAAGATTTTACGATATTTAGTAATAAGTTTTAATATTTTGCCGGAATATAAAAAATAAAGTGAAATTAACTCTAAATTTAACTTTAACCTTAAATAACTTTTAAAGCAGTGATTTTATCGAAAAATCATACGAGACCTTTTTTGTAGAGTGTTCCATTCCCTACAAGAATATATATCGTTTATTCCGGTACTTTGACTCGCAGCCGAGGTATGAAATTTCAAAGTTTGAATTTTCTCCTGTGTTATTTAAATGGGAAGAAAAATATGCGATGAGAGACTGCTAAATATTGATATTGAGAGTCCTGCTCCCCAAAAGTATTTAATATGGGATTTCGAAAAAAAATAGTCGCTTTTTGAACACGTTCGCTAAAAATAAAAAAATTCTTTGCTTCTCAGTCCGAATTCAATTATTAATTAACGCTCTATTGGCAATCGTATTGAGAATGAATAGCGAAAAAGTTCCGCGTGTCGAAATCTTACAGTCGCTGCATTCAAAGTTTGCACCGGTATTTGTGTAATAATCGCGATACAAATATTTTCGTCGCGGTTAACGGCGATGACTGTGAAAAATTATTCCCTCCCCCCGTCTCTCTCTCAATGAGGTCTCGCACGCGCAATATTTGTGATTGCGCGATCGTGCACAATATGAATCACGCTGTTTGCGAGCGATTAGATCAGAACGCACATACTGAAACATGAAAAATAAAATTAAATTAAAAAAAAAAAAAACAAGCGCGCAGCGGGCTTTCGGGAGACTTTCCCCTCGCGATAGCGTGACCACATCGACATGGTCGCTTTCGCTGTTACGTTGATATCTCTTTGTAACGCTTTTTTGTGGTACATTTACCGCGCGTTGTGTCAATCGAAATAAAAGCCCGCACGGAAGTGAAGGATTAGGATAATCATTGAACGGAGATTAGAATGAAGGAAAAAAAATCAATAAACGCGGAGACGAAGCTTTTGAGTATTTCATAGTTTAATGAAAATTTGTGTTTTTTTTTTATTCATTTATCAAAAGGAGTGCACAACCGTCGAATTTCGCGAGAGTGACAATCAATAATATCATCATAATAAAATATATAATCTCGGTATTGACGTATTTAATTATAATAATAATAATAATAATAATAATAATAATAATAATAATAATAATAATAATAACAATAATAATAATAATAATATCAATGTATCGCGTGCCCACGGGTTACGTGTGTAACGCATATTACTTAAATTCGATTTTACAAAATAATTATACACAGAACAGTAGTGTAAAAGTTCTCCACATTGCGCGGTATCCGTTTTTACAAAATGTCAGAGCAATCGAAGCGAAACTGGATCGCTGTTTTCTTTTCCACAACGAAATTGAGAAAATCGATGTACGATATCAAAATTTGTGGTGAAAAAAGAGCTCATTTTTTTCTCCACACATTTTAACATCGACGATAAGCCCGTAGAATCTTCAAAAGCTGAATTATCATTATAAAATTTTTATTGTTTTTAGTTTTCATTTTTTTATGATATTACGGATATCGTTCGATTCGTTCGATTGCTAATACGGTACGTTGCATGGTAACCAAATAAAACTATCGAAATTTCTTAAGTAGAAGAGAGCTAAAAGTGTTTACCCTGGAAGTCGAATTTTTACGTATATATCGAATCAATAAGTCGTTAATATACTTGATTTCGAAATTTTTGCACCAATTTAAAGGGCCAAGGAAAAAAATTAGGAAAGTAGCGTTGGCTTACAAGAGCATTGTGTCGTTGCTTCGTTTATTCTGCGGCAAACGTTAGAAATGAAAAGGTTGTCATCGAAGAAACGTAAACGCGACGATAGACTTTTTTTTCTGATATCCCAAGAAGTATATTGACCTTTACACCTTTCGATACGATTAACGGTAATAGTCGGGTGCACTTTATTCATTTTGTAACGTTTCTTGAAGATTTTTTTTTCTGCTCGTCTTGTTTCTTGATGTATAATTTTATTTAAAAAAAATAGATATTTGATTGATGCCAGCAATCGATTTTTCCTTACAATATACTTGAGCCGCATTTATACGATAGAAAAAGATCTTTACAAAATTGCATGTATGCATATATATATGTGTCTATAAATATATGTGTGTATGTATATGTGTATATATTTATAGAGAAATTTTTTTTGCCCGTGATAAATTAGTCCTGTCCGCGAGGATTGACCTTTCGGGATTATTTCGCTGTATGCAAAACGTTTTTTGATACATAATGGAAGGCACTCGACATTTATTCGCGTGATTCAACGCTTCAGATCGTGAATCACAGAGAGCAAATACAGGGCTCGCAATAGATCGTCTTATTCAGAATCCTTATTTCTTTTCTATGTGTATAATATTGTAGCAAATATATAAATTTATCTCAAAATATATTATAATAAATACACAATGATATATTATAACGTTTATCCATAAATTACGATAAAACAATAACTTAACGACGTGTTAACCGAAAACCCAAAAAAATACCATAAAAAATTAACCGGAAATCCCCGAAAAAAAAGAATTATTGAATAGATCGCGCATTCGATAAATGATTGATTTTTTTTTTCGTTTCTTCGCAGAGATTACACGTTAACGAATGCGCGATGATTAAGGTCGAAGTTTTTAATTTTACGATTGGCTCACGTGAGCCGTTTTTCGATTAGTCTAGATATTTTTTTTTTCTTTTTTTCATTAATATCTAATTCGTTCATGGAACATACAATGTTTAATATATCATAGATATATGGGACCAAAATCACCGGAACCCGACGCCATACGTGCTCCGCAAACGTGGACGCCCGTCAATTATTTTTTACGTATTATTATTATTTTTTTTTAATCCCCCCAAATCGTATTCGTGCTCTGAGACGATTCTCCCGGCATGTTTATTTTTCCATCGTCGGGAGACATCATCGTATTTAAAATAAAATGACTGACAGTGAGGGAACAAAAAAGATGAAAAAAATAAACATTGACGGTTCAGCGATTAGCGACAGCGAAGAGTTCCGCGCGCAAAAATCGCCTCGACCACTTGACCAGTTTTTTTTTCAGTTGTTGAGCGATAATTTTTTTCGTTGAAAAAGAATTACGTTTTTTTTTTCAACTGGAAATCGGAACTGACGTCGGGAACCAGCAAGCAATCGTAAGAGAAGCCTTACGAACTAAGAGAAATTCTTTGTAAATCTAGGGTGAGAGAATCGTGAAATGAGGGAAAAAAGGTGTAGGTGAAGGAATGAAAAAAAAATCGTTAACAACGAACGAGGGACGTACCTCCCTGGTTCAATGATTAATCGAAGTGTCAAAGAAGGATGATAAAGAAATACTTGAGAAAGTGTTAGAGGAATTATGATCGATTGGATGGATCGATGGGTGAAAAAAAAATGGTCGCCCACATGGGCGTACTCGATGAAAACCGAGTGTGGATTCGTCATTATCGTTGGAATAATGCAGTTACACTCGATTGTTACTTCTTCTTTTTTTTTTGGCGACGTCCACAATAAAAAATGTGCGCGAAAACACTTTTTTTTTTGCAAATCTCTCCGACTCATTCACTCTAAAAAAAACACACACGCACACAAACACATTCGAATAATTGAGAGGTGATTTCTTTTCACGTTTCTATCCGCGTTCTTTCCCACGCGGGAAAGAATCGGAAGTCCCGTTTTTTCTCCTTTTCGTTGTTAATTTTGAAAGATCGATCATTATTCTCCGATCGATCTGATCGTTCGAAACTCGATCAGATCGATGAAACTTCGATCGAGGGTATTCGATTTGTGTTTGTTTTTAAAGGCAATACGGATGACAAAACTGATAGACTAACCTCTGGCTACGTTCGGTCTTCTTCATTATACCTTTTTTGTAGTACTGTCTGATGCTGCGACTGAGTTTGTCGTAATTCATTGCCGGACGATTTTTACGCTTGCCCCAGAGTCTCGCGACGCGAACGGAGTCCTCGATCTTGAAGACCCCTTTTGTACGATCCAGCCAGCGTATGCAGGAACCATGAAGACCCGGACTCTGAAGCAGCTCCTTCAAAAATTGCCAGAGATGGATGTGCGAGCCGCCATTTCGCATTTTTCCTGTTCCATTGGTGCTCGGTGCGCTGATTGTCTCTTCGTCTTCGTCTGAATTGAAAATACAACCAAAAAACCGCGACGCTTAAGATACCCATCAAGATTCCAAATTCCAGATTCAACATCAATACCACTTAGAAGCAGGGTTGCGAAATTTTAAATGAAAAAGTAATACATTAATCATTACTTTTTTAATGGCCAATGGTTAATGGAAATCATTTCCATTAGCCATTAAATCTTTATTGTTAATGGAAATTATTTCCGTTAGCCATTAAATTTCAATGGTTAATGAAAATAATTGCCAGTAACCGTTAAATGTTAATGGTTAATGAGAAGAATCTCCATTAACCATTAAATGTTAATGGTTAATGAAAATAATTCTCATTGACCATTAACATTAACATTGTCCCAACCAACGTGCTGGGAGGTGGATAACGAAGAAACGTTTTCCGGCTTCTACATCGTTCTCTCTCTGTCTCTAAATTTTATCTTTGGGTTATTTGATGCTAAATGAATTAGTCAACTCGTCCGCTGCTGATCGGCCCTACGAATCTTTAAAGTTCCTCATTGATATTTCATTTACTTAACTACTGATATTATTGGTAACTATGTAACGGTTAGTTACAGTTAGTACCACTGGCTCATTTTGACCCATAATGAAACCGCTGCGGCTACAAGTAACCAAAAAAACCTCGGTTGGTACAATGGGGTCATTTTGAGCCAAACTAAAACCAATCGATTACTACCATTTTAATTAAATTTTATCTCAATGGTTAATGGCAATAATTTTCATTAACTATTAACATTAAATGGTTAGTGGAGATAATTTTCATTGAACATTAACTCTTATATATTAATGGAAATAATTTTCATTAACCATTGACATTAAATGGTTAATGGAAATTATATTCATTAACCATTAACATTTAATGGTTAATGGAAACTATTTCAATTAATCAATAAGAGTTAATGGTTATTGAAAATGTAAATCCATTAATAAAAATAATGCATTATTTGCAACCCCTGCTCAGGAGAGATGGACTAGACTTACCATCGGAATAATCAATTGCGCAGGGAGAACCCTTGACGCTGGGAGTTCCGGGACTCTTCAACGACGCGGAAGGACTTGGATTTCCGGTGCTCGGTGTCGTCACGACGCTCGTCGGGCTCCAGCAAGCGGCCAGTGTGTTTCTCGGTGATTCCTCGACAGCAGCCTTCCAGATCTCGAGCTGAGCGTGTAACATACTGCCGCACTGTGGAGAAAATTAAAAAAAAAAGAATAATGAACCAAACGTCAGACATCAGTGACCACTCTGCATTTTCAATTCATTTATCACAGACCCAGGGAACAACGAGATATTTTGTGGAATTTCATGTTCATTTCTCGTGGTATTTTATACTGGAGATGCAAAGAGACCAACACGCACACACACACGAGCATCACGGTGAGAAGAGAAAGCGGCGCGACGCAACAGGCAGCTTGGCAATGCCTTGCTTGACCTACTTTGTTCGGTAGCCATAGCAAACACGATTCTGCTCCCCGTTTGTGGCATGCAACACGGTAAAACCCAAGATACACGTAGCAACGGGAGAAGGCTTTGGAAAGACACCGTACAACAGAGCTAGACAAGGTATTCAAAGTTACCCTGTACTTGTTGATCATTTTTGATTTGCCGATTACTTTGAGTACATCGAGTCCTCGGAGGCCTTCAGATACAAGTTCTTAATGCTCATGAAGCGTAAGTACTTTTTTAGTACTCCATTTCACTTGTTCAGAGAAAAAAGTAACTGTTTAGCAATGAAAGTCCTTCAGTAAGACCTGAACTTGGAGGATAAAGCCTCAAAACTGTTAATCAGTAATTTTAGGACTTGTACGCGAACTTGAACTACAATTTTGCAATACAACAATCCAAAGTTGCAAGTCATTGTGCCCATTGTAAATATTTATTTAATTTAAAAAACATTGATTTTTTTCTAGAGAAGGGGGAAGAATCTGTCCACAAATTTTGATGTTTTGGTTATCTCAGAGTTCTCATCAGAGTTGAACCGGGACTTATTACAACTTGAGCAGAAGAGGGCAATATATTTTTCCAGAAAGGGTAGGGCCGAGAGATGGAATGAATAAAATTGAACGAAAGATGCAGATTCACGGTTTTTGCGCATCGTGACGACTCCGCATGATTCAGGACTCGCAACCCACCGCCAGGATACTGCGGGACGATAAACGGACGATATAGAAAGGCATTTTGAACTAAACATAACAAATGCGCTCGCACAGTTGGCAAAGAGCGATGCATCGATCTATTTCGCAACGAAATATCTCGTTTAATCTCTCGTTGGAAAGAAATAATAAAAATAAAGCCAACAAACCAAACACGTGTGTGTCTGGATGATGTGCAATCCTTGCGGGGACGCTTGTTTCGCGAGTCCCGCAGCCGTTGAACTAGTTACGAAAAACTTGTGCAATTTCTTTGCTACGGAGAAGCGTCCCGTGGATTGAACGGTAATTTACATAAGATATTGCGCGAGATAGCGCGCGTTTTATTGAATATTTTCATCCGAGATTGAGAGGAGAGCATTTAATTTCAGTGATGATATTTATAAATGATTGTGTACAGGAACGATTCGGCAATTGAAACGATGATTTTTCACGATTATTCACGTATATCCGGTGTATTTTAGTCGTATTGATTTTGGCTCCGCCATATTGATACTTCGTACCCATAACCTATACCTTCATATATATTAATATGTCTACATGCATATATTTATTTAGATATATTTATAACGTTGTATCTATTTTCAAAGGTATGATTCAAGCTGGCCAAATATTTATAGCGCATAATATCCGAAATAATTCTAGTCTGGAATTAGCTCGCCGTGGACTAAATATATGATCGGGGAATAACAATCTCGAAATTGGTCCCCCCCGGGCAAAATAACGATATCCATAATAGACACGCGACGCAAGTATAACGAGAGCATGAAAGTGAAAGAATAATATAACAAGAAAAAAAATTTGCATATCTAAAAACGCTGTGATCAATTGACGATCTGTATGTCGAGAGTCGACAGCAAAGACCTTAAAGACCTTGCTTCTCCTCTCGCGACTGTTAATGGTCATTATCTGGACGAATGTCGGGTAAAATGGAATCGCTGCGGAGGAAGGGGGTCGACTCTCAAGGTCAGTTAACTGTTGATGAAAAATGGATTAAAAATTTTAGAAAATCTAATTATTCGCTGATCAGTCCACTGATATGTTTTTAGACAATTTTTTAAGAGACAAATTCTTCGTTTTTATCTTATCTCTCAATGCATATTGTTTACGTTGACCGAGAAACGAGAATATTCATCGTGTACAATTTGGAGATGTTGATTGATGAAAAAAAACGCAGAGTCACGGTGCTAACTTTATTTTTTCCGATGAAAAATCCAAACTCAATAAATTACAGTAGAACTTGAATTATAAATAATAATTCACAAAAGTTTTTTCAACATGAAGTGGAAACTCTGCAATCCAAAAACTTTTTCATTTGACCAGTTTCCTTTCCAAAACGTTCACATATAATTTTTTAAATCTCGGTACTCCGTTGACTCGACTGCAGGGACTATTGGGCAATCTTTCGACTGTTCCATTTTGGCCCGCATTCTCCGACATTAATTTTTAAAAAGCCATTTTTGTGGTCAGACGCTTATACCTACATATATTGGATTTCGAATAAAGAGGGCGTAAGAATTTCTTTCACGAGGAACTTATTACGATCCGAACGGATCGGGCGAGAATATCGTCAGCAACAGCAGCAGGAGCAGCACGCGAGGAGATTGCGGTATTATATCGGAACGCGCCCGACGACGCACGTAGATTTCCAAGAAATTCACTTTCACCCGACTTTCCTACTCCCGCACGACCGACAAATATTTCTCCGCAATCTGCGACGAGGGATTATAAAAGTTGCCTTCTCTCGTTCATTTACACGATTCCAGAGTCTTTTTTTTTAAGATCATCTCAATTCGATAAATTTTTGATTTGATCGCTTCCGACAGTCTTCAATATGATTTTTCGTGACCATTTAATCGGTAAGAATAGAATTTATTGAGTCGAATATAGGATATGCTCGACTATTCTTTCTTTCAGCAAAAAAAAAAAAAAAATGAATTTCCGCTCAAAGTTACGCAGGAAAATTCACAAGAAGAATGTCAATCGTACAAGGGAGAATTTAAGTGAGTCGACAGATACTTTTGGCTAGAAGTTGGGCAGAGAAATACACAAGAAAAATGGCCATTGGACATATCAAAGCTAGGCAAAGTACCGGAAAGTACTTCAAGTACAAAGTACAAAATACCGCAAGTATTTGAAGTATCAAGCACCGGCAGTACTTGAAGTACTTTAAGTACTTAAGATTTAAAGTACTTGAAACATCAAGCATCAAGTTTCAAGTACTTTTCAAATTTTCAGGTACTTTTCGTATCAAAACATATCTTCACTTTGTGCAATGCACTGAGATTACGCTTTCGGCAGATTGGAACAGAATTATTTAAACAAAGAATTAAAAATAATTCAAGAATAGCATTGACGATTGTAATTATGATTATTTTTATACAGGTTTGAAAAAGGAGAAATAAAGAATACAATGCAAGGATTGTTAAAACTACTCCAACTTCGTGTTCGTCTTCAAAAAACTCGTTGCGACAGTTGAGGGACATGTCCCCACGTCACGAAATATTATTTTCAATTACATATCCAAAGGCTTTGTACATGCAACCATCAACAAAATACATTCAAGAGTCTTGATACTTGTACTTATAAACGTACTTGAAGTACAGAAAAGTATTCGACATTTTAAGTCAATACTTATAGGACAAGTACTTGAAAATTTAAGTACGATACTTGAAGTACTTTTTAAGTACTCTAAGGACGTTGCAAGTACCGGGTACTTCAAGTACTGCTCAGCTCTGGGACATATAATGCATTAACTTGAGCGAAAAATTGAATAAAACTCACCTGGGGTGCTCTGTGACAAAAATCTTCTTCCGTGAGACTGGCCAAGGTTGCACCGTCGATGTTGAAGCTCTCCAATGGAACCGATGGCAATTGCAATTGTCTCCGTGCCCACTGAACCCACGCAGCTACATCTGCCGCGCTCCAACGACGTGGTTCTTGAATGGCAAACAAAAACAGAGTCTTCAATTGTAGCGCGAAATCACTGAAAACCATTGGGACGCGTCATAGAAGAAGCAAAAAGAAA
Source organism: Alloplasta piceator (assembly GCA_946863875.1). NCBI lineage: Eukaryota > Metazoa > Arthropoda > Insecta > Hymenoptera > Ichneumonidae > Alloplasta > Alloplasta piceator. The sequence continues at coordinate 1,746,746 of OX333079.1, read as the reverse complement.
ATGGAAGACATTTTTTTTAATGTTCGAGGGAATCGGTACAAAAGCACGATCACGCGACCTTCGGGTTCTCGGTTAGACGGCCTTGTCGTTGGCAGTTCGTAGGAAAGGAAGTCTCGTCGCGAAGACGACCAAGCGCTAACGCGAGAAGTTTCGTAATTCATCGAGATCCATGAAAGCGATTAGAAACGCTTCGTGAAAAATCTTATATTCCACCGTGAGCGTGACGTCATGCTCTGAAAAGTGCGTGGACCGTATAGAGATATAAACGGCTCATGAGTTCATGCATGTACATACACGAATGCGCGTGTATGTGTGGTTTTATAGTCACTGCGGAAGAACCGGTCGCGTGAGAGCGAGAAACTACGACTAATAGGCCCCCGGGACGATCGACGAGGATCGTCTTTTACTTTAACTGCGATAATTACACACACGCGCGTGTTTTTGGGACGCGAGAGATCGGTAAGGAGGGCGAAACAAAATGGGAAGGAGTGGAAAAAAAATTAAGGAAAAAAACGGAAGTGCGATGATCCTTCCGCAAGATCGATCAACCATTCTCGACAACACGAATTGAGTTTTCATTATTTGAAGATATATTCCTCAATTCTCATCATATTCGATCAGGATTGTTGTTGCTTTAAGGGACGAAGAATGACGATGCAGTTTTGGACCATCCTGGATCACGGATCAAGGAAAATCAATTCGCAAATATACCTCAATAGCCGTCTGTCTTCAAAAGTTTATAAAATAAAAAATGCTCACCTGGATGAATACCAAGTGCCACGCACGTATTGTCAAAGTCCTTTTGAAGCTGTTGAATCGCGAGACTGAGGACAGGTTCGATTTGTTCTCTCGCAAGATCACCGACGCACTCGCTGCTCTCCATATCCTCGACGAAGCCTGTTCCCACACCCCCGAGATCGACCGGTCGAAGATTATATTTTTTTTGAAAGCTCGTGTCACGAAGAACTTCCCTCAACAGCTGATGATCACTCTTCTGGCTCCGATCATCGAAGATCTTCTCTTCCTTCGTCCTTGGGGAACCGCAGGTGACATTGTCACCGCTCATCGTGGCAACTTCCTCCGGAGCTTCGATCTTGAGAACAGTGATCGGATATTCATCGCCGAGACTCTGACGATCGTCCTCGTGATCAGTCATTGATTTACCGTTGTTGGTTCCGGCGAAGAGCAAGTCTCTCAATGGCGAAGCCTCGTGCTGATCTTTCGTAAGAGGCGCCGTCGACGACGATTGTGACGAGCTCGTCGAGCGTGGCTCTATTTTGAAGAGTATCTCCTTCAACAGTGGATTCGTTTCCTCGCGTTTTGAAAAAAAATCAGTGTCCAGGGTGTTGTAAATATCTTCCTCGGTACGGGGTGGTGTACATGGTACGGTGCAATCGGTCGAGTCTTCTTTGTGTCCCAGACTCTCGGCGAGAAGACTGAAACGTACACGAGAGATCAATAAAAGTCAAAAAATCCGTATTTGCTCATCAAAAACAATATTTTACACAATATCTGATAAATATTTCCCGAAAATTGATACAAAGATCTTGGATACGATCAAAAGAATCACTTTGAACAGCTGCCATTTTGTTTAAGCTTGATATTTCGAAAATCCCTTCGATCGATCACAGGATAAACTGGTGGACCAGCAAAATTTATTTTGTTTTTTGTTTTTCATGATCGGGTTTCGTACAACTGACCGCAGAAGACAAGTCTGACTAGCTGGAATCTCTTATTTGATATACATGTTCTAAACTATTAAATATTATTATCCTCGTGATTCTTTTTAACTCCTTGACACAACGTCTCGGCTCGATGAATGTTCATCGATAATCCTAATCCTCCCACGGATGGGACCTCGCAACGACGTCAAATTCACGAATCGTGACTCACCGTGATTCCTGAAGTATCGCCAGCAGATCGAGGCTCTTCTCTCTCTTGACGGGTTGTTTCATAGGCTCGGGACTCGTCGTGTACAATTGAGCACTCTGTGGGCTCTGTGGCACGTAATAAGGACTCGTCGGATAGGCAGGTGAACCGTCGTGAGAATAATTCGGCGATAATTCGCCGGTTGCACCGGGATAAGGTGGACTTGGATAGGTAGTAGGTGAATTTGGCCTCGGTGAATGTGCCTCCTGCTTTATCTGCGTTGGCTTGAGGATGCAGTTGTGCGTATCATCGACGTCATAGTCGTCGGGCAACAGTGACAGATCGAATTGAAACGTGCTGTAATCGAAGGTTGACGAGAAACCAGCCGCCATTGGTACTGTTTGTGGCATCTGTGAAAGAAATCAGAACAGAACGCAAAATTTATCGTACGTTCAACATCATCGTGTCCATAGTTGAAGTATCACTACCCTGAGATTTTGATAAGGGAGTAAGTACTCCACTCTGCTACAAATCCATCAAGGATAAGTAAACAATGGTTGGAGCATGAGGGACTAAAGGTAGCGATCGAATGAAGCCTAAAGTACCAAACGACTACCAATTACTCGAGCCACTGTCCGCAACTTTAAAGTTCACGGAACGCTCTTCCAACATCCGGCATTCTGAAAACCATTGTAAAACAAACATCGTACTAAAGATTTTCGAACTTCCGAGCAACAGCCTCGAGTCAAACATATAAAACAAGGCAGAGGTGTTAAACCCTTTTCACCGCGAGCTTGCATCAGTTTTTGCCCTGAAGTACGTCGGGGTGGGTCATAAATGGGGCAGTGAAGCTGCCACATTGCAGAGACGGTTGGCCAAAGAGCCTCTTAGTCAGGAGACGCCCGAGGGAGGCTAAATATGTGTGCTCGGGCGTCGCGGTAAGAGGATGAACCGAAACAAAAAAATAAGAGAGCATCCATCCGCGTGGAGGAACGCGTCGAAACACTTTCGCGCCTCGCGAGTATCCTGCGATACTCTATATACAGTTACACACGGTTGTTTATACGACAGGCCCCGAAGAGCTCATCTTGGTGCTTGGAAAAAGACGCGATCTTCTCTACCTCCTCAACGGCCGGAGCCGGCCATTTATCTTAGCCGTGTGTTTATTGCCCGTCGTTTGCTTGACCTCGCATCAGTTTGTTACGCTTTGTAAGCCCATTAAAGAGTTCCCAGTGGATATATATCGCAGCAACGCGGCGTTTGGGTCTGTATGCACGGTATACAAGCGAGGCGGGGTCGCGCTCTGACATCTTGACGTAGTGCATCGCAAAAGGTCGACGAGAAACAAACGATTATAGTCGGTGCCTCGCGAGAAATCCGCGAGGCGAAGCCGCGCGCGCGCGTGGATGCGAGAGGCAAAAGATCATAGCGTCCTGAAGGAAGGGAGGTGGAAAGGGTGGAATAAGACGGAGACTCCATTCGATTCGCTCTCGTCCATAACACAAACACACCATCGCGATTCCGCAGCTGGGAGGGCATGAAAATCTTGCGCGAAGAGGGTGGTTGAAGTGTAACAGTACGAAGGGACTCTGCCGAGAGTCTGGCATCCTCCTATTTCTCCTTCGTACCCCGAAGAACATTAAATTCCACATGCGAACTGTGAAAACAAAAATGAACAAACATTCACGGAGGGAGATATCGAGTGTATACGACTAATAAAATGGCGCGAATGCTGGCATTTTGAGAGTCGAATGACGGGGGGGAGGGGTTGTGACCGTTTGTTTCCCACAGTGAACGATCTGCTGGATTTTAGTATCATCTGCTGGATATTTTTGTATCACGAGGAGTCAATTGAGGTAAACTTATCGATTAAATCATTGATACTGGGATTTAATTAAAATCATTAACACTGGGATTGACATCTGTGATTCCGGATTAATGTCCAGAATGAAAGTAAAAGGTAAAGGAGACCGCCTCTGGCTCGAATTGCGCCTTGAACGTTTTTTTTTACTGCTTTCGCGGTTTCTTCGGTCGGGTGTGTGCTGGAGCGTACTTACTGGACATCCATTGACGTCATGGACTGCGTAAGTTGATAGTTTTCAGCGAAGAGAGAGAGAGAGAGAAAGAGTACATCGTTATTCTCCCTGACTTCTTTGCGCTCTCACTCTCTTCTTCCCTTTTTATTGCCCGGACTCTCCACAAGAATTTCCCAGTGTTCTGACGTACACACGTGAAAAAACAAAAAAACTGTCATAAAGTGAAAAGGACACGCGATATCCGAGACTTCGTAATGATCGAGTCTGACGCATTTGATCCAGGATTCGCGCTCACCGGATATCGATGCTGGCTCCAATTTTTGTTCTCTACCATCTTTTCCATTGATCTACTCGCGTTCAGGAGAAATGGCGATTTACCGTCGAACACAATGTACAAACGAGGGCCGGGGATTAAAAGGCAGGAGAGAAAAGCGGCAGCGATCCGATCGGCGGGATCCGATCGCGAGAGTTATAACAGCGAGCGAGGAGGAAGCTTGCGCGTACAGGACCAACACGAAGAGTATATAGGAACGAGTGGGAAGAATCGATGTTATAGCCGTGGCAAGCTCGTAACTAGAGCGATTCAAGATGGCAGCCAGCGATTCGACCGCGAGAGCAAGAGAGAGAGAGAGAGAGAGAGAGAGAGAGAGAGAGCGGAGCGGCGTCTCGACTGAGAAAGATCGGGCAAATCGTAGCTGATGTTTGCAAAGAGTTAGGTAGATGAAAAAGAGATGCACACCTATATTTGCACTACGTGTGTTCCGTATACTTCTCGTAGACGAACACGGGACGTACAGTTCGACGACCCCGATGAAACAGAGGAGGTTCAAGGACCACGACCTTCTCCCTCTATCTATCTCTCTCTCCGCTTCTTCTTCTCGCGTCTATGAGATTTACAGCGAATGACGAGTTTAAGACTCTCAGCTGTGCATCCTCTCTCGGCTTAATGGACCTGGTGAGAATCAGAATCAACAAGAGAACGCTCTATCTAGTCCCGAGCCACGAATGTCTGCAATTTTTCGACCTCCGCGTAAACGCGCGTAAGGACCTTTTCGCACGGATCGCGTAGAGGTTCGAACAAAAAAGGATCCTCTTTTTCATTCATCCCAGCGATCCCCGTATACGATGCGAAAGATTCCCAGGAGTGACGCGACCGGGGAGCGATGACTAAAGCAATCGGCGACTCGTCGAAGAATGCGCCTGGGCTTTTGTATATCCTTCGGTCTACATCAGCGTGACTCGTGCATTTCTTTCCTTCGTCAAGGTTTCCTCATTGCACGTTTCACCATTGCGGCAGGGAGTTGCAAAAACAATCGCGAGATACTCTCATACCGGTCACAGGTCATGTCCATCCCGCGGACTCGGACATTTTCGATTATTTCTGCTGCAGTGAGAGAGTTTAACGCGATCGTGGTATGTTGTAAAATTTACAACAAACATACGCGAATTCCGAGGATATACATATTCGTGATGCTTCTTGGCTAACGTTGGAGCGAAAATTGAATTCTCGGTAACTCGAGGCAATGCAAATCTTGCGGAATATCCAGCTCAACGATCTCTCGAAATTTTCTTTCGTTTGAATGATCAATCAGATTGCTGATCTCTTTGTCATTGAATCTATTGATTAATTTCATGAAATATTTAAAACCAAAACTATTTTGGTATCGCCAAGATTAATTTTATTATATTGCTGCCCATATATTTGTGGGAATTGTTTCTGAAATTTATAGCTCTGATTATCCAAAGTGAACTTTCGTAAATTCGTAAATGCTTTTCCGCGATATCGTGTAAAATAAAATAGACAGAATGAAATTGAACTCGGACGTGAATTTCTAGATTCATCGTCGAGCTTAGATGGTAAAATGAAAATATAGCTCTTTCACAGATCGAAAACGGAGACGAGTGCTCTTTTAGAGGGTATAATGTAATCGTAGAATACACTCCAAGAAATAATAAGAAAAAGGCTACCGTTGGCGAAGGTAAGATTCTTCCGAGACTCTTGCAGTTTGTTTCAAAAGGGATAGAGAAAGGATATAGGTACTTATATACATATGTGCATTTTGTAATCCTGTGTAAGGCAACGCCGTGATTTTTACATCGCCCAAAGATCCCGGGAGAAGCCGTTCGTCTCAACGAAGAGTCCGCGCGCGTTCAACGAAGGAAAACAAGCTAGTTTGATCGCGAGATGCAGATAGCGAGCTTTGAAAATATCGCGCTAGAAGCTCGTAGACTCGGTCGAGGTTTCGTGAACCAATAAAATAGCAGAAAAAAGCGCACCATCGACATTTACAATCTCCGATTCAACGGATCTTTTGGAGTAGAAAATTGATTGAAATTATCTTTTTAAAAAGTAATTCAATAAACACTGACGTCCAAAAGTTTGGAAACACTCGCCCCGATTCCGCTTCGCACAAAAAGTTTCACTGCTCTTTTAAAAATGAAGATATTTCGATTCATCAAGCAGCGTTTTAAAGAGGACATATTCACCTTCACTTCGCTTTTTCAAAAAAAAATGTTGTAATTTTTTTTAACCCGGCACGTCCTTCGAAATATGGTCGTTTTTTGGCTTTTTTTTGGAGTTGAAATTTAGGCGCACGAACCATGATAATTTTTTTAAACTGTTTTTCACATGAAAAACTTGTGGGAGGGAATATAAGCTTCAATTGCGTTTTTAAAAAAGTTTCGTACGATTTTTTTTTCGCCAAAATATTCAGGTTTTTGAAAAAATCGATCATATTTATAAAATGAAACGTAACTCTAAAATTACTGGGTTTTCGTGAAATTTCGTGAAATTTTACTAAGAGAGTAAAAAGCTGCATACAACTATTTTGGATTCCCCGAAATTTTTTCAGAATTTTTTCCAAATTTATTTTTTTCCAAAATTTGTCCTGGTCGAGATATATTTTTTATTTTAAACAATCGGCTCTCTTACCTCATCTACACGGGTTTGCCGATGCCAAAGTCATGTAGATAAGTGTTTTCGATGAAGAAGCCGTGTAGATGAGATAAAAGACCCGATTGTTTGAGATAAAAAAATATCTCGTTGACAAAAAAATCTCGAAAAAAAAATTTTTTAAAAAAAATTCTGAAAAAATTTCATTGAATCTAGAATAATTGTATGCAACTTTTTATCCTCTTAGTAATTTCACAAAAACCCAGTCGTTTTTAAGTTACACTACATTTTATAAATATGGTCGTTTTTTGCAAAAAATTAAATGTTTCCGCAAAAAAAAAAATCGTACGAAATTTAAAAAAAAAAGAAATTGAAGCTTATACTCCTCTCCACAAGTTTTTCATGAGAAAAACAGTTTTTAAACATTTGCATAGGTTGTGCGCCAAAATTCCAACGCCAAAAAAAGTCGAAAAACGGCCATGTTTCAAAGGGCGAAAAAGAGAAATTTTTTCCAAGAAAAAATCGAAATTTCTTTTTGAAAAAGCGAAACGAAGCTGAATATGTCCCCTCTGAAACGCCGCTTATTGAATTGAAATATTTTCATTTTAAAAAGAGCAGTGAAACTTTTTGTGCAGCGCGGAATCGGGACGAGTGTTTCCAAACTTTTGGACGACAGTGTACATTTCTTCTGATTCTCTTCAGTTAAAACTTCAATTTTTTTTCTATTCCGATATTTCAAGCACTATTCTTATAATTTGAATTCACGGTTTATTAAATCTGCACAATTTTATATAATCGCGAATTTTCTATAAAGAAATTTTGAAAAAAAAGGAATGAGCATAAATTCTATTTGAGACGACTTGTAGAGCTGAAAAGTAAGGATTACGATGGAAAACTCGTTTTCGATTAAAACACACATAAACCCAATCTGGTTACAAGAGAAACTGAAAGAGAGAGGGAGAGAGAGAGAAAGAGAGAGAGAGAGAGAGAGAGAGAGAGAGAGAGAGAGAGAGAGAGAGAGAGAGAGAGAGAGAGTCGAAGGAGGCAGTCGAAGGAGGGAGTCGACAATAGCAATCGTGAGGCGATTTTATTGCTGAGCGTCTGGATTTCCCCAAGCGTGGGCGCGTTCTGCCACGCGGTCGAGTGGTCAAAGAATCGCCACGTGAAATTCACGTGAGTGTTATTTCACGTATACGCATAAAATTTGTGCATGTGATCGCCATTTCCGTGTAATACACGAGCAAATTTTTGCCGCCGCTTTCGAATGAGAAGAAAAAATGACCAAGGGAGATATTACATCGCCGCTGAAATGCGACTTTCGCGCAACGCACACCGTTTTCTCTTGTGCAGCTTCTTTCGCCTCGGTCCTCTTCCCTCACTTGAATTTCTGTGTTTTTTTGTCAATTCATTTTTATTTCTATCCTCGAGCTCTTGTCGCTGCGAAAACTTGCCCTCTCAATGCTGCACAATAATGCTCGTTGTACCTTCGAAATCGATATGCAATTTTGTAGAGCGCCTTTTCCCCGCTGCTACAACTTATTCGATTATATCGACCCGTCCCCATTGTACTTTATTTCATTTTATCGAGGCACTTTTCGTTGACACGAAATTATACGCAGGCGGAACTGTTGAACTTCGATATGAGAAGAAGAAATAAGAAGAAGAAGAAAAGGAGGAGGAAGATAAAGGAGGAAAACGAGAGCGTAATGTATGAAGCTACAAGAAAATAAGAGCAGGAATAAGTGTAACCGCGTCTTATTCGTCGTAATAAAATGCACATCCAATTGCGTCGACAGATTGCATTGAAATAAGAACGATTTTTTTTTCTTTCAACTCGGAAATATTTTTATCCACCGCGACGTAAAAATAAACGCTCAATAAACATAATAAATAATACATTGATGTTTTCTGCTGCCTTGTGCGATATTGCATTTGGACAGGGAGGCTATATTTAACCGAGATAGAATAAGAAGGACCAGGGGCCATCGATAAATTTCGTCGCGTGTTATCGAACGAGAAATTCAAGAATGAGGAAAGAGAAATCGTAAAGTTGTTTGTTTTTATGCTCGTTGCGCGCGAATCTGTAATTTTCCACGTGGCCTTGAGAGTCCCGATTTCTTCCACTTGGAGAGACTCTTCTTGAACTTGATTTAGTCTCATCTTCTTTTCCCAAATTAATTGGACTTTATTTATCGGTCAACTTTTGGAAACCGCGTAGAGACACCGATATTTCTTCAGAGATTTCTTTGATCTACATATATTCGAAAACATGTTGGCAGAATTTAAAGGTAAAGTTAGGAAAATTGTTTAACTTTGAATGGTCGTGACGCCCTCCAAAAAAAAGGGGTAGATTGGATCTGGACCGAGCTTGGACTCTTGTCCAAGCTCTCTCCAGTCAAGACGAAGTTTCCAGCACTGACAAAGTGTAAGACGAGCAAGACAAATAACTGGTCATTCGCTATACCGTAAATAGTAACATAATACTGCATAATGGGCGAGAGAGGGGAAGGCATAACCGCTGCACTCGGTAACGATCCTCGGTGGATCACCGCGTCGAGTTAAAGGCCCCCTTTGTCCGTTCCACCGTCTTCGTTCCCTCTTTTCTGCTTTGGCAAAACTTGAGGGACCCCGTTAAACTTTTGCCTCCTCCAAGACCGTTGTTTAAAATTTAATGGGCCCGAGGCGGCACGAGGGTGTTTTTTGTTACGTGGAATTTCTCGGAACCCTTAAAATTCACCATAGAGTCAAAAAGCGCGATAAATCATCGCGAGAATGAAGACCCAAATTCAAAATGTATCTTTCGTAAAATAATAAAAAATATTCCCCCTTGAACGCGAGAGTTTGTTTCTTATTGCAAGTTTTAAAAAAAATCAAAATAAACAAAAATAGCTTTGCATAATCGAACAATTTCCCAGAATAAAAATCCATCGCCGAGGGTGATCGAGAGCCAGAAATAAATAAAAATCAAGCGATCCAAATAAAATAACGACAAGATCGGAGGGGAAAAAATAGTGATTTAAAATCCGATCGATCAGCAAGACTTTCCAAATCCCATAACTAATATCCGCAAGGTCGCAAAACAAGTATTTAACCGTATAATAATCAATCGAGGGAAAAAAAAAACAACGACGCTTGCATATATTTCGTATCGTTTGTCGCGGAGGATACTGATCAATACCGGGACTAAATAGCGATATAATCGATTCACGATCGAGCGATCATTATACCCGAGAAAACAGCAGTGAGTGGTATGAAATGATCCGCTCGATTAACGCTTTATGCACAGTTGCGGGTTATACTTATCGACCGATATCCGCGTTGCGTGCGGTAAATTGAATACAATTTGCCGAGTGTCGAGATCGGTGAATGAATCGATATGAATTTGTAACTCGCTCCAAGCGCCAGGACACTTCCTCCTTTGGCCATGATAAATTCGCAACCGCCTAAAAGTCATCAGTCACAAATCATTGCAGTATCCACTTGACAGCTCGTTCAATAACGATATCGATCTCGATCGCCCCAAAATCAATCGATAAAAGAAATCAATAAAAAAAATCTCACCGCGTTCGACTCTCCAAATCGACGGTCATAATTTATACGACCCTGTGCCGATCATGCCGCAAAAATAGATAGGCGGATCGAGAGATAAAATATTGCGTGCAAGCGTTCGCACTAGTGCCAATAAAATTGCCATAATTTTCATATATCGGCAACAATCGAGGAAGCGATTGAACGGAGCGAAAAAAAATGTTGCATACATAAAGAAATATATGGCGACTGAATAACTTTGACGTTACGTCAAAATCGGTAGCTGCAGGCGTCTACCCTTTTTTTTCTTCGTTCGTTCTCTTCACGAGCAGCGAAATGCCTCAGGATTATATTTATATATATATATATGTATATATATATTGGAGTGGGTCAAGAAAAAAATTGTTTTCCGCATGAAATTTTTTTATTTTTTATTTAAAACAAAATGTTAAGATTTACGGGCGTCGAACGATACTTTCTTGTTTTTATAATTAATCCAGGAAGCCTTTCAAAATTAATATCTCACGAACCATTAGTACGGGGATAAAATTTCTTAATTTATTCTGATATTTTGGATTTGTTCTGAAAATTATCGCCGACTGATACGAATCACCGAGTCGTGACGTTCAGAAAATTGAAAAAATGGTGAATTGTTTCTGGACGGATTCAACAGGATTGCCGAAAGTATATTGTTCTCAATAATTACATAATTAAATTATTCTTCAAATTTGTATGGATAATAACATTATTTTATGCTTGAATTGTTCATTATCGACTATAGAAAAAATGAAAAAATCGTTTATCGACACACTCTGATATATAAACATGCTACGTACACGCATAAGCCTACAATATATTTTTTTCACGACCAGTTATCTCTCCTTCTTTTTCATTTCCCCTCCGGCCATATTCCTTCCTTGCTCATATATACATACATATATATATTTTTTTTTTATATCGCGTTTGGCTTCAGCGCGCTGAGTCGCTCGGCATCGCTCCGAGATTTCTCTCTTTTTCTTGCTCGATCTTTCCCTCCCTCTCTCTCTTGATTCGGACTCTGTCTTTGTCGCTCGCAGGACGAGACAATACAGCGAGACGAGGACGCAGGTAGGAAGTCGCCCGTAGGACCGCGATTTGGAAAACCCAAGCATACAAGTGTGTAGCCGGCCTTGGGACTCGTTGTGAGAGAATTACACGCAGCCCATTCTCCAGATTCGATGAGCAAGAGCAAAGGAGACGGCAGAGAATTCCAAAGCGAAAGAGTTGCGGGAGAGAGAGAGAGAGGGAGAGAGAGAGGCAAGCGATGTGTTGACGATCTCGCGACAAGGATAAAAATGAAAAAAAGAATTATTCGTGACTCCAGTTACCACCTCGATGACTGGAGGAAGCGAGCGAGAGACGAGGATAACGAAAGGGAGTAAGAAACATTTTTTTTTATCAAGCATAAAAGATAATCGTGTGCGTAATCATTATATTACTGCGTAAAAATGATCTCTAAGAATCGGTAAGTTATGCTGAAAATTTCGTCGATTCAATATCCCACAAATCAGGGCTAACTATTCCAAAACCCGAATGAGAATTGAAAATTATAATTATAATTAAAACATTAAAAAATCTAAATTAAGGAGAATTTAAGAAAAGGACTCCGTCATCCGGACCATGTTTTAAAATTCTTAGAGATTTCTAAAATCTTTCGAGATTTGAATAATTTTGATGAAAGGTGAGACACATCGGAAAGTATATTCCGAAAAATTTACAAGTGATTGAGAAAAATCATAGAGGAAAGTGAGAAAGAGAAAAAAAGACGAAATCTTTTCGTGAAGAAACGAGTCATCGGAGTAATCGCACGTGATTGGAATATTTATCACGCTTCCAGCAGAGATTCGTGCTCGAAGTAACACGTAGCAACAAATGCTTGAGCACATGCGGAGAAACGCTGGGGCAAAGTGGTCAACAGAAGGAAATAACACTTCCAACGATAAATAACACTTTTTATCTAAAAATGCCGTTTTTATCGATTTTATTACACATAAAAAAAAATTGTCGAAGGCAAAAGAGCCATTAATATTTTGTTTTCGAATTTTTTTGTTGTTTGGTTGTTTTTATGTATTTCTAGGTGATTTTTTTTTAGACTCGATAGATCAGAATGACATTTTTTTTAATTTTTCCAGCTCTTGACAGACAATTTTTATGAAAATGTCATTATCTAGATCTGATTTAGCGTAAAGAGCCTATTTTGGAATATTTATAATAATAGTAAAAATTGTATCATATTCTAGATTCTTAACCCTTGTCAGCTAACGATGTTTTGAGCAACCGTTAAAGCTAACGATGGGTCGTTCGTGGCTTTCGCTTATTTCGCAATTTTAAAACTTTTGAAAAAATCTGAAAAAATGCATGGGCCCTCTTTGAACTCTTTGAACTTTCATTGAATGTTAATAATTTGTCCTACCCGAAACGAAAATATTCAATAATCATTTTTTAAATTTTTATCCGCAAGTCTCTACGAGAAATCTTCAACAGAAAATTTTGGCCAGGACGTGAATGACCCATCGTTTGCATTTGAGGGTTAATTTTCAATGTTTCTCGATAATTTTGGATCCTGGCCGTTTTACCCTCCGGCGGCGTTTTGCCCCGCATTCCCCCATATATCTATAATATATCGGTGGATATTCAATCATGAGAATTATAGAGAAAAAGGTTATAGGAATGCACGAGTATCCCGATTGCGCCGCTCGGTATTCCCAATAAATTCACTTGGCCGAATAGCCCGTGCAAGACATACGGAAAGCGGTAAAATGAACGGCCATTAAGAGCGTGTAGAAACAGCGGGATTCCCGCGTACTGCGCTCTTGCAAACGGCACGTGCAACATTTTCTCTTTTTTTTTTCTTTTTTCACAATCGCGAACGAACATTTGCCGATCTTTCAGTCCCATGAAAATCACCGGTGAGAATACAATTCTCTTCACGGTGAGTGAAAAATAAAAGGGATGAAAACAAAACAATCATATTGACAAAAATGCCAAAAAAATCTACAACCAAAATTATTTTACTTTTTCCTTATTTCAAGAATCGATCAAAAATGGTGTCGTATAAGAGCATTTCTATTTTTAGCTTCTAATTTTTTAATTTTTCTAATTAAAAACTCAAGAGATCTCAGAGGAAATATAATGGAAAGAAAGGTGACCGTGACCGTGTGTCGTGAAATTTTTTTGTCCAACGTAAACGTAACGCCCGTAGCATATTTTAGAGCTATGCCCCGACTTATGTATAATTCAGCGGTATACAAAAGTTTAGTTGTACCTGAAAGCACGTGCGCTATCGAGGAGCGCAAGTCGCATACACGAATATACCGAATTGAGCGGAGATATCTCAGGATTCTTGTTTAAGAAACGGTAAAAAATATTTTTCACCAAATCTTCGTGAAAACTTTGATTCAAAAATAAATTCTTTCCATTCATATTTTCTTCCAGTCGAAGAAATCTTCAACTGGAAGAAAATAGACACAAGTTTATCGAATCTATCGGATGTGCACTCTTAAGGGAAGGTTCCATCGGGAAGCGATTTTCGTCAAAAATTCATTTAGAAATAGTTTTTTCGTCCATTGAAGCAGAAAAAAAGAGCGCAAAAAAATTGGGTTTTTTTAACGGCTGGCATTTTGTTATTCAGAAGATTTTTTGACAACGAAAATCGATAAGTCCCTTCCAAATTTAATCTAGTTTAATAATTTTCAACCTGTTTTTGTTTTGAACGAAATGGCAGAGCTGTGAAACGCAGACCAAAACACGCCGTGCACGGCTTTATTTATAAGAAGCTGCGCCGCCATTTTGAATTTTTTTTATAAATAAAATTGGAATTTACTCTGCATTGATCGAAGAACTAAATACGTTAAAACTCATTTCATAAAGTATTTATTTCATATAAAAAAAAATTCCCTAAGTTTATGCATTTTTCATACCTCTTGACGGTAACTTCCCCTTAAGGATGTTGAGTCCCAAATCGCAGACGATGAGAAAATTCTAAAAATTTGGTATGTTTTTGGATGAATTATTTAAGAGGTCGTGTAAAAATTTCACGACGATTAGGAAGCTCGTTATCGAACAATTAACATTAACGAATATTAAATTAAATTAAATGTAATCTTATGGAAACTGATATAACTTTGCGATAAGTTTTTTTTTACCTCTCAATTTTTTAATATCTACACCATATTGAAAGCAACGAAAACAAAACGAAGTTTATTGATAAATATATTTTTTATTTGTTTAAAAAATTGTTCTTATCAAAGTGTTAATATTTTAATAACGACCTTCCTAATCGTCGCGAAATTTTTACACGACCTCTTAAATACTTCATACCAACATCAAAAACATACCAAATTTTCAGAATTTTCTCATCATTTTTCATTTTAACTCGTAAGGAGGTTGAAGTAATGATGATAGAATTCTGAAAATTTAATATGTTTTTACATGAAGTATTCAGGAGGTCGTGTAAAAATTTCACGACGATTAAGAAGCTATTTTTTGAACAATTAACATAATAAGATTTTATAGGGACTCAACATCCTTAAGACTGGCGCCAAGCACTCATAAATGGGTCTAATGAAGAACTCGGACCCTGAAATAAAAAATTATTCCTCCCTCTTCTCTTCACTGCGAGCCCTCCGTACGTTTATCTCCCCCGCAATCCCACAATGCAAAATTATGCCCTCTCGCGAGTTACCCCTTTTGCCAAGCTCGATATATCTTGTCGCATTTTGGTTCAGCGCAGTCTCGTTGCAGGGGCTCTTCGGAGCGCGCGTGTGCCCCTTCGTGGCCTCACAGACACGGAATGGCATTTGCTATTCGGCGAAGAGGAACGTGTACCAACAGAATGCGAGAGACAAAGAGAAGAGGGATGCCAGGAGAACAAACGAGAAATGGCATATGGAGAAAGAGAGAGAAAGGGAGGGAAGGAAAAAAAACGAAAAAATAACAGAATGGAGGCTGAAGATATTCACCGGTGCGCTTTCGATCTCGCGCCACCGAAGAGCACATACGGTAGCCACTCGGAATATTATAATGGATTCAAACTAAGGGGGGTTTGTATTGAGATATCAGTATGTAGCCCTGGAACAGCGGTAATGGCCTCTCGATTCTCGGAAGACACATACCACTCGCGACTATATCTTACTGCATATATCGTATATATCAATATATACATATATATGTCGTTGTTGTTGTTGTTATTATATACACCTATGAACTTTTGTCCACATGTACACTTGTCCTTCTCAAGCATTTCACTACTATTTCCCATCCCCTTTCACCCCACCGGCATTCGTTTTTTCGTTCGAATAAAAAAAATTCCTTCCAATACCGCCACCGATATTTAAATTCATATTCCAACCGAGAAGACCCCGTTGACCGAGAGTCGAGAAAAAGAGAACAGAGATAGTTTATAAAAATTCACTGAGGTGAATAAAAAAAAAAAAAGAAATCGGACTAGACGGAAAAAATATATGCTGGATGCTGTATATCAGAATATATCAGATACACTGCGATCCAAAAGTTTGGAAACACTCCCCCCGATTCCGCACCGCACAAAAAGTTTCACTGCTCTTTTAAAAATAAAGATATTTCGATTCAACAAGCGGCGTTTCAAAAGAGACATATTCAGCTTCATTTCAATTTTTTCAAACATTTTTTTCGATTTTTTTTTAACCCGGTACGTCCGTTGAAACATGGTCGTTTTTTGGCTTTTTCTTTGGCGTTGAAATTTTGGCGCACGACCCACAAAATTTTTTAAAAACTGTTTTTCACATAAAAAAACTTGCGGGCGGGAGTATAAGCTTCAATTTTTTTTCGGGAAAATATTTAAGCTTTCGAAAAAAAAAAAATCATATTCATAAAATGAAGCGTAACTCTAAAACTACTGGGTTTTCGTAAAATCACTAGGAGGGTAAAAAGTTGCATACAATTATTCTAGATTTAATGAAATTTTTTCAAATTTTTTTTTCAAAATTTTTGCTGTTAACGAGATATTTTTTTATCTTAAACAATCGGGTCTCTTACCTCATCTACACGGATTTTCCGATAAAAAGATATGTAGATGAGATTTTTCGATGAAATAACCGTGTAGGTGAGGTAAAAGACCCGATTGTTTAAGATAAAAAAATATCCCGTTGACAAGAAAAAAACTTGAAAAAAAAAAATTGAAAAAAATGCTGCCAAATTTCCATTGAATCCAGAATAATTGTATGCAACTTTTTATTCTCTTAGTGATTTTACAAAAAACCCAGTAGTTTTAGAGTTACGCTACATTTCATAAATATGGTCGTTTTTTGCGAAAAGTTGAATATTTTTGCGAAAAAGAATCGTAAGAAACTTTTAAAAAAACGAAATTGGAGCTTGTACTCCATTCCACAAGTTTTCTATGTTCAAAACAGTTTTTAAAAAAATTTCATGGGTCGCGCGCCAAAATTTCAACGCCAAAAAAAAGCCGAAAAGTGACGATGTTTCAAAGGGCGTACCGGGTTTTAAAAAAATCGAATTTTTTTTCGGGAAGAGCGAAGTGAAGCTGAATATATCCCTTTTGAAGCGCCGCTTGTTAAATTGAAATATCTTTATTTTTCAAAGAGCAGTGCAATTTTTTGTGCTGAGCGGAATCGGGGCGAGTGTTTCCAAACTTTTGGAGGACAGTGTATATTTTACGTATTTAAATGACAAAAAGTCTTATCCTCTGGATATATTCGAGGATGTATGATAGATCTATCTGAACATATACATATATTGTATGCGCCAAAAAATATATCCAACATGAATGTAAGTGTATAAACTTAGAAATTCTGAAAATTATTTCTTTTTTGATTTAGAAATTATCTCTACGTCTCTTCGATCAATTTTTTTCGTGTTCGATCGAAAGTTTAAATGACGAGCATCAACGTCCGGGAGGGGGAAGACGAAAAAAAAAGTGAACAGGTGCAAGAGAAGCCAGAGCGTCGAGGAGGAAAAAAGCTCGGTGATGATGAAAATAATAATATATAACGAGAAATCGAGAGACTCAAACGCTTAATCTTGTCGAAAATGTCAGGGCTGTAGGAAAACATTGATATAAATTTTTCGATTAAATCACTCGTTGCCCGTTCGTTTGAATGATAATTTTCTTCTATCCTCGTCACGATGGCTGAATTGGTGGATAAAAGAGGCAATCAATCAAGCGGCTTGCGTTGCTCTCTATTCCTGCGAGCAATGTGAAATTTATAGGTTCTTCGCGATATCGTCTGCAGCCTTTCCACGTGAAAACCCGTCCGTCACGTACTTATCCTATATAAGTAATGCTCGCGAGGTTTCGCGGTTTATGTACGCGAGCCAAGACTATGTACTCGTTCAATATACTAAATATATAAATACAGTATAGATATATATATATATATGTACATTGTAGAAAAACAGCGGCAGCGATGGTAGAGATCATCGAGTGGGTTAACGGTAAAGGCCGTTACGAGCGTTGAGGAAACTCCGTTGCCGGTCTGTGTACTGCTGATTTTGCCGTTGCCGATGTACTTGGCACATGTCTTGAATCTCCCACCTTTCTGCTCGACAAGTAGCGACCGAAGTCAAAAGTAGGGATATCAGAAGTGAGTTTTTTCCTCGCCGAAACTTTTACGCTGAGAAAATCTCCGACGATTCTTATTAACGCTCGATCACGCTTCGGGCGATGTAAGGAGCAAGAAACGAGATTTTTTGAGAAATTCTTCGATCTCTTCTATTTAAAAATATGATGTTTTCGATGTCGTCGGTGAAATCTCTGAATGTTTTATAATGAACATATCTTCGCAATGCGTAAAAAAAAATCTGGCGGATAAAATGTTGCCGAGCAAGCCTTAAATTTTTCTAGTCCTTGGGACATCTGTACGGAACTCCAGATTTATTTAAGCCTCGACAGTCTTCTAGGTAGCTTTGATAAAAATTTTCTACGCACTGAATGTTGCGGACCGAGTCTCCTCATTTTTCTACACTAGGAAAATCTCTGCGGGACTTCAAAAATTCCTCGCCCATTGAATGTTGGCGATGGAGCCTCTAGATTTTTAACAAGACTCGGTACGTTTATTCTTTTTATGCAACCAGTCCAGAAACGATGTAAATAAAAAAATATACATATTCAAAAATTTTGCAAGCAAGAAAAAAAAATAACCGTATAACAGGATTTGTTAAATGTTAACAAATGGTAAAGTTGGATATGGCGAAATAAATATTTTGTGACAGTTAATGAATCATTCATTTCAGCCTCTGAATTGGGTCAAATGAAGATTTGGTCATAGTTAAGAAATCGGTACTCGAATGGAACACACCCTTTCTTAGCTATTACCAAATCTTTATTCGTCACAATTTAGAGGCTCGAATGAATGATCCATTAGCTGTCACAAAATATTTATTTCACCATTTATTTACCATTTGTTAACAGTTAAATCCTGATAACTATAAATAAACTTCTTTCTCAGTGCAGTCGAGGCCCGCGCGATCCTCGACTATTACTGCATCGGGATTTTTCATTCGAGATTCATGAATGAATCCGGCCGAGTTTCTCTCTCCTCTCGCAGATGCGTGTTACGCGTGGCCTGGCGATTCAATGCGCCGAAGTATAGCGATGGTGGTGGTGATTGCAATGCGCTCAAACGGTACTCCGGCTATCCTCCCGCGAGAGTAATTGGAACGCGGCCATACACGCATAACTCATGCTCTTGATGCATTCGTGAATAATAATGTACGCAGGTACGAACGGCATCGAACTTTCTCACAAGTGTCGAGACATTAATTTGTCAAAAATGTGAATTTCCATCAAAAAGGTCACTTCGGTATCGGTTAGAGAACTTTGAAACTCTGAACGCGTTTTCAAAATGACTTCTTTCGATCTTGTATTTCGATCTTCGCTTTCTAAACGTGTAAAAACAATTTTTTATACCTCGGTACTCGATTAATTTGCCTGATAAGAGACGGGATGAGTGAGGAAAGAGCAAATCGTTCGCAAAAGCAGAATATAACCGATCTCGATGGGTAAGAGAGGCAAATGCTGCGCAGTTTACTCTTCTCGTGTGCGAGAGACCGGCATTAAGGAAAAATTGGATGCAGACACACGCGGTACGGGAGAGAAAATCGCGAAATGCAGAGAGAAGTATAACCGAGAGGCAAAAGTTGCTCTCAGCTGCTGAAGTATTTTTCTCTTTCTCCTTCTCTCTGTTTGTATATATTCTCAATGACAAGACAAAGAATATCGGCTTATAATGGCCGCTGTAAATTTCGCGTTACCAGGAGGTCGAGAGCCTTCCCCTGGAGCAAATCGTCTCAGAGCAGCTCCTTACCGCGATGGCCCTTCACTCACGGGATTATTTAGTTACACCATAAAATTCCTCCGGAGGTAAATACAAATATGAGCTGTTTGTACCATCGACAGAGCGATATACAAACTCCGAAAGTTGAGATCCGAAAATAAGAAAAAATAAATAGAGCTTCGTGATAACCGATTAGTCAATCTCGATACAAAGGTGAGGGGAAAATTGCACGACGAATTCTGAAAATATGGACACCCGGAAAAAAGTTTTATTCTATTCGGATGAATTTATTTGATTTATTTGTATATGGACCTAATAAATAGCCTATTAGGCCGATATTTGAATAATATTCTATTTATTTGGAATAAATTTATTTGAACTAGATTAATCATTTCTCTCGCTATATTCTTTGTATTTACACTGGTGAAATTCCATCAATTTCTCAATTGGTCCATTTTACCCCACGCTGTTCCGAAATAATTTTCGAAGAAAAATAACGAAAATATTCGACTGGAATTAATGTGGCAAACCAGTTGTTGGTTTTCTCTCTCCTTTTTCGAAACATTATGACGATTCTAATCGTGCGATGACAAACAAAAAAACCCATCTCAGTCATCTTTTTCCGATCTCCACCGTTGATCCTCGTACAGTTTATGAACTTCTTGTCAATGGCTAACCGGTTTTTCTCTCGCTGTTTGTCATCGCTTATACTCTGAATGTGTGCCCCTATAATGCGATATATTCACACAAAAAAATAAGAGTTCTCCGCATAGAAATGTAAATGTAGGTAATGTAAATGCATAAAATATATGTGTAATATAGAAACTTTCAGAGCGAAAATATCGGTGAATTAGTGATGAAAAATATGCCACTTTCACGGATCTAAACAAAATACATTTTCAGGGAACAATGAACTTTTAACATTTTTTAATGAACAATCATTTAACGTTTCAGAAAGATATAACATAGAACATTTATTTTTTATTCCAAATCACCCAGACTTTTTCCCGGAAAAAAAATTAATTTGGGCGGGAAAGCATGAGAAAAAGAATAAAACGTTTTCGACGAAAAATCACAAAAATTTTGAATTCTTGGGAAAAATCATTTGTAGATTAATATTCAATAGTATAATTAAGATTTGCCAATTTACCAATTTCCAATATGCACAATTTTCCGCTCTTTCAATGACTCCCATGGATAAAATGAATGTTTGCTAATGAATTATGTTACTTTGCACATCGGCTTGAACAATAGGCTATGGTCGAGTATTGTATATTAAGTGAAATGATTTTGAAAAAAAACAGGAGGGAACGTTTTGACGCTGCGCATGCAGCTAGGAAAAGTTGCGCAATGGCGTTTGCGCTATGTTGGCTCTGTGAGCCTCGTAATGGAATGAGAAAGAATTGAGAAGAGGAAAAAAAATGAATGAATAAAAATCGGCATAGTCTGTCGTCGGTGCGGCACAGCTCCTTTTACTACTGAGATCGTTGTATCGGCAAGCGGCTTAAGCCGAACAGCAGCTCACTGCAGGAGCGCGCGAGCTATTGCGACACAATACGAGAAGACAAAGAGACGAGCTTGCATCTATGAATATATACAATATAATATGTATATGCTTGTATACGGAGACCTCCCGCGAGGAACGCGCTCCGACTTTGACCATTCACCCCTGTTCTCTCCTTTCGGCCACTCATTTTCGTTTTCCTCTCTTGAAAAATCATCTCCATTTTTATTAATCTCCAAGCGCGATCCAGGATCAATCGTGTGAACGAAAGAAACGACGCAAAAAACGATCGAGCCTCAGAGCCCGCGATACGACGCCATTTTTCTTTTTCCCTTTTGGCAAAAGCGATTCCCTTATTGCCTGGACGATCGATCATTCCCGATTTAAGGACGACATTCACTTTTCTTGGGTTTGTTCGGAAAAAACAATCGAGATGAAAGCCAGAAAAGAAAAATGACAAACGCAGAATTGTACGAATTGAGTCGCCACGAGAATTGGTACAAAAGCGATGAATTCCCAGAAAGAAGAAATGGCCGCGAAGAAGTCATCGTCGAGTACCGCGAAGAAAATAATCGTTCGATTATCATCGAAGGTCTCTGATTTTTTATTTCTTGAAATCTCAGTGTAGCGCTTTTCAAAGATCAAATTTTTTGAAGCGTGAGAATTTGCTTTCCCTGTCGGTAACACGATTTTTTTTCGAACGGTATAGTTATACACCGTATACCGTTAAATCGAAATAATCGAGGGAGATCGTTCTCGGATGAAAATTGGTATCCGCGTGTGTGCCCGCGAGGATCGATCGTCCGCGGTCCTTAATCGCGTACAAAGCCACACGAAATATATGTATATAAATGCATGTGTATCAGTACGAAGGACAAGGGAGGAGAGATGAAAATTTGCGTACAGATGGAAGCCTACAAAGTTCGAGGAGCCCTCGGGAGTATAAACCAAGAAAAAGAGGCATCGACGATTTTTTATTTTCCAAATCTCACGCGTTCTTCCGTGGATTCTACGATCCGTTTCCCATGCTCCCTGAATCCTTGTTTGCACAGCTCCTTCTCTCGTTAATGCGTAACGCGCGAGAGGACGGAGATAATGAGGCTCGCGGACATGTAATTAACCGAAGGGCCATTTGCACTTTGTACGAATCGCCATTTTGTACATGTACAAACTCTCGCAAAACAGCAATCTCTCCCATGCAAATTGTTCCGCACACCCATAAGTAAATTTCCTTCAGGCTGTTCTCGGCTTTACGGTGAATACTTTTTCACCCCCTCTGTTGCGCCCAGAGTTGGACAGCATCAATTTCATTTTCAATCAAATTACATATTACATATTATCTTGACTGTAATGTAACTGAATTGGATACAATTGCTAATTATTTTGGTCATCGGTCATCGAATGCATTTTAATTACATATCCCGTGTAGAAATTTTGGTGGGGAAAAACTTCTGCCCCTGACTTGCCCTCCCTAACTAATGTAGGGAAATGATCCGTTCATCCTAACAGGCCCTGTTTAGCCATGTAACACCTGGCTGGCCATTTTCGGATCCGGCGGTCATGATCAGGCCCCTATGACGATATGATCCGGCCCTAGCAGATCCTGATCAGGCCCCTAAGATTTTTAGAATCATGCCCTTAAAGGCCCTGATCACGGTCACGATCATACACCGAAGCGCTTTTTAAACAATTCGTTTTTACGAGGTACTCCTTTTTCAATGTATGCATCTTATTATTTATTTCGAGGCAACCCTTTCTTAGGGTACACTTTTCTTTTGGCAATCCTCGAAGAGAATATTAGATTCCGAGTGAATGGAAATTCTCTACGAGAATTAAATAAATAAGTACAATTACATAAGACGGCAGGAACTCCTTGTATGGATTCTTCCGACACCGACTTCTGCTAACATCCGTGCTCGTACCCGTCTATATAAGCATACTAAACACATTATCCGTATGCGAGTTCAACGGTTGCTGTCCTGCGACATCTCGCGCCAAGTCTCGGAACTAACGCGATGCGGTTCGTCGTGATAATAATAATAATCCTCTGCCTACGTAACGAACTTGTGACAGGCGCACAATTGCTTGTTATTCTCGCGGGATAAAAGTAAATAATAATTTAATAATAATAATAATAATAATAATAATAAACGAGGCAATGATTGTTAATTTATTATTATTGTTATTACTATTATTGTTATTTATTATTATTATTATTATTATTATTATTATTATACTACTGAAAGCCGATATACAAATAATTTTATTTTAATAAATACTCAGGGCGATCCAATTAGTTTTCACATCAGAGCCCTGCCAGGGTAATAAAATAAAAATATGTTTTGCTTAAAAGTGTAAAAATAACGTCGTCGGAAACTGTTCATATTCTGATCATGCAGGGCACTGGTATCAAGTGATTATTTCAATGTAATAACTAGGGACCAGGTCGTTAAGTTCCATGTCAGGGCCCTGCCAGGAAAATCGGATCAGGCAGGGCGGATCAGGGGCAAGAATCAACTAATGGTTGCCCTATCACATTTCTACACGGGATGTAATTCAGAAGCATATCATACCATTACTTGTAATTGATGCTTAGAGTAATTCAATTACCTATTAGCGATGCTCGAAAAACTTGATGTTTTGAAAAATAGAGAAGCGCTTTTAACATTTCAATGTTGCCCTCTAAGGATGGTTTACTATGGCACGTTATTATTTTTCCAATTACTTCACTAAATTACTTTGGTTTTTATGATTTTTGAACGTTTATGAAATGATTGAAACCCAAAAACATTCCATTTCACGTAATTCAATTACATCCTCATAATTTAAATACAATGTCGTCAATGAATTACTATACGGTATAACTGCATTACATTTGTATAAATAAATTACACGGATGTAATTAAATTATATTGAACAGAGATTTTTTTGGCCATCACTTCAATCTCGATGCTAATTACATCCTGCATTGTAATGTAATTCTGTACTCAAATACAATGCTGAAAATAATCACTATCAGAATTCAAATTCTATTACAATGTTCAAAATATTTTGTCATCGATTTATTTTAATTACAAATTTGCCCAATCCTGGTTGCGCCATTGATCGCCGACTTTTGGAAAAAAACAATTTTCCCTTTTGATTTCTATTGATCATACGAGGGTTCCGTTTTTTTCTTTTTTGGCTGATCCTTAAAAACGAGGCGAGAGTGGCGCGGTAAATCATTCGGGCGTTTAAGCTTACGTGGAACTTTACGGAAACGACCGAAAAAAATGCCAGAAGAATTATAACGAACGGGAGAGGGAATGAGGAGATAAAAAAAATGAGCGAGGTCGCAGGAGTCGTAATAAAAGTCAGACGGGGGTCCGTGGAAAACGAGTCTGTCGCAATTATGGTCGCTTGGCACAGAAAGTGCAAATCTCTCTCTCTCTCTCTCTCTCTCTCTCTCTTTCGTTTCTTGTGTACCTGTCGGGACTGGACAAACTTAAGAGTCGTAGCAAGAAAGATATGCGAACGTTCCATCGGTATAACCACACCCTCGCTAATGCAGCGCAGAAAGCGCGGAGGGACAGGGAATCAGGATTCGAATTGGTGCCGGGCAAGGACGTCGAGTAAAGCCTCACAAAAGACAATCTATAAACTTCTGTATCGGCAAATATATATATTCTATATACGAGAGACAAGGGAATACGAGCTTTTGTTTGACCCCCTCTGAGCCAATCGCTGTTTTATCTCTTCTCGTTATTATTTTACGTTTTCGCGAGAATCCGTGACGTTGGCACAGCGAAAACGAAGAGAAACGAAACTCCGACGTTTCTTTCGTTTTTTCTTTTTGTTCGAGCATCCGCCGTTTGAGCGACGATGCGAAAAACTGACCTAGAGCACTCCGACGACGCTCGATTTCCCGTGGCTCGCCGCTCTGTACTTTATGATCTTCGCTTTTTTTTCGAGAAATATTGTTAAATGATTCGATATCGATCGGCCAAGTTTGAATTTGCCGCGCATTTTTATTCGACCAAATCGGATGATGTTATGAATTAATTGAAGGGTTGTCACCGTTACAGAGGGTCAAAAATAGTAGAATAGTGACTATCTTTGAGAGAAATAGTGACATAATAGTGATTTGAGAAAAGTATTGGTAGGTTCGTGTTCAGGCGGACAAAATACATCGATGTAAGGTTTGGAAAAAAATATTGACCATTTTTTTTTTGCATTTCGGCAAAAATTACATCTTTCCACTAAAATAGGTGTAATTTTTTTTTTTACAAAAAATGTTGGCTCTGGATTGCGCTCATTCTGTTTGCGATTGTTGAAGGTTCAAAACGCAGCTTTGTTCATCCGAATCTGATAATTTTTTAATTTTTGGCAGATTTTTAAAGTTCGACCGTCGATTTTTGCAATTTTTTTAAGGCATACCCCTTTCCGTTTTTTCAAGCTGCTCAGGTTTCTACAAAAATGTAGTTATCGGAATGAACCAAATGCCATTCTCTAAGTTTAGTGACAGCCTTTTAGTACGAAAGAGAAATTGTAGAATCGATTAAACCGAAGCAAAGTTATCAGCGCTTGAAATTTCGCGGTTTTGAGGTTTCTGAGAATGGGGCTAAAATTGAACAAAAATGTTTTTGATGAAAATTCACAAACATTTTGATTCTTTGAGAAAACTATTGTTAGATTCATGTTCAGGGGGACAAAATACATCGATATAAGGTTAAAAAAAATTTTTTTTGCATCTTGGCCAAAATTGTATCCGTCCACTAAAATAGGTGTAATTTTTTTCTACTCAAAATTTTGGCTCTAGACTGTGCTCATTCTCTTCGTAATCGTTAAAGCTTCAAAACCTCGCTTTTTTTATCCGATTCTGATGATTTTTCGAAATTTGTCCACTATTCTAACCGACACCTCTTTTCTAAGCGATTCTGAGCTTTGAAATAGCGACAATAATCAAATTTCGAAAATAGTAACAAAAGTGACATGATTTTTAAATAGTGACTATCAGTGACAATAGTGACTCACTATCAACCCTGATTAATCATCAACAGATACTTATGCACGAATTATAAAATAAAATTATCTTTGGAGAAACATAATTCTGAATTTGTAAAAAAATATAACAAATATAATCATTAGTTCCAATACAATTTTTCGGTTTTGAATTTGTCCTGCTTTGTATTTAAATAAAATCGATTCTCTCTCTCTCTCTCTCTCTCTCCCTCTCTCTCTCTCTCTCTCTCTCTCTCTCTCTCTCTCTCTCTCTCTCTTTCTCTCTCTCTCTCTCTCTCTTTGCGATTCTTCCAACAGTTTACAAAATTTATTCGTGAATGCATGGCTACCTGAAAACCCTTTAAAGGAAATCCACGCTGTTAATCGCGATGCTTCGCTAGCGCTAATTGGGCGCCCGTGCCTCTCCTGAATCTTTT
The DNA here is from genome assembly GCA_946863875.1 of Alloplasta piceator. Lineage (NCBI taxonomy): Eukaryota > Metazoa > Arthropoda > Insecta > Hymenoptera > Ichneumonidae > Alloplasta > Alloplasta piceator. The sequence continues at coordinate 1,720,188 of OX333079.1, read as the reverse complement.
TCAAAGTCTTATCTACTTGAGAGGGCTCGGACACACGTACACCGCGATCTATCGTCGTTCTTTTCGAATCTTTCCGAGTACAGCCGGAGAGAAAAATCCACGAACCTCGACTGAACTTTGACACACAAGCTCCGACAGTAAAATCTTGGAAAAAAATCTGCCTCCCAGACAAAGAAGAACGATTCAAGGCAATATTATACAAATGCAAATTTATACGTGCGTATATAAAAAATCATGAAAATCGATAATTATATACGCGCAGGAGAGGAAGAGAAATGAAGTTGTTTTTTAAAATAAAAAAAATACTAATATCACACTATTTTGGTCGAGAAAGACAATAACATTTTTGTACAAAGTACAAATCGCGCGTACAAAGTCCGCGCGATCCGTGATAAACCGTCGCGTGTTTCCACGACCCCGAGGCCCGTGCTTATCGAATTTTTGTTCGTGGATTTAATCAACAGCGCGGTGGACCAAAGATTTCGACTGCCTTTTGCCGCGCGAGAATGATCGCCACGCTCGAGAAGAATGTCTCGAATTGAGAAGAAGATTCCACGAGGAAATTGACTCATCGAAACAAAAAAGAAAAAAACCTTTCGAATCATCAATGACAGTCGTGAAACCTCTGGAAAAAAATTATCTTCGCTTCTCCATTGCGAAATATCATGCAACGGTGAATTTATTGCACGAATAAAACAAGTGCATGTCCCGATAGAGGCGAGATTAAATTAATACAGGAGCAACAATTGGCGAACAAAGAGGGAACAGGAGAATCGAATTTTCTAGATTCATTTCGGCGACTGATAAATTAAAAAAAAACTATGCAAATTAGAAATTTGCACATAGCTTCCTCATTTTTTTTTCATCGTTCGTCAAGCCTCCTTTATGAGAACCTTCTTTATGACCATTTTTATGACACGTATGTTTATTTTCATGGCTTCCTCATAAAGGAAGCTTCTCGAACGACGGAAACAAATGAAGAAGCTATGTGCAAATTTCTAATTTGCATGATTTTTTATCAATTCCGTTACATTACATTATTAATTGTTTTTGTCATGTTGTATATTGGTGCGAAAAAATGACCTCGATAGCTGCTAAATTAGGAAACTTCGTGTTCTCAAGTTTTTTTTCAAAATTTTTTCGAAATTTCAAAAAAATTTTAGGACAAATCTCTCAAGCATTTTCCACAAAATTCAACACTAACCATTCTTGTCATCTTGTAAAAATAGTGTATTCTTGTAAAAAAATTTAGCTCGATACTTCTAAAAATGAGAATGATGAAGGGTTAACAAAATTTTTTTGAAAATTGCAAAATTTTGTTTAGCCAAACCCCTTGAGCAATTTTCCCAAAATTCTATCTTGTTTTTCCTTGCTATTGAATGTAGCAGCACAACAAAAAATCAGCTTGATAGATACAAAATTACAGAAGTTGAGAACTTACAAATTTATTGCAAAAAACTAAAAAAAAAAATGTTTAACCGAACCTATTAAGAGATTTTTCTCAAATTTAATCCCAATCATCGTTATTATAAATTGTATCTCCACAAAAAAATTTAGCGTGATAACTGCAAAATTACGAAAGTTAGAGCATCCACAAATATTTTACAAAAAAATTTAAGTCCCGCCTGGACGTTTGGACATTTTTTCTAAATGCGTTTTTTGGACATTTTGGGACATTTTGAACATACTGACATGTAAATCTCGAAAGAAATTTTTTTTGCGAAAACAAAGCTTCCTTTATGAGGAATCAAAATGGAAAACAACTGAACTTTTCCCAATTAAATGAAAATAAACAATCGTCCTTTTGGAGCAAAATTTTTCATTACTCGAATTAGGGTTTCGAGAGATCCGATTCGTCGTTTGAGCGGGTTCCCCCGTAGGAATCGCGGTGTTGAGATGGTCTCAACTTCGAGGCGCTCAATGCGCAGCGGTATATTCGAAAGTTGTAGCCTTCCGCGTCGACGAAAACCGCCTCGAGTTCTTTCTATCTCGCACACAAACGCTGACTCACACCCGCAAAATATCCTCGCAATAAATAAATAATAAATAAACCTATAAATAAATATTTGTATATGTTTAGTAAAAGTTTCAGACGAATAAAGGATAAGTGAGGAAAAAGCCACATCGCTCTGATTTACGAGCGATCTAAATCGATAATGGGCCGTCCCGTGTCCGATTAATACAAAATGCGAGAGATCCTTTGACCTTTTCGTCTCTTATCCGTAGCCGAAAACAGAAAGAAGCAAAATAAAAAAATAAATAAACAAATCAAAAATATTCGATGCGCATAGATGCAAGATGGGAAAAAAAAGTTATATCAACTCCGTGGGAATATTTTCTTCGTCGGACGGGACGTCGTTGATGACCGCGTTGATGGGTCTGTTGTTTCGATATTGAAATATCGCGCTAAGTGGATTTGGGGAAAGAAGAAATTTGAAAAAAAAACTGGGATCCCATCACGAGCGAGAGATCTTTCGCTGCGCGCAACCGTGACGTCATGGAAGCACTGAAAAATTATGCGAATTTAACGTGCAACAAATATCAATCCTGATATGAGCGCATTCGTTTCGGGACTTTTTATTAAGGGAGAAATCTGAATTGGAACGCCGAAAAAATCTGATTTTTGTGAAATATTCGATCGGTTGGTAAATTCTAAAATTTGTACATTTTTAGTTGTATTAAGGGGTTAGGCCACTCTAGGGTTTTCAAAAAATCGATTTTTTTGTCAAAAAGGTACTTGAGAATCTATAGATTCATATTCCAAAAGATTATTTTCGTGAATAATCCCTAAGTACTCGATTTTCGTTTATCTCAGAACTACATTTTTCAACTCATAACTCAAACAAATTTCAACCGATCCATTTGAAATTTTAACTGCATATTCAAAATAACGTTCTCCAAAGCACTGCGTAGAATTTTTTTCATTATATTGCATAATTCCTTCTTTATAAACAATTTCCTGACGATTTCCTCATGGCATTTTATCTTTTTTGATTTGGAAATGCACCATTTTTACGAAAAAACAACATATCAAACAAATCGTACGTACTTCAATAGCTATTCTCATATATAATCGAAAAAACTTTGGTGCCTCATCGTAACACAAAAATGATAGAAGTTGTTGGTTCGGCCGTCGACCTTCCAAAAATAAAGGCGTCATCGATAAAATGTTGCACAGTCGCCATTTTAACATATATTGCCATGAAAATTAATTTTGTATTGCCAATTAAATATATAACAAAACACCTTATTTGTAAATCCGATTGATTTTATGGTTTCGCTGAAAAAAAATCACGAAATATGCCTTTTTTGGTCTGTAGAGTGGCCTGACCCCTTAATTATATATGGAAAATATATCTCTCGTACTAAATATATCAAATATGTTCGGGGTACGTTATTTACACAATTTTTATAAGGAAATTATAAACCCAATTTCAATTGGGCACGTGAAATTCTATTATTTTCATTAAACACACTTAAGTGTGTCAAAATGGATTTGCGTGAAAAAGTGCGTCCCGTGGACTTCATGACGTGTGGAAAAGCGCTTGGTTACATCGTACATACACACGTACAACACTTTATACTTGTGTGTAGAGAGGCTTTCCCGCGAGTGTACGAGATTTCTCTACTAAGCAGTAGAATCGGCGCGACTAGGTCAGACAAGACGCCGCGACGAGCATCGCGGTTAAAATTTTCTCGATGCGCGCGTTTCATGATTATTTCCATCCGCTTTTCTTCAAAATTTTCTATCAAATCCAACGATCCTCGTGAATACAGAGAAACAAAACGACGACTCACCGTTTCCATGTCGAAACCTCCGCGATAAACCATCCTGAATCCTTTAAACTTTCATCAACCGCATTCAACGTGAATCCTTGCGCGCCGATTAATCGCGTATGCGCGCGCGTCTCTAAACTTCGATCGATGGCGCTTGCGCGATAAACAAAAACTCCTCGTGCACTCTTTTGATAGTGAAGAAAATTTTCTCCGCACAGAGTTGAAAAAAAATTAAATTAAATAATAAGAAAAGAAATTGATAAATAAACCACCAGCAGCAGCACGTGTTCTCGTAGCAACCGATCCCGAAATGTCGTTCGAGAGCCGAATCGTTTGAATTTTCGCGCGGGAAATTGTCGCCACGAATTTCCTTTGCGAAAGTCCGAGTGAAAAAAATTTGCGATTGATCACTGGTTCACTCGATCGATTATTATCCGGAACCGATCGCGTCCTCGATTGTGGGATTGTTCTCGTTTTTCACGGGGAAAATGTTGGAACGATCGAGATGACAAACGAGACCGGTAATCCGTTTGTATCGTTGCTTTTTTAAATATTTTTTTTTCTCGTCTCGTCTCTCCGTTAATCCTTCTCGATCTTCTTTCTCGTTGTTTCTCTCTCTGTCGCGCTCCGCGCGCTGTTCCTAGCGAAGGCCTAAGTGTGACTGAACGGGCTTGAGACGAGCGAGCGATTTCGAACGAAGCGAGGGAACGGCGACCTACTAAAGTCGCGGAGGAACGCGACGACAAAGCGCATGCGCGATCATGTTTATTCCTCGTCGAAGAGAGCGCGGTTAAGTAAAAAACGAGCAAAAGACCGAAACGAAAGATCGTGCAAAAACCGATCCACCCACCGTCAACTTTTCGCCGTGCTTTCTTGCATACACAACGTCGCATTTTATCATAAGCCACTTTTTTCTTTTTTTTTCAAATAAACTCTTGTGCACTGGTGCGAGTTAAGTTGATCTCATTAAATTAATTATATTAGGTTGATTTAAAAAAATTAAAACTAAAAAATATATTAAAAATTAAAATAACAATAGAAAATCAAATTTGAATATTGAATAAAAATTTTCAATATTAATAAATACAGAGTGCACATCTTGAGTTACAATTTGATTGAAATCGAGTATCAATCGCTGATAGACAATGCGCAATATTGGGGGAGGGGAAATTTCCAAGTCGCGAAGGGGATTGAAGATCGAACGTGAGTCACTCCCCAGCATTATCTGTATATATTTAGGCAAGCGAATAAAACGATTAACGCAATATTGCATTCGAAGGAGAGAGAGATTTGAAGAAAAAAATGGAAAAAATTAGAAAATCGTTTGGTAATCGGAATTCACGAATATAATCGAATGTACGCATCGATTCTAATACCGCGAAGAAATTGACCTTCTTATCACTCCAATGTTTGTACACAGTCTCGTACACTTGGGGCCACCTGCCCTTTAATCGTTTGACATTTGACACAAAGTTCCCACTATGATAAATATTCTGTTGTCAATTGATATATTCTGTGCTGCGGTTTTCAAAAGTACAAGATCAGTTGCTTTTTGAAATATCTCTTTCATGGTGGCGAACGAAATGCATAAAGATATATTGAAATATTCAAAAAATATATAAATATTATATATAAATGAATGTACACTGCCGGCCAAAAGTTTGAAAACACTCGTCCCGATTCCACGCCGCACAAAAAGTTTCACTGCTCTTTTAAAAATGAAGATATTTTGATTCGCTAAGCGGCATTTTTAAGGGGACATATTCAACTTCATTCCGCTTTTTTCAAAACATTTTTCCGATTTTTTTAAAACCCGATACGCCCTTTGAAACATGGTCGTTTTTCGGCTTTTTTTTTGGCATTGTAATTTTTGGCATCGCACGACCCATGAAAATTTTGTTCGACTGTTTTTCGCATGAGAAACTTGTGGCGGGGCGTATTAACTTCAATTTCATTTTTTTTAAGTTTCGTACGATTTTTTTTCGCAGATGTATTTAATTTTTAGCAAAAAACGACGATTTTTGTCAAATGTAGCGTAACTCTAAAACTACTGGGTTTTCGTGAAATCACTAAGATGTTAAAAAGTTGCATACAATAATTCTGGATCCAATTAAAATTTCTCAGATTTTTTTTCAAAATTTTTTTTTTTTATAATTTTTCCTGAAAAAGGAGATATTTTTGTATCTTAATCAATCGAGTCTCTTACCTCATCTACACGAGTTTTTCGATGGGAAAGCCATGTGGATGAAGTTTTTCGATGAAAAAATCGTGTAGATGAGTTAAGAGACCCGATTGTTTAAGAAAAAAAATATCTCGTTTACAGGAAAAATTTGAAAAAAATATTTGAAAAAAATCTACGAAAGTTTCATTGAACCCAGAATGATTGTATACAACGTTTTGCCCTCTTAGAAATTTCATGGAAACCCAGTAGTTTTTTAAAAATGAAATTGAAGCTAATACTCCCCGTCACAAATTTTTCATGCGAAAAACAGCTGAAGAAAATGTTCATGGGTCGTGCGCCAAAATTACAATGCCAAAAAAAAGCCGAAAAACGACCATGTTTCAAAGAGCATACCAGAGTCAAAAAAAAATCGCAAAATTTTTTTGGAAAAAGTTAAATCAAGGTGAATATATCTTCTTTAAAACGCCGCTTGGCGAATCAAAATATCTTCATTTTTGAAAGAGCAGTGGATTTTTTCGTGCGGCGTGGAATCGGGACGAGTGTTTCCAAACTTTTGGCCGGTAGTGTACGTAATTCAAAAATTAAGGGTTGACTTGCACGATAAACCGAATACCTTTGAGAGTAGAAGAAAACGAGAGAGAGTAGAAGATATTATATCGATGAAAAAAAGTAAGATTCTCAATAAAACCTTGCAGAGATCTGATTATATCCCATATATCGTGAATAAACGAATAACGAACTTATGATAATGAGCGTGGAATTTTTCGTGAGCATATGAGCGCACAGTAGCGCTTATTAGCCAATTGGTATATTTACGGTTGTAATTTTGATGTAACGCGAAAATTAGATCGCGAATCCGGGGTGCCGTGCTGTAAAAGCTTCGCATGCACGCGCCGCGGTGTTCCAAACGCTCGATGAGCTCGCGTTAAAGAAATATATTATGTATTAAATGTATATTATAATGCGCGTATTACACTTCTCGAACTGGATTCGTGCACGAAGCGCGAGAAGTGATTCGCTCGTTGCTTCTGCGCGAATATTCGCGTGGGTGTTTTTCGCGATTTTGTTCCGATAGAATGCAAACAATGCACTGCAGCTACGAGAATTTTACACGCCAAACGCGATGTTCCAATTTTTTTTTATTTTCATCGATTCGTCATCGTCCGTGATAATTCTAAGGAAATCAACGGAAGACACGAAATGACAGCTCGAATTTAGCAGGCCGAATATTTGCCTTTGGTCCGTGAAGAAATTTTTTTAATATTTACAATTTTTATAGACCAAGTGTTAAAAAGATCGATCTTCCCTTTTCTTTATCCTTATAATTACACTCCCGCTCAAAAGTTGGGATACGCCAGTCAATATTTCTTGCCGCACTAGAAGTTGCATAACTCCGTCCAAAAAAAAAATCAAATTGTACAAAAAGCGTTTTAGAGGAAAAAAATTCAACTTTGTTTCACTTTTTTAAAAAATATTTTTTATGATTTTTTTTTACCCGGTATGGACTTTTGTACGTGATGACCTTTTGTTGGTCTTTTTTCGACCATCGTGAATTGGGGGCACGGCTTGAGGATATTTTTTTTATCGTTTTTATCTATGATACATTTGAAAGACGCTCCATTTTTGTTTAAAAAAAATGTTTGTACGATTTTTTCTCGCAAAGTTATTTCACTTTTGGCTTAAGAAAGACAAAATTTTGAAAGATGCAACGCAACTCAAAAAATATACAGTTTGAAATAAAATGTCAAGCATAAAAAAAGTAGCTTACATATGCACGGAATTGCCTGGAATTATTGCAGAATTTTCCTATGAAATTTTTTTTTTACTATTTTCGCTCGAAACTCTGATGACGTCCCAGCCAAAAATTGTATTCGATTAAAATTTTCTTACTTCCTGCAACAATAAAAATCTGAAAAAATTCAACAATATTTGGCATGCTATAAACAACAATTATCAATAATAATATTGTTCAAAAGTTATTAATAAATTATTTAAACAATTGTTTAAACTATTTGTTAATGACTTTTGGGCCAAATTATTATTGATAAACAGTTGTATTATTATTATTATTATTATTATTATTATTATTATTATTATTATCAGTTATCAATTGCGATGGTCGAAAAAAGGCCGAAAATAGGTCACGTACAAAAGTCCATACCGGGTCGAAAAAAAATCATAAAAAATATTTAAAAAAAGGAAAACAAAGTTGAATTGCTTCCGGTCATAAGGCTTTTTGAAAATTCGATTATCTATTTTTTTACGGAGTTATGGTGTATCCAAACTTTTGAGCGGGGGTGTATGTTTATATTTATATTTACATTTAATATTATTTCTATCTTCATTTTTATAATCTTGAAGAATGCGACGAATATCGATAAATAAAATAATCGACAGACACCCTTTTGCAACGAAGCAACGAATCGATAAAGCGCCGTTACACCGTGACGCAGATTAACGGGTGGTAGATTAGAGTCGCGACGGTTAATTGCATGGATATAATAAATGTATATATGTAACACGTGTCTGTCGCGATGTGATTTATGGAAAAAAGGAGATTCTCGAGCGTCGAGTATGCGTGTACGCGTATTGTTAACGTCCTTCTCGTTCGTTTTTACCGAGCATTAAAAAAACCGCGACACGCCAGGAAAAGTATTTCGCGTGGGCGCTTTATATAGCTGCACCCCCCCCCCCCCCTTTCTTCGGGATTAGATCCGCGAACGCGTTAGTCGCGGTCGATTGAAAAAAATGTGGATAGACAATGGCCCTTTGTGACTTAGGACTCACGATGCTTATGGTGGCTCGATGTAACTATTTTTTTTTTATACGTTATAAACTAGACATAAAATGTATTTCTATTTTTTTTTAACCTATTCATTGAGTCTCTTGTTATGGGTTGCTGGAAAAAAATCGAAAAAATTGACAATGCTCGTCAACCTCGGTAAAATAGTATAAAAAATAATGAATCGAGTCTGACGGATTGTGGTCTAGACGGTGGACACAGAGTAGCCCGTATAAATAGATAAATACATGTTATACATATACAGGGTGTCCCAGGAATGAAGGGCAATATCGTGAGGGTAGATTCGTGACGTAATATCGAGTAGAAAAGCCCTTTGCCATTTTTTGATATTTTGATCACCCAAAATTGTTATTAATTTAATTAATTATTAACGTGATATGGAGTAGATAAGTCCTTTGCCATTTTTTGATACTTTAAACCCCTGAATTGTTATTAATTTAATTAATTATTAACGTAATATTGAGTAGGAAAGTCCTTTGCCATTTTTTGATATTTTTAACCCCTGAACTGTTATTAATTTAATTAATTGATAACAATTGAGGGGTTCATAATATCAAAAAATGGCACAAGACTTTTCTACTCGATATTACGTCACGAATCTACCCTCACGATATTGCCTTTCATTTCTGAGACACCCTGTATATACGTATTCCCGCCACTCCTGCATTTGATTTCCCGAGCTCTGAGTTGAAATGCCGAGTGCGCGGTTATAAACACGGGGAGCTGGATTGTGAAATGGATTCCAGGACACCTTGCCGGACATCGTGACGCGTACATTTCGCCACGGACAAAACAAATGTGGCACCAACGCCTGTTAATAATAAGCAAATATAATCGTATGCGGTCTTGCGTGACGCGCGACGCGATTCGCAAAAAAAAAATGATCAGATCCTTTATTGCAATTACAAGCCAAATGCGAGGAAAGGTTAATTTTCCGGAAAAAAACGGTTTCCACCGTTGCTGCAAAGAGAAAAAAAAAATTTCACGCCGATAAACAATCGGTAATAAAATATGAGATCACTGATAAACATTTGAAGACAAAATAGGAGATCTCTGAGTCACAGTCGAAAGAATCAGAGTGGAGAATATGCGCTACATTTAATATTGTTCTAAAGGACAAGCATTGACAATGAGCCGATAAATATATTCGTGCCTCGAGAATTTTCGTACGAGCATAATTTTGCAATTATTTTATATAACGTAAGGCAAAAATTTATCAAAGTTTATCGATTGCGCGTCCGCGATGCATTTTTTATTTTAATTTTATTTTTATTATATTTTATATTAATATTTGTATTATTAATATTTTATCATTATTTTATTATCTCATTTGTTTATATTTTTATTCCAGCTTATTATAAAAATTTTCTCCAAGGTAAGAAAACTCTTGAAATACCTGCAAAAACTCACAGAGACAAATTTATCGCTGGATTTTAGTGAATTTTGAAAAGAAATCGCACTCTCTCGCAGAGAGTCACGAAAAAATGGAGACTCGAAAAATACGTTATTAAGAACCGGAAAGATCTCCCTCGACCGTACAGAAAATTCTCCAAAGATTATGTGCTTGTGAGAAAAAAAACGAGGAAACTTTGATCCGAAAATTAATTGACGCGCATACTTGCACTCCCTGCCTTCGCCCCTTGAGAAATGCACATCTGACTCGTTGCTCCCACGTTTTCGAGCATCTCTGCGTCTGCATCCCCTCCCCCCCCCCCCCCTCTTCATGCATATGCCGAAAAACTTGAACATTATGAGCGAGAGGAAAAAAATCGTCGTGGGGACCGCAATCTCTCTACGTCAGCGACGAGGAACAAAAAAAAACCGTCATTCAACGCATCTTGGATGGCGAGAATTCGTCTTTTTCCTACTCGTTCCTCTAGAGCTTTCGGTCCTTCGCTCTCTTTTAGGAGGGATAAGGGCAAAATCGTGTGAATCCTGAGGAAAAATAAAGGTCAATCCTCCTCGAGTGACGTCGACGTTGCGACAAAAATCTTTTTCTCCCTTCGAAAGTCTCTCTCGCCACGTGTATCGCGTTAATATATCGGGAGACATGGGAAAAAGCTTCGAGGGAATGAGAGATAAAAAGTGAAAAAAATATTGCCGACGCAAATGACTGAAGAAGCGAATAAAGAACGTTTATCTTGACGACCGTAAAATTGTATTGAAAAAAATATGCAGTGGTTCCCCTTATATGTATGTGCTTATGTGCATCGAGACTTGATTTTCTGAAGTCTCTCTCTCTCTCTCTCTCCCTCTCTCTCTCTCTCTCTCTCTCTCTCTCTCTGTCTCTCTTTCGCGATTTTCGCGTGCACGATGATTTTCGAGCGCAGGTTTGTCCGTGCGATCGTAAGAAGATTGCTTCGTCCTGTGAAGTACGCGATATCGAGGGATATAAGTACAGTATTCCCGAAGATAATTCGGTAATAATAATTGTTCGATCTCCCTCCCTCATTGCCCCGAAGATCCATCGAGATCCGACGTACTATTAGCCTTATATGATCCCTTTGTTCGACGTTCCTCGATCGTCAATGAAAAATTTCTTAAGGGTAAAGGTCAATGTAAGGGTCGAAAATGTTGTCAATGTTTGAGAATTTTTTTTCAAAAATTTAACTTTAAGGCTCCAGTCTATTTTAAAAGGTCAAAAAAAAAGCAAGTTTTCAAGGTCTTCGTTGTCAGCTCCTTTATCAGATATGATTAAAAAACAGTTTTTACAACATTATTTCATCCTACGGAAATACAAAAAAAAAATTATTTTGATTCTTTGAATAACTTATAGAAGACGCCAAAGTCGAAAATGTCTTGTCCCATGGCCGACTGTTAATCTCGGGATTGACAAGTCTGAACAAAAAAATAAAAAAGCATTTTAAAGAGAAAGGTTTACACAACAATTTACCACCGTTAATGAAAAATCCATTTAAAAAAAAATGGCGGATGTTTGAAATAAATTGTGAGAAATTCAATTATTCGTTTTCATTTCAAACAGCCACTATTTTTTAAAATCGATTTTCCATTAATGGTGGTAAATTGTTGTGTAAGAAACCTTCCTCTTTAACTCTTATTTGACACACTTCTGCAGAATAACATACTTGACACACTGGGGTCGTTCATACCCCAGCGATAAAAATTCTTATAAAAATATACCATTTAATATTTAAAATTGCAAATTTTTTTAGAACTTGTTAAGTGATTACTTCCCAAAGTTATACAGGATTTATGGTAAAATATCAAAGTTAAAAATAATTAAAAAATTTAAATATCCTAACAAAATTAAACAATGACAACTTTTATGAAAAAAAATCGTAACTTTTCTATTTTTCGACAAAAATGGTTTAAAATTTAACTGATTTTGCTCAATTTATAGCGCTACAAGAAAAAAATAGTAGCAGTAAAATAATATAACAGGAACAAAATTCGCACTCGACCTTACTTGATACACTGGGATACGGGCGAGACTTTCGACGTTGGCGCCATCTATAAATTATTCAAAGAATCGAAATAAAAAATAAATTTTTTGTTCTGTATTTTCTCACAAAAATTGAATTCTTGCGGTAGCTTTATACAAAAAACATTGATTCTGCAATTGAACCTATAAAAGTAATTTAAAGTAATGGAATTTTTTAATTCGCATAATAATTAACGATTGAACAATACATTTTCTTAACACCACAAAAGGAAGAAATTGAACTTTCGCAATCCGTGTCAAATCCTTGAGGATAAATTTCTCAAAGTCTCATTGAACAATCTCCCTCTCTTTTTGCCAGTCTTCGTCTCCCTTTTCTCCAAAGGTTACGTACAAAAACACACACACGTGTAAAAGCATTTTTTCTCTCGATCCTTCGCGATATATTCAGCCGTCCGCATCAAGTCCCGTTCCTGGGAAGGGTGGTTCTCTTATATCGGTGCGTAAATATAGGGCAGCACGTAGGCTCGATGCGGAGGGTGACCCCGATAACCCGTGATCGGGGTCCTCGGGAGGACTCGGTAAGCAGGAAGAATATGAACAAGAGGAAGACGAAGAAGAGGGAGTAAGTCGAAGCTCAGAGGTAAGTTGCAGCGTGTTGAGAAGCGAGAGGGAGAACGAGTCTCTGGCTGATCGCGGGAGGCAAAGAGCCGGAGAACGAGCTGCAGAAGAGAAAAAGAAAATAAATAAAAATAAAAGGGATGAGCTCACACGGAGTCTCGATGAGAAAAGAGCGTTGCTGGTGAAGAAGAGGAGGAAGGATAGAACCGAGCAAAGTGTAGATCGAGAGAAAAGGAACGAAGCGATATATGGAAGAGGCTGCTGATTCTGTGGCTCCGGAGTATCGTTGTCGTCTCTATATGTGTATGTATGGGGCATTCCACGTAAAACCGACCACTTTTGACCCCGACCCCTTTCGATCAGGCTGAAACTTTTTTATCTTTTTTTACTCTGTCAAAAACATTTATCAGAATTTTTTCAAATTTTTTTACCCAACCGATAAAAAGTTATAATTTTTCAAATAAATTGGCTTTTTATTTTTCAAACATCTATAACTTTTTCAAAAATTGACTTATCGGGACTTTTTTTTCAAAATTTTGTTTAAATGTACTTTTCGGAAAAAAATTGAAGATAGTTCTGAATAAATTTTGTATATATTTTTTTAAAACTACATTTAAAAACAAAGAAAATGAAAAGAAAAATGGTTATTTTGTTCATTTTTAGATAATTGATAACAGGCTTTAAAAAAAATTGAAGTGGTTAATTTGTGATGGAATTATAGCTATTGTATATAAAATTATTTAATAAGCTATGGTTTTCGGGTAATTAAACAAAAAAAAAGCGAAGTGTTGAAGATAAAAACATGAGACGAATTCCATCACAAATTAACCATCATTGAAACATTTTTAAAAGCCTGTTGTTCGTCCAAAAATGAACCAAATAACAATTTTTATTCATTTTCTTTGTTTTTAAATGTAGTTTTCAAAAAAAAAATATAAAAAAATTATTCAAAACTATTTTCTATTTTTTTTCTTACTTTTTCGGAAAACATTAAAATTTTTTCGAGGATTACCATTTTCAATTTCATTTATTATTATTTTTTTTCAAACCTTTTAACATTCTCAAAAATCCCCAGAGTGGTATTATGAGATATTTCTCATAATACCATTCAGCTTTTTAGCTGAGTTAAAAAAAAAAAGAATTTTTTCAATTGAAAAAAACTCGGAAAATTTCAGAAAATTTGCAGAAAATGTCAAAGTTTCTATAAAAAAAAGAAAAATAATTAAAAAATGGCAATCATCGGGAAATTTTCGTTTTTTTCCGAAAATTAAAAAAAAACGTTGAAGATCGGTCTGAATGCTTTTCTTCTATTTTTTTCAAAAAAGTACATTTAAAAACAAAAATTTTGCAAAAAAAACTCCGCTATAAGTCAATTTTTGAAAAAGTTATATTTGAAAAATAAAAAGCCAATTTTTTTCGAAAAATTATAACTTTTTATCGGTTTGATAGAAAAATTTGAAAAAATTCTGAAAAATGTTTTTGACGGAGTGGAAAAAGATAAAAAAGTTTCAGCCAAATCGAAAGGAGTCGGGGTTAAAACTGGTCGATTTAACGTGGAATGACTCATATGTATATATTGAGAGAGGAGAGGTTTTTGAAGCTGAGAAAGAAGAGTGAGACGAAAGTACGCTAAAGAGACGTACCACCTTTCCCACACACACAAGCACACACACACACACACACGCAAACCCCCCAGGATGCGTCCTGGCGTCTGCTGTTTGCTCCTCGCCCGAAGACCCCCTCCTGATGCCCAGAAGCTGATAAAAACAGCTACAAAACTGCCTACCGGTGTTTTCTGCCTTTTGCTCCTGCGTTACTCTTCTCTCTTCCCTCCTATATCCTTTTTCTTTTCCTATATACACAACGGCATCGGGGACGATGCAGTTCGACGCCGAGGCGTCGAGATCCTCTCCCTCTCAGTCCTCTCACTCGCCCTCATCTCTGACTTACACATCCCCGAGAAGGATTTGAGACTCTCCAACGCTAGATCCTGCCACCTTCTTTGCTCTTTATATTCTTTGCCTTTATCCTTCTTTCAGCGTTCCAAGTATTGTTCCCTGTCCCGGCACCGATCGAGAGAAAATCCTTATCTCCCTTACCGGGTTGTAATAATGTCTACTCCGCGTCTACTATGTATCTATTAATATTCCTTTGGAAATACACAATATCAATTTTATCTTATGTATATATATTAAGGTGACAGTTATTTGGACTTTGGCGATAAAAGTTCGGCGCCACCCCAAAAACATAATCAAGGTGTATCCAAAAAAATTTGTGTAAAGTTTGGAGGCGCTCGGAAAATTGGAACATGCGCCACCGAGCGATTGAAATTTTAAATGTTTTTTGGGCATCTCTACAGAGTTTGTCATTAACAAAATTATGAACGAAAAAAATTGAAAAAATTTGGTTTTGTACATCATACTATGCACAATGAGTGTATCAAGTTTCAAATTTTTCTCATTAATATTATACTCGGAAAAAAAAACTTATTGATGCGTGGGATAAATACATGTATTTTACATTTCAATCACTCGGTGGCGCGTTTTCCAATTTTCCGAGCGCCTCCAAACTTAACACAGATTTTTTGTGATACACCTTGATTGTGCTTTTGGAGTGGCACCAAACTTATTTCGCCAAAGCCCAAATAACTGTCACCCTAATATATATTCTCGGGTGCTTGTGTGCATTTTTTTTTATATGCGTTTATTGGATACTCGGCTCTTTCGAGGTAAACAGGCCAGGAGTGGTTATCGTTGTAAAATGAGTGAAATTAATGATCTGGCATCTCGTTAAACTGTGTTGCATATATTTCTTATTTCACGAATACCAAAAACACTAAAATGCAAACACACACGCACGCACATTAGGGCCATTAAAAGAAACACGGTTTTTTTTAGATTGCTCCTTTCAATGAAATTTTTGTAGACTTGCTTTGTCAATTAATAGATCACGAACAAGCGGAAGCGCGTGGGATTTTTTTACTACCGCCGCATCGCTCTTTTTTGGGTATTTATTATAATATACAGTTTTAAATAAAATTAAATAATTGATCATAGATAAACTTGATTAGAAAACAATTGTTCTGGCAAACCTGAAATCTGTGTGATTTTTTTCGAACGAAATCTATTCTACAAGAAAAATAAAGTAGAAAAATCTCAATGAGGAGCGAAATCGAAGGAAAAGGTATTTCCTCAAACCACCCTGTCGCAAATATACACGCCCAGCCATGCATGATCGTGTAATTTGATCCATCTTGCGTGTAATGCCTTTTAATATTAAGTGTAAATTTAATGTAGAGATATAATTGCGTTAACGATCACGTTTCGTATGAGAGCGAGACACCCTCTCAATTTATACATGCGATTTCAAGGATAAAACTGATAGCACGCGGTTGGATAAAGTGTAAAAAAACTGAAATTTCTTCAGCGCTACGTGCATTGGAAACGATAAACGATGAAATAAAAGAAAAATGTCACGGATTGGTGCGTGACATACGCACTTGTTCGAAAACGTACATGCAAACGCGATTAAATACTCGATACAGGGACGAAAAACCTGCTCCCCCGTTTAAACTATATAAATGGCGTGAGGCTTTAGCGAATACAAGTATACGAAGAAGTTGAGCGAATAAAGTCATAATCCGCCTGCGGAGACTCGGAGCCCATAGTTCCTTTTTTTGTACACTTTATTCTTCTTGATTCACAAACGAATGATCGTGGTTTTTAGATCTTACGAATAATTTGATTTAATATTACCAGGACGGAAAACAGAATTTTTTTATTGTTGTATCCAGTTCCTGTTTCATTGTTTCAATAATAGTCAGTTTAGAAATAACTTGACATATTTTGAAGAGTAATAAAAGTATTTCTGGTGGAGTTTTTTTATACTGGTGGCAATTTTTATTTACAATTAAAAAATTAGTTTAATTAAATCAATTTTATCAAAATGTTTGTAATGTATTTAATATAAATCATTTATTTATTATTATATATTTTTATATTTATATATTTATATTAGGGCGATTTTTTTCGACTTATTTTTTTTCTTCCACTCCCCACCCGAAATTTTGCTGCATATGTTTGAAAGAAAATCCCCTGAAAGTTACGGCCCTTAATATTAATATTAAGTACTTTCCCTTCGCGCGATAAGTTTTTCCATTTAAGATACACGTAAATGAAAAACTTTTTTCGTCAAAATTTTACCACTCCGCGGTTTTTTATGCTATCACATTGATTTTGGTCGCAATTTACGTAGAATCGAACGATCTTTAAAAGTGTCCTGAACAGTGTAAGTGTAACTTACACTGGTGAGATGGTACGGGTCACTGAGGTCGATTTTTACCCAAAATTGTCGATTTTTTGCTGTTATCTCCGAAATTATTAACTTAACCGGAAAATCGTAAGGAGAAATTTTGTTGGAAATTTAATTTACTACAAAAAAAGTTCCTTAAACCTAACTGCTGAATTTAATATATCTTGAGATAGGGAACCTTCACTGTTTTATGGTATAAAATTTGTATAGTTTATCGAACAAAAATTTCAAATTGTTGATATTCTATATCATATCACCATATCACATATCATATCACCAGTGGTTAAATGATATGGAATATCAACAATTTGAAACTTTAGGTTCGATAATCCATAAAAAATTTCATATCACAAATAAGTTAAGGTTCAATATCTCAAGAAATATTAATTTTAGCAATTAGGTCTAAAGGACCTTTTTTATGGGAAATTAAATTTACAAAAAAAATGCCCCTTACATTTTTTCGGCAAAGTTAATCATTTCGGAGATAACAGCGAAAAACGAGAATTCTGGGTATAAATCAACTTTAATGACCTCGTACCATCTCACCAGTGTAGGTTACATTTACGCTTTTGAGGACACTTTCAAAGATCGTTCAATTCTGCGTAAATTGTGACTAAAATCAATGCAACAGCATAAAAAACCGCGGAGTGGTAAAATTTTGAAGAAAAAAAGTTTTTGATTTACGTGTATTTACGTGTAACTTATCACGCGAAGGGAAAGTACTTAATATTAATATTAAGAGCTGTAACTTTCAGAGAATTTTCTTTCAGACTTATGCAACAAAATTTCGAATGGGGAGTGAAATAAATAAAAAAAAAGTCGAAAAAAATCGCCCTGATATGTGTATATTATATTATTTAATTAATTTATTTTTATATAATTTTATTAAAATGTATCGAAATTTATGTATCCGTATGACTCGAATGAATTATCATTGATTTAAACTGACCTTTCTCTGATTAAAATGAAAATTCTTTAGCTGTACGAATTTTTTTAATTTTCCTTTTTCGATTCCGCGAGTAATTGCGATTCGATCGAGTGTCTCGTTTCCTCTCTCTGTCTTTCACGTGGTAATTTCTGCAGCATTGTTGCAATTGCGACATCGCGAGTTCCACCGTGGGAATGTTCAGCTCCCTCCTCCTCTCCCATCCTCGATTTATCTCCCTTCTCTCTCTCTCTCTCTCTCTCTCTCTCTCTCTCTCTCTCTCTCTCTCTCTCTCTCTCTCTCTCTCTCTCTCTCTCTCTCTTGATGTGAGCCATACACATCTTGAGATTTTTGCGAACCTTCTGCATTGTAAAGTCCACGTATAGACGGCTTTGTGCCGCCCGAAGCATCGCGAAGAAAAAGGTGCGCAAAATCCAAAAAGCAAATTTCGAAGGATCAACGCCGAATCTAAGACAAATTTATTCTAAATCTCGATGGCTTTAAGGGAGATTTTATTCTTAATCGCGGGGATTTTTCAAACTGAGAAAATAGATAAATCCGATGAGGAAGGTGATTAGTCGGAAGATTCGTTCCTTTTTTTCACTCGAGCGCTCAGTTTTTTTTTCCATGTTAGTTTTATGCGAGATTTCTCGGAAGTATTTACGAGAATCGTATATTTTACTCGTGTATATACGAATCAAACGGGATTTTCCAGTGTTTCATTGCGCGAATGAATCTCGTACCTCGAATAAGCGACAAGCGCTAATTTTTTTTTCTTTTTTTTTCTAATTCACATTTTTACTCGGCAATTAAAAGCCCCGGCGTCACGGATAATTATAGATTGTCTCACGTGCCGATTTATTAGTCAGAAAATATCTGTGTACAATTACAATATGAAACCATTGAAAATTGCTTTTCCAACACGATAATTATGACTATGTATATAAAAATTGTTCTAAAAGTAAGAATAATTATTTTTAAGTAGCCTGGATAATTATATTTTATTGTTTGCAATAAATTTGCATTAATACCGAGACTGCATTTAAAAAAAAGTTTTTATTTCTTATTTTATTTTTTCAGAATTATCGTGACTGCGGTAAACAAGTTTCGAATAAAATTATGCTCGAAAAACCTCTCCCATATGGCTCTGATATTCGTTTAAATTTTTTCTTTCAATTATTAAAAATTTAAATCACTAAATTTATTAAGAAATCAATAAAATTTCGACTTTTCGATTTAAGACGAAAAATAATGAAAAAAATGGTGAAACGAGAAATAAATTTTTGAAATGAATGAAAAAATTTGCAATGCATCTTGATAGTTTGAGGATTGAGTAAAAAATAACCCAACAGGATTGAGTCAATGTTTACCGAGAAAAAAATTCTTGAATGTCGCATTTTCATTTCAGCCTGTTGCTCAGTTCTTAATCTCGTTTCACGGAATAATTCTCGATTCTTGTCGATACATCGCATTCGTCTTATCTATATACAGTGTCCGGCAATAGCAGTGGACCACGGAGGGAAGAAGAGAATAAGAAACGTCTCAATTCTATCTCGTTACGAGAGAGAGCGGGAGAGAGAGGGAGAGAGAGAGAGAGAGAGGGCTGAGTAGTCCCCGCGCACGGGCGATACTCGATGGTATCTTCGCTCGATCGGCTGCACATAAGAACGATGAGAATAAAAAAGAAGGGAGGAGGATCGGTAAGGCTCGATCGCGCAGTTGAGCACGATAATAGTATCGCGCTGCTATCTACTTAAGAATTCAGTCGATAAATTAAATATATCGACGTACCAGACTCCCGCGACGAGATCTCCGAGAAATTTCCGAGACTTGCTCAATAATGCCTTTTTTCTGCTCTCGTTTCGTGATCGTTGAAAAAGAAAAAACAATCTTCCAAGAGTTACAAAATTTTTGGCATACTTTTTTGATCTCATAATTAAGCAACGTATAATTAATCATAATGCAATAAAAATCTGACAAAATTTAGCGATATTTGGCATGCTATAAACAACAATGATCAATAATAATTATTGATCATTGTTCATCGATAATAATATTGCCCAAAAGTCATTAACAAATTGTTTAGACAATTTTTTTAATAATTTATTATTAACTTTTACGCAATATTATTATTAATAATTGTTGTTTATAGCATGCCCAATGTTTCAGAATTTTTTCAGATTTTTATTGTTTCACGAAGTACGGAGATTTCAATCAGATACAATCTTTCGCTGAGACGTCATCAGTTTTCAGCGAAGATAGAAAAAAAAATTCCATAAAAAAATTCTGAAATAATTCCAGGCGATTCTGTGTATACGCACGCTACTTTTTTTATACCTGACATTTTCTCTTAAACTCTATAATTTTTGAATTACGATGCATCTTTCAAAATTTGTCTTTTTTAGCCAAAAGTGAAATAACTTTGCCAGAAAAAAACGTACAAAAATTTTTTAGAAACAAAAACGGAGCGTCCGTTACCATAGATAAAAAAGACGAAAACAATGTCCTCAAGCTGTGCGCCCAATTCGCGATGGTCGAAGAAAAGCCAGAAAACGGTCACGTGCAAAAGTGCATACCGGGTCGAAAAAAAATCATAAAAAATATTTTTTAAAAAAGCAAAGCAAAGCTTAATTCCTTTCCTCCAGAAGGCTTTTTTAAAAATTCGATTTTCTTTTTTTTGACGAAGTTATGCAACTTCCAGTCCGGCAAGAAATATCGACTGGTGTATCCAAACTTTTGCTCGGGGGTGTACGTAATCGGATGGAAATATCCGATTTAATCACTGAAAGATTTCGATAAAAAAAAACACTCGGCGCTTCCAAGAGATAATGAAAATGTGAAAAAAATCAGCGATCATCGGACACCCTATTTCATGGAATTTTCATCAAATCGACGGCAGAATGGAAGAACGTGCTATCTCAAATTGTGCTAGAAGAACGTGCTATCTCAAATTGTGCTAGAAGAACGTGCTATCTCAAATTATGAGAGAAGAAGGTGGTATCTCCAATTGTGATCAATTGGAGATGGCATATCTATATTTTAATATTTGATAAATTATTATTATTAATATTTTAATATTTCGACGGCAGTATGTAAGAACGTGCTATCTCCAATTGATCACAATTGGAGACACCACCTTCTTCTCTCATAATTTGAGATAGCACGTTCTTCTAGCACAATTTGAGATAGCACGTTCTTCCATACTGCCGTCGAAATATTAAAATATTAATAATAATAATTTATCAAATATTAAAATATAGAACCTTATATCGATAAAAAAAAATGGCGAACCCAGAGAAAATCTTTAAAAAATTTGGAGCATTTTCGAAAGATAGTGGAAACATACAGGATGATCATCGATAAATTCGGAGGGAGTTCAGGGTTGAACATCGACCGGTTTAATCAGGAATGCCTTAGGATGTATAAATTTGAGTCTCAGCGTCTGAGCGTTGTAGAATCGCGCGGAACATTCGCGGGCATTTACAATTACTGCCATTAGCCGTAATTATCCTCGTGAAAAGAGAGGAGGGGGGAGGGAGCAGGAAGGGGAGGAAAAAGAAGAAAAAGAGCGATCCTGAGCGCGCGTCGAGCTCGGTGGACTTGTCGTTGGAGCGTCAGGGACGCGTGGGTGTTCTCTCCAAGCAGCGAGAGAATCTCTCGCGGGTCATCCTGCAACTCGCTCTTTGCTCCTCTCGTCCTGGTCAGGCCGAGTGTTTGCGCCGTTCGAGCAAAAACACCAGCGGCTATTTTCCTCGTCGCGTCGTTGTATTATTTTTCATATTTTTTTCAGCTCTTTCCCTGCCCCGCTTGAGCCCCTTAAACTATACACAGAGTGTCCCCTGAGCCGTGGCGTCTTCGTTAATTTATTCAAATTACTGGCGCGCGAATGGCATGTGCCGCGCGCCGCGATCTCAACGTATATATAAACGTAACACGGAATCGCGGACATGCAACGAGTTTTCTCATATGGCCCATTGTCACTGAGGATTTCGTTATTTATCGCTTTTTTTTTTTTTACCCCTTTGAAAATATTTATCACGGGTCAGACCCGCTCTTTACCGCGATTCCCCATTCTTTCTCCCCCTTTTTTAATGCCCTATCTCACAAACGCAACGTGTTCGTAAGATTTTTCAACCGAGGAAAACGCACATGGAAACATGCTTGGAGAAAACGACTGGAACTCGAAGGTTCCTGCAGGCTCCGATATTTATTTGATTTTTATTTTTTTATTGCATCCTATTCGAATCAATAAAAAATATCGATATTTACATACCACTTTTTTCGAATAAAAATTAATTTCTTCAATATAAATAATTGATCAGAACTTTTGTTGAACAATATTAATATTATAACATAATTTATAAAATTAGAAATTTTATTTTTATTGTATTAATAAATAATTATTTCTAATAGTATGAGAAATGATTTAAAATTTTTTATGTATATTGAAAAAATATTTTACAAGTGATAGTAAATAATGATCAAAGAAAATGTGAAAAAAAATTAATTTTTTTTGTACTATGTTGCACCAAATGGATCAAGTTGAAAATTTTACTGTGTAAACAAGAGCAAGAAAGGAGTTTCCTGTGAAAAATTCGTGCATGATATCCGAAAGGAACATATTTAAATATAGTAATGAGTAACTTTTGTAATTTAAAAAAAAGCCACGATTAAGAACTCATAAAAAAATTACTTTTCAACGTCTCTTATTGATAATTGTTACAAAAAAATGGTGTAAAAAAATATTCAGTAGAATAGTTACAATAAAATAAATACTGAAAAACACGTTTTTTAAAATTATGTCGTCACTTTTTGGGTTTGAAATTTTTAGGACATTTTTTCAGGAAATCCATGAGGATTTTCAAAAATCGCTGGGGGCAGATTTTACATGCTTATGCCTTTGATCATCGATCAAGAAGCAAGGATAAATTGAGCAGGATTAAGTAGATATTAATCACGATTGAAAGTTTCATCATACTTATCAAATTTTATTGTACAAAACACAACACACTACGATAAAAAGACAGAGAGCGAGAGATAGAGAGAGAGAGAAAATAGATATCAAACGTACATGAAATATATTATTGTATACACAAGCTTTTTTTTAACTATACAAAAAAAAATACAAAACATTGGGAGAAACTCGCGAGCGACGTGTTGACGCACCGTTGAAAAAAAAAAAATAATAACGGTGAGACAATTTTCTTTCTCCTCGAGCGAGGAGCAAGATAAGTCGATATGAGGAGCGCGAGCTAAAAAAAAAATGTAAAAGAGTGATGAAAAGCTAGTAACATTTTTTCGCCAGACACCTTATGTCTATATTAACGAAAAAAGATGTTCATACAGCACGGAACTAATTACATTAATTACAAGTTACGTTGCAAATGTCTCACGAGTATGCCGCTCGAAATTCGGCCGATGATGAACGACGTGCGAATGAAAAAAAAAAAAAATAGTTAAAATAAGGCGATCGACTCGACGACTTACCCTAGAAACGTTTGCAAAGCATCGCACGATTGTTCGTCGATTCGTTGATAAATATTTCTTGTAAAAAAAAAAAGAGGATCTTTCATAAAAATGAGAGCACCATCGACAATCGACACCGAGAGACAAAAAATAATTAATCTGAAAATGTGTTCAATCTAAAATTACAAATTTGTTGTGAAAAGTGCATTCCAATTGTAGCTTTTTTCTCGGTGCTAAAAGCGAATGTAGGATATTTTAGTTTTGCAGATAAAAGAACAAAAATGTCGTCCAAAAATGTTGTCAAGTTGCAATTTCATTTTTGAAAAGATTTTTTTCAAAATAAGGCGCTGCATCAAAATCGCAGTAGATTTGTTTCTCGATGCTAATCACGAATTGACGTTTCAGTTAACTAGAATTTGAAAAAATAATACAAAAAAGCTCACCGAGGAAATAAGAAGAATTCACCAAGGCCCAAAATTGGGACAAGCTGCAATTGCCATATTTTTAAATTGATTTTTGATTTTTTTCTCAGTGCTAATGACGATTCGAAGTTTCAGGTATCAGGAAAAATAATACGAAAAAAAATGGTAGATAGTCTCACGGGGTAATTCACTGGAATATAAAATTTTCTACACATTGATCTACGGGAATGGATCATTCGCGGCGATACTTGTGCTGTTCTTGTGCATTTACTAAATTTGATGGTACTGAGGTTTGTGCCAGGGAGAAAGTGCAGGATGGTTTTTTTCCCCTCAGAAACACTCGGATGATGATATCACAATGTCCAGGCTCTATTTAACTACGAAAAATAAGAAAATTAATTGAGAAACGACGCATCGACGAAGAGACTTCGATCGATTTCCCCGAGTCATTGAAATTCGTGATTCTAGCCCAGCCAACCGTACCTTGTGCCATTCCTCACGAACGATTGCAATTGCTGTGCGGCACCCTGGATTCAAATAACAACAAAAAAGCCTCATATCAGTGAGTCATCGTTGAGAGATTGAGCTAAAAGTAAAAATAAACGGGTCATGTCAAATCGACCAAGTGTTGGAATCGACCCCTTTCAATTTCGATGAAATTTGGTCAGAAGTTTTCGTTTTCAAGAAAACGAAGTTCTACCAAAGGAAAAAAAATTAAATTTTTTTTTTCGAAAGTTATGCAAAATTCAAAATTTCACAATTTTTCAAATCTGTCAAGTTTATTTTTTAAATATCTTGAAAACTGTTATAGTTACGAAAAATCGTTCTGAATTCGTTTTAAAGAGTATACTTGGAGCTACAAAAAAAAATATTCCGAAAAAAAAATTTGAAAAATGATGATTTTGGAGAATTTTGAATTTTCAAAAATCGTAAAAATCCAAGTTCCATATTTTATTTTTGGTTTAATTTTTTTAATATAATATCTTGTACTGATCTTAAACGATTCTGAAATATTCAGAGAGGTGTTTTTTTTTTCAAAAATATACATTTTTGAATTTTTAAAAACCGTGCAAATCCACGATCAACATTAATCTTTTGGTTAATTTTTTTTTATATAACACCTTGTACTGATCTTAAAAGATCGTGAAATTTTCAGACTGGTGTGTTTTTGTGTCAAAAACATAAATTTTTGAATTTTGGTAAACAAATTTTTTTTTAAATTGTCATTAACTGAAATTCTTACTGCTCAAAATTACAGAATTACATGATTGCTCAACTTTACTTAACTTAGAGTAATAACAAAAACACACCATCCTGAAAATTTCACGATCTTTTAAGATTAGTACAAGGTATTATATAAAAAAAAATTAACTAAAAATTTAATGTTTATCGTGGATTTGCACGATTTTTAAAAATTCCAAAATTAATATTTTTGCGGGAAAAAAAACAGCTCTCTACAAATTTCAGGATCTTTTAAGATCAGTACAAGGTATTACAAAAAAAAAATTGAACCAAAAATAAAATATGGAACTTCGATTTTTGAAAATTCAAAATTCTCCAAATTCATCATTTTTCAAAATTTTTTTTCGGAATATTTTTTTTTTTCGTGACCTCAAGTATACTCTTCTAAACGAATTGCGCACAATTTTTCGTAACTACAATACCTTTCGAGATATTAGAAAAATAAACTTGAAAAATTTGAAAAATTGTGAAATTTCTAATTTCGAATAACTTTTGAAAAAAAAATTTTATTTTTTTCCTTTGGTAGAACTCCGTTTTATTGAAAACGAAAACTTCTGACCAAATTTCATCGAAATTGAGAGGGTTCGATTCCAGGTCTTGGTCGATTTGACATGGAATGACCCAAGTACAAAAGTAGCTACGCTCACCGTTATCGCAGCTCCGAGGAACTGACTGAAGGCCCTCGTAGCGCCTATCGCGGCATTGAAAACCTGATTGCGTACCGTACCATCCCCGGAGGCCTCGTTATCGTTATTCTGAGCCCTTGAGCCTTGCGAGGCTGCTCCGAGACTCGCAAAATTGCTGAAAAGCGGCGGTGGATACGTCGAACTGGGTGACCAAGTGGTCTGGATAGGTTTGGGTTTGGTGGGAATTGGTCTTCTCGTCGTTGAAACGCTACGAGGGGTCGGTATCGTTGGCATCACTCGAGGTGATCCAAGTGCCTCTCTGAGACGATTGGCCGGGGTCGAAGGTTCGATACCCTGAGCCTTCAGAAGAGCAGCGAGAAAAGCCGCGTCACTGGCAGCCGAATTGGACCCAATAGCCGACTTGACACTGGCCTGCCCGTTGAGTATGGCCCGAAGAAAAGCCTCGTCGTCATGAACGAGACCCTGAGAAGCGTCTTTGACGACGCTTCTACTGGTGCTGGTTCTCTCGACGACTTTGAGCAGAGCTGCCAAAAATTTGGCATCATCCTCGTTCGAAAAAGTCGACGTTCTGGTCGAGAGAGTGGTTGGAACGGGCTTGACAGTTGTACTCGATGAAACGGGAGTGTTCGATGGTATCTTGGTGGTCTCAATCTGGCGTGGAGTCACATGAATCTCGCGTGGCGTCGTTGTCGTCGAAGGAGTCGTCGTAGCGATCGGTCTTGGCGTCGTTTCAAGTGGTTTTCTCGTTGCTGGAGCCGGTTTTTTAGTCCGTTGTACGGGTCTCTGGGTCGTTGAAGGAGCAAAAGGATTACCACCGAACAGAGCTTGGAGGATACTCGCGCCGAAACCCTGAGGTGCCTGCGTGGTCGTCGCTACTCGAGGACGCATAGTGACAATTTGTTTTGGCGTCACGAAGACGGGTGATCTCGTCGTGGGTCTTGGAGTCGTTTGAATTGCTCTCAAAGTCGTTTGAATGGGTTTCAGAGTCGTTTCAATGGGTCTTGGAGTCGTTGTCGAGCTCGGGGTCTGCTGGGTCGATCTGACGACATTGGGAATAGTTTGGGGCCCCATTGTCTTCGGGACAGATGCAGTTGTGGTGATCAAGGGCCGCCAACTGAACTGTTCGGTACTGCGTAATATCGGTAGCTCGGTAGATCGCAGCAGATCAATTATAATAGGCTGGGACGATGGTCCTGGTGTCGTGTAAGGTATAATGGAATTTGGTGATGCATTCGCCGGTTGTATAGCTTTTGGTGAACGCGTCGGACCTGGCTTTCCAAGAGCGAGTGAGAGAATCTGCAAGCCAAATAGCCTCACTTGTAATCTTCGCTATACATATTTTTTTTCGACAGTATGGAATCTTTTAAAGGTCGATAAAAAATCATTTTGAATTCTTTTTAGTTTTTCCAGATGCGAAAATCTAATGTTTGATCGAAGGATATTTTTTCTGATTCATACTTTCTGAGTGATTAATAAAAATAATGATTGCCCGCAAATAATGATACCCCCGACGTCATAGAATCGTTTATAAGATTGGCATTATCGCGTGGAATCGTAATTGTCGTTCGTGCAATGATTTTCTGTGGGAGGCACGCGACCGTATAATTTACGTTTGACTGTTCGATAGATCGATGAGACAACGAGCAGTATTAAATTGACGAACAAAACAAAACGAGACAAAAAAACAGTATTGCAGGCCCCGGGTGAATAGATCGTGATCAGGGAATCGCCAGAGGTCGGGAAATTTGCGACCCTGAGACGTTGATAGAGACTCGATTGAATTCGTTTTTTTTTCACGAGCAATTTTACGAGCAAGCTCGGGGCGAGCATTGGATAAATAAAATGTCGAGATACTCGAGCGCTTGCGTGCATACCGCAAGAGGAAACCAAGAGGTATGGCCTTCTCAAGGATTTCCCATTAAATTTCCCAACGTTGGCAATAAAAAAAAGAGCCTCTAATTTAATGCCAATAATAAAACGCGACAAGTGGACGATCCATTTTTTTCGCATTCGTTCGTGTGCACTTATTTATTTTTGCACAATATCGTCGTTAGTTTAATTTCGTACTCGGGCTAATACCGTGTGAATCGGTTGAAAAAATAATGCTCAGCGTTATTTTCTCACCGTTCATCGACAATCATATCGGTAATGTCGAGGTTTAACGCGAGGAATATTAACCGTTTTATAGGCGTTGTGAAATTTCGACAGATCCAGAAATCCGCAATATCGAAAGAGAGAGAGAGAGTGGAAAATCGCGTATGCAAAAGTCTCCCGCGGTGAGTCATATCCGACGGTTCAACCGCGAGGGAGTGTATTTTTTTTTTTTAATGCCTCGCACCAACGCTCGTTGAAATATGATTGCCAATAATCGAACGATAAACGTAATAACGTAATTGAATAGAGTCAACAAAAAAATTTAATAAGAACTGAGGGAGCGAGAGGTATGACATTGAAGGAATCAGGTTGAATCGCAATTAAATTGTGCCCGATGATATTGTCGATTGAACGGAAAGGTAACAGGTGGTTAAACTTGCCTTGTTGGCTAACAATTGCTCCGCCTCGGTGAGAGTCTTTGGAGTCGAGCCACTGGAATAAGGATTCTGCAACTGTAAAAAATATCCAGCGTGAATCATTGATCTTGGATCATAGATCAGTCGTAGATCGGACCAGAACTAGATTAGACTACGAAAAGACCAAACTTGTGACCAGGGTTGCAAACAGTGCATTACTTTTTTAAATGCATTTGCATTTTCATTAACCATTAACCATTAAAATTTAATGGTTAATGAACATTAATTTCATTAAGCATTAAATTTTCATTAACCATTATATTTTAATGGTTAATGGAAATTAATTTCATTAACCATTAAATTTTCATGGAAATTATTTCCAATAACCATTAAATGTTAATGGTTAATGAAAATGCAAATGGATTAAAAGAAGTAATGCATTATTTGCAACCCTGCCCATTACAATGTAGTGTGTAATAGAAAAAATTTCCACTATACCCATTGCAATGTAATGTGTAATGGACAAAACTTTGATTGCAATTTTGGAAATGGAAAAATATAGATGAATAAATTATTGCAATTTTGCATTACATTTTATTGACTTAGGACTTGGATTTAAGGTAGCTGAAAATCCAAGTCTAATTCTAAAATGCATCTATATTATAATTCTAAGTCCTAAGTCAATAAAATGTAATGCAAAATTGCCATAATTTATTCATCTACACTCAGTCAAAAAATTAAAGGAACAGCAAAATTTTCGAGATTTTTCAGCGATTTTCCAAAGGCTGTAACTTTGTTAATTTTGGTCGTAAAAATTTTTCAAAAAAAGCATTTTAAAGCTTGAATCTTCTACTTTTGGAATCTTAAGTCAAAAATTTTTTATGGGCATCACCCTCGACGCAGTCGAAAGAAATATCACGGTAAAAATTTTCTCGAAATTTTTGCTTTTTTCAAAACAGTCGATAGGCTTCAAAAAATGTTTCCGAACTTAACCAATCTATGGATCGTTTAGCTGAATTCTTTGGCTTCAATTTGCTTTTTTTATTTTTGTTCTACGACCATTTTTCGCTAAAATATCGGTGATTGAACAAAAATTCGTCTTTTTTTTTAAATCTTCGATATCTCTGGAACTAATGATCGTACAGCGAGTAAACGGTGAGTTTCGGAAACTTGAATCTACCCTCTATAAGTGCCTGTTATTGTTATAAACGAAAAAAAATTGTTTCCATTCTTAATTTTAACTTGAAAAAGAGCAAAAAATTAGCTTTTTTTCATGTTTTAGAAAATCTACCACAACTTTGCAGATATTGCGAAAAATACCAATGTTTTAAGGTCCTTTTTTAGCTCAATACATACCTAAAAACCATGCCAATTTTCAAAACAATCGGTCGAACCGTTTTTTGTGACCGGGTCATCAAACTTTTAGAAAAATTGAAGGAACACGTTTATTGATCCTTAATGACCAATTAATGTTGTTAAAAATTTTTGAAAAAAGTTTTCTTTTTTTCCCCCTTAAATTTGCATGTAACGAGCGGGGAAAGCTAGAAAAAATCCAAATTTCGAAAAAAAAATTTTTTTTTCGAAATTTCGATTTTGTTTTATTTTTTAATTTGAAAAAAAAATTGTATTGGCATTTTTTTTACAATTTTGCATTCAATATGTAATAAATATCGAAATAAAATTTTGAAAAAAATGCTAATAAATTTTTTTATTCAAATTTAAAAAATAAAAAAAAATTTAATTTTGAAAAAAAAAATTTTTTTCTCTTTGAAATGTGGATTTTTTTTTTAGTTTTCACGCTCATTAAATGCAAATTTGAGAGAAAAGAAAGAAAAACTTTTTAATTCATTTTTAACACCATTAATTAATTGGTCATTAAGGATGAATAAATGTGTTCCTTCAATTTTTCTAAAAGTTTGATGACTCGGTCACAAAAAACGGTTCGACCGATGGTTTTGAAAATTAGCATGGTTTTTAGGTATGTATTGAGCTAAAAAAAGACTTTAAAACATTGGTATTTTTCGCAATATCTGCAAAGTTGTGGTAGATTTTATAAAACAAGAAAAAAAGCTAATTTTTTGGACTTTTTCAAGTCAAAATTGAGCATGGAAACAATTTTTTTTCGCTTATGACAATAACAGGCACTTATAGAGGGCAGATTCAAGTTTCCGAAACCCACCGTTTACTCGCTGTACGATCATTAGTTCCAGAGATATCGAAGATTTAAAAAAAAAGACGAATTTTTGTTCTATCGCCGATATCTCAGCGAAAAATGGTCGTAGAACAAAAATAAAAAAAGCAAATTGAAACCAAAGAATTCAGCTAAACGATCCATAGATTGGTCAAGTTCGAAAAAATTTTTTGAAGCCCATCGACTGTTTTGAAAAAAGCAAAAATTTCGAGAAAATTTTTACCGTGATATTTCTTTCGACTGCGTCGAGGGTGATGCCCATAAAAAAATGTTGACTCAAGATTCCAAAAGTAGAAGATTCAAGCTTCAAAATGCTTTTTTTGAAATTTTTTCACGACCAAAATTAACAAAGTTACAGCCTTTGGAAAATCGCTGAAAAATCTCGAAAATTTTGCTGTTCCTTTAATTTTTTGACTGAGTGTATATTATAATTCTAAAAATCTAAGTCCTAAGTCAATAAAATATAATGCAA
This sequence comes from Alloplasta piceator, assembly GCA_946863875.1. Classification (NCBI taxonomy): domain Eukaryota; kingdom Metazoa; phylum Arthropoda; class Insecta; order Hymenoptera; family Ichneumonidae; genus Alloplasta; species Alloplasta piceator. The sequence goes on along the minus strand of OX333079.1, from coordinate 1,689,219 downwards.
AATTGCAATAATTTAGTCATCTATATTTTTCCATTCCCAAAATTGCAATCAAAATTTTGTCCATTACACATTACATCGCAATAATAATTTATATGCTTTTTAGAGTTTAAGGTACCTGACAATCTAAGTCCTAAATCAATAAAATGTAATGCAAAATTGCAATAATTTATTCATCTATATTTTTCCATTCCCAAAATTGCAATCAAAGTTTTGTCCATTACACATTCCATTGCAATGGGTAATGGAAATTTTTTCTGTTACACACTACATTGTAATGGGCAGGGTTGCAAATAATGTATTACGTTTTTAAATGCATTTGCATTTTCATTAACTATTAACCATTAAAATTTAGTGGTTAATGGTTAATGGAAATAATTTTCATTAACCATTAAATTTTAATGTTTAATGAAAATAATTTAATGGTTAATGAAAATTATTTCCATTAATCATTGAAATTTAATGGTTAATGAAAATAATCTCCATTAACCATTAAAATTTAATGGTTAATGAAAATAATTTCCATTAACCATTAAAATTTAATGGTTAATAAAAATAATTTCCATTAACCATTAGCCATTAAAAAAGTAATGGTTAATGCATTACTTTTTAATTAAAAATTTCGCAACCCTGCTTGCGACATTATCGATATAATTACCGCAATCGAACTTACCAGAGAATTCAAAAAGGCAAGATCGTCGAACGTCGTACCAAAGGCCGTTTGACCGGGTGCGTTTATCGTGGTGGGAACTGCCGTGGTGCTAGTCGTTGTCGTTGGCACTGTAGTTGATGTTGTGGTAGCCTGGGTAGTGGTGATTGTCGTTGTGGTTGGTGCCTGGGTCGTCGTAGTTGTCGTAGTTGTCGTCGTTGGAGCCTGAGTGGTGGTGGTCGTCGTTGTGGTAGTTGCCTCTGTCGTTGTGACGGTCATCGTGGTCGTAGGAACGGTCGATGTTACGGGGATCGTGGAAGTCGTTGTCGGTGACGACGTTGTCGTAGTCGTTGAATCGGTCGAACCGTCGAACGAGACCGAGGTGTCCCGCGACAAGGGCCCAACGTTCGATCGACCGAAGACCTCCACGAGGGGATTTATGGGAGGCGACACGATCGGGAATCTCGAAGGGTTCGAGTCCTCCTGTGTAACATAATTATGTGTGAGCGTCGCGACGCAACGAGCCACCGCAGTCTCGCGATAAGTATCTACACGAGAATATAATCGTGCTTCAACTCGAGCTCGAAATGTCACTGAGAGGTAATTCTGTTCTCGTTTCAGCGATAAACCGATCAAAAATAATTTCCAATCTCTTCACCACGATCATTGGCAAGAATAGTCACGAAAAGAGACGTAAAAAGATTTCCTCCAACTATTTGAATTGATTTTTTTGTCTTCCAGTGTCATCAGAACGACAAGATTGAAAATATTTACCCCAAGTGTGTTTGAAGCTACTGAAGCGGTGATGACCGAAGAATCCGTCGTTATGCCAAAGATCTGATCGAGTGGATCTTTCCAGGGGAAACCAGGTGGTGCGGTCACTGGACCGTCGCTCGAGGATTGACCATTGGGCAATATGTCGAACGATGTTCTCTGCGGACCGGAAATCGTTGCTGGTCCCGCCTTCACCGAGCTCTTTTTACGAGAAATTGAAAGAAAAACATATGTCAAATTGCGCGTGGACGATACGCGAGATAACTCATGCATGTGCGGAATGGACGATGTGGAAGAGAATCGATGTTCATTCATCGTTCATTGTAATAAATGTTTTAAAAAAAAAACATCGATTTTTAAATAAATGGTCAAGATCGTCCATCCCTGAATCACGAGCATTTCGTGGCAGAGCAGTATTTATTGTTAACGAGCGTGTCAAAGCGAGAAGCAGAGAGTACTCGAGGCAGCTATGAAACATTTAACAGTCCCAATGATTCCTCGACTAATGGAATTCGATTTTAAAGCTGGTTGACTCTTCGATATAGCGTTATTGTACGGATTTTTGTGTAACTTCTACTCACAGCGACCGAGTTTATTTTGACGCTAACGAGCCTCGTATTGTTGTCATTAGGATTATTGTTATTGCCGCTCCAGTAGTTGATGAACTTCTCCTGAAACATCAAAGTGAGGGAGCCACCACAAAAGTGGCCGTTGAGGCCTCTTCCCGATACAGCCGAGCGCGATCGGGTCTCGACTTCTCGAACTCGATCGTAAATCACGCCTGAGAGCCTCCTTTTTATTTCCCTCTCAATCCTCTCTCACTCTTCCCCCCCCCCCCATCTATATGGCCGATCGAGGACTCCCTAGCGTCTTTGCTCTTCGCGCTCTCTCAAGACTCTCTTTCTCCGTTGCCATACCTGTCCGATGTACACGCTGCTTCGTTGACCCTCAGCCTCGCGGCTTCTGCTCGCCTCATCCCTCTCAATCTTCTGAATAATACGACCACCCTGAGGATTGACGTTGGACGGTGTCACGATTGCCGGTGGTCCCGTCGGACCCGGTCTAGTCGTCAAAGATCCACCCCCAATTTGGCTGTTCGACGACAAATCGCTCTAAAATTACCAACCCCTTTCGTTAAAAGATTCTCAAGACTCCAAGTATTGGGCGTGTTGAACGTGGAATAATGAAAAGTATCGATAAATCAATCGAAAAATGACTACGTCGCTACGATATTTCAACCATCGATTCTAATGATAAATCTAGCAAACGTGCCGAATGTGCATTCAATTTGGTGCTCTATTTACAATTTTGAATAATTTATATAAACGTCACCGGTGAACAGCATCACCTTTCGATATTTATCATTCTGAAAAAAAAATTGAGCATATGAATAATTCGACGATGAATCTTGGTGCTCATCCATCGTCACACAAAATTGTGCAATTTTTCGGAAAACATTGATCAATTAATAATTAATTAATTCGTCGTGACGAGCGCACACTGGTTATACACAAACATTTGACGCACAGTGGAACGAATGAATGACTCGAATTGGACAGAAACGCGACGCGGAAGTGAGCTAACATTGACTTTAAGGAGTCTGCGGGAGCTTGAAATTAAAAAAAAAATAATTGCATAATTTAGCAGCCCAGAGTCTTGATTTCAATTTTACAGCAAAGATTATCAGATACACATCCGTCTAAAAGTTTGGAAACACGCGCTCCGATTTCGTGCCGCACTAAAAGTTTCACTGCTCTTCTAAAAATAAAGATATTTCAATTCAACAAGCGGCGTTTTAAAGAGGACATATTCAACTTCATTTCGCTTTTTCCAAAAAATTTTTTCGATTTTTTTTCAATCCGGTACACCCTTTGGAACATGATCGTTTTTGGGTTTTTTTTTGGCGGTGAAATTTTAGCGCACGACTCATGAAATTTTTTTTGAACTGTTTTTCGCATGAAAAACTTGTGAGGGAAAGTATGAGCTTCAATTTCGTTTTTTAAAAAGATTCGTACGATTTTTTTTCGCAAAAATATTCAATTTTTCGCAAATAACGACAATATTGATAAAATAAATCTTAATTCTAAAACTATTGGGTTTTCGTGAGATCAGTAAGAGTGTGAAAAGTTGCTTACAATTATTTTGGATTCGATTAAATTTTTTCAGAATTTTTCTTTAACATTTTTTTTTCGAAAATGTCTTGTTGGGAAAAATTTTCGAAACAAAAATATTCAAAAAAATTCTGAAAAATGTCATTGAATCCGAAATCATTGTATGGAACTTTTTACCCTCCTAGTGATTCCACGAAAACACAGTAGTTTTAGAGTTAGGCTACATTTTATAAATATGGTCGTTTTTTATGAAAAATAGAATATTTTTGTAGAAAAAAAAATCGTACGAAACTTTTTAAAAAACGAAATTGAAGCTTAAGGTACCCCTCATAAGTTTTTCATGCGAAAAACAGTTACAAAAAAATGTCATGGGTCATGCGCTAAAATTTTAAAGACAAAAGAAAAGCCAAAAACCAACCATGTGTCAAAGGGCGTACCGGATTATAAAAAAATAAAAAGAAAATTTGTAAAAAACAAAATGAAACTGCATGAATATATCCCCTTTCAAATGCCGCTTGTTAAATTGAAATATTTTTATTTTTAGAAGGGCTGTGAAACTTTTTGTACGACGCGGAATCGGGGCAAGTGTTTCCAACCTTTTGGACGACAGTGTACCTGTATGAAAAAAAACTTAATCTTGACTGGGTTCAAATTTTGTATAAAATTCCCAGCTTGTAATCCAAGTGCTGGCGGAACAAAATTTTGAAAATCAACCTTTTTTGGGCTCGCGCAGATCCCTTGAGAAGAAGAAGTAGAAGAAGAAAAGCGTTAAACGTGATGCACAATCGAGTGACAAAGACGGAGATGATTATTCTTGAACGATCCGAATAATAAATATTAGAGAGAGAGGTGAAGAAATACCATTATCGTAGCGGTGGATTGGCTAGAGATGGAGTTGGGGGCCTCTCCATTTGGACCTATGGAATTACCAGAAAATCCGAGATCGACTTGGCTGGGAATGCCTCCGAGCTGTCCTCCGAAATTGTCAAATATCGTTGACGGACGATTATTAGATAGTGCGAAATTCTGATTATAATTGTAAGACGGAATATTGTTATTCTGCTGGTTATCAATGATCATGGGTCTTGGCCTGTTAGTTGTGCTCGTGGTAGTGCTAAGCGAGAACACGACCTCTACGGGATTGCTCGGTGGATCCGGTATTACCGTGCCGTTTGGAAATTTCCGCACGAGTTTGCCATCCGGAAATATGCCGAAGATGACGTAAGGACTGTCGACGTTTCTCGCATCGATGAGATTGTCCTCGGGACGTTTTCGCACGATTGTCTTGTTCGGAAAGATCCCGTAAACGAGGTAATCACGAAGTGGCGCCCTCGTTGATGAACTCGAACTGAAACGTGGCGCTGGTGTTATCCTGGAAGCGCCAAAACGACCGAGATATTGGGACGTTGTCGAGATCGGCGTCGTTGACGCTATGATCGGCGGGATATTCGTCGTGGCGTTGACATCAATCGTGCTGATCGTGTCCCTGAGCATGGCATTCATCATTTGGGTACCGATGGCGGAGGGTCGAGTGGTAATAGTTGGACCGATCGAAGTCGTTTCTGTCACAGCGATACCGGAAGTTACAGGCTCGAGAGTCGTCGGTGGAGTAGTTTCTGCCGAAACGGTGACGGTTGACGCGGATAAATCAGCGTTTGTAGACGTGGTCACATCGGTACTCGCCATTTCAGAAAGTGTCGTCGTTGGGGAGGGATCCGTGGATGCATCGGTGATCATAGTCGTGGGAATGGGAGACGTGGAAGTCATTTCGGGAACGATCGTTTGGCTGGATTGGGTATTCGCTTGGTCGTCGTCATCTGCCGTCCTTTGGGCGTTTGCCGTCGTCGTTGTGTCCTGTAAATCGTTAAGTGAATTAGGATTGTCGTCGTTGGGATTATCGGGGCTTGTAACGGTAATTAGAGTTGTCGTTTCTGGCACGTTGTTAGTCGTTACTCCGTTGTCTCCCGTTGTTACTGGAATATTCGCTAAAGCATCATCAACAATCGGGCTCATCCTATCGGCATTGCTCCCTACGATCGTCGCGATTTGTTCTACGGTGCTTTCGGTTGTTAGTGTTGTCTCGGTGGGCTGATTAGTCGTGACGTTAGTAACATCCGCGATCGTTATGATCACTGAATCATCGCTAGACGCTGATGAACCGTTCATCGCGTTCGTTGCCCCCGATGTTGTTAGTGTCGTTTCGCCTAATGTATTCGTGGATGTTGTTGACAACACCATGGGCGTTGTTACTCGTGTACTTGTTACTTCGGGACTCGATGTGATCTGCTCTGAAATGATGGTTGTCGTATCTACGGGCTGGCTCGACTGTATCCCGTTCGCGGGGTCACCTCCTATAGTTCCGGCGTTCTGATTGGACTCGCTCGTGACATTTTTATCGGTATTATCGAGAAAACCACCTAAAAATTGGGGTACATCGTCTACGCTAGTTGAAGTGATTTCTGTGACATTCGACCGTTCGATATTACGCGGGGTCGTGACGTCATTGACACTGGGGTTCGCGAATCTCGAGGAGAAAAGTTGCTTTTCAGATTGATCGGAAAGTAGCGTTGTCATGAGTCTCATCATCATTCGAGAGAGCAAACTGTCGTTGGACAAACGACTGGACGTGCCTGTTTGATTTCCTAGTCCAGTGCTTATGATCTCTACGAGACTTTGAGTGGATGTCTCGGTGTTTCCGGTTAGGGTTGTAGAATCCGTAGTGATACTTGTGACAGCCTCGGGAGTCGATGTGGTGATCAACATAGACTCGGTGGCTCCAGTTTCATTCTCGGTCGTTACCTGGCTCGTTGTGGTATCGCCTAGTTGTGCTTCAATCTCCAGCGTTCCTCTCGCCACCTCGGTTATCGAGGCTATCAATGTTGACGTCATCATGTCGATCGGATTATCCGTAGTGGACGTACTCGATGGGACTTCCGTACTTTCGGTTGTCGTTGATTCCGATGTGACCATTGCCTCAGTCATCATCGATGTCGTAGTCTCGGAAACGCCAGTCCCCGTTTCGACGGTGACTCGAAGATCCGATGATTCTTCCGGACCATTTTGGACCATAGAACTGGTAGTTTCCGGAACGAGAGTGACTCCATTCGTCTGGAGAGTCTCGCTCTCGGTAGTCATGACGACTGTCATCGCTGGAACTTCAGTGCTTGGCTGAACGGTCGTAATCATCTCCAAGTTCGGGGTAGTTCCATCAGTGAAAGAAGTAGTCCCATCAGTCGTACTGTCACTACCGATGACGGAATCGATCTCCGTGATTGGCAACGGTGTAGTCATTTCACTGAAAACTTCCGTGGGCATCTTAATATTTTCAGTGGTCTCCGAATATATTATTCGTCCAGTGAACGATGGCACCGTCGTAATTTGAGAATTCGCGTCACTTTCAGTGATTAAGTTTTCCCCATTTACGGGAGAAATTATTCGCTCAAAAATCGACGGTACAGTTGTAATTTGAGCACCCGGATCAACTTGAGTGGTGACCTCCGTGGTCGTATCCGTCTCAGTTATCATTCCGGTCGTTGCGGTCATTGCCGTTGTGACATCGAGAATTGAAAACATTTGGGTGGTTGAATCTGATTGCGTGGAGGATTGAGTGGTATCCTGGGTCGTTGCCAGTGGCTCTTCCGAATTGGTAATTGGCTCCGTGTTAGAAATTTCATTTTCTCTGTCAATATCGAACATTGTGGTTGGATTTCCGGTCGTGGTAACGGTGACACTTTCGGTAGGGCTGACAACAGTGGTGATGGGCAAAATGGTAACGATTTCCGGACTCTGGGTTGAATTTTCTTGCACGGTAGTGACGTCTAAATCCTGAGCGGTGTCTATGGTTGTTACAGAGCTAAGATTCATTGTTATTGACTCTACCGTTGTCTCGTTTATTGGTTCAAGGGTTGTTTGAGCTGTTGTTGTTGTTGTTGTTGTTGTAGCAACAAGGTCATTAGCGTTAGTCGTTACGTTAGGGTCATTATCAGTGTCATTTTGGGTCTGTTCTACCTGCGCTAATCTGCCAAATTGCTGTTGCTGTAAGTCAGTCTGTAAGAGTTCGTTTTTTATGCTGGCAGTTTCCAGGGCTTGGTAGAAGGTTAACACATTAGGCTCGCCAGGGCTCTCGATCAAGATCGTCGGTGCCGAGCCTGAATTCTGCAAGCATAAAGAAAGGGTGCGGGGTGCTGTACATTTTGTTAAATGGTGCTGCACAATTTGTGATAGTGTCACGAGCTTGATCTACGTTTAGTTAAAGACAAAGAAACGAATTAACATGTTTCCAAAGTCCTTGAAACGAACGATCTACGGACGATCTGTGAGAAACTGGGATTCGCGGGCAAGGATTACAGGATAAGGACATGCCTCCTCCATCTATCGGAGAATCGTTGAACTATAACTGAGAACAGGTAATCGTCGGACCGGTAATGGTAAAGCTAGGATCTTTGGATACATTGAAGCTCGTGTACGGCTCGTTTTACAGGTTCGAATCGCGAAAACTCGTCGGACGGCTTTTGACATCGTTCGAATACAGGTGGCGGCCTACGCGAAATCTTTCATTACGGGATTTCTCCTTTTACCACATATACGTTATTGAACGAGTGAACGTACATTTTCGCGCCGAAAAAAAAAATTCAATGCTCGGTCGATCAAGGCAAAGGCTCGATTTTCTTGTTTTCAAGGAATTTACAAAACTTTACACGGCTCTTTGAAATTTATGATTCAAAAATAATATTGAAAAGAAAATTGTTCAATCATAAAAGGATAGGCCAATGTTTTGTCAGTGAATCGTACAATATTTTCATAACTGAATGGGTGCATGTTACATTTAAATTACAAATTCTGTGAAATTTCTCAATGTTATGATTGAATTATCAATTTTCAATGTAATATTAAATTGTAAATAATCAATGTAATATTAAATATTAATTTTCAATTTATTTTCAATGTAATCTGCACACTACAAGTTTACCAACAGGTTATTTAAAAATACCAATTGCACTTTTAATTTATTATTTTCAACATTCTGTTACGAACTTCTCCTATCTCTGACAGAATGTCGAGTAGCGCGATGGACAAGAATATCAACTACCCATTGGAATGATTCAACTCCCGTACACCCACCCAAACTGTTCCAGATATGTCCAAACGTGAAAAACATACATCGTTTTTTCCATGATATACACATAAACAATGTTTATGTATATCGCGAGTAAACGATTGCCGCAGAGTCTCGTAAGAAGCTATACTTTCACCAATCCGTTAGTGTGTCTCTTCGTGTGTGTGTGTGTGTGTTGAATCTGTATCACGCGGCAGAGCCTCTAAAATTTTTGCTCAGATGATCCGAGAAAAATATATGAATAAGTTGTTGGATCAGTACGTATGCAAAAAAACAATGAAAAAAAGGTGGAGGGGGCAAAATGGACATCATAAAAAGATTGTTGCTTTTTATCTTTAAAAAAATAATTTTTTATCGATTTTATTTCGCATTGGAAAGAAAAATCGTGGACAAAACGTCCGCTACAAAATAAAAATAAAAATTTCAACTGTTTAGAAGGAATTGTCATGACAATGTCAAGATCTAAATCTGATTTTGCGTGAGAGAGTTCATCTAGATGGGTCATTCCATGTCAAATCGATCCCTCTCAATTTCGATGAAATTTGGTCAGAAGTTTTCGTTTTCAATCAAACGGAGTTCTACTAAAGGAAAAAAAATGTAAAACATTTTTCTCAAAAGTTATTCAAAATTTAAAATTTCACAATTTTTCAAATCTCTCAAGTTTATTTTTCAAATATCTCGAAAACTATTATAGGTACGAAAAATTGTTCTGAATTAATGTTTTTCCAAAAATATATATTTTTAATTTTCTAAAAATCTTGCAAATCCATGATCAACATTAAATTCTTTGTTCAATTTTTTTAATGTAAAACCTTGTACTGATCTTAAAAGATCCTGAAATTTTCAAGATGGTGTGTTTTTATTTCAAAAATATAAATTTTTGAATTTTTGTAGAAAACTTTTTTTTTTGTTTTTTAATTGTCACTAATTGAAATTTTTACTGCTCCAAATTACAGAATTACATGATTGCTCAACTTTACTTAACTTAGAGGAAAAACAAACAAAATTTTTGTTTACAAAAATTCAAAAATTCTTATTTTTGAATCAAAAACACCATCCCGAAAATTTCAGGATCTTTTAAGATCAGTATAAGGTATTATATAACAAAAATTTAACCAAAAATTTAATGTTGATCGTGGATTTGCACGATTTTTAAAAATTTAAAAATTTATATTTTTGAAAAAAAAACACCTATCCGAAAATTTCAGTATTTTTCAAGATCAGTACAAGGTATTATATTTAAAAAATTGAACCAAAAATAAAATATGGAACTTGGATTTTCACGATTTTTTAAAATTCAAAATTCTCCAAATTCATCATTTTTCAAAAAAAAATTTCGGAATATTTTTTTTTCGTAGCCCCAAGTATACTCTTCAAAACGAATTCAGAACGATTTTTCGTAACTATAATAGTTTTCGAAATATTTGAAAAATAAACTTAAAAGATTTGAAAAATTGTTAAATTTTAAATTTTGAATAACTTTTGAAACAAAAATTTTAATTTTTTTCCTTTGGTAGAACTTCGTTTTGTTGAAAACTAAAACTTCTGACCAAATTTCATCGAAATTGAAAAGGGTCGATTCCAACTCTTGGTCGATTTGACATGGAATGATCCAGATACATTTACGCACATTATCATGATAATTACCTCATTTTCTAATTTTTTAAATTTAAATTTTTATTTCTCATGATTTTAAATGGTGTCCATCTTACCCCCAACCCTCCCCAATACATATTTCTTCGAGTAAGGCTGTTCGCTCTCGATTGAACGATTATTGCCGTCTGGGTAAGAATAAGCCTGCATTGCTGGAAGAACATATTTATTCCGAGTAAGAAGTAAAAAAAAAACGAGAAATTGGCATATAGAGGGATAAGTACCGGTCGTTACGGAGAGATACAGAGATGAAAAGAGAGAGAGAGAGGGGAGATACATGGCGCAGGGGGAGGGGGAATAATGGAGAGAAAAATTAAATGCATCGTTGCATCAACGAAGATCGTTCGTGCCGAGGACGTTGGCAGTGAAAGTTCCGGTGGTGTTATCAGGATCAGCAGGATCATCGCTCCATGAGATCCTCGACAGATCCAACGGATCGGCTTTTGATATTATTTCTGTATCTTCATTGGACATCTCGCTGATCGTGAATACCTTTGATGCAATCATAAAAAAAATCAATCCAATTCGATCCCTTTTTACAATCCGCCCATATGGAAATAAAATATATGCAAAAATATATTCCACGAATCCAGTTATTAATCAAAAATATTTAACCCATCAGAGATACAGTTGCTATATACGTTGCATATACTTTTTTTCGTGCGGCGAGATCACTAATTTTTTTTTCACCGTGGTAACAAATTGTCCTTTCAATATTTAGTTTAAAAAACATCTACAAAAATGCATGCAATGAATATTTATCATCAAACTGCACACCGTGAGACACGGCAATTATTTACAAAGACATCGATCGATCGAACGCTTTTGAGATTCTCAAGATCGTGTTAAGGGCAAATCAGGCGATTACGCTCATATTTACAAGAATAATGTACAAAGCGATACACTGAAACAAAATTATGATTAAATCGTGCCCCACCCTCCCTTATACCTAAATTATAGTAGCTCCAAGTCTCTACATTTCACAGTGACATGAACTAAAAAAGTGATGAGTCCATAACTATTTTGTTCAATTTATAAATTCGTTGGCGGTAAAAACCCTGTTTTCGTGAGAAAAATGGTTTCAAAATTTTTTTGTCGTTGCTAATTATTCCAAAACGTCGAGAAAAAAATTAAATAAACTATTTTTTAATTCTCGCGATTACCATTAGTTAGCGTTACTACAAAATTCCCCAAACTACTGTGACCATAGTGAAGAATTTCTTTTCCTGCAAAAAATAAGAGTAGCGAAAAATCAATATCTTACTTCGATCGGTGTCATCGGCGTCGTTGAGCTCGTGATGAAAGGTCCTGCTGGTTCAAGAACATTGGGTCTTCTGACAAAAAGCTCGGCACCTTTGTAGCGAGCGCTGAAACGTGGCGGTGATCCACTGGGAGTCACTCTCGTTCCCGAATCCTATTGAACGTCAGCGGTTAAAATTTAAAAACTATTGACTTACCGTAATTTTTCATTTCCACCCTTAAAATTAGATTTTGGTCATTTTTTATTTTCGACCAATACACAATTGCCGCAATTATATGAGCGATCAAGCCGCGTTGCGTCTAAAATGCTTTGTTTAAATAAACAATGATTGTGACAAAAATTTATATATATACACTATCGCTCAAAAGTTTGGAAACACTCGCCCCGATTCTGCAACGCACCAAAAAATTGACTGCTCTCTTAAAAATGATGGTATTTCAATTCAACAAGCGGTGTTTTAAAGGGGACATATTCAGCTTCATTTCTCTTTTTTAAAAAAAAAATTCCGATTTTTTTTTCACCCGGTACGCCCTTTGAAACATGATTATTTTTCGACTTTTTTTTTTGCGTTGAAATTTTGGCGCATGAACCGTGAAAATTTTTTTTAAACTGTTGTTCGCATGAAAAACTTGTGAGGGGGAGTATAAGCTTCAATTTTGTTTTTTAAAAAGTTTCTCACGATTTTTTTTCGCAAAAATATTCAATTTTTGGCAAAAAACGACCATATTTATAAAATGTCGCGTAACTTTAAAACTACTGGGTTCCCGTGAAATCACTATGGGACTAAAAAGTTGCACGCGATCATTCTGAATTCCATGAATTTTTTCAGAATTAAAAAAAAAAATTTATTTTCAAAAATTTTTCCTATCAACGAGATATTTTTTTTATCTTCAACAGTCGGGTCTCTTAACTCATTGACACGAGTTTTTCGATGATAGAGCCATGTAGATAAGGTTTTTCAATGAAAAAGCCGTGTAGATGAGGTAAAAGAGTCGATTGTTACAGATAAAAAAATATCTCGTTGACAGAAGGAATTTTCGAAAAAAAAAAATTTGAAAAAAATTCTGAAAAAATTTCATTGAATCCAGAATAATTGGATGCAACTTTTGATCTTTTTAGTGATTTCACACAAAGCCAGTAGTTTTAGAGTTAGGCTACATTTTATAAATATGGTCGTTTTTTACGAAAAATTGAATATTTTGGCGAAAAAAAATCGTACGAAACTTTTTCAAAAGCGAAATTAAAGCTTATACTCTCCCCCCCCCCCTCCACAAGTTTTTTACGCGAAAAAGAGTTTTTAAAAAATTTCATGGGTCATGCGCCAAAATTTCACGGCCAAAAAAAAGCCAAAAAATATGATCCCGTTTCAAAGGGCGTACCGGGTTTTAAAAAAACCGAAATTTTTTTTTGGAAAAAGCAAAATGAAGCTGAATATGTCCTCCTTGAAACGCCGCTTGTTGAATTGAAATATCTTCATTTTTTAAAGAGCAGTGAAACTTTTTGTGCACCGCGGAATCGGGGTGAGTGTTTCCAAACTTTTGGTCAGCGGTGTATATATTTTGATTTATAAAAAAAAATGCTGACGTGTCAAGAGTATGGACCAGCTGTGTGCAAAAGCTCGCTCTTATATTCCCAATAACAGAGGCAAAAAAAATTTGAATTTGATCTGTTTTTTCTTAAACTTCAAGGTCACGCTAACCCCTTAAACTCACCGAATTCTTGGGATCACTGTAAGCTCCCGCGAAAATTGGGGTCCTATTGCCGAGTGCACCGAGTAAAGGAGCAACCGTGCTTCTCAGCTGTTCGAGAAAAGTCGAATTGCTGTTCAAGAGAAAGGTACTTCTGGTTGGACTGAATATGTTGCTGTCGGGATTCCCATTGCTGATTCCGCGAATGCCCGACGACCCATCGCTGGTATCGGCGCTATCGTTTGATATTCTCAGATTCAAAGTGGGTTCCTGCTTTGCCGAACGTTGGGTCGTGGCTTCGTCGCGCAGAGTAGCGTGAAATTTCAATGGTGCTTTTGGTGTGATCGCTACGCTACCGATCCCCGATGAAGACTTCTCGGCTGGAAGAGCGTTTACTATCATAACGGATTCCGGGACCTCGGAGTGGCGTCGATAAGTCGCGGTTCTCGGACGAAATTCATGACGAATCGACACTCGCTGAGATTCCTCGACCTTGACGACCTTCGGTACCGGTTCGTAGGGCTTGAAGACATCGGTCTTCTTTCTCGTGTAACGATTAACGATCGACGAATCCATCGGAGTCGTCGCGTTAATTTCCGACGACGAATCAACGCCGATCGTCGACGAGATCGTTGAATCCGTCGATGCCAACGTCGAGGACTCCTCGCTCGTCAATGACGTCACGACCGTCGTTGACCTTGGCGTCGGTTCTTGCCAATTTTTGTCGATGTACGCGAGATTCCAGACTCTCGATCTCTTCGTCGTCGTCGTCGAGATCGTTCGTCTCGTCGACGAGTCTCTGCCTCTCGTTCTCAGTGGCTCTTGATAATTTTTGTCAATGTGAGACGCGTACCAGACTCTCGGTTTTCTCGTCGTCGACGAGATATTTTCGCGAGGAAGTTCCTTGGCTCGACGCGACAAGATCGAAGGTTTCTTCGTTGAACTCTTGACGATCGGTTCCCTCTTCGAGTCTTGACGGGAATAGGGAATCGTCGTTGAATCGATCGCATCCTCGTCGTAACCACCGGGGGTCGTTGATTCGACGTTCTCCACCGATTTTCGGGCTTTCGAGAATCGGCTGAACTTTCTATCGATTCCATTGGCATTCGTTGTAATAGCGAGTGGCTTTGTCGAACTTGCGGAGTTTCTGGAGACCCCGAATCTCTTCGAGGACTTGGGAGTCTTTCTTTCAGCGAAATTCTTCGGGGTTGTCGTGACTTTCGATGTCCTCCCACTGGCTTCCGGTCTCTTGATGACCTTTTTCAAAGTCTCGTTACCGCTCCTTTCATTGTTAAGGACGACTTTAGTCGCGTTCTCCAGCTTCTGTCTCGATCTCGCGACGTACTGCGGATCCGTTTTGGTCGGTCTCTTCTTGAAGAGTCCCTGAAATCGTTCTTCGTCTAATTTATCGCTGCACTCGCGCCATCATTCGCAAGCGATCATGATAGTAGATAGCGATAGACGCCAAGCTTCTTTAAAACGGTGTTTGTTTTTTTTTTTTTGTTTTTGTTTTTGTTGTTCTTTGCGATTGTTTTAATTGGGCTTTCAGGCAACAGCGATTTTGTGTTAGTTGCACAAACATATAAATGTGATCGAAGATTAACGATTGTCCCGACAAAAAACTTCCATCTCATAAACATTCGCCATTTTCTTATTTATGCTCTTTATTGTAATGTAAATGCTTGTTAATGCTGCATGCACTTTGCGATTCGCGTTATTTTTCTTTATCTTTATACTCGGCAGGATTATATGAATATAAACGAGACTCGAATTTGTCGATATTATGCATGTATTTTTTTTTTTCGATTTCATTTTAATGACAAGCCTCAACGAAGCGGCACACGAGCTCTCTCTTTCTCTTTTCCTTCCTCGTCTTGGCACGAATCCGTCACCGAACTCGTATCTTTCACTATCAACGCGGCAAAAGTCACTTCGAAACGGCGAGGGGAAGGAGTGGCGCCCCCTCTCTTTGCTTTGTGAATACATAAATTTGATAATTTACGCGACGCGAGATGATTTGTGGAGTTCGACGAACGCGGCATGCACCATAATTATCAGTTTATGTATATTTTTTTCCTCTCGAATACACAACGATCTTTCAAAAGCAGAGTAATTTATCATTCATTTTTTTTTACGCGAGATAGACGAGATCTGGGAAACTCGAAGAGGCACGTAATATCGAGGAGATCCAAGAGAAGAATTGCCGCATGATCTTGTAACACGTGCTCATTGCAGATAGAAACTGAAAACGATTTTCGGAAAACTTTGTTTTTTCTAGTGGACGATGAAGACGACGACGAATGGATCAGCAGAAATGGGCAGCAATTAGTTACTCGTTACTGTTACCTCAGATAACAAGATACATCCCAATTCACAAATGTAACGTGTAATTTTATTTATCCGATTACAAATTGAATCAGCAATTTGTTAATTTGCGAACCGAATTACAAATTACAAAAGACTGGAAAAATTACGAATTATACAATCGCAATTTATATCGAACCATGGAAGATTTAAAATTACAAGGAAAATAACAAATTACAGTGATAAATTGTAAAAAGTTATTCAAATATACAAATTATAATTGTACTCTAATTTTTTCAATCCCAATTCGCAAATGTAGCGTGTAATTTTTTTCATCCGATTACAAATTGAGTCTGCAATTTGTAATTTTGCGAACCAAATTATAAATTACAAAAGACTACGGAAAAATTACGAATTACAATTTATATCAAACCATGGAAGATTTAAAATTACAATAATAATTTGTGGCAAATCAAGGAAAATTACAAATTACAACGATAAATTGTAAAAAGTGATTCAAATATACAAGTTATAATTGTAATTTAATTTTTTCAATCCCAATTCACAAATGTAGCGCGTAATTTGATTTATACGGCTGCAAATTGAATCTGCAATCTGTAATTTTGCGAACCAAATTACAAATTACAAAAGATTATGGAAAAATTACGAATTACAATTTTATCGAACCACGGAAGACTCAAAATTACAGTAATAATTTGTGACAAATCAAGGAAAATTACAAATTGCAATAATAAATTGTAAAAAGTGATTCAAATATACAAATTATAATTGTAATTTGATATTTTCAATCGCCAGTTACTAATTGCGCCCATCCATGTGAATCACTCATGAAAATGAGGGACATTGTGATTCTTTTAGTGTATATTCAGCGATTTTTGCAATAAAAAATACGAATGGTATCAGGAATAAATTGAAAAATTACCAAAATCAAAGCTATACATTTCTACTTGGAAGCAAAACAATTGAGACCATGGAAAATTAGTTCTAAATTAATAGCTCGTTTCCAATGTCGCTTGCGTTCATTTTTTTATTTTATCTTGCAAACGACTCACGTGCCGAAATGGTCAATTGCGCAACGAATACCTTTCCTTTCAGCTGCGCTCGAGCGTATATATATATAGTATAATCTACCTATACTCTGGCGCGATCGACCCAAAACGCGTTTACCTCGCCCACCACCTCCGACAACCGAGTCGGTCACTTTCTCCAAGGATGGTTGTCCGAAAAAAATAAAAAATTAAGAACAAAATAATAATGAAAACAAGAGCAATCGCGCCCAATCGCCGCCCACGCGAAATTCACGCACGACCTTCGCTGCACTTTTACACGAAATGGAATTTTTCCATGCAAAAAGCAAAAAATATTCGAAAATATTGTCTGTCAATTTTCAACACTATCATCGTTAATTTTTGTTTTTTATTAACGCGTTTTGACAAAAAAGACTCTGGATTTATTCCAATATATCTACTCTTGACTGCGCTAGAGAATTTTGAAAATCGCAAAAAAAATAGACCGATTTCGAAAAAAAAAAATTTCCATTGGCTTAAACATGGCCGGCTGATAAATTAATCTTTCATGAAACATTCATAAAAAATATGTTCTCCAAGCGCGAATATTTGACAAGGAAAAAATAAAAAAGCGAATGGGGTAATGAAAGTCGACTTTTTGTTTTCGTATCTTCGAGCCTCAACCAAGCGAGACGTCATTTTCCAGTCTCGATTGGATAATCAATGACGTCGAAAAATAATAAGCTGATCCAACTGGCGGTGGTTTTGAAAAATTCCAGGCGTTTTTGCGATTTTTACATCCGGAACCAAAAAAAAAGAGGAAAAACGAAAAAAAAACGCTATTTCACCGATTCGATCGGAGTCGTCCAGACGCTCGAAGTTTCATTGACGGGTGTCGTGGATAACGGAATAACGGATAATAATGTCTCAATTGAACGCTCCGAGGTGGAATCCACGATTTCTTCGACGGGGATTTTGAGCTCGGAAGAAACGGACGTCGATCGCGTATGACGAGTCGTGTATTTTCCCAAAAGTTCCTACACATTCGTGGCAACGTTCTTTCTTTAATATATCTTTGTTAGTATCAATTGTTTCGTTAGTAACAAAATTTTTTTAATAACCCGACACCAAAGCGCTTCCGAAGGATTGGGGAAAATTAAAAATATCCACCCTTTGACAAAGAAAATAAAAAGTTAGGAGCAAAATAAAATGGTAAATAGTAGCAAAAAAATAAAATAAAATTATAATCACGAATTATTCCCAATTTGTAGACCGAACGTTAATTATTTGGGAGATATAATATAAAGTCGGGAAATATAGAAAATATTTTTCGATTAATTCGGAAAACTTTTCTTTCTATTGTCAGAGTGATAGTCGAGGTAAAGATCGTCAAGAGAAAGTAATTATCATTTTTTTCAGGGTTTTTCCTCATCGAGCAATATCCGACATTATTATGATTATTTTTGCTAATCAAAGAGGGGACAGTGTGGCATATCAAAGGAAGGGTAGGTGTGAATAAAAAAAACATCTATGAAAGTATTAAAGACTATTAAGAGGACCGAGTCAGCGTCAAAACGCTGATTCTTGAACATTTATATGGATCATTCCATGACAAATCGACCAAGAGTTGGAATCGACCCCTTTTAATTTCGATGAAATTTGATCAGAAGTTTTCGTTTTTATTAAAACAAAGTTCTACCAAAAGAAAAAATTTAAACATTTTTTTCAAAAGTTATGCAATCAAAATTTCATAATTTTTTTCAATCTTTCAAGTTTATTTTTTCAATATCTCAAAAACTATTATAGTTACCAAAAAATCATTCTGGGTTTGTCTTGAAGAGTATACCTGTGGCCACAAAAAAAAAATATTCCGAAATTTTGAAAAATGATGAATTTGGAGAATTTTGAATTTTTTAAAACCGTGTAAATCCACGATCAACATTAAATTTTTGGTTCAATTTTTTTTATATAATACCTTGGACTGATCTTAAAAGATCCTGAAATTTTCAATATCTATTAAGAGCAGTACAAGGTATTAGATAAAAAAAATTTAACCAGCAATTTAATGCTGATCGTGGATTTACACGAATTTTAAAAATTCAAAAATTCATATTTTTGAAAAAACAAAAAACACCTTTCGGAAAATTTCAGGATCTTTTAACATCAGTACAAGGTATTATATAAAAAAAATGGTACCAAAAATTTAATGTTGATCGTGGATTTGCACGATTTTTAAAAATTCAAAATTCCCCTAATTCATCGTTTAAAAAAATTTTTGTTTGGATTTTTTTTTTTTCGTAGCTACAAGTATACTCTTCGAGACAAACCCAGAACAAATTTTCGTAACTACAATAGTTTTCGAGATATTTAAAAAATCAACTTAAAGATTTAAAAAAATGTAAAATTTTGAATCTTGCATAACTTTCGAAAAAAAAAATTAATTTTTTCCTTTGGTAGAACTTCGTTTTATTAAAAACGAAAACTTCTGACGAAATTTCATCGAAATTGAAAGGTATCGATTCCAACTCTTGGTCGATTTGACATGGAATTACCCACATTTATGTTCAAAACTCGGGGTTTTGAAGCTGACTCGGCCCCCTTAAGGGAAAGAGATATGATGAAAAAATGAGAAATTTGATCGGAGAAAAATGCGATGGGGGAGATTGAAAAAAAAAACAATATATCGTCACTCACCCCCAGGCCTGGTCTCGCTGTCGCCCCTTGGGCGTTGGCATTCTTCTGAAAACAACAAGAAGTTTTACAACGAATTTTATCATCGCTAATTACGAAAATAACGCGCGGTGGCAATAACGTACTTTCGTTCAGTGCGAACGCAACATGCCACGAAAGAAAAAAAATATCGACATCCATTTTACCCATTACCGCACAGCTGAAGTTACAATGCAGCTAATTACAATTATAATTACCGGCGTCTATAATTATACGAAACTGAGATATTTTTTTTTCAGTCATCCAAGTTTCTCTCAGCGTTAATTTCCCTTTCAATCACCAAGGGCTCTTATTTCTACGTAAGCGTTAAATAAAATATCTTCTATGTCCACTTACTTTCGTATGGCGAAATGAAGTGCAAAAAGCAGCAAATGGCTAAACATTCGTTCGATTTTCGTCGACTTTTTCGATAATTCAAGATTGTAGATGCGATTTATATTTATAGTCTCGGATTGATCTAATTTTTTATGATAATTTTTTTATAATAGTCTAATGTGTAGTAATTTTTTCGTCAACGATATTGATTTTATTGATCATTTTTTCGAAAAATTAATAATTATTAAAAAAATATTACTAATTTTTTATAAAAATTCGTAATTTGCAGAAAAATATTAGTAATTTTTCTAAAAAAATTAGTAATTAGTGACAAAATATTTCTAATTTTTCAAAAAAAAATTGTAATTAGCGAAAAAAGATTACCAAGTTTTTTTCTAAATATAGTAATTGGTAAAAACAGTAATTTGTAGAAAAGTATTGTGTATATTCACGTACTTATGTGTACGGATTGAGTTATGATTATAAGCTCAATAACTCTATTAAAAAAGTTATTTTATTTTTTATAAAAACTAGATCTTTTGAATATTTCACACATTAGTATTTATTGTATCGAAGGTCATACGATATCACATAAGTTATTATTAATACGAATATTTAATCAGTACCTATTAAAAAATGCATTAGTATTTTTTTTTATTTATTACTTTTTCCAAAATTAATACAACCTTTCTCCACAAATTATTGATTTTTTTTATTATTTAGCAATATCTTTCTCGCTAATTACTAATTCTTGGAAAAAATTTGTTATATTTTATTTTTAATTACTTATTTATTGGAAAAATTAGTAATATTTTGTCACTAATTAATAATTTTTAAACAAATTAGTGATATGTTCCTGTTAATTACTAATGTTAAAAAAAAATTAGTAATATTTTTTTGCTAATTATTAATTTTTCGAAAAAATTGGATAATTAAAATATAGATTTTTTTGCCGATCACTGCCTTTCACATCTCGTTTGAATTTTACAAATCTTTTTTTACCAAAAAACATACAAATTTTCGTTTAAAAATTATTACTTGGTTAAAAAAATTAATTATTCTGCATTTCTCGATTGATTCGCAAATTAAACTTGATTAAAATCATATTTATCACATACCGTAAGCTTGTAATTAAAAATCGAAAAAAGTTAAGGGGTTGCACGCTCAATATATTATATATTTAATATATTATGTATTAAAATATTCTTGTTAAGGGGTTAGATTATTAATAGATTAAAAATTTCCAAAATTTATAAAAAAATGACTTATAATTAATTTATATTAAATTACCAGTTGAGCGAGTCGCGCTTTGAAGTCAGCTGGATAATTTTCACCCTCTTCAGGCTCAGTTTTGCCGCGACTAGAAGTCTTCGGGAAAGTTTTACCGCCTCTTGTGCTCTTGTCGAGAGTCGATTTCTTAGGAATTTTGTTTTTCAACGAATCATCGACGACGATCATGGTCGTGGATTCGGGAACTTCGTTAGTGGGAATTTCATTGCTTATCGCGGTAGTTTCAGTCTGCAGTGTCGTAATGGTCGTTGAATCAGTCGTTGCTTCTTCCTGATGCTGAAAGCCCGGTTTTCTCTTGAGCGTCCAACCAAGATAACCTCTTGGAGCTTCTGTGCTCGTGTTGCCGTTTGAAACGGTAGTTTTCACGATCGTAGCTTCAGTAACAATTTTTCTGCCACGAAAACCCAAACCGTGGTTAAAAAAATCCTCCTTCGGAGCTTTTTTGACCCCCTTCGACGAGTCGTCGGTTCTCCCGCGATTTTTCATCGACTTGGTCGTCGAAGGAGGACTCGTAGATGTCGTCAAAGTGGTCGTGACGTCCGGTAAGCCGGAAATGATCCCGGAATTCACGTCGTTGACTCCAGGACTCGTGAAAGTTCCGCTCGATCGAGCTTTGACTCTCGACCTTCCCGAAACGTCGTGATCCAGCGATTTTTCATTGGAATTCGATGATCTAGCGCTAGAAATCCTGCCTCTCCTTTCAGAATTACTTCTGGTGGATTCTGATCGTTCTCCCAATCTTGAGGATTTCTGACTCGTCGATTCAACATTTCTGCCACGATTTCGCGACCTTGATTCACTGGGTTCAGATTTTCGTGATCTTTGAAGCTCGTTTCTTGATATTGCAATCCTCTCCGAGGAATCATCGATCTTAGGACTCTCAGTGATCCTGGACGATCCTCTTCTGACTGATCTAGTCGTGGACGTTGCGTTCTCCACATTCTCAAGGTTGCGTCCTCGTGATCTGCTCCTGCGACCTCTTCCCGATTTATTATCCAACCCCGAGTTTCCAGAATCATCGAATCTTGACCTTGAACCATACTCATCGATCAACGCAATATCAATACTGACACTTTCCGATCCCGAGCTCACTATTTCCTGTCTTCGTCTTGTCGATGAATCGTCGGAACGTCTCTTCGCGGTTCTCGAGTCCTCAACGAGGATTCCAGGATCCTTTCGCGGATTTTGCCTCGAAGGATATCTGCCTGAAGTTGGTATTCCACTCTTGAGATCTCTGGACGAGAGTGTGGTCTGAATTTTACGACCTGTTCGCGAACGTGGAATTTCTGTCGTGCCCGAAAAAACCGAAGGACCTGTTAGGTCAATTTTATCACTTTCTCCGTCGATTTTAGGCGACTCTTCGACAATGGCCGCGGTCGTGGTGACTCTTCTGGTGACGGCTGGACCATTTCTCGTTCGAAACAAGCCGATTCTTCGTGGTTCATGATCCTTGTGTTCCGGCTGAGTCATTGGCTCACCATCACGATTCTTTTTCCCAAGAGTTTTCGCCTCAGGATCAATCTTCGTCGTCGTCGGCGTCGTCGTCGTTGTTGTTGCCTTGAACGTCGTTGCCTCCTCCTTGGGCCTTATCGTCGTTGCTTTGCGCGAATTTGCCAATCTTCGCCTTTCGGAATTAGTGGTATCGCTCGGCTTTCCGGCCGATAATTTGATATCTCGATCATGGTCGCGTCGACCAATTCTCAATGTAGTTGTCTCGAATCTCTCGTTCCTCAAAGTTTCATCGTTACGACCGCCTCTTCGTGAGCCACGTGAACGAGACGTCGAAGAGAAAGGCACGGAGCTACTCGTCTCGAGCCCTTCGATCGACTTGGTATTGAAACGAGAACCTCCCCGACTCCTCGAAGGTGCCCTCGTCTCGTGACCTTCGATCTGTAACGAGACACGCGATTTTTTTTCGAACGAAAAGGGTAAAATAGAAGGTGCGCTTATGATAAATTAAGAGGAAAAGCCACTGTGAAAATTTGAAAAGAAAAACAAATTATTTATATTTTTCAAACCTTAGATCGATGTATTTTGTAACCTTGAACCTGAATCTACCAATAATCGTCTCGAAAAATCGAAATTTTTATGAATTTTCATCAAAAACATTCTTGCCCTTCCTCATTTTAAAAAACTTCAAAATAGCGAAATTTCAAGTGTACATAACTTCACTTTGGTTCAACCGATTTTGAAATTTCTTTTTGGAAAGCAAAGCTTCTGACGAAACTTAGAGAATGCCGTTTGGTTCATTCCGATAACTAATTTTTTTTTTAAATGAGAGCAGTTTGAAAGTCGCCGAAAAAAATGGAAAGGGGTATGCCTATAAAAATTGGTAAAAATCGATTATCGAACTTTACAAATCTGCCAAAAATCAAGAAATGGCCAGAATCGGATGAAACCAGCGGGGTTTTGAAGCTTCAACGATCAGGAAGAAAATAAGACGTTAACAGAACCGAAATTAACCGAATTAAATAAATCACAGTCATTTTAGTGAACAGATTCAATTTTGGCCAAAATGCAAAAAAAAAATTTTTTTAATTCATTTTTTTGAAACCTTATATCGATGTAATTTTCCCCCCTGAACACGAATCTACAAATAGTTTACTCGAAAAATCAAGATTTTCATGCATTTTCATTAAAAACATTTTTACTCAATTTTAGCCCCATTGTCAGAAACCTCAAAATCGCGAAATTTCAAGTGCTCATAACTTTACTTCGGTTTGACTCATTTCAAAATCCTTTTTCGTACTTAAAGGCTGTCACTAAACTTAGAAAATGGCGTTTGGTTCATCACGATGACTTAATTTTTGTCAAAATGAGAGCACTTTGAAAATCGCTGAAAAAAAATGGAAAGGTATGTCTTCGAAAATTTGCAAAAATCGATGTACTAACTTTAAAAATCTGCCAAAAATTGAAAAATGATCTGAATCGGATGATCCAAGCGGGATTTTGAAGCTTCAACGATTACGAAGAGAATAAGCTCAAGTTAAAGTCGATATCTTATCTTACTAAAAAATGACAGTCATTTTAGTGAACCAATTCGATTTTTGCCAAAACGCCAAAAAAAAATTATTTCACATTTATTTTTTTCAAACCTTGCATCGATACATTTTGCCCCCTTAAACACGAATTCACCAATGATTTCCCCAAAAACTCAACATTTTCATGAATTTCCATAGAATAACAGTTTTTTCAGTGTTTTATTTTTATTGCTTTTTCTCGCGAATAAATTTTTTTCGACAAAAAGCGCGCGATATTCAAAATCAGTGGTAAATTGAAATATGCTTCTAATAAGGGAGAAAGCCGGCAGATTAGTTATTCGTGAGTTCAATATGAAAATTAAAGACAATGGCCTAAGGGGCTGAAAAAATTAAACCGCGAGCATTATTGTAATATTTACATAAAGGTGATGTAACTACGAAAGCGAAATGCACGCTGGGCCTCTCTCCCTCTTTCTAGTCAACGTGGCAAAAGTTAGCAAGGGTCTGGCGATTGATTTGGCATGAAGATTGATCCTGATCCTTCTACGAATTTTAAATAAGAAACTTGTCATTTCATAATTCGATGATCACCGAGATTATTTCAAGGATCAAGATCCGGCTCAGGAGACACAAAAATGTACACACACATATGTACATATATGCGTGTAATACATAATATAATATATATAAAGAACATTCAATCCGGTAACACACAACTTTCAGTGAATATTAAATAGCCACAATAAACATTTAATGCTCGAACAATAAACGGTGCTCATAGCAGAAGCCTGAACGTATGAGGGCAATTGCGCAATGGGAAATCGAGTACAAGGCTCAGCGTGTATTTATATTGTTCTCCGTGCAATATTTTCTGCGATCCGGCGTTCCGGGAAAGAAAAAAGAACACTAAAATTGCAATTTCATTATCGAGAAATTTGTCACGCGTGAGAAAAATTTAATTTCCGTTATTTTCACCGTTTAAATTAACACTCGATGGACCTAGAATTGTTATTCTTCCGATATTATCAATATCATCGAACCGATAATAATTGTTCCGACGTACTTCCTGTATTTGAGGAAAATGTAGTTCATAACAAACCGCTTAAGACGTTCTCCGGTTAAAATGTAATGGTGATGAGAAGATAAAAATTTAATGTGCTTGTAAAAATTAAAAATACTCAAAATATGAACTTTTTAATCATTCGACTAGTCCACTCAACTCTCCATTCTTCTATTCGATAAAAATTTAAATTAATCTCACACCCAGGAATAATAAACAAACACGAAAAACTAGCATAAAAAGATCACCTTTCGTCCCTGAAAAAAAAATTCGTCCTCCATTGAAATGCTTCACAGTGCAGAAAAATTAATAAAATTATTATATCTCATTCCAGCTCGTGCCAATCATCATTTTCCCACGGGAAACAAAAGCTTTGAAAAATCAGTTCACAATGCTCGGCCTTTGAATCTAATCACGATGCGTTTTCAGCATCGAGGAGAATCGAACAAAAGATCGAGTCATCCTTCGAATTCGCGGCTAATCCCTTCGCATTATGTTCAAAAAGTGTAATTGTCCAACTTTCGAGATCATCGTACCAGTTTTCATCGAATTGGATCGATAATTATCGAGTCGATCGTGCGGTATACACAGAGCGATCATTATCCAACTTCCTGATTGAACCCCCTTAATTGCGATAAGATTGAAAAAAATTCGCACGGAATACAGCATTCCCGCAGAGAAGATCGATCAGGCTAGACGCGTGTATAATTTTCCATTCGGCAGAATTTTTTTTTTGGTCAATTTTCAACGCCCCCAATCGAAGAGGCAGAAAAGCGTCGCATCACGATATCGTTTGACATGTAAATTTCGTTATGAGACGGCGAGTCGTTAAGGCAAATCGCGCCAGGATTTAGCAGGACATTGTACCAAAACCCATTCGACCATAACGAGAGAGGGAGAAGAAAGAAAAAAATACAATTGTGCCATCGAACGCGATTTCATTGCGTCACGAGGATTGCGGAGGATTGCGCGGTAGTTTCACGAAATAATCACTCCGCGGTAGTTTATCCGCTCTCGCGCGGACCTCTTCTGGGATAATCAGTGAGATTCGACCCGATCGTGCAGCTCAAAAGGAAGATGAGAAGCGTTAAACCGATGCCTAAACTCCGGTTTCGACGTACACGAAAATGATGATCGGCCAATTGGCAAGTTCAAATGTCAATTCACCGAGGGATTTCGACATTTCTCACTTTGTTATTTTCCCCCACGATGATAAACACGCCGCGAGAAATTCGTCGAGAAACATTAGTTCCAACGTGGTAATTTGCAATAAAAGGGGGAGAGAGTTAAATATTGCTGAGTATAAGAGAATCTGAAAAAACGATTTCCTACAGCCAAAACAATAATCGATAAATCCGTGGGATATCGATCTTCGCTTTCATCGCTATTATTCCACTATAATGGATTTCACAAAAACCGGTTGTTAATTATTATTTTTACGCAATCTTTCGAGTCAGTTGGTAAGTCAAAAGGATTTTTTTAGATCAAATTGATCGCGCAAGATCATGCGTGATCTATAGAAAAATCAACAACCCTAAAATAAACGATAAAAGAAATTAAATATTTCGCCATTCTTAATTTGAAAAGAAATTATGATTGCGTAAAATTGTTACAGTTAATTTCATCAATTTTTGACGGATTGGTTCATTCTATTCGTATATTCCTGAAGAGAGCGAAAAATATAGCAAACAACATTCTCAATTAGAAAGGAGCTCTGAGAATCTCAACTGACAGACTAAATTCTCGATCGACGTATTTTCTCGCAGATTCGAAATTCGGTTCTCGTATTTTTTTCCATTAAGAGGGAATTTCGAAACTCGTGGTAATTTTTTTAAATCAAATAATCATTTCAAATTTTGTTCATAACAAACCTTCTAAAAAATAGATTGAATTTATTAAAAAAAAGACTTATTAAAAAAAAACCAAATTTATTTTTGATTTGCACAAAGCAAAACGCTCGAACAAGTTTAAAAATAAAATCCTCATTGCTCCGATATCGATCTGCAGAATAAATCAGACGTCTCTCAATTCGACGGGAAATGTCCATCGAAAATATTTGTGAAAAAAAAAATTACGTCAAGGACATTTTTATTTTTTTAGATCCGCAAGTTTTGCATTTTTAATAAATCCTTCTCGTTCGGCTGAATAAATCAATCTCACTGGTTTGCCACGGTCGAAATGTCAGAGTGATCCGTAAAATTACTATACATTGAGATCCTGAAAGGAGCCTTAATTTATGTTCTCATTTAGGTCTGTTTTCTTCATCCCAGAATGACGTATGTAAACGCGACCGGTTCTTATCGATCCTGACACTGACAATTAAGAAAAGTAGAATGCATGAAATCATTTCTTCCTCTCTCAACTTCACCTCCCTTTTGACGTGTCCTTGTAAACAAAGAACGAACTTGGACCAAAAAAAACATTTTTGCGTTCGATAAATATATTAATATTGGGATATACACTGCCGTCCAAAAGTTTGGAACCACTCGCCCCGATTCCGCTTCGCACAAAAAGTTACATTGCTCTTTTAAAAATGGAGATTCAGCTTCATTTCGCTTTTTCCGAAAAATTTTGTCGATTTTTTTTAACCCGGTTTTCGGCCTTTTTATGACGTTGCAATTTTGGCGCACGACCCATGAACACTTTTTGAAACTGTTTTTCGCATGTAAAATTTATGAGGGGGAGTATAGGCATCAATTTCGTTTTTCAAAAAATTCCGTATGATTTTTTATCGCAAAAATATTCAGATTTTTTCAAAAAACGAGCATTTTTATAAAATGAAGCGTAACTCTAAAACTACTGAGTTTTCGTGAAATCACTGGTAAGATAAAAAATTGCATACAGTTATTCTGAATTCAATGCCATTTTTTCAGATTTTTTTTCAACATTTTTTTTCAAAAATTTTTCCTGTCAACGAGATATTTTTTAAACTTAATAAACAATCGGGTCTTTTACCTTATCTACACGGGTTTCCTGATAAAAAAGCCATGTAGATGATGGTTTTCGATGAAATAGCCGTGTAGATGAGGTAAGAAACCCGATTGTTTAAGATAAAAAAATATCTCATTGACAGGAAAAAATTTCGAAAAACAAAATGTTGAAAAAAAATTCTGAAAAAATTTCATTGAATCCAGAATAATTGTATGCAACTTTTTACTCTCTTAGTGATTTAACAAAAAATCAGTAGTTGTAGGGTGACGCTGAATTTTATACATATGGTCGTTTTTTGCGAAAAATTGAATATTTTTGCGAAAAAAAATCGTACAAAAGTTTTTAAAAAACGAACTTCAAGCTTATACTGCCCTTCACAATTTTTTTTTAATGTAAAAAACAGTACAAAAAAAATTCATGGGTCGCGCGCCAAAATTTCAACGCCAAAAAAAATCGGAAAAATGACCATGTTTCAAAGGACGTACCGGGTTCAAAAAAATTCGGTATATTTTTTTGAACAAAGCGAAATGAAGCTGAATATGTTCCCTTTGGAACGCCGCTTATTGAATGGAAATATTCTCATTTTTAAAAGAGCAATAAAACTTTTTGCAGTGTAAATTAATAGTAATATTAATATAATATATTATATAATATATATTATATATTATATATTATATATTAATATGAGGATGATTGGAGAAAAATTATTTTTTCAAAATGGGCTTCTCAAAGAAATTTTCGTACCTTTTCCTGAAGAATTCATATATCTCGAGGTTTTTCAATTAACCGGGTAAATATCGAGTTATTTTGTATCTCATGTTAAATGGGACACCCTGTGTGATATATATATATCGGCAGCCTCATTTCGAGTCGTTCCGTTCGATCGCTGTTAGCAATATTATTTCTCGTGGTCCGGTTGGCTCGCTCGCTCGTTCACTTTGTGTATCATGTCGGTATATCGCGAGAGCGTGGACAATCGTTTTTGAAAGTAAAAGTGGGTGTCCCGGGCGGAGTTTGGCTCTCTACCCTCACGCTCAACATATACACAGCGTCCTCGCGATACCGATCATACGCGTTATTTTTCCCGCACGCACGACTGAATATATACGAATTTTCCGTTATTAATTCCATCAAAATAATTCCTCAAGAATTCATCTCAAACTTTCGAACATATCTTTTATCGATCTGTCCCAACTGGAAACTTATTGGGCCTGCGTGAGTTCAAAATTTCGAAAATTTGATTTTTCAATCGTTACGCTTTTGTAAATTAGAGCCTCCATTTTTATTTGCAAAAAGAATTTTCTGAAAATTCACGAATTCGTGAATGATTTCACAAATCTCCGGGAAACGATTGCCCGGAAAAAAAAAGTATCCTTTATAATTACTTCGTGACAATTCTCATTGACATTTCACACGATCTCCCGATCTTCGTGCAGCAATAAATAATTCTACCCTCGTATCCATCGTGCGAGGATTCACGTGAAGGATCATAACAAGAGCAATTAGTATTTCTCGGCAGCGCTAGCGGACACGATAGTGAGAAAAAAAGAAAATGAAAATTACCGTCCAACTTGTAACTGAGGTCGAATATATTTCAACGTGCAAATTAAACACCTTCGAACTGAAGAGCGATTAAAAATACGAGTGTGCATATAACACAAGAGCGTTTTCTGGTTGCTGAAAATTCCCATCGTGTTAGAGATGGATGAGCTGAAGCAGAAAAGAAGAGGAAAAAAAAGGAATAAAAGAACCGAAGAACAACGTGAATAGTTCAAGTCGATTCCACGTGTGAAAGGCCATTTCCCCCTCTCCGATTGATTAATTACCGTGAATCGTACGATCACGCTAAGGTTTAGAGAGTAACAGCTTCTCAGAGATCGTAGAATCTGCCACTTTTTTTTTATTCGTGTCGGATATCCAAGAAGAGGCAACGTAGAAAATGAAGAAGAGACCAGTGAAAATAATCACCCTTCGCTCTACAGAAATTTGCGGAAGAAAGCCACTGTAAAAGTTCGAATTTTTTTTTTGCCTCTCTTTAACGAAGATATTTTCAAGACTTTCGAGGAAAAATTTTAAGTCGAAATTCTCAAAATTAACCAAAGTACAGTCAATTTTGTGACCGGTTAAAACCAATGAAAACTTCAAACGCGATTTTTTTAAAATTATTTATTTTATTTTGAGTTATTTTTTTAGATTTTTCAATAAAAATTGCTGTGAAATAAGTTAAATATATACTTGATAAAATAACGATACCCCGATCCGTTGATAATTGGTTATGTCTGTGAAAAAAATGCTCAAACATTGGCAATTTTTTCATCCCTTAAAGTTCCCCTCAATTTAAATATAAAAAAAAAATACATTTAATTGAAATATGAGAAATATAAATACGGTGAATTGTATTTTCTGGTTCGATGATTTTTTTTTCCATGATCGGTATCTCGAACAAATCAGAGAAAAAAATATTTCTGATTCTATAGATATTTTTCACGCTCGTGCAACTTTATTATCGATCATTTTTTTATTGGCGATTTTACGGCTTGGAAATGTAAATGAGGATTTTTTTCCACCTCTCAGAATATCCTGTTGACCCTGAGCGAGATCCCTGATTAACAGGTGGATCCTTTCGATTTCAGTTGAAAAAATTAAGACTCGAATGAGCAGAAAGAGGCAAACCTTCACTTCTCGATTGCGCCCCGAGGTATAAACGGAAGAAGGTCGTCATTTTTTTTGTTTTTTTTCTCTTGTTCCTTTAATCGCAACGATCCACGGTCACTGTACAATCTCTCGCGTGACCATTAGGTACGTCGGCGAAATTTTGTTTCGCAATAATCAGGATCAGGATGAAAATGACAGATCGATGAAGACGAAGAGCTTAAAAATCCGGATTTTAACGTATAGACGCGGGGGCGATTATTTCGCGGGTGTCCAGATCGGACAATTGCCGATCGATCTTGACGCAACAAACGCCATTCGATGGGGAATAAAATTTGCTCGAAACAAGATCTCTACAATTTTTTCCAAATCGTCCAAAGTTGGATCGCAAATGATGAAAAACTTCGTGTTCCACTTCGAACCTTCGGTTGCGCGCAAAATGTCTTCATCGTCGTGCTCCACTTTTAGTCTCTCGCCGAAACTTTTGTCCGCGCTTTGGGGGTTCGCTCTGCGAGCGAAATTTCGAACCAAAGTCTCGAAAGTGAAGGGGGATCGTCTAGTTTCCCAAATCTGAGAGAGAAGAAGCAAGTCCGTCGCGATCGGGGAACGTTATTCGATCGTCGCGACGTTCTATTCATCTTCGCGAATGTATCATTTCTCAAAGCGGCTGAAATGACTCGTCGGAGAAGACGAATGAATTTCTAAAATGAAACGTTCGCGCGAATGGTCAATATGCGCTGTGAGACCATTTCGCAAAAGTTCGTCGTTTCCGCGCGCGGAGAAAGCGGGAACGAGGATTCCCGTTCTCTCGTATGCATTTCTATTTAATTGGCGTCACTCCAATAAACGATTTTTTTTTTTTGTTCATTTTCCACCATGGAGAATCTGCCTGGAGGACGCCATCTTGCAAACCGAGGGATAAAATCATTTTACGCTCGTCAATTCTAAACGGAAAATGTCGATATGCGCGGCGAAAAAATCTTGATCGCATTACATCGCGACATTATAATGCGTTCTGTGTATGTAAAAGAATAAAAAAAACTCGTTGAGATGAACTCTCGAGCTCGCGTAACGGTATTTCAGCGATCTAGTTTTTTTTTCTTCTTTTTTTTTATCTCAGTTACGCGCAATTTATCCGTGACTCGAGTAGCTAAATGCCGACGCCATATTGCAGAAATGACGAGTAAAAAAATTACGTTTCGACCGGTTAGTAAAAGGCGCTCGACGATTGCTCGCGGGGTTACCGGTGATGCAAGTCCCGCTCAAGCCAATATAATCGGTAACGTTCCAGATGAACGATATATGCTGCGACTGAGTACGCACTATAACGCGTGAATAAATCGAGAAAAAAATCATATAATTTCCTCGTTTTTTTCTATCTTGTTCTTTTAAAAAAGGACGACGAATACACTGCGGTCCAAAAGTTTGGAAACGCCCCGATTCCGCACCGCACAAGAAGTTTCACTGCTCTTTCAAAAATGAATATATTCCAATTCAACAAGCGGCGTTTCAAAGGGGACATATTCAGCTTCATTTTACTTTTCCCAAAAAAAATTTTCGATTTTTTTTTAACCCATCAGGCCTTTTGAAACATGGTCGTTATTTGGCTT
Source organism: Alloplasta piceator (assembly GCA_946863875.1). Lineage (NCBI taxonomy): Eukaryota > Metazoa > Arthropoda > Insecta > Hymenoptera > Ichneumonidae > Alloplasta > Alloplasta piceator. Next base: position 1,657,069 of record OX333079.1, on the reverse strand, counting down.
TTTCTTCAACGTTGAAATTTTGGCGCACCACCCATCAAATTTTTGTTTAACTATTTTACGTATGAGAATCTTGTGGAGGGGAGTATGAGCTTCAAGTTCGTTCTTCAAAAAGTTTCGTGCGATTTTTTTTCGCAAAAATATTTAATTTTTCTCAAAAAACGACCATATTTATCAAATGTAGCGTTACTCTGAAACTACTGGGTTTTCGTGAAATTACTAAGAGCGTAAAAAGTTGCAGATAATTATTTTGGATTCAATTACATTTTTTCAGAATTTTATTTCAAAATTTTTTTTTTCAAAATTTTCTCGGTTCAAGAGATATTTTATTTTATTTTAAACAATCGGATCTCGTACTTCATCTACACGAATTTTTCGATGAGAAAACCGTGTAGATGAGGTTTTTCAATTAAAAAGCCGCGTAGATGAGGTAAGGACCCGATTGTTTAAGATAAAAAAATATCTCTTTGGCAAAAAAAAATTCGAAAAAAAAATGTTGAAAAAAAATTCTGAAAAAATTGCATTGAATCATAAATGATTGTATGGAACTTTTTACCATCTTAGTGATTTCACGAAAACTCAAAAGTTTCAGAGTTACGCTACATTTTATAAATATTGTCATTTTTTATGAAAAATTGAATATTTTTGCGAACAAAAATCGTACGCAACTTTTTAAAAAACAAAATTGAAGCTTACACTCTCCCTCATAAGTTTTTCACACGAAAAACAGTTTTTAAAAATGTTCATGGATCGTGCATGAAAATTTCAACGCCAAAAAAAAGCCAAAAAACGACCATGTCTCAAAAAGCGTACTGGGTTCAAAAAAAATCGAAAAAAATTTTTTGAATAAGCGAAATACAGCTCAATATGTCCCCTTTGAAATGCCGCTAGTTGAATTGAAACATCTTTATTTTTAAAAGAGCAGTGAAACTTTTTGTGCTGCGCGGAATCGGATCGAGTGTTACTTTTGGACGACAGTGTATTTCTTTGACTTCCGGTCAACAACATTGTGTATATAAATCTAAAAACTCGTTCGTTCTCAATTACAAACATTCTCGCGAAAAAAGAAACAAAAATGTGATGGATTAATTATAATCTTGAGAATGTTTGAAAGCATTGGAATATTTTGGGAAAAATATGTAGTTCTGCAAAACTGCTTGACTCTCGTAGTCGAATATTCGATTCATCGATCGATCGATCCACAGGAGAGATGAAAAAAAAATCGAGAGATCGAGAGATGGAAAATGCAATCATGGCGGTCAGATTGGGTCGATTCTTCGTTTTAATATGTACGAGCGAAAAGAGTATAAAAAAGATTGCGTTATTTCATCCGACAGATCGGTATCTGTCTAGTATCATCGTGTTTAATGTACATAAACCGACGTGAACATCGAGTACGGAGTCCATATAATAAACATGCGTGAGCGAAATTCCTGCTAGCGAGCAATTTCGCAAGGAAGAGTCATCCAGTGCAAGGACTCTCGATTTTATGATTTATTATCACTACGAGGCATCGAACGACCACATTAGAAAGTTCCTGATTGAAGTAATTTTTTTTTTAATACTCGTCCATTCGATATGACCGCATAAACAAAAGAGTCGATTTATTCGCTCAACTTTCACGGGGAATAAGATTATAAAGGATATTTTGAGAATCGCGCCAATTCGTCCTTGATACGCGCAGAAATGTGGAAGATCGGCAAAACGATCGAGAACGATCGGTAAACTGGATCAACGCCTCTGTGTTTATCGATATCGCAACTTCTTCGCATATAATTTGTATTCTTTCTCGGATGGAATTATTTTTTCATTGAAAGCAAAAAATTAAATAGAACAAATATATCGGTATGGAAATATCAATGTCGATCGACGAGTCCTCGTTTATGAATAAGCGATTTTTTTAACCCGGGGATCACGAGTCATGGCACTTTCGTCTCGTCAGTGAATAATAAAAAGTCCGATCGCAAAAGAGATCGTGCGAGATCGACCGAGGATTTCGCAAATTATGTTAACGACGGAAATCGGTCATATATATCGTGCAATAAATTTATAATTAAAGCATCGCTCGTTATAGCGTCTCCAGATTTTATCTCGAAGCTCGTAAGTTCATCTGCATAAAGCAGTGCGAGAAAGAAAATAAAAAGTCAGTGGAAAGTTTTTTTTTTCTTCAGAAATCGTTTTTGAACGAAAATCACTCTCTCTCCTGTTTTGGGATCAATCTGAATGCATTTATTTTTGAACAATCTGAAATACAAGCTCGAGGGATTTATAAATTTATTTCAACTATTTTTTTCAGATTTCTAACGTTAATTATCGTGAAAAAATTAAAATCGGTTTTATCGGGGGGAAAATCGAGATGTTGATAATTTTATAATGACAATAATCAACGTTATTCTATCGGTAATTATTTTTGCATTCTCTGGAGAAAGGTTTCTGAAAATGATATTGATAATGTCTCTTTAAACAGAAATGCGGATTGGATCGCTACCGATATTTAATCGTAATTTCTCGCCGATCTAGTTTGCTGTGAATTAATATCTCGTTGCGATAAATGTATTCATGCTATTCGCACAAAGTTGCACATCATTCTTCCTCGTGTGCACATAATCTTAGATGTTAAAGTTATATTCCCGTTGATACATAACGATTTTATTGCGCAACACTTGACTCTCGGACTTTTGAACGAGGGAGAAAACTCTCGATTCCTTTCATCCCGGCTTTGTATTTCCGGTCATCTCGCACAATGAGAGCCCATTTTTTTTCTTTTTCTTCTCCGAGATATACATATTACGATTCCCTCATGTCAATAATCTTTGGACACGGCAGTTTTGAACCAACCGCCGTGTCGCAATTGCCATACGAGAGCGATGACGAATTGCGATCGCGGTTAGAGGAATTATGGAGTGAACGAAAGCGTTCGAGTTCCTCTCGATGTTCCCGAGAATAAAAACGACGAAGAGAGAACGCAAAAAATCGGTATTCGTCCTTGCACCGGTTAATACCGATAATTCATAAATACTCGTAGGTAGATTCATTTTACACTGTGAAATAAACAATTGTATGCCCGAGGACGGGCTCGCGATTTATCTGCTCCTTTTGATCGGTAAATTCAAAGACTTTATTCTCTTCTCGCGCTTTCTACCTTTCACGCGAAGATGGAACTTCGTTATGATAAATGCTTTTCGAAATTTTAACGCCAATTAAATGAGAAGAGAAGTCGAGGATTCTTCAAAGTGTTGCTACTTGTAAAGAAATGTGGAAAAATTTGGGAAATGGCAATTGAAAAAAAATATATAAAAAAGATTGAACTAAAACGACTAATTTGACTTCACGAGAACCGCATTATAATTATACTTATGGGTTTATTGGAGATGACTGAATTATTTAACTGCAAAGTAATTGTAGCTCACACTGTAAAAACGTCTGCTTGAAACTTCATTTTAAAAAATACTTGGAAAAAAAAAGAAATAAAAAAAACACCACTCTGAAAAAATTGAGGATTTGCAGAAAGTGACGAAATTTGATATAACAAAAAGAAAAAATGGTAATCATCGAGAAATTTTCGATTTTTTTCCAAAAATCTACAAAAAAAAACAATGAAGATGGGTTTCAATAATTCTTCTGTATTTTTTTTTTCAATAAGTACATTTAAAAACGAAAATTTTGTAAAAAAAAACGTTCCAATAAGTCAAATTTTGAAAAAGTTATAACTATTTCAAAAAAAAAAAAGCCATTTTTTTCAAAAATTCATAATTTTTTTTTGGTTGGGTACAAAAATTTGAAAAAATTCTGAGAAACGTTTTTCATAGGGTAGAAAAGGATAAAAAAACTTTCAGCCAAATCGAAAGGGGTCGGGTTCAAAAGTGGTCGATTTGGCGTGTAATGCCCCATATACAGTATATTAAATTTCATATATACATGTGTGCAGTAATATTCCAATATAAATTTTAATTTCCAACGTTTGCTCTTTTAATTTCAATGTACAAATATTAGATTTAAGTTGAAATTGTTAATTTTCCAATCGATATCTATTAATTTCAATATCGTATACTCATTATTGAAATTTAATACATAAAAAAAATTGAAATTTCAATAACAATTATATTAAATTTAAAGACATTTTTTACAGTGTATTTTTCAATTGTTCAAGATCGAATTCTTTGTTCGAACTTCACATTAATTTGTTCAAACTTCCCCTCTGAAATTTCTTCAATTTTTTTTTTAATCTCGAGCACGTCGTCTCAATTTTAGCGTAAAAAGTACCTCGAGTGATTGTATAATCTCTCGAAAGGAAATCACGATATTCGGGATCGTGCGAGATTGCATTCTCCGACGAGCGATCACGAAACTCTCGTTAATTGTCGAACTGAAATACGAATTGCAACGTGTCCGAAGAAATTAATCGAATTCCGATCAATGGACGAATACATACGACCGACTTTTTCCGGCAGCGAGAAACAACGGAGATTACATCGTCCAAGCGAATTTCGTGTTATGCAAAAAACCCGGCATCGAGCTCTCTCAACGATGCTTCAGTTTTTTTTGCTTCTCGTCTCGCAAATCGTTCTGATTACACCCAGAAAAAAGATCTAGTACATTTAACTAAATCCTAGTCAAGCCAAATAAATTTTTTTAGTTGCAGGCCGGCCTAATACAACTCTATTCATGTCAACGAAATTTTTTTTTTGCATGACCAACTAGGAAAATATATTGCGATCTAATAAATATTTATTTAATATTAATAAATATTATTTCAAACTGAACAAATATGTATTTAAATGAAATAATTTTTTTTTTTATATTTACACAATATATATTTCTAAACATTTCAATCTTTGAATGTATAGCTACGCACATGAAGTCTACAATTTCGTAGAGCTTCGTCTTTTCTTTAACAGAAGGGAAAAGAATAAAGACCCTTTTTTATGGGAATCCTTCGGGGATTCGACCATCTTGCGTTTTGCCGCAATGTTCAATGTATTAAATATCCATACTGAAAAATGAGGATATCAAACATAGACGAGCTTGGAAAGGATTGTCACAAGTCTTACCCTAAGATCGAACTTTCCATGGAACTCAAGTTGAAACTTAAGATCGAACTTAAGTTCCAATTTAAGATAAATCGTAAGTTGAACTAAAGTACCATTATAAGTTCGTACTTAAGTTCAAACTTGAGTGCAAACTTCAGATCGATCTTAATTTCAAATTTAAATTTCGCTTGAAGTTCGAACTTAAGATCCATGTTGAGCTCAATCTTAAGTTTGATCGTACTTAATTATTTTCACAACTAATTTAAAATAACACGGTTGAGGGAGGCGATGAAAGAAATTTGATCGAACTTAAGTTCATGCTCAAGATGGATCTCAAGATCCATCTTCAAACCAAATTTAAGTTTGAACTTAAGATCGATCTGAAGTTCGCATTAAAGTTTGAACATAAGTATGAACTTATAATGATACATAAGTTCAAATTCAAGATGAATCTTAAATTTGAACTTATTTTCGATCTGAAATTCAAATTTGAGTTCAATAGAAAGTTTGATCTCAAGTTTGACCTTAAGAACTTAAAATTCGGGTCTAAGTATTTGGTATTTTTATGTAAAACATTTGTTCAATAAAAATGACGAATTGATTGTCAGAAATCGTTGTTTTTCATTTAATTTCATTTCTAATGTATAAAATATAATTGTTTTTTATCAAAATGATGTCAAAGATGCATTTACGATGTGGATCTTTGACGTAAGTTGCATTTCAATGCCTCTCCAAAGTAGCCCCACACTCGGGGTTACTTTGGCTTTTTTTTTCTAAATATATAAAATTGTGAGGGTCTGGTGGGACTTGCTATTGTTATACATTTTATAGCTAAAGGACATATTGTTCTGTTCGAGCAAAACAAAATTAATTTTGGACGTTAAAAAAAGTTACGACCAAAAAAACTTGCGAAACACGAACAAAGTAGCCCCGTTTTACGGTATACTACTCGCGGTATTCATACAAGTAGGAAATTTAAGTTTTGTTATACTTTATAGTTCTCATTTGTTCAGGAAATGTAGAACTCGGACAAGAGTAGAATGCGCGAGTTGACAAAGAAAATGCAATGGAGAAAAAAAAATACAAATTGGAAATTTGCACATAGATTCCTCATTTTTTAGCAATTCCCTTTAATTACATTATTAATTGTTTTCGTCATCTAGTGTATTGGTGCTAAAAAGTGAACTCGATAGCGGCTATATTTGGAAACTTAGTGTTCACAAGTATTTTTCGGAAATTTCAAAATTTTTTTGAGAATGAACCTCTCGAGCGTTTTTCATCAAATTCAACAATAACCATTCTCATCATCTAGTGTATTTGTGAAAAAAAATTTAGCTCGATACTTCTAAAAATGCGAATGTTCGAACGTTAACACACATTTTTTGAAAACATAAAAAAAAATTAAACCGATCCTCTCAAGCGATTTTTCTGAAATTCAGTATTATTATTCGTTGTCATTGAATGTATAGTCACGAAAAAAATCAGATTGGCAGGTGCAAAAATACCAAAGTTGGAGAACGTTTTTTTTGCGAAAAATTAATTTTTTTTTTAAAACCGAACCTCTTGAGCGATTTTTCTCAAATTCAACCCCAAACGTCCTTATTTATAAAGTGCATCTCCACAAAAAATTTCAGCGTGATAACGGCAAAATTACGAAAGTTGGAGCACCCACAAAAATTAATCAATTTTTTGCAATTTCGAAAAAAAGCTCCCTTTAAGAGGAAGCAAAAGCAAGAGAGAAAAAAATGAAAAACGAAATCTCAGAGATTCAATGCATGGTCGAACATGCAAAGGATATACTTTATAAATGTATGCGCCACATGATAAACGCAACTCGCGCGAAAACTTGATATTAGAGTGAATTAGAGAAAGAGAGAGAACAAGAAGTCGCGGAAATTGATGGCTAACGGGTGTCACGATTTCAAAAGGAGTCGAGGAGAAATTTTTGATGATCGATTCCGCTCGATAAGCTCCGTTACTCAAAATTATAAATTTAAAAAATATTATTGAATATAAGTGAAAGAAGATTCGCATCGTCGCATGATTAAATTGGAGAAATCGCCTGGATGAAGAATCGAGGAGAAAATGATAAAAATTCGTATAAATTTTGGAGTTTCTTCTCTAAAAATTCGTCACTTTACTTTATCCACGTTTTTCGCTAGTTCACGATGCTGTATCAATTGCAAAACTCTTCGTTCCACCATCACCATCATTTCACCGTCGTTTACGAACAATAAATACATATGAACACGCGACATGACGATCTTTAACGTTATTATATCGCGTGTGTTCTTTAACTGCCAGCGCGTGCGTAAACATTCGTGTCGCAAAAGGTCAGACAATGATTAGCTGAGCGTGACCAAAAAGGATTTCCACCACTTCTATTTACCCTCGATCGGATGTCTCTGGTATGGTCAAAGGACACCCGGTATAAGCTGGATCGCACATCTACATAGATATGGGGCATTCCATACGAAACCGACCAATCCGTACCCCTGACCATTTCCGATTTTGTTGAAAATTTTATATTTTTTTGTACGCACTGAAAGCAGTCTTTCAAAATTTTTTTGGATTTTCGTCTCAACCCTTCTAACCACAATAAATTATTCAAAATTTCACACAATTTTTTTCTTAAATGGTCATAACTTTTGAAAAAACGGAGATATCAAAATAAGACAAAAGATCTTTTTTTTCGTCTTGAGTTCTAGTTTCATGAAAAAAATACAAAAAAAAATATCGAAATCAATTTTCATATGTTTTTTCCAGTTTTAAACGCAAAATATTTTATTTTTTTAACTTGGATCATTTTGATTTTTTTGAGAAAATTCCCCACTTGTTAAAAGACCTTTTTACAAGTACTCGAAAATTCGCAGCTTGTGATATTCATAACTTGTATTTTTTGTCTATTTTTTAAGCTATACGTGACACTATAAAAGTAAGACAAACGACCGCTGCGGCTCTAATTCACACCTGATCCGTCTGCGACGTCATTCTAACTAATGTAAGACTTTCAATTCTGAAATAATGCTTTCAGTACGTAAACGAGTATAGAAAATTTTAAGAAAAATCAAAAATTGCGGGGGTTACGAATTGGTAGGTTTCGCATGGAATGCTCCATACATATTCTATCGACGTCGCGCGAATGGCGCGCGACTGGGCGTGGTAAGAACTCGATTTTGCATCAGCATGAATAAAGTGCGGTACAACTTGTGGAAACGGTTGAACAACAACACAAACACACACAAACATAATGATGTTTGATGCAGAGCGTGAAAAACGCTAATGTATAATATTCACGATATCTGTATGGAGAAACCTGATACCAGAGTTCCAATTCCTCGAGAACTTTGCTCGTATCCCTCGACTGCAATATAACCTTAGATTAATTTGCAACAAATCCTATTTTCAAACAACACGTGCTTCGCGACACCAAGTTTGAGAGGAGGAACCTGCGCGTTTTTCTCAGCTCCTTTTTAAGATATGACTATAAAACTGGTTTTACAACATTGGTTCATTCTTCGAAAATACAAAAAAAAATTCATTTTTTATATTGATTCTTTGAATAATTTATAAAAGGCGCCGAAGTCGAGTCTTCGAAAATGTCTTGTCCGACAGTTAATCTCCGAATCGGCAAGTCTGAAACAAAAAAAAATAAAAAGGTATTTCAAAGAGAAAGGTTGCTTACATAACAATTCACCACCGTTAATGAAAAATTGATTTTTTATTAATGGCGGTAAATTATTGTGTAAGAAAGCTTCCTCTTTAAAATGCTTTTTAATTTTTTCGTTTCGGACCTGCCAATCCTGAGATTAACAAGACATTTTCGACTTTGGCGCCTTCTATAATTTATTCAAAGAATCAAAGTAAAAAATAATTTTTTTTATATTACCGAAGCATGAAACAATATCGTAAAAACCGTTTTATAGCCGTATCTAATAAAGGAGCTGAGAAAAAAATCTTAAAAATTTACTTTTTTGGCCTTCTAAAGTAGACTAGTACCTCAAAACCTAAAATTCACTGAATCAAAATTACGATCTGTTCGAAAAACACCCTTTTCCTAATTTTTCTTCACCATCACGACGTTGCATAAACGATCTCTCGTTTGACCTTTGAACAAACAGACAGGGAGAAGGTTTGAGATGTCGGTGGAAGATGTTTCAGCAAAGTGAGAGGCTGACCGGTTCGATCGACGGGAAATCGATGCGAAATGTTGATAATTATTAGATAGGAAACTTGATTTCTGGCCGTAGAGAGAGATTTTGCTTTCGGAAATACAAACATTCGAAAATAATATGATAAATCGATCGAAAAAGTTCCAATGACGAAAGTTAATGAGAGATGAGAGAAGAAAAATCCCAGAAATGAAAAATTTCCAAATTATACACAATCTAAACCCCTCAAGCGACTCTTTTCTAATTAAATGTCAATCGTTCTTTTCTGCTAGCCCGATTGTTTTTTTTTTTTAATTATAAAAAGCAAGCGACATTATTTACAAAGATCGTGTTTCTTAATTGTAAAAATAGGATTTTTCAGGTTGTAAGATATTGCAAAGGGGTCAAAGATAAATGAGGACGGAGAGATAAGGTCGAGAGCGAAGGATGAGCTTGGCTGCCATGGTAATATACATAAAAGTTGTAAAATGTAAGTATGTAAGAGACACGCGCGATTTCCTTGTCACGATGTAACGTCTGTAATAATTGCCCGGTATGAATACGCCGATCCATCCAAGCGCAAACAGAAGCTTCGTACATTGCTTCCTTTGCCGATTAATTAGCGAAACGTGTAATTATATTGACGAACGTAAAATTTACGATTTAATAACCCGAATACGTCATTTCCGCGATGAAATTATCGTGAAAATCTTAGAATTTATATTCTCTAATATTTGGCATCGATGAATCAATCGTCACCCATTCCTCATTTTAAATCTCCGATGCTTTGAAAAAAAAAAAGTGTTTTTGCCAAAAATTAAAACTCGCCGAAAAACTCACCTGACCGGAAGTGCCTCGAGAGCCATTTGCCGTGACGATCAGAAGCGTCAACAGAAGTACCGCCGAGCACCACAGAAACCTCCCCTCCATTCTGCAAATCGCAAAAGACGAAAAAAAAAATTAATAACAAAATTTAATTAATCGTTCGCGCAAAATCAAGCTCTATTCTGCGCGTACGATGATGAGAAATCGCGCGAATGTTACGGACTCGCGATGAACGAGACGCGATCGTTATTAGACATGGATCATTTTTTTTCCTTTTTTTCAACGTCGACGAAGCGTAAATCAAAGAACGATTCGTTTTCATTTTCCTCACTCGATGAATCGCTCTTTTTTCGTTCGCTCCTGACGCGGAAATAACTTTCCAACGTTGTACGAACGAATCCCAAGAATCCATATCAAAAATATATTCTCCAGGCGAAAAATGCCTCATTTTTGTTTTCCATTATTCTTCGAATAAAATACGAAATGAACAATTTGAAGATATTCTTGTTTCACTGAAAATTGGAAATATATGACGAATATATTAAATATACGTTAATTAAATAATTCACGATTATAAAAAATTGTGCAGATTTAATGAATCGTGACAAATTAAAATGATAAAAATAGTGCTTGAAATATCGAAATATAAAAAAAAATGAAAGAATCAGAAGAAATGTACACTGCCGTCCAAAAGTTTGCCACCAAAAGTTTCACTGCTCTTTTAAAAAATGAAGATATTTCAATTCAACAAGCGGCTTTTCAAAGAAGACATATTCAGCTTCATTTTGCTTGTTCTCAAAAAAAATTCGATTTTTTTTGAACCTGGTACACCCTTTGAAACATGGTCGTTTTTTCGTTTTTTTTTGAGTTTCAATTTTGGCTCACGACCCGTGAAAATTTTTCTTAACTGTTTTTCACATAAGAAACTTGTAGAGGGGAGTATAAGCTTCAATTCGTTTTTGAAAAAGTTTTGTACGATTTTTTTTTTGCAAAAATATTTAATTTTTGGTAAAAAACGACCATATTTATAAAATGTAGCGTAACTCTAAAACTACTGGGTTTTCGAGAAATCACTCAGAGAGTAAAAAGTAACATACGATCATTTTGGATTTAATGAAATTTTTTCAGAATTTTTTTCAAAAAATTTTGTTCAAAATTTTTCCTGTCAACGAGATAATTTTTCATCTTAAACTATCTTACTTCATCTACACGAGTTTTTCGATGAAAAAACCGTATAGATAAGGTTTATCGATAAAAAAACCGTGTAGATGAGGTAAGAGACCCGATTGTTAAAGATAAAAGAATATCTCGTTGACAGGAAAAATTTTCGAAAAAAAAAATTTGAAAAAAATTCTGAAATTTTTCTATTAAACGCAGAATGATCATATGTAACTTTTTACCATCCTAGTGATTTTCCGAAAATCCAGTAATTTTAGAGTTAAGGGACATTTTATAAATATGGTTGTTTTTTGCGAAAAATTGAATATTTCTGCGAAAAAAAATCGTACCAAACTTTAAAAAAAACGAAATTGGAGCTAATACTCCCCCTCACAAGTTTTTCATGCGAAAAACAATTTAAAAGAAAATTCATGGGTCGTGCGCCAAAATTTCAACTCCATAAAAAAGCAAAAAAACGACCATGTTTCAAAGGGCGTACCGGGTTTTAAAAAAATCGAAAAAATTTTCTGGAAAAGCGGAATGAAGTTGAATATCTCCCCTTTAAAATGCCGCTTGTTGAAATGAAATATCTTCATTTTTGAAGAAGCAGTGAAACTTTATGTGGCGCGGAATCGGGGCAAGTATTTCCAAACTTTTGGACGACAATGTATATCACGAATATATTAAATATACGTTAATGATATATACAGGCATAAATATATTTCAAATATACAGAAAATAGGCTGAAAATATAGTTTTGCAAAAATTCCATTTCCTTTGCGGACAATTATCTCGTTACGATTAAGCGCGTACGTACTAAAAGTACACCTGCGATATCGGGCAATTATCGAACCGTTCACTTTTCAATAAAACATTGAGAATAAAACGTCTATCATGGCGTCTCGAGAGTGATAATGAAACGTTTGTCCAGTTTCCTCCAAGTGTCTGTAATTTTGCTAAATGCTCCTCGATTCATTTCGTCCGTGATGGATATATAGTGTTAATGAAATTATGGATATCCAAGAGAGGACCTTGGACTTGAGAGATCTGTGCGGTGAGCGATCGAGAAGAATTGAATTCTTGGAGAGGGGCGAGGAGGAGAATCGAGCCCGCGCGCGCCAAGATCGAGAATGCTGATCTTGCAACGGTGATCGTAGTACAAACGAAACCGTTAAGCGAGGAAGGCAAACTCATCTTGTCTCGCGCCATCTACAGAAAATCATGCTTCTCCGAACGATCGTGTATAAGATTGCAAAAAGCCGATGATGATTCGAATGCAACGTTCATTGAATATTTCCGATAGATCGATGATACATCGATCGGCTTTTGTGTATTGGAAGATCGATGCCTCTCAGAGTCAACGATCGGAAAATAAGAGCATCGATTTTCAATCAAATCAAATATCTTCTCCAGTTACCGATTGACCTTTTTTCAAAGTTTTTTTTTTCTTCCTCATTTGTCTCATCTCTTATCAATTGTGGCGGCAAATTTTCTCTTCCTCATGAATTATAATTTTGGTATAATTTATAATGTTTTTACCATTCATAATTTTTTATAGTGTTTTTTGTAATTTCCAAAAATGCTGACAAAGCTTCCTTTATGAGGAATTTAATTTTTTTTTTAATTCTCATTGAAATTAATTGAATTAGTTATTCCTTGAATACGGATAAATATTAATAATTCAACGAGGATTCAATTCGATAAATAAAATGGAATTAAAAAAAATGATAAACCAACGAGAATGATGAATTTGAGAAAAACACGATTATTTTCAAAATCTTTTCAGCGATAAAAATTGATAATCAAGCTGAACATTCTCGAACAAGAAATAAGTGTGCGAGGTGAATTTTCTCGCGGCAGGTGGCGATAAACGTAACAATAACAATAGCAATAATAAAAATGATGTTTAAAAAGTTTTCCTTTCGCCCGATCGGGAATTTTATCGCTTCCAGAATATCTCGTCGTGCCAAGGGTGCAAATAAAACGTGATCATAAATGTTTGTCTTCTTTATCTCGTCACGAGCTCTGTTTTCTCCATCTTCGATCTCGAAGCTGATTTTCCCACCTTTTCTTCTTATTTTTGTCATCTCGTTCTCGTTCATCGAGAGTTTGTCCGTATTTTACGTAAGTTTGCCCGCGGAACATCTGGTCAGTTATAATAAACTCGTGAAAGTCGAGCGGCTCCGGCGCGATTTCTTGGACCGCTCGTGGGGACAAAACAGCAGCCCAGCAACGCTCAGTTAATCTCGCTCGGCCTTTTTAATATTCCACAATTCTATTCAACGTTCAACGAACGAGGCTGTGACTCGAGGCACGGTGACTGAACGAAAAAAATGCTACGAAACGCTCCAAAAAATGTAAACAAAAATTGTTCACAATTCTTCTGACATTGAAACGCAAAAAATTGCTCATGAAAATTGAAACAAACTTTTTAAAACAAAACGTTGCAATTTTTGGAATATCCAGCCCTCGAAAAATTATCTCTTCCATCCCGGCCCAAAATTTTCATCCAAACGGAAAAAAAATCGCTGAGAAAAAACAACATTTTTCAAACGCCGAAAAACAACAAAAATAGAGCCTCACCTTGATCCTCTAATCCAATCTAACGTACATAATATATATCACAGTACGACACTTTGCGTCTCGATACGTTCACGAACCAAAAATATATATATCACACTTTTTTGTCGCTAGAATTCCGAAAAACACTTGTCTCAAAAAATTGGCGCGAAAGTAAAAAAATTCAAAAACAACAATTTACTCCAAACGGCGATCGATCGATTTCAGATGAATTTCGCGATTTGCATTTTTGCCAAAGTCGTTGGCGAATTTGCGTGTATATCGTGTGCACGCGGCTTGACGGTCGGTTACGGAGTGCCGAAGACAAATGAAACTCGATCGAATGGGCCGTGTCAAAAAAAAACGGGGAAAAAGAAAAAAAGAGTAACCGGGGCAGCGACGAGGGAGGCACGAGGAAAAAGTTACAAGAAGAAAAAAAAGAACGGCAAAAGGAAGAAGAAAAAAACAGCGAGACAGGTAGGGAGCGTGCCGACAACCCGGCATTTTCCCTTTCGCTCGCGTCTCTCTGTTTCGCCCTACCCCACCAACGGTATCTCGGCCTGACTCGTCCCCACCATCGCCACCACGCGCGCAGTCCTCGCGAGGTCCGAGCGCTGCTCGCGGGTCCCACCGATTAGTTCGGTGGGGGAATAGGTCCCAGGCGCGCGCAAGCGGGGACTCAGGGAGTGGGGGCAGGGAGAAGGAGACACGACGGAGTGTGACAACGCGCACGATCTAGAGTCCACTCACACTCGTTGACCACTCAAACGGGACTTAATCTGACTTAATCGTTCTCGACGATATCCTGGATCGGCGATAATTCTGTACAATGCAAATTATACGCAAATATATGCAAAAATGACTCCATCGATACATCGTTATATTGAGACAATTATTGATTAATGCCTTGTCGTATTGATTCATTTCGATACTTAAATTTTCCACGGCCCTGGAGAAGTCCCAGAATCTTCTATTTTCAAAGTGACTTTGGCTGAGCGATGACACGGGGCAGACGAGAATTTTTTTCAGCTCTCAGAGAGTTGTCGGATGATATATTATTGATATGTAACACTGTCGTCCAAAAGTTTCCTCTCGCCCCGATTCCGCGCCGCACAAAAAGTTTCACTGCTCTTTTAAAAATTATGATATTGCAATTGAACAAGCGGCGTTTCAAAGAGGACATATTCAGCTTCATTTGGCTTATTGCAAAAAAAAATTTCGATTTTTTTTTACCCCGGTACGTCCTTCGAAACATGATGGTCGTTGTTTGGCTTTTTTTGGCACACGATCCATGAATATTTTTCTAAACTGTTTTTCGCGTGAAAAACTTGTGAGGGGGAGTATAAGCTTCATTCTCGTTTTTTTAAATTTTCTTACGATTTTTTTTCGCAAAAATATTCAATTTTTCGCAAAAAACGACCGTTTTTATAAAATGTAACGTAACTCTGAGACTACTGGGTTTTCGTGAAATCGTTGAGAGAATAAAAGGTTGCATACAATTATTCTGGATTCGATGAAATTTTTTTAGAATTTTTTTTGATAATATTTTTTTCGAAAATTTTTCCTGTCAGAGATATTTTTTTATCTCAAACTATCGGATCTCTTACTTCATCTACACGGCTTTTTCGTCGAAAAACCTCATCTACACAGCTTTTTCATCGAAAAACCCGTGTAGATGAGGCAAGAGATCCGATTGTTTAAGATAAAAAAAATATCTGGTTGACAGGAAAACTTTTAGAAAAAAAAAATTTTGAAAAAAAATTCTGAAAAAATTTCATTGAATCCAAAACAATTGTATGCAACTTTTTACCCTCATAGTGATTTCAGGAAATTTCAGTCGTCTTAGAGGTACACAAAATTTCATAAATAGGGTAGTTTTTTGCGAAAAATTGAATATTTTTGGGGAAAAAAATCGTACGAAACTTTTTAAAAAACGAAATTGAAGCTAATACCCCCCCTCAAGTTTTTCACGCGGAAATCAGTTAAAAAAAATTCTCAAGGACCGTGCGCCAAAATTTCCACGCCAAAAAAAAGCCGAAAAACGAAAATGTTTGAAAAGGCGTACTGGGTTAAAAAAAAAACGAATTTTTTTTTTGGAATAAGCGAAATAAAGCTGAATCTGTTCCCCTTAAAACGCCGCTTGTTGAATTGAAATAAATTCATTTTTAAGATTCCAGTGAAACTTTTTGTTCGGCGCGGAATCGGGGCGAATGTTTCCAAACTTTTGAACGGCAATGTACACTGAAAGAAATTTTATTGCAATACAATCGTAAATATTCCTATAATAATAGATAATAATAATGTCCTATTATTATAGGGATATTTACGATTGTACCTCGATTATCCCTAAATTGCTATATTTTATTGTACTTTTTGTTACGTGAAAAACCAAATATTGCAATAAGATTTCTTTCAGTATACATTGATATAGTATCAACATACAGATTCATCGGTATACCGATATATTTAATCTATCGAGATATCGATATATTTTATACAGAGTACGTTTCTAGTTTTCCCCGGTCGACTTCGAATGAGTAAAAAATTACAAAATCAAACGAAATTGCTCGGAAACTCTGAAATATGCCTTATCCGTGCTCCTTCAAGTGTTCGAAAGAAGGATCCACTAATTTGTCTTCATCCATATTTTTTTGAAAAGTTCGGCAGATCGGTAAAAATCCGTGTGGCGTTACTAATTGCAGGATAAAATGAGGACACGTCCGTACCTAAACGTCCGTAGTTAAGAAAAAAAAATGACCGGATGTCCAACGTACGAACGTTATTCTACGGGTGACGCATTGCTTTCCCTTGACATTCTGTACATTGCTTGATGGGTAATGAAAAGAAAATGTAAACGCAAAAAAAATACTCGTGATGCTCCTTTTCCCGGTTTAACAGACGACAGCGTGTAATAATAGGACGAAACTCGGTCACCAAGAGCGAAGGAAACGTCATTCACGCATTAAACGTTACACGCATATTTTGATCCTCCCGTTGGAATTTTTCAAGTATTCAAGAAATTATTACCATCGTTCGTTACATTTCTAGGCACTCCCTCAAATATGATAAAAAACGCCTATTAGAATTGCCCACAAATCTACGTCGGATGTCCGTCCAGACCCAGATCTCAAAAACCTGTGCACGGAATTGAATCTTCTTTATAGGGTAGTTGCATATGTAAGTAAATAAAACAAGTACTTATTTTTTTACTTTTTTTCGCAATCCTCACGGGGGTACGCAGATAAGACATTTTTGGACAGCTATAACTACCGTGTTTTTTATCCGACGAACTTCGGCGCAGGCTGTCCAAAAGTTTCTTCTTTGCGTATCTCCTTAAGGATTTCAAAAAAAAACTAGAAATACGCACTTAGAGAACTTCAAAACGAAGAAAATGACGCCTAAAAGAAGTCTGTACGATAAAAAACACGGGAGTTATGGTTGTTCAAAATTTTATTTTCTGTGCACCCCCTTAAAGATTTCGAAAAAAATAAAAATATATAAAGAACACTTAGAGAATTTGAAAACAAAGAGAATGACACCGAAACGAAGTGTGTCCGATTAAATACACAGGAGTTATGGCTGTTCAAAAATGTATTTTCTGCGCACCCCCTTAAAGATTTCGAACAAAATAAAACAAAAAAAAATAACACTCAGAGAACTTGAAAACTAAGAAAATGACGCCTCAAAGAAGTCTGTCCGATCAAAAACACGGGAGTTATGGCTGTTCAAAAATTATTTTCTGCCCGCCCCCTTAAGAATTGCAAAAAAAATAAAACTAAAAAAAAACCCTTAGAGAATTTAAAAACAAAGAAAATGACGCCTGAAAGAATTCTGTCCGATCAAAAACACGGGAGTTATGGCTGTTAAAAAATTTATTTTCTGTCCACCCCCTTAAGAATTGCGAAAAAAATTAAATTAAAAAAAAGAACACTTAGAAAATTTGAAGACAAAGAAAATGACCCCTGGAAGAATTCTGTCCGACCAAAAACACGGGAGTTATGGCTGTTCAAAAATTATTTTCTGCCCACCCCCTTAAGAATTGCGAAAAAAATAAAACTTAAAAAAAGA
Source organism: Alloplasta piceator (assembly GCA_946863875.1). Taxonomy (NCBI): domain Eukaryota; kingdom Metazoa; phylum Arthropoda; class Insecta; order Hymenoptera; family Ichneumonidae; genus Alloplasta; species Alloplasta piceator. Next base: position 1,639,281 of record OX333079.1, on the reverse strand, counting down.
ACACTTCGAGCATTTGAAAGCAAAGAAAATGACGCCTGAAAGAAGACTGTCCGATCAAAAACGATCAAAAATTATTTTCTGCCCACCCCCTTAAGAATTTCGAAAAAAATAAAACAAAAAAAAGAACACTTAGAGAATTTGAAAACAAAGAAAATGACGCCTGAAAGAATTCTGTCCGATCAAAAACACGGGAGTTATGACAGTTTATTATCTCATTCTTCTTTAACGCAATTGTCGCACCCCTTTGAGGGAATTCCGTGACGTAGCCGGTATATAGAATTTCTTGGAAATATACGGAGGAATTTTTTCCGAGAATAATCGTGACCTACACGTCTGGAGCACGGTCTGTCTCGTGCGTTCGACAACAGCTGCTGACCCACTCCACTGACCTATATACCAAAGTTAGGTCTCAGTCCGACAGAGCGCGCTGCAATGCAGTTTTTCGATCCACCCATCGACTCAAGTTAGGTCGCAGTCCGACAGAGCGCGCCACAATCCACTATTTTGATCCACCCTTCGACTCTATCGTGCTCGCGTCCTCTCCTCTCACTGAAGTCACTGAACGACTGAACAGCTGACGCCGGCCGTGTCGTAGCGTTTCACGGGCCCATGTTCGACAAGTTTAAACGTGTTTTTTTGTATTCATTGTTGTCCGATATTACTGTTTTTCAGTGCTCCAATTAATTATGTAACGTTGAATTATTACCGAATTTTGAAAAACGTGGGGGAAAAGATTGCAATTCCAAGAAAAGAATAGTAGAGTTAATACGCTTGTAAAACGAAGGCTCCGTTACCTATTTTCTTTTTCACTCAACGTTTGTCATATTTTATATTGCATCATCGTGATACTTTTGTCGTTTCACGTTCATTCATTTGTCATAAGCGTATCCTTTTTCCTTTTAATTTCCACAAAGACTTTTTCTTTACAATGAGAACAATAAGACCAATAATCATTGTTTCGTTCTGATAAACGAAATAAAGACATATCGTGTAAATATTGAAAAAGGAGGAAACTAATGAAAAGGGAAGATAGAGGGTGTTCTCAATTTCAATATTGATGTATCGATTATTACACGCATCGTAGAATCGAAAAATCAAGTCAGAGAATCGAGGAATATCCATTTGTGAATGAAGAACTTTCAATGACCCAAATTATGAAAATTCAATGTACAGTTTGACGGCTAATGATTACGGAAATTCTTCAACGGTTTTACCGTCAGGAATAACTTAATGGCCCGTTTAAGAATGTATTGGCTACAGCTTCTAGCCAAAGATTTTATCTGATTGAAATTTCCTTACTTCGTAGTACAATAAAAATCTGAAAAATTCAGCAACATTTGACATGCCGTAAACAACAATTATCGTTAATTTTTCTAAACGCATATGAATTTTTTCAGAATTTTCTCTCTATTTTGAAATATTATATAAATATTCTGAAATACAAACAAAAAATTGCTAATTTTGTATGTTTTTACAAACAGGTTTATCGTCAGCTTTGAAAAGAAGGCCAAAAAATACATAAATACACACTAAGAAAACAATTTACCAGGATTCGTTAACTGTTAACAAATGTAAAGTTGAATATGGCAAAGTCAATTATTTTTTAACAGTTAATAAATTATTTTGTCCCAAATAAAATATTTCTGAACGACTAACAAATTTTGTAACCGTTAAGGAATATTTAAGTAAAAGTGCCAATTAAATATATTTCTTTACTACGAATAAACTGTTTTCTCACAAGTGCAGCCATTCTAGAAATTTCAAAATAGAGAAAAAATTCCGAATAAATTTATGTGCGTTCAGAAAAATTAACGGATTCGATTTTTTTGACTTTTGGGCAATATTATTATTAATAATTGTTATTTATGGCATGCCAAAAGTTGCTGCATTTTTTCAGATTTTCATTGTATCACCAAGTACGGAAATTTCAATCAGATACAATTTTTGGCTGCAAGCTATGTAGTCAATGCATCCTTCAAAGAAACTTGGTATAATGGTATATAATTCTATTCGTTTCGTTAATTTTCGGGCATCTTCGTGTATTCTCGGGGTGCCCGACAATCGGTCATCGGGGCACGAGACGCCTGACGCGAGCTGTCAGCTGTAAAAAAAAAAGCCCAAGCAGACTTCGTGCTACACGCACGAATACGATCTAACGATCGTTAGTACGATCCGCGATAATGGAACAAGGTCGTGAATTGACTGATAAAAACTTTTCTCTATATCATTTAATAATCAAGAAATTATCTCAAATGTATTGTCACGTCGGCCTAACCTTACCAAGTCAATATACTAAACTCTCTCGATCTTCAGACTCAATCCGTCTTTTTCCCTAAAAATTCCACCTGAGTTGGAATACGTTAAAAAAACAATGTCGATTCGGTGATTTTAAATCTGAGTAAACATAGTGAAAACTTTACCCTCGGCATATGCGCTGCAATTCGATTATTTTGGCGAGAAATAAAGATAGCAATTATTTATAAAAATTCAAAATGTCCGAAACTCAAACGACGGACGAACGCGATTACCAAAGTTTTGAAATTCTCGAAGCAATTGGGGGATCACAGGATTCCGAATTCGACGACTATCTCGGTGTGCCTGATTCTTTGGAAATTACGATAGATGAAAACGGCGAGGCTGTCAATATTCTGGACAATGAAGGCAAATCGTCAAATGCCAAAGGTACTCCTTCCTTTGTTTCTGCATTCTTGATTTTTTTCAATTTTTGTTTACATTATTATTGCTGTTTTTCCGTTTAAAATTCTCATTAAATTGAATTGTAAAATTTTATTTTTAATTTTATTTCATCAAATTTAGACATTTTCGTTTGCATTCGAAACATTTTTTCAAAGCTCGAATGTAATTTCATTAACTTAATTGTTTTGTTTTTTTTTTCAATGTTTTACATCGCAGAGCGACTCGGAGTAATACCATTTTCCGTGATTCACGAGCCACCGGTAAAATTGAAAAATCAGAATCGTGACATATTCATTCCCGGTGAAGAAATTTGCGTGCGGATCGTCGATAACGAACGCAGCGTAGCGTCGCATCCTCTCAATCCAAATTTATACAGGATAGAATTCAAGCACGGACCTTTCGTTTGGAGCGTGCGGAAGCGTTACAAGCACGTACAAAATTTGCACAATCAATTGAAAATCTATCGAGCGAGTCTCAATATACCGTTTCCCACAAAGAGTCACAGGGAGAGACGCAACAGCTTGAAGAATCTTTCGGATTGCCGAGTCAAGCGCAGAAACAGAGGCGCTCTTCCCAGGTGAGTCGAGAAGAATGAAAATTTTTTAATTTTATTCGAGGAAATTGAAAAATCGTGAAATGGCAAAATGGTAGCATTTTTTTTGCTCAGATTTCCAAACAGACCGGACGGTCTTGTGTCTTACGAACAACTGCCGGATAGAATGCGACTGCTCGAGGATTATCTGAGCAATTTATTGAAAATTGAGATCTACAAACGACATCCGGAAACGGTAAGATTTTTCAATAGCTAGGCACGGTTTGCAAAAAGACAGAAAAAAAAAGTTGAAATTTAAAATTCTACATCATTGTCAAGGCTTTTTTCAATTTTACCTCTTTAAAACTTTTTGGATGCAAACGGTGCAAAGTTCAAATCTGCATGATTGTTTCATCCCTTTTAAAAAATATTTTTCAGTAACAAAACGAAATATGATTAATCGCAAAATTACAGATAAATTTCATGGAACTATCGCGCTTGTCGTTCATTGAGGATCTCGGTAAAAAGGGAAAGGAGGGTCTGGTGCTCAAACAAACGGGTTCGAGCTCAAGGGCCGCATTTGACTTTTGCGGTCTGCTCAAAGGAATGAGTTGCTTGCGTTGTAATTATTTTTGCACGTCATTATGCGGCACCTGGCAAATTCGTCATCTAGTCGTCAAGGACACATTCGTTCTCTACACGAGTCCAAAGGATGGTTCGATAAAAACTGTGATACTGATGGACAACGGTTTCGAGGTCAGCTCGGGAATGTACGCGACTGGTTTGAGAAATGGCCTGCAAATATTGAATCTGAGCAGGCACATCGTGCTGAAATGTTGGACGCGAAGAAAGGCGAAAGAGTGGCTCGAGTTCATCCGCAATATTGCAAATAACGAGGGAAACGAATTTATTCGCGAGAATCATCACAAATCATTCGCGCCCTACAGAATTCACGCTCAAGCAGCTTGGTTCGTCGATGGATGTGATTACATGGCGGCGGTTGCCGATGCAATGGAAAATGCAGCTCAAGAAATTTTCATCGCCGATTGGTGGTTATCGCCTGAAATTTACATGAAGAGACCGGTCGCGAATGGTGATTATTGGCGATTGGACAAAATCATTCAACGAAAAGCTGTGAGTAATAATCAAAATAGTCGTTGTATTACAATTGAGCCAAAGGAGTTTCAAAGTTTGAAAAAAATCGTGTAAATTAAGAAGAAAGTATCAAAGCGTTTTGAAATTTAAAAAAAATTCGAAAACTAAGAAGGAAGCCTGATTTTTTCGAGAAATACAAGTTAAACAAAATTACTGCATGCTTTTTTTCTGTTCTACATCGTAGAATTTATGGCAACTGGAACAAGACGGATTATTTTTTAAACTAAATTTTTTTATTTAATCCCAATTCTTTGAGTAATTTTCGCGAGATTGAATACGTGATATATTCATTCTGTAGACTATCTGTGAAAAAAAATTGAACGGTATATCGCAAAATGTTTCCTTTTAAAAGGCTTAGAAACAGTTTTCAAAATATTAATTGGTACTCGTTTGACTCGATTCTATCGCAAAAACTGCTTACGTAAAGGTTTTTTAATAAAATGTGATTTTTTTATTTTGCAATTCTATGGAAAAAAAGAAAATCGGTAAGAACGGAGAATTATTTTTTTTGCACATGAAAATAAATTTAATGTTTATTTTTAATTTTTGTTAAAGCTCGAAGGAGTCAAGGTATTCATAATGATTTACAAAGAGGTCGAATTGGCCCTGGGTATTAATAGTTACTACAGTAAGCAGAGACTCATTCAAGGTTGTCCGGAGAATATAAAAATTCTACGTCATCCGGATCATGCTCGAGTCGGTGTCTTACTTTGGGCGCATCATGAGAAAATTGTCGTGGTCGATCAAACGATAGCGTTCCTCGGTGGTATCGATCTTTGTTACGGTCGATGGGACAATAACGAACATCGATTGACCGATCTTGGTATTGAAGGATCATTTATTTTTCAACAAACAATCCATATATTTGTTTGATCATACGGAATCAATTTTTCTTTAATTAATTAATTTTATTTGTACAGGTTCGGCTCATCATTCAAGCATTTATATACCATCAAAGGAAAAAATAACAACGAGTAGCACCAAGAGAAAAACTAATTTCCGGACCGATAAACACGTTTTGTTGCCATTGGCCATCGCCACGAATACGGTGGCATTGGCAACGACAAAATTTCTGCCAATACCGTGAGTACTGCAAAATAACGATCATTCCAATTGCCATTCACATATTTGTTCCGCATAATATTTTAAATTTAAAAATTTGTTAATTACAAGAAAATTTAGAAATCTTTCAATACCTTCAACGATTCAATTTGAATATTTAAATTCAATGACAACTATTCTGTCTGCCTGGTGAATTTTAGTGAAAAGTTTGAATTCATAACTGTAAAATTGTGAGAGTTGGAGCGCTTACTAAGTTTTTTCGAAAATTTCAAAAATTTTAGAAACTAAATGTCTTTGATAACACAGCCACACAAAATTGAAAAAAAAATTCGGCCTGGGGGTCTGACTATGTATACTGTATGTTTTTGGCGTCGCTGAATCCGAATCCGAGGTTGGTTTAATTCCAGCACGTCAGAGATTGGCTATAACCACAAAAAATAACACTCCAAAATCAAGATTATTTTTTTAATATTTCGAAAACTATTATAGCTACGAAAAAATCCTTCTGGGTTCGTCTTGAAGAGTATACTTGTGGCTACGAAATAAAAATGTTCCAAATTTTTTTTTTTGAGATATCATGAATTTGGAGAATTTTAAATTTGTAAAAATAGTGCAAATCTACGATCAACATTAAATTTTTAGTTCAATCTTTTTTATACAATACCTTGTACTGATCTTAAAAGATCTTGAAATTTTCAGAAAGGTGTTTTTGTTTTTTCAAAAACATGAATTTTTGAATTTTTCAAAATGGTGTAAATCCACGATCAAAATTAAATTTGTTGTAAATTTTTTTTTACATAATACCTTGGAGTGATCTTTAAAGATCCTGAAATCTTCAGGATCTTTTAATTTTTGAAACAAAAAAACACCATCCTGAACATTTCAGGATCTTTTAAAATCAGTCCAAGGTATTATATAATAAAAATTTAAGCAAAAATTTAATGTTGATCGTGGATTTACACGATTTTTTAAAATTAAAAAATTAATGGTTTTGAAAAAACAAAAAACACCTTTCGGAAAACTTCAGGATCTTCTAAGAGAAGATCTTCAGTACAAGGTAATATATATAAAAAAAAAGATTCATAAAAATTCAAAATTCTCCACATTTGTCATTTTTTCCGAACCTAGAACGATTTTTTCGTAACTATAATAGTTTTCGAGATATTTAAAAAACAATTTAATTTTGGAGTATTTTTGAAGTTATAGCTAAACCCTGACGTGCTGGGGTTAAACCAACCTCGTATTCGGATTCAGTGACCCCAAAAACCGTCAGTGTACATGGTCAGACCCTCAGGCCGAATTTTTTTTTGTGTGGCTGTGTAATTGTTTCCAAATCCAATACCGAACATTCTTGCATAATAGTGCATTCTATATTTTTAAAAATAATAATTTTTCGGGGATCTAACTAAATATGATCAAATTTTTTCCAATTCAATTTTCAAAATGCACACAATTCTACATTAATCAATAATCGATAATTCCCCGATGTTCCACTGAAAAAACCTGCAAATTTTAACACAGCCCAATGCTCAATACGCGTCCTCCAATGACATCAACAATGCCGGAATTGTCGTCCACTGCATTACCAACAAACGCTTCAGAATCCGACGACGCCGTGAAATGCGATACTCCCGAATTTCAAAGAAAGAATTTATTCTACAAAGCCAAGGATACCGTTGACAAGGTCAAGTATAACGTCAAGATGAAACGAAGAGAATGGATAAATATGGTTTACAATCCAAACGAGCTGGAAAACGATGAGGACGATATCGATGAGTGAGTTTCATTATTATTTTTTGAAGAAAAAAAGTTAATATCTCGGCTAAATATTTTTTTCATCTCTTCTCAAAGTGCATCCAGACGAAATTCGGAAAATATTCGAGATATGTGGAACGCGAATCTTCGCGAAGACGATTTATCGTCGGGCGCGAAATTATGGCTCGGCAAAGATTACACGAATTTCATCGTCAAGGATTTCGATGATCTTGATAGGCCCTATCAAGATTCGGTGGATCGTAGCACAACACCGCGAATGCCGTGGCACGATGTTGGAATCATGGTGAAAAATGCCGCCGCCAGAGACGTAGCGAGACACTTTATACAGCGATGGAACGCGATCAAGGTAAAAGTTCATTTTGCTTCCTCATAGAGAAAATTCATTATCGTGAAAAATATTAATCTTCAAATTTTGTGTCACATTACTGAAATAATGTGTAATGTGTCCAAAAAATATGTGTAACAAATATTTAAACACCCAGAAAAAAGATTGATTCGACTCGAATACATTTTTTTGAATATCGGCCTAATAAATTATTGTCTAATTGTTTTTTTTTTGCAGCTGGAAAAAGCAAAATTGAATTCGACTTATCCGTTTCTACTGCCAAAATCTTACGATAATTTTTGCACTACGACGCCATTTATTCCGGAATCAGCGAGTCACGCGGTCAAGTGTCAAATTTTGAGATCCGTAAGCTCATGGTCGGCCGGGTTTTTAGAACCTGACACTGTGGAACAGAGCATTCACGAGGCTTATATCGATGCTATAAGCAACGCTGAAAGGTTCGTCATATAAATTAAAATTGAAAGTATAACAAAAATTGCTACGCTTTGATCTTATCCCCCAAATCTCATCCTTGCTGGGGTCGAGTATTTTATTTTATTTTATTTTAATCAAAGATTTTAAGCAAATTGAAACAAGAAGATAAAAAGCAATCAAGTGCTTAATGGCCAAATATTCTATGAACTTATTTATAAAAATATATATAAAATATAATGTATAGGGGTCATTCCATGTCAAATCGACCAAGAGTTGGAATCGACCCCGTTTAATTTCGATGAAATTTGGTCAGAAGTTTTCGTTTTTCATAAAACGAAGTTCTACCGAAGGAAAATAACTAATTTTTTTTTTTTTCGAAAGTTATGCATAATTCAAAATTTCACCATTTTTCAAATCTTTCAAGTTTATTTTTTAAGTATCTCGAAAATTATTATAGTTACAAAAATTCTTCTGCATTCGTCTTAAAGAGTATACTCGGGGCTACGAAAAAAAAATAGTCCGAAAGTTTTTTTTGAAAAATGATGAATTTGGAGAATTTTAATTTTAAAAAATCATGAAAATCCAAGTTCTGTATTAAATTTTTGGTTCAATTTTTTATATATAATACCTTCTACTGATCTTAAAAACCCTGAAATTTTCAAAAAGGTATTTTTTGTTTTTTCAAAAATATAAATTTTTCAATTTTTAAAAAACGTGTAAATCAACGATCAACATTAAATTTTTGGTTAAATTTTTTTTATGTACCTTGGACTGATCTTAAAAGATCAGGATGGTGTTGTTGTGTTCCAAAAATTAAAAGATCTCGAAATTTCCAAGATGGTGTTTTTTTGTTTCAAATATTTATATTTTTGAAACAAAAGAACATCCTCTTGAAAATTTCAGGATCTTTTAAGATCAGTCGAAGGTATTATATAAAAAAAAAATGTAACCAAAAATTTAATGTTGTTCGTGGATTTACACGATTTTTAAAAATTCAAAAATTTATATTTTTGAAAAAACAAAAAACACCTTCCTGAAAATTTCAGAATTTTTCAAGATCAGTACAAGGTATTATATTTTAAAAAATGGAACCAAACATTTAATACGGAACTTGGATTTTCACGATTTTTGAAAATTTGAAATTCTCAAAATTCATCATTTTTCAAAAATTTTTCGGAATATTTTTTCTTTTATAGCCCCAAGTATACTCTTTAAGACGAATTCAGAACGATTTGTCTTAACTACAATAGTTTTCGAGATATTTAAAAAATAAACTTGAAAGATTTGAATCTTGCATAACTTTCGAGAAAAAAAAATTTAATTTTTTTCCTTTGGTAGAACTTCGTTTTATTAAAAACGAAAACTTCTGACCAAATTTCATCGAAATTGAAAGAGGTCGATTGGAACTCTTGGTCGATTTGACATGGAATGACCCATATATTATTGCATATCTATTTCTTTGTACATCTAAATAACATTTTCCCTCAATTTACAGGTACATCTACATCGAGAATCAATTTTTTATAACTCTCGCCACGATGGAGCGCGGTGTAGTGAAAAATCGTATTGGCGAAACACTGCTGAAGAGAATACTTCGCGCTCACAGAGAGGGAAGGATATTTCGGGTTTTTGTGGTGATGCCTTTGCTACCGGGATTTGAGGGAGAAATCGGTGGTTCTAGCGGAACTGCTCTTCATGCGATAACACATTGGAATTACTCATCGATATCGAGGTTCGATCTTTGGCAAAACTGTATTTTTTTTATATTCATATTCATTTTTATCAATTTTTATTCATGTTTATTTATTTCCTTATTTTTGAATTATTCGTCGATACTTAGGTTTAATTATTGTCAAAATTTTCTGTCTATCTTGATATTCATTTATTTTATTTTATTTTTATTTATCTTCCAGAGGCAGGGATGCAATTTTAAATCGACTTGTCGAATTAGGGATCGAGGATCCTAGCGAGTACATAACTTTTCACGGTCTGAGAGCTCATTCCTTGTTAAATGGGACAATGGTAACTGAGCTTATTTACGTTCACAGCAAATTAATGATCGTCGATGACAATACCGTTATTTGCGGATCGGCAAATATCAACGATAGAAGCATGATTGCAACAAGGGATAGTGAGATCGCCGCGATTATTCACGTAAGTGATTTAAGAGGATTGTACCGATATCCAAAAAATTATATTAAATATTCTCATTTTTAACATTTAAAATCCTAATTTTCATATTCATTTTTATTATATTAAATTTAAATTTTTTCTAAATTGAATTGAAACATTTTTTTATGCATTTAATATTGCACTGACAAATCCATATGCTTTGATACAAAAAAAAACCGAAATTTTTATTTCAAAAACAAATTTTTCCCTGAGGAAGTGAAAAGAAAGCTTTGTTAACTATTAAAAAAAAAAATGATTAATCAATGTGCAAAATTTGCAACTTCTATTAGTTTGAACTTTTCAATGCTAATTTAACGCTACAAAAGTGTTCAATTTTTATCGCTTGCGCTATTTTTCAAAAAATGCACAATTTCATAAAATTTCAATCCTTGGATAGATTTTTGCGAAATTCAATAGCGAATAACATTGATAGCTATACTGGCCCTTCACAAAATTTCATTGCAATATCTAAATAATTTCAAAAGTTATAGCGTTTACGCTTCTTTTATAAAAATTAAATGTTTGATAAAAATTTAATCATTCGATCGATTTTCGCCAAATTTAATAAAGAATATCCTCAATAGCTCTATTAGCTGTGTAAAGTTTTAGTGCAATATCTTAAAAATTGCACAAGTCAGAGCGTTTACGCTATTTTTCAAAAAATTTAAAATTTCTTAAGATTTTAATCCCTCGATGGATTTTTGCCAAATTTAATAGCGAACAACCTTGATAGCTATATTAGCTCTGTGCAAAGTTTCAGTACAATATCTTAAAAATTGCACAAGTTAGAGCGTTCAGGCTATTTTTCAAAAAAATCAAAATTTCATAAAATTTTAATCCCTCGATGGATTTTCCCCAAATTCAATACCAAACAACCTTAATAACTATACTAATTCTGTACAAAGTTTAAGTGCAATATCTTGAAAATTGCAGAGGTTAGAGCGTTTACGTAATTCTTGCAAAAACGAAAAAAGTCGATAAAATCTGAACACCCGTTATAATTAAAACAATTTTTTTTTATAATGAAGAGCAATTCGTGCTCGACAAGTGTGCCAAATTGTAGCTCGATATCTCGAAGCGTTTTCGCGTTATTAATTATTTACATCTGAAACTCCGGATACACACACACACACATTTATCCGGACATTTTTTCTAAATATGATTTCTCGATGTTTTAGGACATTTTGAACATATTGGCATAAAAATAGCGAAACAAAAAATTTTCACGAAAAAAAGCTTCCTTTATGAGGAAGCAAAACATAGAAAATTCTCATAAATTCTCCTCTCTATTTCTTTTTTATCTATTCGAGTACGTCTGATTGGAAAAAAATTTCTTTGACCAGGACGAGGAATTCATCGAGAGTGAGAATACCGATAAGATCACTCGTTGCGGAAAATTCGCCGCTTCATTGAGGAAGAAACTTTTTCGCGAGCACTTAGGTCTCTTGCGTTCGAGAGATTATCACGTCGTGGACGTTGACATAACTCACGAAGCTTTCTACAAGGATATTTGGCGCTCGAGAAGTCGTCAAAATACGGAAATATTCGAGGAAGTATTTCGCTGCATTCCATCGAACAAAGTGATGAATTTTGCAGCGCTAAAGATTTATCAGAGCGAGACGCCGTTATGCCAGTCAGATCCTGATCAGGCACAGATAAAATTGAGGAACGTGAGGGTGAGATTACGAAAATATTCGATGATTTTTTGAGAAGAAAAGAAAAATCGAAATCGTTAAAAATTAATTATTTTTGTCAATTTTTCTTCAGGGTCATCTCGTGGATTTGCCGCTTAAATTCTTGTCGGACGAAACTCTGACGCCCGCTGCCAGTACAGTCGAGGGAATGTTGCCGACTTCCCTCTGGACTTGAGAGTCAACGAAACAGTATTATGAAATATTAGCAATAATTTTTATCGCCAATTCGACTTTGAGCGCTGACGATACTTCGGTTCAGGAATTTCCGTGCATTTTACCGACATTTCATAATGTTCCTAACGCTTAGAGTGATATTACGAAGTTTATAAAAAACCAAGAGCCAATATTTTAAGACACAAACAAAACGCATTTACGCTTACGGATATTTCGCGGGCGAAATAATTTTATCCAAAGCCAATGACTGATGATGATTTTAACTCAGAAAATGCAATGTACATGATAGAAATCTAGTTAACGATTTAATTTAACTCAAGCATCGCGCCTTGTGGCCGAAACTGTTTGATATTTAAAAAAATAATAATTTCTCAAATAAAAATTTAATTTTTTTGAAATTTACGAGCCTTATTTAAATTTTACGAAATTTTTATTTCCGTCAGCGATTCCACGAATGAGATAAAAATTTTAATTTATCATTTTTGTCTGGATCAACAAACAAAATAGTTTTCAATTTGTAATTCTATTTTGAGAGATTTGAAAAAAGTTAAGATCAATCTTTTAAAAAAATTAAATTTAATTTTTTTAATCCTTTTTTTTCAGTAGCCTGACAATTTGTTCGATTAAAAAGATTTTTTCTACACACATACACTTTAATACTTGGATAAATTAATATCTAGGTCGCAGTGAAGAAAGCGGATGCGATTAATTGAGTTTATTTACCTTGTAGAGCCGCATTATTATCCACGACGCATCCGCCATCTTGGTTCCACATGTAGATTGGATATTTTATATATGAGGCAATCCACGCCATTTCGATCAAGATATTGCCTTGATGATTCCGATTTTGCTCTAAATTTTTTATATCAAAAAGGACATTGAAAAAAAAATTTCCAAATTTGTTCACCATTTTTTGGTCACGCGTTCTTTGAATTCATTATTAAAAAAAAAACGGGACAACTTTGTAAAATCTGCAAAAATTCAGAAAAATCGAATCAAATAGAACAAAATTTTTGGGCTTCGTCCCAAAATGGAGATTTTAATACTCTGTGAGTTAAATTCAAGAAAATACAAAAAAAAAATTTTACTCACAAAGTATTAAAATCTCCAATTTGGAACCAAGTCAAATTTGTTTTATTTTATTAGATTATTCTGAATTTTTCAGATTTTACAAAGGGGTCCCTTTAAAAAAAAATCCATAGAACGCGTGACTAAAAAATTCTGAAATAATTTGTTTTCACTGTTTTTTTATAGAAAAAATTTAGAGGAAAATCGAAGTCATCAAGTTAAGATTTTGATCGGAATGTCGTTGGAATGACACGGGAAAATCTTGTCTTGATGATTTCGATTGCCCTCTCAATTTTTTTTTATGAAAAAACACATTGAAAAAAAATTTCCCCAATTTTTTCCGAATTTTTTGGTCACGCGTTGTTTGATTTTTTTTTTTAAATAAAATCCTTTATAAAAATCTGTAAAAATTCAGAATAATGTAATAAAATATAACAAAAGTTTTGAGCTTTGTTCCAAAATGGAGATTTTAATACTCTATGAGTAAAAAATTTTTTTTTTCAATTCTTTGAATTTTACTCACAGTATTAAAATCTCCATTTGGGAACGAAGCCCAAAAATGTTGTTATATTTTATTAGATTTTTCTGAATTTTTTCAGATTTTCCAAAGTTATCCCGTTTTTTTTTTTAAATAAATCCAAAGAACGCGTGCCCAGAAAATTCTGAAAAAATTAGAGAATTTTTTTTTCAATGTCCTTTTGATATCAAAAATTTAGAGGAAAATCGAAAACATCGAGGCAAGAAGTTGAACGAAATGGCGTGGATTGCCTCATATATATATATATATATATATATATATATATTAAAGGTCTCGTTGTAACGATTGAGCTTTTATGCGGGTCATCCATCACTCGCACTAAACGTATCACTTCACTTTTTCAATTAGAGAGCTTTTGAATCACGAACAATTCTTATCGTCGGGACGATCTTGGCCAATGACGCCATATTTCTCAACGCGGATAAGAATCATGACGCTCAATTGTCGACGGATTTGCATAGAGCGATTATGTAATTTACACGAAGATTCGAGACGACCAACGAGCCCATTCATAAACGATCACGGGGATTCACGAACGAGGACACTTGCATTTTTCCGTTAAAAAACACGCATCGAGCGAATGACGGTTATTTTGAAATGGCGAATCTCTCTAATAGCATATTTTTACTCACTCGAGATCTTCTTTTTTTTAAAATCAGATTGTCAATTTTTTTTTGTTAATAATTTTCCGCATTTCCGCACCTCGAAAAAAATAAGCAATGAGTCTTTGAAAAAAAGATTTTTTTAAATTCTATTAATTTTTCGTAGCTTCGAGATTCAAAAATGGTCTCTCGAGGATATCGAAATTTTAGATAGGTGAACCGGTTTTCTTTTTATTCGCATACCTTTTCATTTCTCGGGGATTTCCCCTCAATTTATATCTCCAGAAATTCACAGACTCTCTGACGACTATTCCGGTTATTCTGACTCAATGGCTGAGAACACTGCCTCGACGCGAAAACATGCGTGAGTAGCGATAAATTTTCAAAAAATTATTATTTCCATGGAAAAGTTACAATTGTAATGGAAGAATGAGAAATTTATGTTTACTGATAGAAAATGATAAATTTAGAGAAAAATAATAATTTTTGTAACAAACAAAAAGACCCTCGAGAATTCTGCATCTGCATTTCTCGATTTCGACCGATTCGTTCTAGAAAAAAAATCAAAAACACAATTAAGGTTGTTTCGACCCATTTAAACGTTTGGCACATTTTTTCTTTCTCCCTCAATTTTCTAGTGGCCGGTATTTTTGGAAAATTTTTAAATTCCAATTAAGGGTGGATTTTTTGTATTTTTAAGAATTTCACTCCGAAACTGTAATATTACGGATTTGTTGTTAATGAGCTTTTTTTCTTCATCTTGTTTAGTTCTTTATATGAAAATTTGTTGAAAAAGTTTTTTTTCATGAATATTGATTTAATAGCAAATCGTAACTGACGAGCTATGAACTCTGAAAGATAAATATTCATGAATATTTAGATTCATAAAAAAATATTTTTCATTTATTCCTCGTTTTTTCTCATGAGTAAACTTTTTTTCAGCAAAAACTGTGTAGTTTGCAATCAGCGGTGAATTTGCCATCGAAGTAATGTTTGAAATCAATAAAAATAAAAAATCGATGGTCGAATTCAAATCTACCAAAAATTAAAAAATTAAAAAATGCGGAGAAACAGATTTTTTTATTTCTTTTTTTGGAGTACTGTATCCATCTTTTTTTTCCCCCTGAACACGAATCTACCAATAATTTTCGCAAAAACTCAAAATTTATATGATTTTCTATTAAAAGACACATTTTTTAGAGATTTTCCTTAGTTTTCCTCATGAATAATTTTTTTTCGACAAAAACTCATACAGCGTGCCAAAAATTTAAATGGATCAAAACAACCGTAATTGTTTAAGCTTAATAGGTTTATTTTCTCCCCGCTACAATGAATAAGTTATGCTGGGCCAAAATCGAAAAACTAAGATGCAGAAGAGTCGAGGGTCATTAAAAAAATGACCATTTCTCTGGAGTAAATATTATTTTTATGAAAAACAAAGATCACGTTGCTCGAAAAACTATGATTACAACAGAAATCCATTTTCCAATTTTTTTTCTCAATTAATATGAAAATAAAATGTTTGAATAGACTCTGCAACGAAGAAATGGAGTCGAGGAGCAGTGTCGCTTATCCAAGATGTCCGATACCGAGATCGCCGAGAATTCCAAAAACAACTCTATCTCACGACGTAACGCATATTTTGAAATCCTTTCAAATTAAACTAATCCATATAACCGCATGAATAATACAGACCCTAATACAGACGCATTATCCCTGTACCTCGAGCAATCAGTCAGGAAGTTGGAACAAAATGCGTCACAAGTCACCGGCAAATCGTCACATTTCGCCCCATCGTACTCAATCGAAAAACAAGGCCACTCATGACTGGGACGAGACGAATGCAGTGCGAAAAACTCAATCCACGGCATTGCCCTCTTGTAAGTCCCCCTTTTGCTTGTCTCATCGCACACTATTTTCTGTTTCGCAAATTTTCACCATACAATTTTGTTTATATTTGCAGTAATAAATGCCCCGTGGCCAAAAAGTACGACTGTTTCTACTCCGACCGATCTCATGGTTGAGGACGAAAGCGTCGGTTCAGCGCCTCCAACGCGCAATGGCCGAACGAATCGACTACGAGGTCATGCAACGTGTTACCACAATTTCCGCCTAATTTTTATTATTCTCAATTGCGCGATATTGGTAAGTCAATCTTTATCGCCTCATTAATGGAAAAAAGCTGTAGTCTAACCGAAATTAACTATTTTCAAGATGGCCGGATTGATTTACTTTCTCGCCGCATCGTTTTTGGCCGCTTACAGAGAAACGGCGTTCGTGATAGTCGAATATCGAATTTTCGCGATATCAATTATTATCCTGTATACCGACGCCATTATTCTTCTAGTTCTATCCGTCGTTGCACTGTGCGCCATCAACTGCGAAACGTCGAGAAAAATAGTAATTTCACGAAAAATGATCTTACCGATCTCAGCGCCATATTTCAATCGAAATTTTATCACACTTGTTTTCCAGCACGTCGGATGTTCCATCATGGCAGTGGCATTCACTATTTCACTCGGTATATTGCAAACGACACTACAAACGAACATACAAATTGATGCTGGACGAACGATGATTGCGAGCATCGCGCGACAAACCGGAAGTCACGTCGCAACTACGAAGGTCGTTTGGGACAATATCCATGAGACGGTATAACAAACAAGATTGGAAGATTCACCGATGAAAACAAGCTCTAGATTCTTCGCGAGGCCAACATGCTTACGCACGATACGTATCTCTATATATATAGTTCGGATGCTGCGGGACTCATGGGCACTTGGATTGGTGTGAGAAAAACGATGGAGACGGGGATCCAAATAATTCGTCCAATTTCCTTGGCACGTACACTTGTAATTTGCCAGTATCATGTTGCATCGATGATATCGCCGAAATAACGTCTTTGAAGCGATTCAACGGTATGAACGAAAGCTATATTACACCCTGCGCTATATTTCCGACTCTGTGGAACACGTATCGCTCCGGTTGCGTCAGCCACGTGAAGAGGGAAATACGTTTCGTCGGGAAATTATTCAAAATCGCAAGTTTCGGGACCGCGATTATTATGGTAAATTTTTCATTAATTCATTCCATATTACGAATATTAACGTGCATGCGTATATAAAAAAATATTTACTTTTAGTTACTCTCATCAGCGACAGCAACGATACTTGTTTTTTACGAATAAAAACTAATACAGCGAATGCGTTTGGATATTTGTTGAAAAAATTCAAATTAGTTCAAAAATGATCCGCACGGAGGCAGCACTGGTGTGAAGTAGTAGACACGTGACATAACCTCTCAACTCTCGGTGCAAAAACAATTACTGTCAATAGAAAAGATTGTTTCGTGCAAAAGTAAAGAAATACGAGTTTATTTTAGTTTGTATACTGTTGAATTAGCATTGAATATAAAAATCGCGATGGAAACTTACGCGATGATCGTGCAAGAATACAATAACCGAGTCAGCGAGTCTAACCGTCAATTTGAAAAGCGTCTCGCTTGTTCGGAGAGGTATGTAATGGATCGATTGAATTTTTTTTTGAATCAGCGAAAAACTTTTGGTAAATAAACAATTACCAAGTTTCCATGCTTGAAACTTGCAGTCGACGCTGTCAAAGTAGAGGCGTAAATTTGGCAAAAGCTGTAATGACGCTGATGACAGAGTCGGAAAATATCGTCAGTCTCGTCAGATCTCCGACGTTGCAAAGCTGGTGGCGCTTATTTTTTCGCGATGATTATCCCGAGGAACAATGTTTGCGATATTTAAAATGTTCCCGCAAGACTTTTCTCACGCTCGCCGCAACCCTCGGTCCTAGTGTAACGGGGAAAAACGTCGGTGCTCGATGCGACAAAAAACAAATCGCCGTGATGCTTCACAAATTTGGTAAACGCGCTGATAACGAGCAGCTGTCCAAAATGTTCGGCATGGACGAATCTACCATAGACGCGATAATTCGAAGAACGATACGAGCCACCGACGGGCGAATTCTCCAAAGTACGATAAAAATGCCGGAACCTCAAGAGGCTCGAAGCTTGTCTCTACGATTGGAAGAAACAACGATGATACCGCAGCTGCTTGGATTTTTGGAAACTACTCACATCCCGGTTTGCGCGACTCAAGCTGGGAATTTGAAAAATTCAAACAACTTTGATTCCATCGTCATGCAGAGTATTGTCGACGTGAATTGCCGGTAATTATAAAAAAAAAAATATTTCAGAATGCCTGTTTAATTTCTTTTTTTCATTCTTCTTGCGACTTTGTAAAATTGGCGATTGGAGCTGTAATTTCAACACGGTGGAAAAATATTTTGACTTTTCAGAACAATGGAAAAAAAACGGTTGAAAATAAGTTTATGGCGAGAGGCTCAAAAATTATTTCAGTTTCAGGGATGTGAGCATCAAGCATCCGGGAAGCACGAAGGATCGTCGAATATTCGAGGATTCTAGCATCTACAAATTTCACAATCGCGTGATACCGCCGGACAAGCGAATAATCGATAATCGTCAGATTTCCTACAAAATTGGAGCGTCCTCGTCGTATCCGTTATTAGGGTGGCTTTTAACGGAATACGATCCAGCAACGACGTCGAGAGAACGTATTTTCAACGAACGTATGACT
The DNA here is from genome assembly GCA_946863875.1 of Alloplasta piceator. NCBI lineage: Eukaryota > Metazoa > Arthropoda > Insecta > Hymenoptera > Ichneumonidae > Alloplasta > Alloplasta piceator. Next base: position 1,620,430 of record OX333079.1, on the reverse strand, counting down.
ATGGCGAGAAGATCCTCGTCTATCGCATTAGCGCGACTCAGAGGACGTTTCGAAATTATCGCAGCGTCGATCGACGTTGATTTGGAAATTGTGCCTCTGGTGATCGCCGCATGTTGCGTTATTCACAATATATGCGAGGAAAACAAAGATCCCTGCCTGGAAGATTGGCTGATCGAGTCAAGGCGAGAAAACCTTAAGTTTCCGCAGCCTGAGAGAGTTCGTGACCCGAGAAAACCGAAGGAAGGAGACGTTGAACAACGCGACGCCATTTCAGCTCATTTGGAACGGATATTGGCTCCCGGGCGACAACAGCTTTCATCGAAGGTCCTACCAATGTTGGACTTGAATGGCAAGTCAACCTTTTTAAAAAATTTCATAAAATATTAATTTTGTTTAACGCAGAGCCGTTCTAATTTCCAATAAGTTTGAATATAACATTCCGAGTATTCATTAGAAGGGAAAATGAGGTCCAAATTGTGCTCACATGAGTAAAAACCTTGCAAATTGGACATTTGCACATTGCTTTCTCATCTTAATCACATAGCTTCCTTTATAAAAGTATGGGAATCAAATTTGGCTTCCTCATAAAGGAAGCTTATCGAAAAACATGAATGATCAACGTGCAAAATTGCCAAATTCTTCCAAATTTACTTCTTGCTAAATTTGTTTTTTGCCAAATTCAATAGTGAACAATCTTGATCACTATTTTGAATGTGTACAAAATTTCAGTACAATATCTCGCAAATAGCCGAAATTAGAGTACGCGATTAAAAAAAAAAAAAAAAATGGATAAAATTGTAATAATTCGATCGATTTTTACCACATTTAATAACGAACACCCTCGATAGCTATAATAGCTCTGTGTAAAGTTTCAGTGCAATATCTTAAAAATTGCACAAGTCAGAGCGTTTACGCTATTTTTCAAAAAAGTGATAATTTCCTAAAATTTTCATCCCCTGATGGATTTTTGCCAAACTTTATAGCGAACAACTTCGATAGCTATACTAGCTCTGTGCAAAGTTTCAGTACAATATCTTAAAAATTGCACAAGTTGGAGCGCTTACGCTATTTTTCAAAAAATTCAAAATTCGATAAAATTTTAATCCCTCAATAGATTTTTGCCAAATTCAATACCAAACAACCTTAATAGCTGTACTTATTCTGTACAAAGTTTGAGTGCAATATCTTGAAAATTGCGGAAGTCAGAGCGTTTACGCCATTCTTGCAAAAACGAAAAAAGTCGATAAAATCTGAACACCCGTTAGAATTAAAACAAAATTTTTTCATAATGAAGAGCAATTCGTGCTCGACAAGTGTGCCAAATTTTAGCTCTATATCTCGAAGCGTTCCCGAGTTATTAATTATTTACATCTGAAACTCAGGACACACACACACACACACATACATCCATCCATCCGGACATTTTTTCTAAACATGATTTCTCGATGTTTTAGGACATTTTGACAACATTGGCATACAAATCTCGAAAAAAAAATTTTCACGAAATCAAAGCTTCCTTTATGAGGAAACAAAAATAAAATAAATTCTCCAAATGGCATTTGAAAGAAAAGAATTTGAATAAATAATGGAAAATAATGTTTTACCTATAATGACGTATTTTTCAAACGCGGGAAACAATTTACATTTTCAAATTCGAATCTGTACTGAATCGCAACGTTTTTTGTTCTCATAAATTCGTCTTGTATGGCCCTTGAATCATATTTATCGATAAAAAATGGGATTGCGCGAATTATGCGCAAAAGCGAAAAATATTTAACTTTTTATTTACACACGACGCGATTTACTCAAGCGTCTTATCAGGTTCCTCGAGGGCGATATATAGTGAAGTACGTGTCGTCAACGAGATTGTTGCTTTGCAGGCACATATCTCTCTCTCTCTCTCTTTCTTTCCCACTCTGCACACCTGTTGCGGCAGGGCGCCGTGTACGTGTATATAAAAAAGCGGTGGCGCTCGGTACTAATGTACTTATGTACAGACGGCAAAGATTTTCCTCGTGAGGGTCCGCGAGAAACTCGGCGCGTTCTTGCAGTTGTCACTGACACTTGCGACGGTCGGCGCTTGGCGTTCGAGTCTCTACGATTTCGCCCTCTTTTTCGAGACCAAAAGGAAACAAACAAAACACCGTAAAACGAAATGTTTTCAGTAAAATTGTAAATTCAAGTACGGATCGTGTCCGATGGATTCGGAATCCTATCTGTCGATAAATACGGTTTAAAATAATTGCAATTTTGATTTAAAAAAAATAATAATAAACAGATTGACTGAAAAGAGATATTCGGTGATTGCAACGATGTCGAGGGAAATTAATATTCTGACGTTTCTCGTGATGCTGACGACAATCGTCAATGCCGATAATGGGAGGGAAGATTTTTTCGGCAATCCCGACGGTATCGTTTATCCTGGGCCTGTTCAATCACGAAATGCTCAACAGAGGGCGATTCCAGCTCCGAGGGTACGTTGACTGTGGAAATTCAATTGAGCGTGGATTCAACGTATCCCACGAAATAAATCGTTTTTTTTTAATTCTTTCACTTTATATATCGAACGACGCTTGAATATTTTTGCTCGATCGACGAGCGTTAGGAAAGTGTTTCTGGCGTCTGTGCGTTGCATAAACGCGAGTAATGCACGATTTGAATGAAATATGACGTTCACGTGCTCGGTTTTGGAAGGGAAAAAAATACGGAGTGACATCTGTGCGTTGCATATTCGGGAAAATAAATGCGACTATATTAATTGTTTCGCGAGTGTTTATGTTTATTCTACAAATGATTATTCCTCTCGGCGATATTGAGACGAGCGGTCCGAGTGACGTCAAGGTCACGATACAGTAACGCCGCGAATATATATATAGATATACGTGATACGCGCGCGTTTTGCCCGTGACAAAATCTTTGAGGTAAACAGGTTGAGTTTAGATCCAGTGCGATGAAAACCTGTACTCGATATTTATTTTTTTCGCGACGTGTTCGAATTATATGGAGATTATTGGCGTTGTCACATTTACAAAAAGTTTGAAGTTACAGTGGGGAAATCCAAAATGCTAGGAATATTAATTTTTAATATTGAAATAATGCAGTTAATATTTCGGATAAGATTGATATTGCCAATAAAATTTTAGTTGACTTTTTAAGGGGACAATTCTTAAATCCGGACATTTTTTCATCCCCGGTTTCTTTTCATGGAAAATAAAATTTCAATTTTATTAAATTTTGAATTTGAAACATTTTAATGTATATTTCAGAAAAACTAATTGAGGATGGGATTAAAATTAAAATTTTCATAAAAATTTGCAAAAAATTTAGAGTTTGGGAGGTTTTGTGATTTTGCAATTATCGTGCTCAAACATTGGCTAAAAAAATTGGTTGATATCAAATTTGAAATAAATCCCTTGAAGCTTTAAAAATTCGTAGAAAATTTATATAAACTCTAAGATAGTTTTTAAACGTTAAGAAAAAATGTTAATTCATAGATTTAAACGTTTTCTAGAATTGAAATTAATTTTTTGTTGTTTTATGATAAATTGATAGAAAATTTAAAAAAATGCAATTCAAAATACGCCTATTTTCACAAATTCATTTTAACTCGATTCGTAGCTTTGTACGAATTTTTTTAACATCAAAAAATTGGCAAACTCGATTCTTCAAGAATCCTTAGAATAATGCGTTTTGACCTCGTTCAATAGGACGGACGTTTTTTTAATGGCCTAATGACGAAAGTTGACGCACTGAGAATACAAATTCATATTACAAAATTTGCGCGAGGAATTGTTTTTTTTTTTTAATATTGCAACGACGTTGCAGCCTCGTGCCTGTCAAACAAGGTCGCGCGTATTCCAAAACGACGACCAGGATTCCCGTAGAATTTTTTAAAATCCACAAACGAATGATTTATTGGAAATAGATTCACGAGGAAAATATGATGCTCGGATTATTGAAATCAAGGAGGAAAAATGTATCGATTTATCCTGTTTTTCCTTTCGCAAGACAGCTCTATTTTTAACTTTCTAGGTAACAATATTTTTACATTTTCCAAAGATTCATATTCCATTTTTCCTACCTTACTTTGCAAATGATTCTGAAAAATATACATTTTTACAATATACAAATTCATTTCCTAAACAGTTTTTGGAGCAATTTTAATTTTTTTCAAATTCTTTTACTTTGTAAATTTTTTTTATCAGTATTTTTGGGGAAAAATCGTTCATTTCTCTCGCTTTCTATTACAATCGTCTCACAAAATCTCTCAAAAATAGTTTATATGATATATTCTGTATCCAATCCGATCCAATGTGTGACAATCAAAATAGAAAGCTAGAGAAATCAATATCTAATTTCCTAATTATTCTAAACTCACTCCAATATCGTTTCTGCTCGTGATTTTTTAAATGCCTGAAAGATGCGCTATCATGCTATCATATTCGTTCATTTTCACAGATCGTCAATTTTTTTTTCGAATAATTAATATTTATCAGAGCTGGGCAGTACTTGAAAGTACTCGGTACTTACAGGTACTTGAAGTACAGTACTTGCAAGTACAAAATACTTAAAAAGTACTTCCAGTATTGTACTTAAATTTTTCAAGTACATCCTGTACTTGAAGTACTTTTTTCAAGTACAAGCATCAAGTACTTTTGAATGTGTCTTGCTGATGGTTGCATGTGCAAAGCCTTCGAATATGGGTCATTCCATGTCAAACCGACCAATATTTGGAATCGACAACTTTCAATTTCGATGAAATTTGATCAGAAGTTTTCTTTTATCATAAAACAAAGTTCTAGCAAAGGAAAAAAATTAATTTCTTTTTCGAAAATTCAAAATTTCACCATTTTTTAAAGTTTATTTTTTAAATATTTCGAAAGCTATTATAGTTACGAAAAAATCGTTCTGGGTTCGTCTTAAGGAGTATACTTGGGGCTACGAAAAAAAAAAAATATTCCGAAACAAATTTTTGGAAAATGATGAATTTGGAGAATTTTGAATTTTTCAAAATCGTGAAAATACACGATCAACATTTAATTTTTGGTTTTATTTTTTTTATATAACACCTTGTACTGACATTAAAAGATCCTGAAATTTTCAGAAATGTGGCTTTTTTTTGTTTCAAAAATATGAATTTTTGAATTTTGGTAAAACTTTTGTTTACCTCTAAGTTAAGTGAAGTTGATCAATCATGTAATTTTGACTGCTCAAAATTACAAAATTACATGATTGCTCAACTTAAAAAATTCATATTTTTGAAACAAAAAAAAATATCTTCCTGAAAATTTCAGGATCTTTTCAAAACCGTACAAGGTATTATATTTAAAAAATTGAACAAAAAATTCGATGTTAATTGTGGATTTTTACGATTTTCAAAAATTCAAAATTCTCCAAATTCATCACTTTTTAAAATTTTTTGTCGGAATATATATTTTTTTTCGTAGCCCCAAGTATACTCTTCAAGACGAATCGAACGATTTTTCATAACTATCATAGTTTCCAAGATATTTAGAAAAAAAAATTGAAAAATGGTTAAATTTTGAATTTTGCATAACTTTAAAAAAAAGATTAATTTTTTTCTTGGTAGAACTTGGTTTTATGATAAAACAAAACTTCTGACTAAATTTCATCGAAATTGAAAGTGGTCAATTCCAACTCTTGGTCAATTTGACATGGAATGACCCAAGTACTAGAATTTACAAGACGTACCCGAAAACTTGAAAAGTATTTGTACTTCAAGTACTCGTCTTGACGAGTACTTGCAAGTAACAAGTACTTTGCACTTCAAGTACCACCGGTACTTTGTACTTGATACTTGGAGTGCTTTCAAGTATTTTGCCCAACTCTGATATTTATTTTTCCTGTCTTTGCGGTAATACTAAAAGTATCGAGCGATGAGTCAGCGGATCTTTAGACGATATAGAGACTCACGTATGACTAAGAAAAATTTAATCGACGATAAAGACATCGGGACAGGTGAGAGTAGACGTTAAATTATTTTCTTCGAGTTGCTCCGACAATACAGTATCCGTTATTTGGAGACAATATTTTCACAGAGTCTCAGAGGGAGACCAACGATGAAAATTGCAAATTCCAAAAGTTTAATTACTTCTTTTTTCGCTGGACCTCTTAGAATAGATTTACGATTCGAGCAGCTTCATAAATATTGCAAATACGTGCGTATCGTTTCACTTTCTCAGAAATCTTCGTCCTTTCGCGTTTTCTCTATCTCTTACCCTCTCTCTTTCTTGATTATTTAACGAAACAGCGCAGCGCTGAAAAATGTTGGATATTCCCACAAATTCCTGAATCGCTGAGACGAAAATCTCGCTTAAGCTTGCGAATTCATGTATAAATTGCAGGATATAACGAAGAGTTGAAAAAAAAAAATTTAAGCGGGTTAAAAAAAAATATAAGAATGAAATAGAACGCTCAAAGAGAAATCTCACTTTTGCCGATTGTTTTTTCTTTTCTGGCAAAATGAATCTTCAACAACAAACAGCTAAATTAATTTTTCTGCAATCGTCGACATTTCAAAGTTTCACGATTCGTTCACTTTGTATTTGTAATTTTTTTTCCACCGATAGACTTTCCCAACGATTCCGAGATATCGTTATCTCGTTCTCTTATCCACTATCTACTGGATTTTACCGCGTAAAAAATTTCACGCTCGACGATGGAATTTCGTTGATTTTAGATGGGAAAATAAAGAGCCCACGAAAGCGGGACGAACGATTGTGTGGAAAAAAGCCGTTATTGCGGTTTTCCTGTAGGTCGTTGTATATCTAGGTGCGGAGAGCAATTTGCCGGATCTTTTTTCCCCTCATTTCCGATTAGATTGCGATTTTGGACGAAAAAAATCCTCGTGATTACGTAATTTTTATAATTTATTTATATACAATATATATTTTTTCCTTTTAGATGACGGTGAGCCTCGCCAGGACATTGGGCAGTTTCGATAGCATTGAAAATTTTTTGAAGATAGTCAAGGGAGTCCCGGAGGAACAGAAGAATTTCAACGTTGAAAGTAAAACTCTTTGGCTCATTAAAATAACGGATTTTTTCTTGTATTTCAAATCCACGCTCTCCCGTTGTTGACTAATTCAAAAATGTCTCAAATTCCTCGTGCCAATGAAAAAAAGGAGAAAAAACTAAAAAATGAACTTTAGCTTTCAAAAGTTCACTAGATTGGGAAAATTGAAAAATGTATTCTGGCAAAATAAAATTTAAATAGCTCGTTGATGCTTGATCAATTTGCAGATTATTAAAAATTAAATTAATTTTCGTCGGTTCTTCGATAAATATTTTCCGATACATCGTTCTATTTCGACTATCTCGTGGTTTTATCATCGTCGATGTTTTCGTAATTTTATTACGATCGATTCTAATACAATCTTGATAAAGTATCGAAAAATCGCGATAATGAAGTTTAATCTTATTGTTGGTGGATGAATCATTTGCTGATAAAAAAATATTTACGTCCTTGGAATGTTGCTAAAGAATATAGTAAATAAATATCTCGATTATTAATCGATTTAATCGAGAAATTTATGTAGAGACCTTAAAATATATGGTAGAACATTGAATATCTTGATGGCAACATTTTATTGATTCAAAATATCGTTATTTAGTGCCTGAACTTTCACTCAGGATTATTAGCAACACGATTTTTTTGAAATATCAAATTTTCATCTTTAATTATTTTATTTCATTGAATTTTTACTCAATTTTATTTTACTTCATTCCACTTAATTGTATTTGAACAATTTAAATTAAATGTTTTTATATTAAATTTTTTCTACTCCAATTATTTAGAAAGTACGTTGTTTTAACAAAATTGCGATTCGTAGAAAATTTTCGCAAGTTTCAATACAAAGATTCATTTTTGGATCTAGAAAAGAAATTGAACATATTATATAAGAAAAAAGAATTCGAGAAAATTGTGAAATGTAAAAAAAACAATTATTTTCATATATATTTTCATTTTTGTTTTCAGGCAGATTCGGCGTTGAAAGATCGAACTCTGTTCGTCCGTCTCCGGCGAAATGCATTCCAGAATTGCAAATCGTATCGCTGTTGCCGAACGATACCGACAGCAGATTCATATATTTTCCAAGTTGCACTCGTGTAAAACGATGCGGTGGTTGCTGCGAGCATTCGTCTCTCTCGTGTCAACCGATCGAAACGACCACGGAAAATTTCGAGATTCAAATTGCGCAGCTCGACGGCATGGGCGATTTGGTCTGGAAGGGAAAAGAAAACGTTGCCGTGGAAATTCACACTCGTTGCCGTTGTCGTTGCGCGATCAAAAATCAGGCATGAAACGAATGTTTTTTTCACGAATGATTCCGCATTGAGCAAAATGAATCTCAGGAAATTTATAAATTTGAAAAACTCATAATTCGTGCATGTTTTGAAATGTCGCACTTTGTACACAGATTTGTTTGCTGAATGTGCTGGAAATCAATAGAAAAGTTGAAATCTTACAGATTTTGGAGTTCTCGTTTTAATCGCAAAAACTTTGTAATTTAATATATTTGTTTTTTAAATTAGAAACTTACCCATTTTCTAATTTTTTTCATAGTTGAAATTCTTTTATCTTCCATTATTGTAATTAAAATTATGTTATTTAAATGATGCTAAACGATATTATTGATCTATACCACCGGCGAAAAGTTTCCGGGCAAAAGTTGAATAAAGGTCTGGAACGTTTTTTTATGCCATTTCGCCGGAAATCAACGTAAACTAATTTAACAAACGGTATTTTAAAGCGGAAAAATTCGGCTTCATTTCCTGTTTTTCAATTATTATTACAAATTGTTTTTAGATTCAGACTCTATTTTGAAAACAACTGTTTTTCGCTTTTTTTCCTCTCTTCAGGTGCACTCATCTTCTAGAGAAATTTTTTTAAATACATTTTTACGATTGCATTCATAAAGGGGAAAGTTTGAGCTTCAATTTCCTTTTTTTAACTTTCAGCGATTTTTTTTTCCAAAGTTATTCTGTTTTTTGTGAAAAAAGGGGAAATTTTAAAAATATTAGTTCAGAAGAATTTTTTCAGATTATTTTTTCCACCCGAAAATAGAAGGAAAAAAAATTGGGAAAAAAATGTGAACAAAATTCCAATATGTTGAAAATGGTAAAATAAAGTATTTGGGTTTTTGCTCACAATTTAAAAAAAAAGAAATTGAAGCTTAAACTTTCCCCTTTATGAATCCAATCGTAAAAATGTATTTAAAAAATTACCTCTAGAAAATGGGTGGACCCGAAGAGAGGGGAAAAAAGCGAAAAACGGTTGTTTTCAAAATAGAGTCCAAATCTTTGAAAGAATTGTAGAAACAATTGAGAAAACCGGAGATGAAGCCGAATTCTTCCCTTTTAAGGTTGTTTAGAAGCAAATCACGTTTAATGAGAAAATTCTGAAAACTTGGTATGTTTTTCAATGAAGTGTTTAAGAGGTCGTGTAAAAATTTCACGCCGATTTGGAAGCTCGTTATCGAACAATTAAAATTAACAAATCAAGTAAAATTAAATGTAGTCTTATGGAAACTGATATAACTTTGCGATAAGTTTTTTTTTGACCTCTCAATTTTTTAATATCTACAATATACCGAAAGCAACGGAAAGAAAACGAAGTTTAGTGATAAATATTTTTTTTATTTGTTTAAAAAATTATTTTTAACAAAACGTTAATTTCTTAATAACGAGCTTCCTAATCGTCGTGAAATTTTTACACGACCTCTTAAATACCTCATACAAAAACATACCAAATTTTCAGAATTTTCTCATCATTTTTTATTTTAACCCTTCAGGAGGTTGAAGTAATGATGATAGAATTCTGAAAATTTCGTATGTTCTTACATGAAGTATTCAGGAGGTCGTGTAAAAATTTCACTACGATTAAGAAGCTATTTATTGAACAATTAACATTCAAAGGTTTCATAGCTTCTAAACAATCTTCAAGCGCCGTTTGTTAAATTAGTTTACGTTGACTTCCGGCGAAATGGCATAAAAAAACCTTCCAGACCTTTTTTGAACTTTGGTCCGGAAACTTCTCGCCGGTAATGTACATATATTACGTATTAAACGATATTATTATTAGTAACTATTATTTATTATTATTATTATTGCAGCATTGTCACGATAGGCAAATATACTCGCAGGATCGTTGCGCGTGCGAATGTTACAACGTCGACGAGGAGGAAAAATGCCGAAATAATGAACTGAAATATTGGAATTCGGATTCATGCACGTGTCACTGTAAAGCGACCACAGAATGCACGACGAAATTCTACTTTAATCCGGAATCATGCAGGTGTGAATCGATCGTTTAAGATCGATCAATCTCCGGATTCGGCAAATCGCCGATTGGGAGACAAAAATCGACTGAACAAAACCGAACACATCTTCGGCGCCTAATTCGATAATATCGCACGTTAATATTTCTTCTGACGCTTATTTGACATGACATTCTGTAATCCATTACTCTTCGGGAATTTATTTATTGAATTAAAATTTAAAAAAAACAGTGATAAGCATGCACTTAAAAAAAAACAGGAATGTAGCTCTCTTAATTAAATCGCATCGCACCCGGTGATTTGCAAATTTTCGTTGCACGAATTGACGCGAATGTAAATCGTTGATTAAAAAAATGCTAATAAAACGAAGAATGAAATTAAAAGAAAAAACTGTTTTACAGATGCGAGGCGATGTCGTTTTACAGCTGGGCAGCGAATCGAAGAATCGAAACTTCCGGTCCACCACAAACGTCCGAGGGAGATTTGCCAAGTTTAGTGCCGTTAGAAATTGACAATCGACGAAGAAATAACAAGGACGATCCCGAGTACAAGTGAATGTAATTACCAGAGAATTTAATTTACCTATCTCGCTCGGTGAGATATATTTGTGGATGGCTCGTTTTCTACTTTGTTTTTGTTTTTAAATTTCTACTGGAAAAACTGGTGTAAAATAGTGAACACAAAATACAGAGATTTCGTTTTTCGAAAAGCGATTTTAAAGAAAGTGACAATAAAGTTAGAAAATGAGCCATCGTGATTTACTTGTTTCACGTTTGAGCGATCTTGAGGGGTGGGAAACTGAACATTGGAGAATACAATCTCGACGAGCGTTCAGACGAAGCCGGAAGTGCCACGTTTTCGTGTCAGTTTTATTTCCCCGAAAACTATATCGACGCTCGAATAATTGCCCTCCATTTTGTGATAAATTTAACATTTAACTAAATAGTTTTTTTTCTTATCAATCGAATTTCTACATCTCGTTGTTTCCCAGCTATTTTTCGAGGGAATTTATCGGAGATACGCAACGTGAGAAAAAAGTAGTCGCCATTTACTATTATTATTATTATTATTATTATTATTATTATTATTATTATTATTATTATTATTATTGTTATTATTATTATTATTAATATTGTTGAAAGAAGCTCTTTGAAAGAGATTTCTGCGTTCACTCTTTTAGTTGATTTTTTTTCCATGCTTCACAAAGTTTCTTTTGTGGGAAAGCTGCAATTCATCTTCATATGTTTTTTTTTTTTTTTTAACTTTATAAACAATGAAAAGAAATGAGGAAGCAAATTTCGACTTTGCAGGATTTTTCAGCATGTCTCTATAAACTTCAAAAAGCATCCGTAGAGATTTCCATTCGGAAATATTAACGATTTTGCTGGTTATAAAATTTTGTCGTTTAATAAAAAATCGTCCTTCTGAAACAAAGTAAAATTTACAGCTCTTTTGTTAGAGAGCGGTATTCTTTCATAGAGGTGGGGTTACATCTGGGTAGATTAATCTTCAGCAAGTGCATATATGAATATAAAAGCGACGCTGGATAGAGGGAGAGAAAAGTCAATAATAAATTGACTTCAGCCTCGAAATAAAATCGAATGTGAACTGTGAAGTTCCAGCAGTCTGAAAGAGTTACGGAGCCGTCGTAAACATATTCATCACCATCGTGTTACGAGAAAATATTATACACCATATTGTTCGAAAATTTGTCAGGAAATTTTCCCATTTCGATAAACTTGCAAAAATTGATCTCTGTCGATTCATTGAATCTCGAAGAGATTCGATTATATATTTTTAAATACAATTCGCCGGTTCTCGACGCTCGCAATTTCGATCGAGATATTTAAGGAAAAAAAGAACATCTCAGTTTGACTACAATGATGTTCAAGGAAATGAATATTCTGATATTTCTGATTATTTTGGCAAGTGTCGAGGCCAATGATCGGCAAACAAATTATTCGGTGTGTTTCGACATCGAAGTGGACCATCCCGCTACTTTTGTAGTACTTATCGATGAAGGAAGTGAGATTCCAACGTCCAAGGCACCTAGCACGATTCCCGAGGATATTCATTGTCCAAAAAATGCAGTAAGTACATTTTGAAATGTTCAATCTTAAATTTTGTAAAATCGCAACGCGCGAAGCGAAAATTGAACCAAATTTGAGTCCACTTCTCAAATGGACGTGAATATTTAGTCATCTTTTTTTTCATATTTCCAAATCGTCGCTACAATTTTTTATCTTCAAAAAAGTACCAAAAGTTTTCGGCTCGTAAATTTCAAGCTGCGAAAAAATTCTAGAAATTCCAAAATTCCAATAATATCTCGCCTGCGACCCGATAAATCGCGCTGATATCTCTCTATATTATATTTAAAAAATTCCGCCGCCGCCGTGTACAAGAATCGAGAGGTCGGGTTTGGGTTTGGGGGACGCGAGGGCGCGTAGCGCCCGAGCCACAAGAACCCCTAGATTTAAATATAAGTACAATTTTACTTATTCTTGGTTTGCCGCAATTTTTCCAAACGATATCTGAAAAAAAGTCGTTCATTTCAGGTGAATTTGAATTTTGAGGAAAAAAACTCCGGTTCTCATTAATTTTTGTTTTCATACGTCTTATTTAAATATATATGTGTGTTCTTTTTCGCTCACCATCTTCGAAAACATAAAAAATTGAGAGAATAGTGCTATTTCAGTTTGTACAGAGATAAAAAAAGAAAAATATGTATTTAGATCAATAGAAAAATATAATAAAATGACGATAATGACGAAATTCGACACGTTTCAGGTAAATGTGTTTATTCAAGCCTCCTATAACCATTTTTTCTATCGCATTTGCATATTCACTGACGTTTTCGTCAAACAGAGACAAATGGTAAGAAAAATAAAATGAGCAGCGGTATATTGTAAAATTGACGCACCGTCTTTTTGAAACTCCAAGGTCATGCCAAAGGCACGTGATAAACGCCTGAAGAAGCTCCAATTGTATCGAGAACGCGTTTCTTTATTTTATCTTCAAGGCTATTGATTTTTTGATAAAAAGCTAATTGAATTTTTATACCTTTGTTCAGTACGTAGGAATACTCAATATTCTTTTTGTGGAAAACCATCGGATTAAAAAAAACCCAATACTCTGTGAAAGCGGCTTTGTTATCATCTGCCTCAAATTACTTTCAAAATAATTTATGATGACCAAAATATTTTATTTTCTTCTCAAATATTTTTCAGATAACGGCGAAACCTGCCAAAAGTGAGACAAAATTTACCGTCAAAGGTGACTATCTTTTTTCTATATGAGCGAAAGAAAATTTAGGGGAGAAAGGTGAATTTTGAAAATAAAATCGAATTTTGAAAATTTATAATACTTCAAAAACAGCGAAGACTATGAGAAAAAAATTAATATATTTTTATGAAAAGGAATTATTCAAATTTGAGCCTTCGTTAATATAATATGCATCAGCCATTCTACATTTTTTATAACATTTTATTTTTAAATGCTTATTTTTTAAATGCTCCAATCTTACTTTTTATGTGTCTTGACTATTGGTTTTCGCCAAAGGAATTCCAAACGTCACTCGGGCAAAGAAGGCTCCCTGTATTCCGGAATTGCAAGTAGTATCCTTGTTGCCGAAGGATAAGAAATCCTGGATGGAATATGAGCCAGAATGCACTCGAGTCAAACGATGCGGTGGCTGCTGCCCGGATCAGTCTCTCTCGTGCCAACCAACTGGAACGGAGATGATTAATCTCGCGTATCAAGTAAAGAACTTCCTAATAAGTGATACATGGTACTGGGATATCGCTACCGTCGAGGTTCATACCGGCTGCTCCTGCGAATGCAAAAAAAAGGCCCAGGTACAGGGACCAAAATATTCTTCTTCTTATTCTAGATATTATATACACTACTGGCGAAAAGTTTCCGGGCAAAAGTTCGAAAAAGGTTTATTGAGGCTTTTTTATGCCATTTAGCCGGAAGTCAACGGAAAATAATTTAACAAACGGTATTTTCAAGGGAAAGAATTCGACTTCATTTTCTGTTTTTTAAATTATTTTTACAATTTGTCGTTACATTTGGACTCTATTTTAAAAACAACTGTTTTTCGTATTTTTTCCCCTCTCTTCAGGTGCACCCATCTTCTCGAGAAATTTTTTTTTATACATTTTTACGATTGAATTCATAAAGGGACAAGTTTGAGCCCCAATGTGCTTTTTTAAAAACTTTGAGCGTTTTTTTTCCCCAAAGTTATTCTGTTTTTTGTGAAAAAAGAGGAAATTTGAAAAATCCCGTTTAACACGAAAACAAAGAGAATTCATGGAAATCTTCAAGACAGCAAAAAGTTGCGACTGTTTTCGTTGAGTTCAGAGGAATTTTTTCAGATTTTTTCCAAATTTTTGTTTTCTCATTTTCTGGGTCGGAGCTCAGATTATTCAATTACCATAACTCGAGAACTATGGGATTATTGATAAAATAACGGAAGGGGAAAATACTTTATTTCATCATTTTCAACACATTGGAATTTTTTTTCAAATTTTTTCTCAAATATTTTTTCCTGCCTCAGCACGAGAAAAAAAAATTGTTGGAAAAAAAATATGAAAAAATTCCTCTAAACTCAACTAAAACAGATGCAACTTGTTGCTATACGGTTATACGGTATTTTTCAAATTTTCTCTTTTTTTCACAAGCAAAACATAATAAATTTCGAACAAAAAATCGTTCAAAGTTTAAAAAAAAGCAAATTGAAGCTCAAACTTTCTCCTTTATAAATCCACCCGTAAAAATGTATTTAAAAAATTTCCACTAGAAGATGGGTGCACCTAAAGAGAGGGGGAAAAAGGCGAAAAACAGTTATTTCAAAATAGAGTCCAAATCTAAAAACAAATTGTAAAAATAATTTAAAAAACAGGAAACGAAGTCGAATTTTTCTCCTTTAAAATGCCGTTTGTCAAATTAGTTTACGTTGACTTTCGGTGAAATGGCATAAAAAAAACGTTCCAGACCTTTTTTTGAACTTTTGTCCGGAAACTTTTTGTCATTAGTGTACATAATTATATACATATTATCGTTCATTGGTGAAAGGGGAGTCAAAGGCGCAGGGAAAAAATCTCTCGGTAATCTTTCCTGCATGTCAAAGTTGAGCCAATCGATTTTTGCACAAGGTGGAAGTTATCACCCGGTTTGGGTGTCTCTACATTGCATCAAACATAATATTTGATACATGAGGCAATTTTTCCTGTACACAATAATAATAATTATAAATATATAAACCTATTCGTCATTATTTGTAGGATTGTAATGCCAAACAAACATACCGAGAAGCGCAGTGTTTGTGCGATTGTAACAACAAAAACGATGAGTATTATTGCAAATTGATGAATAACCGGAAAGAGTGGCATCCGGAAACGTGCACCTGTCACTGTCGAAAAGTCGAAGCTTGCTCCGAAGGACTTTACTTTGATACGAACTCGTGCAGGTATAATTCATGTCGTTAAGATCAATTGTCTCTGCGATTGACCATCTACACAAAATCTTGACATTTTATTGAAGTCGAAAAAAATTTTTTGCAAACTTTACCCGCAAACTCCTGCAGACCGATTTTTCGAATTTGTAATTATTTTTCAGGTGTCAGATAAAGAACGTTTCAACTCGGAACGGTTACCCGTTGTGGTACGAACCCCATATGTCACCAACCACCATAAATGGCTACAACCAAATGCTACGCACTTGAACGTCATCGAGCGAATTGAATAGATAAATTTAAAAAACCTGCATCCTCGATGCATTTTGAATACATTCGAAAATATATCTATATCTGCATTTTATAAATTTCAAAACTTATTAAATATTTGTCTCTGTTTGAACGTTCGATATCTCGCGTGACGTTCGGTAATGAAATTTATTAAAAATATTCAATAAAGATAAACGAAATTCTCCCATCATCACAAAATCTTCGAAATGGCACGTTATCAAATCCCCCCTTCTTCCCATGCCATCCGTCATCGATTATTGGTATCGCATTTATACAGGTAATTTTTGTGCTCGGAATAGAGACAGGTAAGGTAAGGTAAGGTCTGTCGAGTAAAAATTTCGATCATTTTACGTTTCTACTGCGTTTAAAAAAAAATCATGCAAATTTATAAATTTGCTCATTGCTTCCTTACTATTTTTTCATCGTTATAGCCGAATCCGCTTGATGAACCTTTAATTGAGCTTCTCAAATTAAAATTGAGAAAATTTTCAAGCTGCATGTTTTCTTCAAGATCTTTTGAAGAACCAAAAATTGTTTTATTTCGTTCACGAGGAAGCCAATCGAGTTCCATGAATTTTGTGAAAAATTTCTTCGATTCATCTTCATTATTCAAATCAAATCCTGCAAAATTAAATTCAAATTTATGCAAATCCGGCAAAATGTACGCGGGAACCGACGATTGTGTCGCTCGAAAGTGACAAAAACGATCCAGTACTGTCGTATAATACAATCTGCACTCGTGTCAACGGATGCGGTGGATGCTGCGATTGGTCCAGCCTCTCTTGTCGATTCGAATTCTGATTCGAGTTTTACAATACGACCCGAGGTATGAACAATTTTTTTTTGTTATACAGCTACAAGAAAAATGACTCTGAATGAGAATGAAAAGCGTCCGAATATCGACGACTTGAACAAATGCAACGACTTTTCCCAAGTGAAATATTGGGATTCGAATCTTTGCTCCTGTGGCTGTCAAGAGGAATTGCTGTGCGTTACAAGAATGTACTTTAACACGCATTCATGGCAGTGCCATCTTTTGAATAAAGTCGATTCAATGAGATAGATTTTTCCGTTGGACTCAGCTGCGCGGGATAAGACGTTAAAATAAACATCATCGTGGAATCATTGTGGAATCGAAAAAAGACTTTCCCAAAAATACCGGTTATTCCGATGAAATTAGAATATTTAATTCAAATAGTGAATATTCAATTCAAATACAAATGCAGAAAGAAATCATTGAATTTAAACGGAGCTTTTCCGATCGACATAGATTCAACGATCTTCTCGAGGACGCGGTCGTAGATCGTAATTTTTATAATAGATGATTTTCTCATCGATGCTCTCCTCCTCGTGACTGCTCAATCTTTTTCGTCTTCTTGATCTTTTCATCTCGCGAATGTCAATTTTTTCACCTCGCTCCATCGTCCCCTCCGTGTATCTCTTCGATCCATCGATTTCGGTATTCATCGTTTGATCCAAGAGCGACGAGTAAGCAACTTGAAGGATGCATTTACGACGGCACGGTCCAGGTAAACCGGAAACGAACGCGGCCGATTCCCATTTTCCTGTTGCGAAAATTTTATTTCCTCTTCATTTATCAACATGAGAATCGATGAGGACGAATTTTTTGGGTTTGAATGAACTCACGGATTTTATTTGGACCTTTCGATCGATGAATCTGTACAATTCCTTCGGCACTAATTTCGCAATCCATTTTTTGCATCGATTCATTCTTCTCCGCTTTCATGGAGATTATCGCGATCTTTTCAGGATCAGGTGCAGCTTTTATTTCCGGAATAATGACACTCGACTTGGATTCGTATCGTGGAGATGAAGTTTTGACAAATTCAATATGTTCTCCTCATCAGTATGCTTGCTTTTTTCAGAATTTGTCTATGATCCTTGGTTTTTCTTGAAAATGCATCGTTAAAAAAATAAATTGATTCCTCCATAAAACTTGCTCGATGATTCGTTTTTCTCTATGATACTCGACGAAAGATTCGTAATGGAATCGTCTACCGAATTGAAATTTGTAGGGATCTTTTCCGGATTACTCGATAATGTATTATTGTATTTTTTATTACCGTGGTCTTTTTTGGGTCAAGAGACTGCGCAGGCCTGATCTCGGGAAAATGTGTCTCGAGTTTGTCATACTGATTCTCATGAAGGCAGCGACGTTGCGTTTTCCTTTGACGATTTTACCGAATCGATCGAGACTCAAGGTCTCGGCGAGATGATTTTCCAAATAATAAGCGCCACTGTCGATCAAAGTAAAGTAATAATATTTTCCGCCGTCATTGTGCACAGAGGAGTCTGCAGAAAAAAAAATCTGCAATATTATCGATGACCTAAAATTCACTAAAAAAATGCAGCATCATTATGTTATTTACAATTTATTATTATTTACAATTCCCGTTTGAGTGATCTTGAGGGGTGGGAAACTGGACATTGGAGAATACAATCTCGATAAGCGTTCAGACGAAACCGGAAGTGCCACGTTTTCGTGTCAGTTTTATTTCCCCGAGAACTATATCGAAGCTCGAATAATTGCTCTCCATTTTGTGATAAATTTAACATTTAAGTAAATAGTTTTTTTTTCTTACCACTCGAATTTGTACATCTCGTTGTTTCCCAGTTATTTTTCAAGGAAATTTATCGGAGATACGTAACGTTAGAAAACAAGGAGTCGCAGGTTTATTATTATTATTATTATTATTATTATTATTATTATTATTATTATTATTATTATTATTATTATTGAAAGAAGCTCTTTGAAAAAGATTTCTGCTTTCACTCTTTAAGTTGATTTTTTTCCATACTTCACAAAGTTTCCTTTGTAGGAAAGCTGCAATTCATCTTCATATGTTTTTATTTTTAAAAAAACTTTATAAACAATTTAAAAAAAACAGGAAGCAAATTTCGACTTTGCAGGATTTTTCAGTATGTCTCTATAAACTTCAAAAAGCATCCATAGAGATTTACATTCGGAAATATTCGCGATTTTGCTGGTTATGAATCTTTGTCGTTAAATAAAAAATCGTCGTTCTGAAACAAAGTAAAATTTACAGCTCTTTTGTTAGAGAGACGTATTCTTTCATAGAGGTGGGGTTACATCTGGGTAGATTAATCTTCGGCAACTGCGTATATGAATATAAAACCGACGCTAGATAGAGACGAAGCAAAGTCAATAATAAATTGACTTCAGCCTCGAAATAAAATCGAATGTGAACTGCGAAGTTCCAGCAGTCTGAAAAAATTGCGGAACCGTCGCAAATATATTCCTCACCATCGTCTTACGAGAAAATATTATACACCAAATTGTTCGAATATTTGGCAGGAAATTCTCTCATTTCGATAAACTTGCAAAAATTTATCTCTGTCGATTCATTGAATCTCGAAGAGATTCGATTATATATTTTTTAATACAATTCGCCGGTTCTCGACGCTCGCAATTTTGAACGAGATATTTAAGGAAACAAAGAACATCTCAGTTTGACTACAATGATGTTCAGGGAAATGAATATTCTGATATTTCTGATTATTTTGGCAAGCGTCGAGGCCAATAATCAGCAAACAAATTATTCGGTGTGTGTCGACATCGAAGTGGACCATCCCGCTACTTTTACAGTACTTATCGATGAAGGAAGTGAGATTCCAATGTCCAAGGCACCTAGCACGATTCCCGAGAATACTCATTGTCCAAAAAATTCAGTAAGTCCATTTTGAAATGTTCAATCTTAAATTCTGTAAAATCGCAATTCGCAAAGCGAAAATTGAACCAAATTATATCTGAGTCCACTTTTCAAATGGACGTAAATATTTAGTCATCCGTTTTTTTTTCAAATTTCCAAATTGTCGCTACAATTTTTGATCTTCAAAAAAGTACCAAAAGTTTTCGGCTCGTAAATTTCAAGGTGCGAAAAAATTCTAGAAATTCCAAAATTCCAATAATATCTCCCGAGCGACCCGATAAATCGCGCTGATATTTTAAATATAAGTACAATTTTACTTATTCTTGGTTTACGGCAATTTTTCAAAACGATGTCTGAAAAAAAAGTCGTTCATTTCAGGTGATTTTGAATTTTGCGAAAAATAACTCCGGTTCTCATCAATTTTTTTTTTCACACACCTTATATATTGTGTGTTCTTTTTCGCTCACCACCTTCAAAAACAAAAAATTGAGAAAATAGTGCTGTTTCAGTTTGTACAGAGATAATAAAAAAATATCAATTTAAAGAAAAGTATGTATTTAGATCAATAGAAGAATATAATAAAATGATGATAACGACGAAATTCGACAAGTTTCAGGTAAATGTGTTTATATCACTCAGTACAATAATAGACGTTTTCACGTCCGCTTGCGGACGTGAAAGCGTCTATTATTGTACTGAGTTGTACTGATATTGCACCTCGTGATATAAAATATCGTACATCACTCGGCGTAAAAACAATTTCTGATTCGTGTGATTGTAGGACTCGCCTTTGGCTCGTCCTGCAAGCTCACACTCGTCGGAAAATGTTTTTACGTCCTCGTGATGTAATGTACTATTATTCAAGCCTTCTATAACCATTTTTTATATCTCATTTGCATATTCGCTCATGTTTTCGTCGAAAAGAGACAAAAATTATATCTGACCGTGCGTCCGCTTCTCAAATCAACGTAAATATATAGTCATCTGTTTTTTTTTTTCAAATTTCCAAATTGTGGCTACAATTTTTTATCTTCAAAAAAGTACCATAAGTTTTTGGCTCGTAAATTTCAAGCTGCGAAAAAATTCTAGAAATTTCAAAATTCAATAATTCTAATAATATGTCGCAAGCGACTCGATAAATCGTGGTGATATTTTAAATTAAGTACAATTTTACTTATTCTTGGTTTGCCGCAATTTTTTAAAACGATGTCTGAAAAAAAGTCGTTCATTTCAGGTGATTTTGAATTTTGTGAAAAAAAACTCCGGTCCTCATTAATTTTTTTTTCATACGCCTCATACAATATTGTGTACTCTTTTTCGCTCACCATCTTCGAAACCAAAAAATTGAGAGAATAGTGCTGTTTCAGTTTGTACAGAGATAATAAAAAAGAACAATTTAAAGAAAAGTATGTATTTAGATCAATAGAAGAATATAATAAAATGATGATAACGACGCAAATCGACGATATTCAGGTAAATGTGTTTATTCAAGCCTCCTATAGCCATTTTTTATATCGCATTTGCATATTCGCTGATATTTTCGTCGAACAGAGACAGATAGTGAGAAAAATAAAATGAGCAGCGGTGTGTTGTAAAATTGATGTACCGTCTTTTTGAAACTCCAAGGTCATGCCAAAGGCACGTGATAAATGCCTAAAGAAGCGCTAATTGTATCGAAAACACGTTTCACTATTTTATCTTCAAGACTATTGATTTTTTGATAACAAGCTAATTGAATTTTTATACCTTTGTTCAGTACGTAGGAATACTCAATATTCTTTTTGCAGAAACTCATCGGATTAAAAAAAACCCAATACTCTGTAAAAGCGGCTTTTTTATCATCTGCCTCAAATTACTTTCGAAATAATTTATGATGACAAAAATATTTTATTTTCTTCTCGAATATTTTTCAGATAACGGCGACACCTGCCGGAAGTGAGAGAAAATATACCGTCAAAGGTGACTATCTTTTTTCTATATGAGCGAACGAAAATTTAGGGGAGAAAGGTGAATTTTGAAAATAAAATCGAATTTTGAAAATTTATAATACTTCAAAAACAGCGAAGACAATGAGAAAAAAATTAATATATTTTTATGAAAAGGAATTATTCAAATTTGAGCCTTCGTTAATATAATATGCATCAGCCATTCTACATTTTCTCAATCTTACTTTTTATGTGTCTTGACTATTGGTTGTCGCCAAAGGAATTTCGAACGTTGTTCGGGCAAAGCACGCTTCCTGTATTCCGGAATTGCAAATAGTACCCTTGTTTGCGAGGGGTCTGAAACCCTTGATGGAATATGAGCCAGAATGCACTCGGGTCAAACGATGCGGTGGCTGCTGCTCGGTTCCGTCTCTCTCGTGTCAACCAACTGGGACGGAGATGATTAATCTCGCGTATCGCGTAAAGGACATACAAATGAGTAATGTATGGTACTGGGATGTCACTACCATCGAGGTTCACACCGGCTGCTCCTGCAAATGCATAACAAAGGCCCAGGTACATCAGGGACCAAAATATTATGCTTCATATTCTACATATTATATACACTATACCGGCGAAAAGTTTCCGGACAAAAGTTCAAAAAAGGTCTGGAACGTTTGCTATGCCATTTCGCCGGAAGTCAACGGAAAATAATTTAACAAACGGTATTTTCAAGGGAAAGAATTCGACTTCATTTTCTGTTTTTTAAATTATTTTTACAATTTGTCGTTACATTTGGACTCTATTTTGAAAACAACTGTTTTTCGTATTTTTTTCCCTCTCTTCAGGTGCACCCATCTTCTCGAGAATTTTTTTAAAATACATTTTTACGATTGGATTCATAAAGGGGAAAGTTTGAGCTTCAATTTCCTTTTTTTAGAAACTTTGAGCGTTTTTTTTCCCCAAAGTTATTCTGTTTTTTGTGAAAAAAAGAGGAAATTTGAAAAATCCCGTTTAACACGAAAACGAAGAGGGATCATGAAAATCTTCAAGATAGCAAAAAGTTGCGACTGTTTTCGATGAGTTCAGTGGAATTTTTTCAGATTTTTTTTCAAAGTTTTGTTTTCTCATTTTCGGGGTCGGAGCTCAGATTATTCAATTACCATAACTCGAGAACTATGGGATTATTGATGAAATTTCAGAAGGGGAAAATACTTTATTTCATCATTTTCGACACATTGGAATTTTTTTTCAAATTTTTTCTCAAAAATTTCTTCCTGCTTCAGCATGAGGGAAAAAAATGTTGGAAAAAAAATATGAAAAAATTCCTCTGAATTCAACTAAAACAGATGCAACTTTTTGCTATCTTAAAGTTTTTCATGAATCTTCTTTGTTTTCGTGTTATACGGGATTTTTCAAATTTCCTCTTTTTTCACAAAAGAACAGAATAAATTTCGAACAAAAAATCGCTCAAAGTTCAAAAAAAAAGGAAATCGAAGCTCGAACTTTGTCCTTCATAAATTCACTCGTAAAAATGTATTTAAAAAATTTCCACTTGAAGATGGGTGCACCTAAAGAGAGGGGGAAAAAGGCGAAGAACAGTTTTTTCAAAATAGAGTCCAAATCTAAAAATAAACTGTAAAAATAATTTTAAAAACAGGAAAAGAAGCCGA
This sequence comes from Alloplasta piceator, assembly GCA_946863875.1. Lineage (NCBI taxonomy): Eukaryota > Metazoa > Arthropoda > Insecta > Hymenoptera > Ichneumonidae > Alloplasta > Alloplasta piceator. The sequence continues at coordinate 1,597,093 of OX333079.1, read as the reverse complement.
ATTTTTCTCCTTTAAAATGCCGTTTGTCAAACTAGTTTACGTTGACTTTCGGCGAAATGGCATAAAAAAAACGTTCCAGACCTTTTTTGAACTTTTGTCCGGAAACTTTTTGTCATTAGTGTACATAATTATATACATATTATTGTTCATTGGTGAAAGGATAGTCAGGTTTACGGTGCAGGGAAAAAATCTCTCGGTAATCTTTCCTGCATGTTAAAGTTGAGCCCATCGATTCTTGCACAAGGTGGAAGTTACCACCTGGTTTAGGTGTACGTCTCTATCGACATTGCATCAAACATAATATTTGATACATGAGGCAATTTTTCCTGTACATAACAATAATAATTATACATGTATAAACCTATTCGTTATTATTTGTAGGATTGTAATGCCAAACAAACATACCGAGAAGAGGACTGTTTCTGCGATTGTAACAACAAAAACGAAGAGCATAATTGCCTATTCAGTGACCGGAAAGAGTGGAATTCGAGAACGTGCACCTGTCACTGTCGAAAAGTCGAACGATGCTCCGAAGGACTTTACTTTAATATGAACTCATGCAGGTATAATTCATGTCGTTAAGATCAATTGTCTCTGCGATTGACCATCTACACAAAATCTTGACATTTTATTGAAGTCGAAAAAATTTTTTTGCAAACTTACGCGCAAACACCTGCAGACCGATTTTTCGAATTTGTAATTATTTTTCAGGTGTGAGATAAAGAACGTTTCAACTCGGAACGGTTACCCGTTGTGGTACGAACCCCATATGTCACCAACCACCATAAATGGCTACAACCAAATGCTACGCAATTGAACGTCATCGAGCGAATTGAATAGATAAATAAAAAAAACCTGCATCCTCGATGCATTTTGAATACATTCGAAAATATATCTATATCTGCATTTTATAAATTTCAAAACTTATTAAATATTTGTCTCTGTTTGAACGTTCGATATCTCGCGTGACGTTCGGTAATGAAATTTATTAAAAATATTCAATAAAGATAAACGAAATTCTCCCATCATCACAAAATCTTCGAAATGGCACGTTATCAAATCCCCCCCTCTTCCCATGCCATCCGTCATCGATTATTGGTATCGCATTTATACAGGTAACTTTTGTGCTCGGAATAGAGACAGGTAAGGTAAGGTAAGGTCAGGTCTGTCGAGTACAAATTTCGATCATTTTACGTTTCTACTGCGTTTTAAAAAAAATCATGCAAATTTATAAATTTGCTCATTGCTTCCTTACTATTTTTTCATCGTTATAGCCGAATCCGCTTGATGAACCTTTAATTGAGCTTCTCAAATTAAAATTGAGAACATTTTCAAGCTGCATGTTTTCTTCAAGATCTTTTGAAGAACCAAAAATTGTTTTATTTCGTTCACGAGGAAGCCAATCGAGTTCCATGAATTTTGTGAAAAATTTCTTCGATTCATCTTCATTATTTAAATCAAATCCAGTAAAATTAAATTCAAATTTATGCAAATCCGGCAAAATGTACGCCGGAACCGACGATTGTATCGCTCGAAAGTGACAAAAACGATCCAGTACTGTCGTATAATACAATCTCTTGTCGATGTGAATTCTGATTCGAGTTTTACAATACGACCCGAGGTATGAACAATTTTTTTTGTTATATAGCTACAAGAAAAATGACTGTGAATGAGAATGAAAAGCGTCCGAATATCGACGACTTGAACAAATGCAACGACTTTTCCCAAGTGAAATATTGGGATTCGAATCTTTGCTCCTGTGGCTGTCAAGAGGAATTGCTGTGCGTTACAAGAATGTACTTTAACACGCATTCATGGCAGTGCCATCTTTTGAATAAAGTCGATTCAATGAGATAGATTTTTCCGTTGGACTCAGCTGCGCGGGATAAGACGTTAAAATAAACATCATCGTGGAATCATTGTGGAATCGAAAAAAGACTTTCCCAAAAATACCGGTTATTCCGATGAAATTAGAATATTTAATTCAAATAGTGAATATTCAATTCAAATACAAATGCAGAAAGAAATCATTGAATTTAAACGGAGCTTTTCCGATCGACATAGATTCAACGATCTTCTCGAGGACGGTCGTAGATCGTAATTTTTATAATAGATGATTTTCTCATCGATGCTCTCCTCCTCGTGACTGCTCAATCTTTTTCGTCTTCTTGATCTTTTCATCTCGCGAATGTCAATTTTTTCACCTCGCTCGATCGTCCCCTCCGTGTATCTCTTCGATCCATCGATTTCGGAATTCATCGTTTGATCCAAGAGCGACGAGTAAGCAACTTGAAGGATGCATTTACGACGGCACGTATGTCCAGGTAAACCGGAAACGAACGCGGCCGATTCCCATTTTCCTGTTGCGAAAATTTTATTTCCTCTTCATTTATCAACATGAGAATCGATGAGGACGAATTTTTTGGGTTTGAATGAACTCACGGATTTTATTTGGACCTTTCGATCGATGAATCTGTACAATTCCTTCGGCACTAATTTCGCAATCCATTTTTTGCATCGATTCATTCTTCTCCGCTTTCATGGAGATTATCGCGATCTTTTCAGGATCAGGTGCAGCTTTTATTTCCGGAATAATGACACTCGACTTGGATTCGTATCGTGGAGATGAAGTTTTGACAAATTCAATATGTTCTCGTCATCAGTATGTTTGCTTTTTTCAGAATTTGTCTATGATCCTTGGTTTTTCTTGAAAATGCATCGTTAAAAAAATAAATTGATTCCTCCATAAAACTTGCTCGATGATTCGTTTTTCTCTATGATATTCGACGAAAGATTTGTAAAGGAATCGTCTACCGAATTGAAATATTTAGGGATATTTTCTGGATTACTCGATAATAAATTATTGTATTTTTTATTACCGTGGTCTTTTTTGGGTCAAGAGACTTTGCGCAGGCCTGATCTCGTGAAAAATGTGTCTCGAGTTTGTCATATTGATTCTCATGAAGGCAGCGACGTTGCGTTTTCCTTTGACGATTTTACCGAACCAATCGAGACTCATGGTCTCGGCGAGATGATTTTCCAAATAAAAAGCGCCACTGTCGATCAAAGTAAAGTAATTGTTGGCAAACGATATCGCTGGGATATATTCCGCCGTCATTGTGCACAGAGGAGTCTGCAGAAAAAAAATCTGCAATATTATCGATGACCTAAAATTCACTAAAAAATGCAGCACCATTATGTTATTTACAATTTATTATTATTTACAATTCCCGTTTGAGCGATCTTGAGGGGTGGGGAACTGGACATTGGAGAATACAATCTGGATGAGCGTTCCGACAAAACCGGAAGGGCCACATTTTCGTGTCAGTTTTTTTTTCCCCGAGTACTATAACAAAGCTCGAATAATTGCCCTCCATCTTGTGATAAATTTAACATTCAACTAAATAGTTTTTTTTCTTACCACTCGAATTTGTACATCTCGTTGTTTCCCAGTTATTTTTCGAGGAAATTTATCGGAGATACGTAACGTGAGAAAAAAGGAGTCGCCGTTTATTATTATTGTTGTTATTATTATTATTATTATTATTATTATTGAAAGAAGCTCTTTTAAAAAGATTTCTGCTTTCACTCTTCAAGTTGATTTTTTTCCATACTTCACAAAGTTTCCTTTGTGGGAACGCTGCAATTCATCTTTATATGTTTTTATTTTTTAAAAAACTTTATGAACAATTTAAAGAAAGAGGAAGCAAATTTCGACTTTGCAGGATTTTTCAGTATGTCTCTACAAACTTCAAAAAGCATCCGTAGAGATTTACATTCGGAAATATTCACGATTTTTCTGGTTATGAATCTTTGTCGTTAAATACAAAATCGTCGTTCTGAAACAAAGTAAAATTTACAGCTCTTTTGTTAGAGAGAGGTATTCTTTCATAGAGGTAGATTAATCTTCGGCAACTGCGTATATGAATATAAAACCGACGTTAGATACACAGAGAAAAGTCAATAATAAATTGTCTTCAGCCTCGAAATAAAATTGAATGTGAACTGTGAAGTTCCAGCAGTCTGAAAGAGTTACGGAACCGTCGAAAACATATTCCTGACCATCGTCCTACGAGAAAATATTATACACCATATTGTTCGAACATTTGTCAGAAAATTTTCCCGTTTCGATAAACTTGTAAAAATTGATCTCAGCCGATTCATTGAATCTCGAAGAGATTCGATTATATATTTTTAAATACAATTCGCCGGTTCTCGACGCTCGCAATTTTGAACGAGATATTTAAGAAAACAAAGAACATCTCAGTTTGACTACAATGATGTTCAGGGAAATGAATATTCTGATATTTCTGATTATTTTGGGAAGCGTCGAGGCCAATGATCAGCAAACAAATTATTCGGTGTGTGTCGACATCGAAGTGGACCATCCCGCTACTTTTACAGTACTTATCGATGAAGGAAGTGAGATTCCAATGTCAAAGGCACCTAGCACGATTCCCGAGGATACTCATTATCCAAAAAATTCAGTAAGTCCATTTTGAAATGTTCAATCTTAAATTCTGGAAAATCGCAATTCGCAAAGCGAAAATTGAACCAAATTATACCTGAGTCCACTTCTCAAATGGACGTAAATATTTGGTCATCTGTTTTTTTTTTCAAATTTCCAAATTGTCGCTACAATTTTTGGTCTTCAAAAAAGTACCAAAAGTTTTCGGCTCGTAAATTTCAAGCTGCGAAAAAATTCTAGAAATTCGAAAATTCCAATAATATCTCCCGAGCGACCCGATAAATCGCGCTGATATTTTAAATATAAGTACAATTTTACTTATTCTTGGTTTGCCGCAATTTTCTAAAACGATGTCGGAAAAAAGTCGTTCATTTCAGGTGATTTTGAATTTCGTGACAAAAAACTCCAGTTCTCATCAATTTTTTTTTCATACGCCTTATATATTGTGTACTCTTTTTCGCTCACCATCTTCAAAAACAAAAAATTAAGAGAATAGTGCTGTTTCAGTTTGTACAGAGGTAATAAAAAAGAACAATTCAAAGAAAAGTATGTATTTAGATCAATAGAAGAATATAATAAAATGATGATAACGACGCAATTCGACAATTTTCAGGTAAATGTGTTTATTCAAGCTGTTTATAACCATTTTTTATGTCGCATTTGCATATTCGCTTATGTTTTCGTCGAACAGAGACAAATAGTAAGAAAAATAAAATGAGCAGCGGTATGTTGTAAAATTGACGCACCGTCTTTTTAAAACTCCAAGGTCATGCCAAAGGCACGTGATAAACGCCTGAAGAAGCTCCAATTGTATCGAAAACACGTTTCTCTATTTTATCTTCAAGACTATTGATTTTTTGATAACAAGCTAATTGAATTTTTATACCTTTGTTCAGTACGTAGGAATACTCAATATTCTTTTTGTAGAAAACCATCGGATTAAAAAAAACCCAATACTCTGTGAAAGCGGCTTTGTTATCATCTGCCTCAAATTACTTTCAAAATAATTTATGATGACCAAAGTATTTTATTTTCTTCTCGAATATTTTTCAGATAACGGCGAAACCTGCCAAAAGTGAGAGAAAATATACCGTCAAAGGTGATTATCTTTTTTCTATATGAGCGAACGAAAATTTAAGGGAGCAAGGTGAATTTTGAAAATAAAATCGAATTTTGAAAATTTATAATACTTCAAAAACAGCGAAGACAATGAGAAAAAAATTAATATATTTTTATGAAAAGGAATTTTTTTTTAATTTGAGCCTTCGTTGATATAATATCCACCAGCCATTCTATATTTTTTATAGCATTTCATTTTCTCGACAGCGGAGCTCATGGAGAAAAATATTTTTTTTTTTAACTCCACTTTTTATGTGTCTTGACTATTGGTTTTCGCCACAGGAATTTCGAGGACTTGGGCAAAGCCGGCTTTCTGCATTCCGGAGTTGCAAGTGGTATCCTTGTTGCCGAAGGATCCGAAGCCCTGGATGGATTATCTGCCAAAATGCACTCGGGTCAAACGATGCGGTGGCTGCTGCGCAAATCGTCTCTCGTGTCAACCAACTGGGACGGAGACGATTGATCTCGCGTATCAAGTAACAAACCTCGAAATAAGTAAAATACCGTACTGGGATAACGTTACCGTCGAGGTTCACACCAGCTGCTCCTGCTTATGCAAAACAAAAGCCCAGGTACAGGGACCAAAATGCCGTTTGTTAAATTAGTTTACGTTGCTTTCCGGCGAAATGGCACAAAAAAACGTTTCAGACCTTTTTTGAACTTTTGTCCGGAAACTTTTCGGAAGGGAAGTCAACTTTACGGTGCAGGGAAAAAATCTCTCGGTAATCTTTCCTGCATGTTAAAGTTGAGCCCATCGATTCTCGCACAAGGTGGAAGTGACCACCCGGTTTGGGTGTCTCTATCGACATTGTATTGAACATAATATTTGATACATGAGACAATTTTTCCTGTACATAATAATTATATATATATATATGGGTCAAAACGCCAATTATGGACGTCGGATCCGGCCTCACCCCCTCAGATCTTTTCGCATTTTTTTTAGCCGAAAGTCCTCATTGAAAAACACATTCCCAAATTTTTTCAGATTTTTTCCCCTTCAACTTTCGCCGTTATTACATGGGGTATTCCGTCTAGTTTTACAATTTTCGTTTTCCTCATTATGACCTGCCATCTTCCACCGCAATAAAAAAAATGTCAAAAAATAGGTTTTTTGCGTGAAAAAGTCTCAGCTTTTCAAAAAAAACATTGTTTTTTTGTTCATGCACTTGGAAAGCTCTTAAAAGTGAGCTTAAAGTCTAAAAAGCTGTTTTTTGGCCGTTGCCCAAATTTGAAAAAAAAATTTCGATATTTTTTTCGAAAAGCTGAGACAATTTTACATGGACTTATGTATTTTCCGAGATGGGTACTCCATAAACATACGAGAAATGAATGAATAAACAAAAATTGATTTTATTAATTTTTTTTTGCCATCGTCCGTTATGATAATTTTTTTTTGAAAAAATACTTTTTTTTAGTAAAAAAGTCTCAGCTTTCCAAAAAAAATATTGCTTTTCCGATAATGCCTGTGAAAAGCTCTCAAAATCGAGTTTTAAATCTAAATAGCTGTTTTTTAGTCATGGCCCATATTTTGAAATTTTTTTCCATATTTTTTTCGAAAAGCTGAGAAAATTTTACATAACATATGTCATTTTCAAGGTGGGTTCTAAATAAACACACGAGAAATAAATTAATAAACACTTTTTAATTAATTTTCTCGTATGTTTCTCGTATGTTTATTTAGAACCAACCTTGTAAATGACATATGTTATGTAAAATTTTCTTCGCTTTTAAAAAAAAACATGGAAAAAAATTTTAAAATACGGGCAATGGCTAAAAAACATCTTTTTAGATTAAAAACTCGATTTTGAGAGCTTTTCACAGGCATTATCGGAAAAGCAATATTTTTCTTGAAAAGCTGAGACTTTTTTACTCGAAAAACGTATTTTTTCAAAAAAAAAAATTATCCTAACGGAAGATGGCAAACAAAAATGAATAAAATCAATTTTTGCTCATTCATTCATTTCTCGTATGTTTATAGAGAACCCATCTCGGAAAATACATATTCCATGTAAAATTGTCTCAGCTTTTCGAAAAAAATATTGAAAAAATTTTCAAAATTTGGGCAACGGCAAAAAACAGCTTTTTATACTTTAACCTCAATTTTAAGAGCTTTCCAAGTACATGAACAAAAAAACAATATTTCTTTTGAAAAGCTGAGACTTTTTCATGCAAAAACCTATTTTTTTATTTTTTTTATCGTGGTGGAAGACGGCAAGTCATAATGAATAAAACGAAAATGGTAAAGCTAGAAGGAATACCCCATGTAATGACTGCGAAAGTTAGAGGGGAAAAAATCTGAAAAAATTTGGGAATGTGTTTTTCAATGAGGAGTTTCAGCTAAAAAAAAAGCGAAAAGATCTGAGGGGGTAAGGCCGGATCCGACGTCCATAATTGGCGTTTTGACCCATATACAAATTTATTCGTTATTATTTGTAGGATTGTAATGCCAAACAAACATATCGAGAAGATGAGTGTGCGTGCGATTGTAACAACAAAAACGAGGAGCATTATTGCCGATTGATGAATGACCGGAAATGGTGGAATTCGGGAACGTGCACCTGTCACTGTCGAGAAATCGAACCTTGCTCCGAAGGACTTTACTTTGATACGAACTCGTGCAGGTATAATTCATGTCATTAAGATCAATTGTCTCTACGATTGACCATCTACACAAAATCTTGACATTTAGTTAAAGTAGAAAAAAAAATTTTGCAAACTTACGCGCGAGCTCCTTCGGACCAATTTTTCGAATTTCTAATTATTTTTCAGGTGTGAGATAAAAAACGGTTCAACTCGGAATGCATACCCGCTGTGGTACGAACCCTACATGTCACCAACCACCATAAATGGCTACAACCAAATGCTACGCACTTGAACGTCATCAAGCGAATTGAATAGATAAATATTGTGACGAGACTTTTCTTAACGCATGAAAAGCCGACTCTTCGGGTCACAAAACAGCTCACGAGATCACTCAAGGATTGGGCGCCAGCTATCGCAATAAATTACGATAGCAAATTTATATTTCCTTGAGTTCTCTCGTGAGTTCAACAATTTCGCCTGGCTAGCTGCCCTTGAGGATGGTAGAGGGGCGCGGTTAGGGATCGTTGGAACTTCTCAAATAAATACTCTGTTCCAGCACCTTTCGGGAAACACAATCATTACTTTATTTAACTCAAATTAATACGTCGTCTCGCAGAAGGCGAGACGAAAACGAAATTCACAAATTCAAAATGTCCAAAATTCCCTTTTTGCATTTCATATCCTTAATTTCTAATAACAAGCTCGCGTCTCGCTTCTATACAATTTTACAACGCGTTATTCTACTCACGAAAACTCTGATAGATCTCAATACGACGCGTTAACTCTCTTACAACAATTCTCGTATTTTTCTGTTACCCTTCACTTCGCGTCTCGAGAGCTCACGCAGTGCGACCGATTCTCATGAAAGTGACCGTACCTCGGCGACTTCCCCTTTTGAACTCGCGTCCACCCGTCTGTCTCTCGACGACCGAATTTCCCGGAAATCACTTCCAATTTCACGATAATCAGTAACACAACTATTCGATAACGTCTTTTCCTGCATTCCCCGGACCGAGAATTTAACATGAACTAGAACTAATTAACCTAGTGGACCCTCACCTCCGCGTAATAACCAAAATGAATCCCTCTCGGCGATTCTAACATTTAAATAAACCAGAACGGAACGCGCTACGATATTGGTCGCGGTAAAGACTCGAATTAGCGGGAGTTAACGTGCCGTCACGACAATATCGCTTCGTTTTGGGACTCTTTTACCCTTGAAAATGCCTCTACTCGCGATTTTCCTCAATTCCACAACCAAAACGAGCAAAACGACAGTCCTACCGGTTTGTTTTCAGCAGAATGGTCCCGTAAGGTAGCAGGAGCTCAATCTTTGATATATTCGGCGGATGCGCTTTCTTGAGCAACGGTCCTCGATAACGCCACGGTAACAACGTCCTTCCTCGTTCAACACTTCGTCAGGAGTCCTCGAGAGAACTTCTACGATCGTCCTCGTAAGCTCGGTTTCCCCCCGCCCTTGGTTAATAAGTATCGAATGTTAGCGCGATTTGATAATCGATTGCGCGATTGATTCGAGGCGGCGGGTAGATCGATGGCGTGAGCGATAGAACGAGAGCGCGATCGATTCTCTCCCAAATTACGGACGAGTGACAATAATAGTAATAATCTCCGAACGGTGATAATTCTCCGGCGATGAGAAGCCGTGCGACGGCGATGGATTTTGGCGCTCTCTCAGCGATGATGCCGAGAGCGACAACGAAGAATGATGTTGGTATGCGTGGCTCTCGTCGATGGTGGTGAGAGAGGCTCACGTATATGAGCTGCGAGGCTCGGTGGTGTTGGTGACGAGAGCGTTGAATATTGCTCTCGTTCGCCTCGATGCTCTCCCATTTGATTTCCTTGACGGTGAGAATATCCTCGATGACGTCATGTCGGTAACGACGGGAACCGTCGTTCGCTCAAGAGAATTTTCGGAAATCCAAACATGAATTAAAATCTAACGACAAATTTACAGTTTGGCCCTGTTGGTTGCGTTCGAGAGGGACTCAGCCGTGGAGCGAGGTTGTTCCACGTACGTTATCGAGTCATTTGTGACGCGTGCAAAAATACGACGTCACAACACCTCCCCCCCTATGAAAAGGCCGACCCGGCCGTATAAGACCGAAGCTTTGCTCGTGCAGATTTTAACTGACGCAGAATTTTTTACAACAAAAGGGAAAAAAAATTCTTTTGTCGCAACAGCGAGTTTCAGCACGAACGGTACCAACAGAGCTTTTTATTTTCATATTTTATTACAGCGAATAAACAAAGCATCATTTTAATGAACGGCGAGCGGGATTCAATTATCATTACAATACGAAAACATGCAACATCAATTAGGCTATCCCTCGGATGACACAATTATGGGTGTAATTACGAGGGTCTCGTCTCACGCGATAGCAAACCGGATACATGATTTTATTTTCAATCGTTATTGAAGTCGCGGGACCTCCGAGAGCGTCTTGGATTTCATAGACAAAAATAAATGCAAGAAAAAAAAGGATTGTCTTGATTTTCTCGAGTGTCTCCGTGATAACGCGTCGCAGGTGTAGTGGCGACGTTCACGCGCAAAACGATAACATTCGTTGCTTTTATGAATTCGAAATACCACAAAAAAAAAAATTCATAAGCAAATTTAGGATGGGAAGCCAAAACGATAAAAATCTACCAAATGGCGGTAAACGACCGCTTGTCATATATTAAATTCCCGAAATCACGTCGGTTCGATAACGCTGGTCACGTAATTTTAAAACAAAATTTTCTCTATCCATTCGCGTCAAAGTTTCTAATTCTCCGGCGCGAATCGACGACAAGGTTCTCGGCACCTGTCACTTTGTCAAGGCACTAAGACCATTTCAGCAACGAATAGCTATCTATTTTCTTTTTCGCGGAAACAATTTGACCGAATTTGGTAATCGACGGCATAACTCACGGTTTGAAAATCTTATACTCGGTGAGTGTCACTTCGCGAGGATTCGACTGTACGCGCGTCATGTCAGCGCTCTCTCTCTCTTACTTGCGCGGTAGATCGTACTCATGCGCGCGAGACTCATACGCGAGGCACGAAGCTGCGCGAAGCAAGCTGGGGATACACGGTACGGGTATGCGCGAGAGCCCTTCACACCCGCTGGCGCGCTGCTCACGAATGAGATTCACCGATAAACGCGCACACTTGCGGTTCACCGACACGAAACACGTGGGGGAGTGCGTCGACGCGACAAAACGAGATTTTCGATGCACTTTGAGTTTCTCCGGTATAATTTGCGGGGCGAGAGTAATTGCTCTCTAAATAATCGAATAGTATCATAAGGAAGAAATCTCAATGGCGAAATATATGAATCACACAATAAATATCAATGATGAAATAGATATATCAACGATACAAAAAAAAATATATTCCGCTTAAAAGCACGCATGCAACGTTTTGCGCGAGAGGAAAAAAAAATTAAAAAAAAAATCCAAAATGAATTATCACGCGATATACAAGACTTAATAAGTTAGAATAAATTATTCACGAACGCGAGTATTGCGTGCTATTATTTACAACAAAAAAAAAAAAATTTAATAAAAAATTTCACAGCACGAAATATAGAGAGGTACGCGAGACAATATTACTGTCGATTATTCCGAAAAAATTTCAATCAAAATATTCCCAGCACGAAAGATCTCGAGTGAAGCTCGGGATCACCCTTTCGCGTACTCGACGACAGAGCCGACAACGTAAACAAACAAAATTAATTAGTTATTCTAAATCACGATTCTCTCTCGAGCAAGACACAAATTTAAATAATCACTGTACACGATAGTTAACCAACAATTACTTTAACGGACGAACTTTGCTTGCCATTTTTAATATATTTCTTTTTCTTTGTGTTTTTGGCCACGATAACGAGAGCGTACGACGAAGTGTCCAGCCAGCGAGATCTAGGTAAACTGATGCTCTCGCTGCCCACACACGCGCACGCAAAGGACGAGTCACACACACGGACGGACACACTATTCCCACTGTCGTGCGGCGCACGACCAAAACAAAGCAAAAACTTTATGACTCGAGAATAACGGCTTTTCGAACGTACCAAATTTTCTCTCGAATATCCGACGAAATAATATTTCACAATTCTTCACGTATCTTCTATCTCTTTCTATCTTTCGTTACTTATTCGCGAATATTAAAATTTCACTTTCTTACTCGATAATTCTCCTTTTAACGCGAGACATTCAATTCTTCCTATAAATTCTATCTTTAGTTTTTCATTCTCGAATATGCGAAAATTCTTTTTCTTGTCCGATAACTTTTTCTTTTAACCACGATGCGTTAAAATTTTCCCTATTCCGTTTCTTTTACTAACTCTTACTTCTATCTAATTTTACTCTTCATTCAAAATTTCTATGCGAAACGAGAACTCATTAAATTCAAAAAATTTCAAAATTTACTTTCTACTCAAAACTAACTCACTGAAAATTTCTAAACTTTTTCCAACGGTCGGGCCCCACGTTGGGCGCCAAATTTGTGACGAGACTTTTCTTAACGCATGAAAAGCCGACTCTTCGGGTCACAAAACAGCTCACGAGATCACTCAAGGATTGGGCGCCAGCTATCGCAATAAATTACGATAGCAAATTTATATTTCCTTGAGTTCTCTCGTGAGTTCAACAATTTCGCCTGGCTAGCTGCCCTTGAGGATGGTAGAGGGGCGCGGTTAGGGATCGTTGGAACTTCTCAAATAAATACTCTGTTCCAGCACCTTTCGGGAAACACAATCATTACTTTATTTAACTCAAATTAATACGTCGTCTCGCAGAAGGCGAGACGAAAACGAAATTCACAAATTCAAAATGTCCAAAATTCCCTTTTTGCATTTCATATCCTTAATTTCTAATAACAAGCTCGCGTCTCGCTTCTATACAATTTTACAACGCGTTATTCTACTCACGAAAACTCTGATAGATCTCAATACGACGCGTTAACTCTCTTACAACAATTCTCGTATTTTTCTGTTACCCTTCACTTCGCGTCTCGAGAGCTCACGCAGTGCGACCGATTCTCATGAAAGTGACCGTACCTCGGCGACTTCCCCTTTTGAACTCGCGTCCACCCGTCTGTCTCTCGACGACCGAATTTCCCGGAAATCACTTCCAATTTCACGATAATCAGTAACACAACTATTCGATAACGTCTTTTCCTGCATTCCCCGGACCGAGAATTTAACATGAACTAGAACTAATTAACCTAGTGGACCCTCACCTCCGCGTAATAACCAAAATGAATCCCTCTCGGCGATTCTAACATTTAAATAAACCAGAACGGAACGCGCTACGATATTGGTCGCGGTAAAGACTCGAATTAGCGGGAGTTAACGTGCCGTCACGACAATATCGCTTCGTTTTGGGACTCTTTTACCCTTGAAAATGCCTCTACTCGCGATTTTCCTCAATTCCACAACCAAAACGAGCAAAACGACAGTCCTACCGGTTTGTTTTCAGCAGAATGGTCCCGTAAGGTAGCAGGAGCTCAATCTTTGATATATTCGGCGGATGCGCTTTCTTGAGCAACGGTCCTCGATAACGCCACGGTAACAACGTCCTTCCTCGTTCAACACTTCGTCAGGAGTCCTCGAGAGAACTTCTACGATCGTCCTCGTAAGCTCGGTTTCCCCCCGCCCTTGGTTAATAAGTATCGAATGTTAGCGCGATTTGATAATCGATTGCGCGATTGATTCGAGGCGGCGGGTAGATCGATGGCGTGAGCGATAGAACGAGAGCGCGATCGATTCTCTCCCAAATTACGGACGAGTGACAATAATAGTAATAATCTCCGAACGGTGATAATTCTCCGGCGATGAGAAGCCGTGCGACGGCGATGGATTTTGGCGCTCTCTCAGCGATGATGCCGAGAGCGACAACGAAGAATGATGTTGGTATGCGTGGCTCTCGTCGATGGTGGTGAGAGAGGCTCACGTATATGAGCTGCGAGGCTCGGTGGTGTTGGTGACGAGAGCGTTGAATATTGCTCTCGTTCGCCTCGATGCTCTCCCATTTGATTTCCTTGACGGTGAGAATATCCTCGATGACGTCATGTCGGTAACGACGGGAACCGTCGTTCGCTCAAGAGAATTTTCGGAAATCCAAACATGAATTAAAATCTAACGACAAATTTACAGTTTGGCCCTGTTGGTTGCGTTCGAGAGGGACTCAGCCGTGGAGCGAGGTTGTTCCACGTACGTTATCGAGTCATTTGTGACGCGTGCAAAAATACGACGTCACAATATAAAAAACCTGCATCCTCGATGCATTTTGAATATATTCGAAAATATATCTATATATTCAATAAAATAACAAATATAATCTGGATTTGCTGACCGCAACAGTGAAATTATTGAATTTCTGGATCTACATTTTATAAATTTCAAAACTTATTAAATATCTGGCTCTGTTTGAACGTTCGATACCTCGCGAGACGTTCGGAAATAAAATTTATTAAAAATATTCAATAAAGATGAGCGAAATTCTCCCATCATCACAAAATCATCGAAATGGCACGTTATCAAATCCCCCCCTCTTCCCATACCATCCGTCATCGATTAATGGTATCGCAATTATACAGGTAATTTTTGTGCTCGGAATAGAGACAGGTAGGGTCTTTCAAGTACAAATTTCGATCATTGTACGTTTCTACTGGGTTAAAAAAAAAAATCATGCGAATTTATAAATTTGCTCATAGCTTCCCTACTTTTTTTTTCATCGTTATAACCCAATCCGCTTGATGAACCTTTAATTGAGCTTCTCCAATTGAAATTGAGGAAATTTTCAAGATGCATGTTTTTCTTCAAGATCTTTTGAAGAACCAACAATTTTTTCATTTTGTTCACGAGAAAGCCAATCGAGCTCCATGAATTTAGTGAAAAATTTCTTCGATTCATCTTCATTATTCAAATCAAATTCAGTAAAATTCAATTCAAATTATTCAAATTTATGCAAATCCGGCAAAATGTACGCCGGAACCGACGATTGTGGCGCTCGAAACTGACAAAAACGATCCAGTACTGTCGTATAATACAACCTGCACTCGTGTCAACGGATGCGGTGGATGCTGCGATTGGTCCAGCCTCTCGTGTCGATCTCTGATTCGAGTTTTACAATACGACCCGAGGTATGAACAATTTTTTTTTGTTATATAGCTACAAGAAAAATGACTCTGAATGAGAATGAAAAGTGTCCGAATATCGACGACTTGAACAAATGCAACGACTTTTCCCAATTGAAATATTGGGATTCGAATCTTTGCTCCTGTGGCTGTCAAGAGGAATTGCTGAGCGGTACAGGAATGTACTTTAACACGCATTCATGCCAGTGTCAACGAGAGATCGATTATTTAAAAAAAAAATAGACTGAAAAATTCCCCATGCAAAATCCACAATAACCTTACAGCGGACCAGAATGACCCCTCGAAATATCATTATTTGAATAAAATCGATTCAATAAGATGGATTTTTCCGTTGGATTCAGCTGCGCGGGATAAGACCTTGCAATAAACATCATCGTGGAATCATTGTGGAGTCAAAAAAAAACTTTCCCAAAAATACCGGTTATTCCGATGAAATTAGAATATTTAATTCAAATAGTGAATATTTAATTCAAATACAAATGCAGAAAGAAATCATTGAATTTAAACGGAGCTTGCGATCGACATAGTTTCAACGATCTTCTCGAGAACGGTCATAGATCGTCATTTTTCTAACAGACGATCGGGAAAAATCGTCTCGAAGGACTATCAAGAACTTTGCGAGAAAAGAAAAAAGAAAAAAAAATCGTAATAGAAAAATACGGTCCGGCCGTCGATGCTCTACAAAACCGGCTATTTCCGAAAGAAAAAAAAACTGAAATAAGAATAAAAAATTAACTCCGTGAATCGAAAAAGAAAGATAGATTCAGACGCTTTTCTCGCCATCGCTCAGGCTTTTGCGATCCCCGACCTCCTCAGTGAGATCTGAGATCCCGTCGTCATCGCGATTCCTCTCGTAAACTATCGAATGTATAAGATAATCAAATTTCATGCCTGTCCCCGATTCGTTGCTCGTCGTGGAATTTTTTCGTGTCAAATCAAAGACCAAACGACCGTCGATGTATTCGGGGGATGAAAAATGGAATTGTTCGCGCGTGCCGTTGATTTCCGTCTCGTAATACTTGAGAAAATGTCGTCTATCGTGGAATGTGTCGAAACCCTCGTAAGGATTAAAGGAATCCTCAATAGCGATGATTTTCTCATCGATGCTCTCCTCCTCGTGACTGCTCAATCTTTTTCGTCTTCTCGATCTTTTCATCTCGCGAATGTCAATTTTTTCACCCCGTTCGATCGTCCCCTGCGTGTATCTCTTCGATCCATCGATTTCGGAATTCATCGTTTGATCCAAGAGCGACGAGTAAGCAACTTGAAGGATGCATTTACGACGGCACGTATGTCCAGGTAAACCGGAAACGAACGCGGCCGATTCCCATTTTCCTGTTGAGAAAATTTCATTTCCTACTTGTTTATCACCTTCCTATCTGTTTATCAGGGTTGCAAGTAATGCATTACTTTTTGTAATGAATTGCCATTTTTATTACCCATTACAAGATAATGTACAATGGAAAAAAAATTAACTACCCATTACAATGTAGTGTCTAATGGAACAAAATTTAATTACCCATTACAATGTAATGTGTAATGGAACAAAATTTCATTACCCATTACAATGTAGTATGTAATGGAAAAAAAAATTCCAATACCCATTGCAATGTAATGTGTAATGAACTTTGATTACAATTTTGGGAATGGAAAAATATATATGAATAAATTATTGCAATTTTGCATTCCATTTTAATGACTTAGGCACCTTAATTTTCCAAAAAGCATCTATATGCATACAAAAAGTTGAACGTTAAACTGCACTTCTAAATATACTTTTTTTCAGCGTTTGTTTTGGCCAATATCCTTTGCTCAAAGTGATTTTCTGTGAGCCTTTTGAATTTAGGAACATTCATCATCGTTGCGTAGCTGAAAAACCGTTCCATCGGGGCAGACGATGGCAGTGACGTATTATATCATCGTTCAACTTTTTGTATGCATATAGATGCTTTTCATAATTTAAGGTACCTAAGTCATTAAAATGTAATGAAAAATTGCAATAATTTATTCATCTATATTTATCCATTCCCAAAATTGCAATCAAAGTTTTGTCGATTACACATTACATAGCAATGGGTAATGGAAATTTTTCTATTACACACTACATTGTAATGGGTCATGACATTTTCTTCCATTACACACTAAATTATAATGAGTAATGAAACAAATTTCCATTACACACTACATTGTAATGGGCAATGAAAATGATTTCCATTACACACTACATTGTAATGGGTAACGTAAATTTTTTCGATTACACACTACATTGTAATGGGAAATAGAAATATTTTCCACTACACACTACATTGTAATGAGTAATGGAAATTTGTTCCATTACACATTCTAAAAGTAATGAATAATGCATCACTTTGACATTGCAAATTTCGCAACCCTGATTACCATGAAAATCGATGATAACGAATTTTTTGGGTTTTAATGAACTCACGTATTTTATTTGGACCTTTCGATCGATGAATCTGTACAATTCCGTTGGCTCTGATGAATTTTAATGACTCCGTTGCGTCTCGTTTGCCACTAATTTCGCAATCCATTTTTTGCATAGATTCATTCTTTTCCGCTTTCATGGAAATTATCGTGATTTTTTCAGCATCAGGCGCAGCTTTTATTTCCGGAATAATGACACTCGACTTGAAATTCGTGTCATGGAGATGAAGTTTCGACAAATTCAATCCGTTCTCGTCATCTGTGTGCTCGCTTTTTTTGGAATTTGTCTCTGATCCGTGTTTTTTCCTGAAAATGCATCGATGAGAAAATTAATTGATTCCTCCATAAAACTTGATCGATGATTCGTTTTTCTCGATGATATTCAACGAAAGATTCGTAATGAAATGGTGTACCAAATTGAAATATTTAGGGATATTTTCTGGATTACTCGATGATGTATTATTGTATTTTTTATTACCATGGTCTTTTTTGGGTCAAGAGACTCTGCGCAGGCCTGATTTCGTGGAAAATGTGTCTCGAGTTTGTCATATTGATTCTCATGAAGGCAGCGACGTTGCATTTTCCTTTGACGATTTTACCGAACCAATCCAGACTCACGCTCTCGGCGAGATGATTTTCCAAATAATAAGCGCCACTGTCGATCAAAGTAAAATAATTGTTGGCAAACGA
Organism: Alloplasta piceator; assembly: GCA_946863875.1. NCBI lineage: Eukaryota > Metazoa > Arthropoda > Insecta > Hymenoptera > Ichneumonidae > Alloplasta > Alloplasta piceator. The sequence goes on along the minus strand of OX333079.1, from coordinate 1,578,620 downwards.
TATCGCTGGGATATATTCCTCGGTCATTGTGCACAGGAATCTACGGAAAAAAGAAAATCTGCAAGATTATCGATGACCAAAAATTCACTGAAAATGCATTATGTTGTTTACAATTTATAGGAGGATATCTATATTTAAGAAAATTGTCCATCTCATTATGATTACAAAAAAAAGTTCTGAATCACATTGAAAACTTTGTTCTTTTGATAACTGAAAAAAACGTTCTCACCTCGCTTCCTTCGTTTACGTCAATCCAAATTTTTATGCGCGCCGTTGAAAGTTTCCCCACTTGGTTTATCAGTTTTCCTGCTGTTTTCACGAATATATCCTATCACAACTTTATTCACTCGTAGAAGGGCCGAATGTATATTGCCGATCGACTTGATGGATCCCGATAGCGATTCTGTGACAATGATAAATTGCGGGAAAACATTGAATTTCGGGCTTTCCGGCTTTCAATGACAGTTCAAGGTCTCGTTTGTTTTCAAATCGTCCAGTGCCTTTTCTCTCGTGTGTGTGTGTGTATTTGTGAGGTTATAAATATATGTATATAATACAACGCACCGATAGACGCCGCGATATCTGCGATCGTCGCTTCTTCGGATACTCTCGAGCGTTTCGAGGACGGTTGCATTCTAAAAACTCAAACACTATCGTTGGCGTTTATTTCTCGCTTCTTTGGCCTCGCGATCGCCGAATGTACGAAAGACAATAATAAACACGTTGCGAATAACAGTTCTCCGGGAAGGTGTAAAAATTGGCGGCAAAATATGGCGGCCATCTTGATTTTCTGTCCACCACCAAACGACATTACCGACTGTTGGCTTACGAGAGAGCTTCGCGCCTGCGCCGATGGAGGGCGCCACTAGAGCCGACGCTCCGGTGATCGCGAGTAACGTCTTCTTTCGGTCAGTGTTTTCAGTATGTAATTGAATAAAATATTGCGGCGATCGTGTGACGCCATTAGCGTTCGTTCCTACAAGCAGTGCAGAGTGAAAAGAGAGCGTCGTTTACGAGCGTTTGTCATCAGTCGCAGATTCTCCCTTGAATAAAATCTCAAGATGATCGAATTAATTTCCCGAGTCTGCGTGGGCTTACTGCGGCGAATTTTCAGCTTCGGATATCGTAGAAATGAAGATCGAAGACTTCGCGAGGTATCTAGCATTTTTTTCCGTTACGATCGTCAACGAATGGTATAGGTCTTGCTACACGAACAAAGCGTCTTCGAAAATCGTATCTCGAGGGACAGTAACCAAATTTTTAAGAAATTTAGCGGAATATGGCGCGCATGTTCTTGAAAATATCTTTTTTAGCTCGAATTATAACCCTGTTCTCTCGATCGCGGGAATATAAAAGCGAGGTGGCCGCCGAGGGTCGGAGGGGGGCAAGAGGGGTGAACATCTCGCGCGCTGCACCGATTCTCCGCGTCTCTCTTTTGGTCGTGCTCTTGGTGCGTGCGCGCGTGGGGGGCTATTTATAAAATCGTGTCTTTCGGACGGATTCGAAAGAAACGGAAGCCATTTTCGCTCGGGGAATAGCCCGTTCTCTCGCGGGCGCTAGCGGCTATCCGAATCAATGCATCGCGAGCAAAAAGAAACGTAATTTCGTAATTACAGAGGTCGAGGGGAGGGGGGAGACCCGTTCGTCGAGAGCCGTGCGCTTCCATACAGGGGGGGCCATGTTGTCCGATTATCTTATTTCACGTACTCATTATTAACCTCTCATTATACAATAAGGGATAGCTTGAAAAAAATTTCGACAAAGTTTTCTCGAATATAAGTCGATGAAAAAAATGAATCGTGGCGCCCTCTGCGGTTAATATAAGGGGTACAAAGGGGGCGATTTTTTTTTGTTGCATTAACTCTCGTTTGAGTCCGAAATTTGACTTTTATGAGAACAATAAAAATAAAATAACCGAATAATGTAAATAATTCATATTTCGATAGTTTTTTCTTCACAATATGAGGTTATGGGATAAAATTTATTCCAGCAGTTTGTGATTTTATTTACAACTTTCAAACTATGCATTTTATCGAAAAAACTATGAATACACTTTTAGCAGTTGGAATCTTTGACTTTAGAGCACATCCATTCGATTTTTGAAAAAAAAAATGATTCATTTAAGGGGGAACGCCACTGTGACGAGGCTAATAGCCGATTTTCGGTTTTTTTTTTTAAGTAGGGATGATTATTTGAGGATCAGACAAAATCAATTTATTGAATATAAATTCAACTATATTCATACAAATTTTTATTGATTCATATTAACAATTGATAAACTTATTAACCGTCCGTCTGTACACTTGAATTTTGGGACACCGTCCGTACTCTGGGTCGTTAAAGTCCTGCTAATGTTTTTTCTAGGAAATAAACGTCAAAAAAATCTGAACAAATTCTGAATGACTTTGATAACATTTTTTTCTATGATTCGAGTCGTTAATGTCCTGCTAATATTTTTTTCTAGGAAATAAACGTCAAAAGAATCTGAACAAACTCTGAATTACTCTGATAACATTTTTTTCTATGATTCGGGTCGTTAAAGTCCTACGAATGTTTTTTCTAGGAAATAAACGTCAAAAAAATCTGAACAAATTCTGAATGACGTTGATAACATTTTTTTCTATGATTCGGGTCGTTAAAGTCCTGCTAATGTTTTTCTGAGAAAAAAACGTAAACAAAATCTGAAAAAATTCTGAAATACTTTTAAAACATTTTTTTCCATGATCCAATCATTTATTTAACCATTTATAGTAAATCAACTTTTTTTTACAATTTTTCTGTTTCCAGAGATATTCGATTTGAAAATTTAGCTTGTGCCTGAAAAAACCCAGTGTACAGATGGAAGGTGAACATTAACGTAATGACATTATAACAAAATTATTTCTCTTGTTGGCAGCGATTCAGCAATGAAAAATCATCTGAAATAAAAAGACCAAATATTTTTTTAATCCACACAACAGTCAGTATCATTACGAGTAGCTATTTTTTTCAATGTTTTTCACAAAATGGCGCTGGTTCGTTTTTTTTTCTTTTTTTGACCGTTTTTTTTTTCAAAAAGTCTTAATAAATACTAATTCTCAAAATTGTGAAAATCGGCTCCGCCCAACCTTTGCTAATACGATTACAAAATTAAAAAAAAAATTTAATTGGTTCATTTGAGGTTTTTGAGATTTTGAGTTAAAAATTTGTTTACATATTTTTGAATATATATACTTCAAAAAAATGGAAAAAAATTCAATTTGCGTGACCCGTCACAGAGGCGTTCCCTCTTAACGAAAGCCATGACAAAAAAGTGCAAGGAACCGAAATGAGGTTTTTTTGATTGAAAAAATCGTACATCGTCTATTTTTGAATCTGTAGAAAAAATTACATAGCGTTTCAAAGATCAAGGGCTTTGGTTTTCAGAAATGATAATAGTTTTAGCGAATCTTTCAAAAAGTATAACTATTTCGGCGTATGATGAAATTTCCCATACGGACAAAATAAAAGATTAAATAATCGATTATTTCAACATCGATCGCCAAACCCTAAAATCCGGATCGATGCATCGCGAGAAACAGCGAACACAATTTCGTCATTACCGCGGGAAGGGGGGGGGGGGAGGACACGTTCGTCGAGAGTCGCGCGCGTATGTTTGCGCGCCTTCAGTCCGCAGAAAGAGAGAAAGAAGAAGACGGAGAGTGCGTATATGTATGTGTGTTGTTATTATTATTATTACAGGCTCGACCGCGTCCCGCGAGCATTCTCTTTCTCTCTCGCTCCCGCTCGGACTTGTTTTTCTCGTCCCTTGCGCGCATCGAAAAAAAATAATTCACCCGTGAATACATTATCGGCGTAAAATAAAAAAATATATATATATTCGACATTCTAAACGAAGCCTTCGCTCCGGCGAGATTCGGCTCGTCATAATAAATTAATTTCGCCGAGTTCGAACGAACGAAAAAGAAAACGTAAAGGAGCATTGACAGATTTTGGCGGACCCGTCTGAGCGCGTGATGTTTTTTTTCCTCTTTCTCTCTCTCTCTCATTCCTTTTTTTCGGCTCGAAATGGGAAAGGGGAGGGAGAAGCGGTAAGTTACAGATATACGCGTAGATTTATATCGTGTTACGATACCTTTTTTTAAAATTTTTTTTTCCTACTCCCTTCATTTTTCTCTCTCTTTTTTTTTATCCTCACCAACTCGCGAATCCTTTCGAATTCATAATCCATGCAAATCCGGACTGACACTCGAGTGGCGTTCGGTGAGGATCGGCAAGTTTTTTTTTTTCATTTCCTTTTTCACTACGCAGCGAGATTTGCAGGAGAAGAATTGCAAATTCGCGATAGAGAAAAGTTTTCGAATAAACGAATCGTAAATGATTTTTTTTTTTAATGGTAACAGAAAAGAGGAGTCAAGCGAAAAATATAATCAGGTCGCACGGCAACGGTCCGAGAAACTGTAACCGGAAACCGTGAAAGACGGAGAGAAAGAGAGGAATGGAGTGAGAGAATTCGATGTTGCTTGGCGCCGGTTTTTTTTCCTTGCCTCTCCGTTATAATTGCTCGCTCTCGCGGACTCGTTACTTTTGACGAATGCCCGAAAATTCCTGTTGAGATGTCTTCTACCGGTTACACTGTTTTTTTCCTGCGCTTTTCCAAGTATTCCAAGTCAACTCTCAAATTTGGTCATTTCTAAGTAAATAAATTTGAAAAAAAAAGTTAACAGGAATTGATATATCGGTATTTTGCGCTAAAATTCGCTCTAGAATGAGCCTAAAGGAAATATTTCTTTCACGTTTCGCATTCATAATTTGGTGGGAAATTCAACGCTGATTACAAATCACGCAGATTGTTTGTCGGAAAAAAATATATTTGTGAGAAAAAGCGAAACCACCCGACGACTACTTTTCTTTTTTCTTCTTTATGAATTTTTTTGAGTACATAGTCATTTGATTTTTTATAAACTAATTTTTAATACATCAACTAGAATGTTTGAAGGATATTCTGTAATTTTTCAAGAATTTTCCGACCAATAGTTTCGTCACGGTACTTTTTCAAAAATGGACAAGGTCAAATCGACCCAGATAAGTGTTACGGAGAGTTAATAGATTGAATGTTATGAAAACTTGATTCGAAGGAGGAAAATAATGTTCGGTTGATTTCGAAAAATTAAAAATCGAAGGTGACGAGATGAAAGTTATCGGGGGATTTCGGATTTCATGGGTCTGGAAGTATCAGGGAAAAGTCAAGAATTTTTTTTTGCCATCGCTCAACTTTTTTTGTCTCGATAATGTCGATGGACAGGCCTCTGGTGAGGGTCAAAAAACCATTTTTTATGCAACTGTAGGCTCAGGTCAAGGAAATGAGAGGTTGGAAAGAGCGAAATAAAAAAGATTTTATTTTTTTTACAATTTTTTTAACTTTCCAAGCCTCTCAAAATGGTTTTTGGCACAAATTGGTCAGGAAAAAATTATTTCTTTTTAAAACCGGAAAAAGTCAGGAATTTTTTTTTTATGCTGCTGGACACCGAATGCGAGAACTAGAAGAGGAAGAAAGAGAGATTTTAGTCGGTTCTGTGTACGTCCAGAAGCGAGCTGCTTTCAAGGTCGCCGACGGGTTTTGTAGTCACTCGCAAAAGCGAACGAGAATAAACGAGAAAGAAAATGAGAGAGAGGGAGAGAGAGAGAAATAAGAGAGAATAAGGTGCTGGCCCGTAATACGGTAGCTCACATGCGGCTTAAATCGTATTATAAAGGCAGGTCCAGACACGGGTGGGGCGGGGAGGGGGGGGGGGGTAGAACCCTCTCTCACGGATTATAACTGGCCAAACTTCCACCGCCTCTCGCTTCTTATTATTTTTCACCCTTGATCCCGAGGTTAAGAGAATCCTTCCCGAGAGATTTAAAATGTAACCAAAATTTCGACCAATTTGAGAAAATCCTCTTAGCTTCAAATATCATCCGAATATAATCGAGATATCTAATTTCTACCTCAAATCGAAACGAGCGAGACCGCGATAAGTTGTGAAATGGAAGATTACAGTTTTCGAGTAAAAAATAAAATTTTCTTTGAATTTGAAAAATTTTGAAATCAATTTTTGATCCGTGCGAATAAATGACGGAGATGTCGATTTTTCAACATCTGTTTTATGGGAGGGATGAAATTAGTGGTTTAAAAAAAAAAACGTGCTGAACTAGCGTTTTTTTGCTCTATTCACTCTCGCGCAACTCGTTTCTCTTCGTCTTTCTTCTTTTTCGTCGCTAATAGTCCATCGGGAGACGTGATCGAGGGCGGGTACGGAGGAGGGGGAGGATAAGGGCTGCAACCTGACGAGTAAAATAAGGGACAGAGAAGCGAGGAAGAGAAAAAAAAATACCGGGGCTACCCTAAGGGACGCGAAGGACAAGGGACCGAACAAGTCCTGGGGTCAATGCACTCCAAATATAAGTAACTATATATATCTTTGGTAATTTTGTATCCCAGCTTCGTTCCTGACCGATCACCAAAAATTGTGCCCGCTCTGGTTCAGTTCGCAACTTTTTGTCGATACTCGATCGAATCGAAAGGAATCGATATATAGATATATCATATAACAACAGATACAGGACACTTAAGAAATGTCATCAAATTGTCCACAATATATCAATCTTATGAAAATAATTATTGAAATATGAAATCGCAATAACAAATGAAATTATACACTAAGAAAACTATGTACCAGGATTTGTAAACTGTTAACAAATGTAAAGTTGAATATGGCAAAATCAATTATTTTTCAACAGTTCATAAATTATTTGGACACAAATAAAATATTTCTTAACGACTAACAAATTTTGTAACCGTTGAGCTTTATTCAAGTAAAAGTGCCAACTTAATATATTTCTTTGGTATATTATTTTATATTATTTGATATATTGGAATAATTATTTTTCTTTTGCTTTCTTCGGAAAAATAAGTATAATCGAAATGACGTCTTCCTTATTTCACTCAATATTTGATTTAAAAAATTTATACGGAAATGTAGTTGTAAAACGATCATTTGCACAGCGAATAATCCGCGTGACTAAATAGAAACCTGACAAATTGAATACCGTAAGCGTGAAGGGTTGGGAAACGGTTGGGATACATATTTCCCTGATGAGTGATTTATTTATCCCGTAGTCACGTAAATAAACCGGAAGTGAGTGTGGGAATTTTTGGCGAGACGCAATAATATCCGCGACGAAAGGCAAAGATTGACTCGTCAGTTTCTCTCTCGCATGAAAAAAATCACAGGATGTATTCTGAGATTGTCGAAAATCCCAGTATTTTTCTAACGGTCACGTTTTCCCTTTAAACCCACGAACTTAGTACAGGAGGTGCTTCAATCCAATGATTTATACGTGCCCGAACGTTTGTGCAACGTATAAAGGCGTAAAACAGGTATGCACGTGCTTTTTCGGGTCATCTTGTACATCGATTGAGCCTAAAGACCCCTTTTTTTGCTACTGAGCAACATATAGCGGGTGTCCGAAAAAAAAGTAACCGATAAATACTTAATTCCATTCCCGATGTAGTGCAGAACAACTTTCGCCTCTTGGAAAATTTCTCTACGATCTATGCATCTCGATTTACGAGCGTTTCAATGGCGAACCAATCGGAAGGCGCCGCCGTCGCGGGGGCACTTGATTGGTCGAGATCTGAAACTGCTCGTAACTCGAGATCGTTGCGTCTAAGAAAATTTTGCAAAAGAACAAAATTATTCGTTTCACCGAGTGGAAACGTTTTTTTGATCACCCGGTACATCGTAACCCAAAATAAGATCGATGTCGCGCCTCATCTCTCGAGTGAGTGCCATAAAAGTTCACTTTGGCATATGGCTTTTTTTTTCGTCCGTCACCTCCTTAACCGGTTGAACGCATCGACGAATTCGAGCGGGTGTATAATCCTCTCGGCGTATATATGGTGTACATAAAGCTTTCTCTCCCTCAATGATGAAACGGTGAGGGCATCCACGCGCGGCACGAACGCGCGCGAATCCTCAATTTATAATTATTCGAACACGGTGAGCAGAAATATTCGACAAGAGAACACATAACGTCCGGAATATTACGAGATGAAAAAAAAACAAAATTGCAAGATTGAGTCTTGACCTTATATACATGTATAGTAGACTGGTTCAAAAAAAGCGATTATTTTTTTTTTCGAAATCCCCTATTAAATAGTCGGGGAGGTGAAAAAAATGCCTGTTAAAAGCAGAGCTCGCAATATTAATATTTAGTGGTCTTTCAGCGCATATTTCTAGTTCCCATTTAAATAACACGGGGGAAAAAAATTAAACTTTGAAATTTTATACCTCGGCTTCAAGTCAATGTACCGAAATGTGCGATACATATTCTTGTAAGGAATTGAACGTTCTACAAAAAAGGTCTCTTATGATTTTTTTGTAAAACTGACTCCTTCAAAAGTTATTCAAGGTTAAAGTCAAATTTAGAGTAAATTTCACTTTTTTTTTTAGTTTCCGGCAAAATGATGAAACTTATTAATAAATATCGTATAATTTTTGTTGACATAAAAGTTTAAATGCATTAACATAAATTACCTAATTCTTAAAGAAATGTCCAACAGTAGTTCCCACATATTCACAGTCTAATATATACATATATATATTGGACCGTGAATAACTTTGGAAGGAGTGAGTAAATCATAAGAGACCTTTTTTGTAGAAAGTTTAATTCTCTACAAGAACATGCATCGTTAATTTCGGTACACTGACTCGAAGCCGAGGTATAAAATTTCAAAGTTCGAAAAAAATGTTTCCTGTGTTATTTAAATGGAAAATAGAAATTCGTGATGAGAGACCTCTAAATATTAATACAGAGCTCTACTTTTAAAACAGGCATCTTTTTCACCTCCCCGAAAGTATTTAATAGGGGATTAAAAAAAAAATTGTCGCTTTTTTTTAAATCAGTCTGATATATAGGTCATTCCACGTCAAATCGACGATGTCCCGATCGTCATTGTCCCTCATGCCATTTTAAAGAGAGCCTGAAAAAATTTCTAGATACAATAACGCGGTTATTTTTAACGAGAAATGATCGTGAGACTGCTATAAAATTAATATTACGGCGCGTTTGAGTTTTTTTACGTTCGTTGGTCAGTTGGAAGGGGAAAAGGTGGAGGAGGGGGGCGTAGCAATCCAGCTGTGCAAAAGTTGTTATAACCGGCAGTGTGACTCTTGCCTCGACTCTCATGCGTATGGGGTTTTATTATTATTATTATTATTATTCACCACTTGACGAGCGTCTATTTTGCGGTTGACCTGTGACCCCGAAAGAAAGAAAAAAAAGCTGTGACGTTTTCTGAGCATTGAAATACGAGAATTTTCTTCTATTTTTGAACGAAAAAATGTCGGTTTTACGACTCGTCCCGATATCTCCCCTTGAGAGAGAGAGAGACAGAAAGAAAAAAATAGACGCTACGAGGAGCGAAGACGCTCGATGCGCCCCCACTCTTTCGCTTCGATCTTGAGGAGCGAGAGAGGTCTGGGGACAAAAGAACGGACTAGAAAAAAAGAGGCGTCGTTGCGTCGCAGTTGTCGAGAGGGCAACTTCAACGAGAAGATGCTCGAGAGAGAGAGAGAGAGAGAGAGGGGAAAAAATGAAGAGCTGGAAATGAAGATTACGACGCAGAGGGAAATAAGAGAAGAAACATGCTTGACGGAGAAAAACGAGAGAAAGAGAGAAATCTCCGAGAGACAAAGATGGAGGATCGAACGAGTGTGGAGAGAGATGAGGGATAACGAAGAGAAGTGGACGAGGGCCATCTCAAGAGCGTTCATGTGACGCTGGCAACGTGCCCTAAAGACGAAGCGTATCAAGGGGGAAAAAAAGAAAACACGCTTTTGGGTCGATGCTGGAAGATGGATGCTGCGTTTGTGTGCATGTGTATGTGTGATGCGAAGGAAAAATAAGACGCAAAAGATCTCGAGGGAGAGGTGCATATTGCAAGAAGACTTCAGAAGGATAGAGAGACGCCAAACTTGGTTTTCGGGGGTAACTCCGGGCGAATACCAAAAAGGTCCTCGAGAAAGATTTTGGGACGTTGACTCATCTCTCTCTCGCTCGCTCTCTCTCTCTCTCTCTCTCCCCCCCCCCCCCTTTCTCTCTCTTTGGTGTGTTCCCTCATAGGCTTTATTCAGATGTACAAAGGCGTTCTTTATCGAATGCAGCAACTTTTAGTTCCCGAATGCCGAATTTCTTGAAAATTTACCGATTGACCCGAATAAATGTTTTTTTCCGCTTTATTTGTCGATGGATCCGATAGATAAATTTTTAATATGAAATATTATCAGATTATTTATCTGTGAAATAAGAAGAACCAAAGAATTAATACAATCCTTTTTTTTTTAACTCAAAAAATTTTTTAGACATTCATTTTGTTCACCAAATTTTTCTTTCGCGAAGAACGTAGTAATTCCATCTTGAATGAAGCATCGGAATCAATTTGATTGTTTTTTGCCTTTCACCTTTTATTGGTTTCCTTGAATTTTCTTTCATCTTACTCGTCACAGTCGTCGAAATGTTTTTTCTCAAAATTATGTTATTATCTCCGCCCCTGAGATTTTTTGGCTCCCCCTTCCTCTGTTTGAAACGTCACGAAGGACGAAGTCTCATTGTAACAATAATTGAATCGTAAATTTTTACTCAGCAACGTATCGAGAGAGAGAGAGAGAGAGAGAGAGAGAGAGAGAGAGAGAGAGAGAGAGAGAGAGAGGAAGAGAAAGGGGAAAACCGATTCGATTCTCGATTATTCCGAGAAGCATATTGAAAGGGGTTTATTTGAGAGTGCCCCTAACCATTTTTTTTTCAAGCCGCCTCCTCGCTCTCCACCGCGAGAGATTTGTGCACGTCGTATTTATCTCGCGCTCCCGGTGAGTGCGAGAGGAGCACCGGTAGCTATTATATATCAGAGTGCTACCAATTTTTTTCCCCCAGTTTTTAACTTATTCAGGTACTGGTCTACTTTAGAAGCCCAAAATCAAGCAAATTTTTAAGATTTTGTTCTCAGCTTCTTTATCAGATATGGCTATAAAATTGTTTTTACAGGAATTGTCTTTCGAAAATACAAGAAACATTATTTTCTGTTTTGATTCTTTGAATAATTTATAGAAGGCGCCAAAGTCGAAAATATCTTGTCCCATGGCCGACAGTTAATCTCAGGATAGGCAAGTCTGAAACAAAAAAAGAATTTTGAAGAGGAAGGTTTCTTACACAACAATTTATTACCGTTAATGAAAAATCGATAAAAAAAATGGTGGATGTTTGAAATGAGAGTAAAAAATTGAATCTTTCACAATTTATTTCCAAAATCCGCCATTTTTTTATCGATTTTTCATTAACTAAATTGTTGCGTAAAAATTTGCTTCTTTTGGCCATTTAAATTAGATCTTTATTTTACTATTTATTTCTCGAGACATTTTTCATTTACACCAGTTTTGAGAACTGTTATTCCACGATCTTACGACCTTGATACATAAATCGATAGCATTATTATTCTTTCACCAATTTTTTAAAATAACTTTTTCAAGCTTCTAAAATTTTGCACAATTTTTAATCACCTTTTTTGCGACAATTTCTAAATTCTTCAATATCACCACCCTAATATGTAGACGAATATAGTCTTTCGTGTTGCGCGGTGGCAGTTGCACGTAGGACGCCGTAGAGAGAGAGAGAGAGAGAGGGAGGGGGGGGGGAGAATGAGTGATGCTGAGGGTCCGATCGCGAGAGGAAGCAAAGAGGAAGAGCTCGGTAAAAAAAGGAGCAACTAAAAAGAAAAAAAAAGTACGAAAACGAGTGGTTTACGAGCAGGAGAGCACAGAGAGCGTGCGCGCGCGCGCGCGAGAGGGAAAGAGAGAGGACTCAAACAGGATAAAAATGAGAAGAGTGGAAAAAAAAGTGACCAAGCTCAATTCGAGCTCGGCAAAGCCGAGGAAGCGGTAGCGCGAAGATCGCAGACAGCAAGAATATCATCGAAGACAAAGAGAGCGATAAACACATCCATATAGATATAGAAAAGCGTACACAGCGAGAAAGACAAAAAAATTCCGATTCTTTTCTCCTTTATCATCTCTTCCCCGTCCACTTTGCTCTTTGGATGAAATTTATATTTTCTTGGAATAAGTCCCTCGGCGTTTCTCGCACCCTCGTAATTATACCGAAGAGAGAGAGAGAGAGAGAGAGAGAGAGAGAGAGAGAGAGAGAGAGGGAGAGAGATCTCGCAATTACCATCGTAGCTAAATTCGCCCACTCTATTCGAGATTCAAAGATACGAGCTTTGTAACAATATGATTCATTAATGTAAAAAGCATAGGCGAAGTGATTTATCGACTTGAAATTAAAAAAAAGGGCAGAGGGATGGAGAGAGAAAGAGGAGAGGAAAAGGGCCCAATCTTCTTCTCGGATCTTCGGCAAGGATCGAGGCAATTTTAAAAATCGTGTACCATTACTAATACGAAGTATATATATGTATATATTTATCACGTATGTCGTATTACGAGTAAAGGGAGGGACTGGGGAAGAGAAAAAGGGTTTTAACCCTTTATTCACGAGCATACACCGCTCTCTGAACCGTCTGATCGTCCGTGACTCAAATGTGCATCGCGAATCGTTGTGCACACGGTAAACGCTTGATTTGACGTAATCGCTTAGACTCGCCGGAATATTCAAACGCGTATTATCGTCATAAATCAGCGTATCTCGGTTGGTCTTGGTACGGAATAATCGCCAGTCACGAGAAGTAAAATTCAACAGTGAGTTTCGAGCGCTAGAAACCTTGTGAAACGACTTTGAGAAACGTTTTGTCACATTTTCATTTTACTTTTTTTTTTACAATCGGTCAAGAAGAGAAGACACTTGAAATAAAGAAAATTTAGGCCCTCTCTCGTATCGTCGTTTTAATAATTTATTCAAAAATGGATCTCGAGTCGTTCGTTGCTCGTTGTAACGAATTCAACGCCGAAACGATAAAGAAAAAAAGAGGAAGAGAAGAATTTTAAGTTCGAAAATATACACGAAGAGGAGATATAGAAATCGTTAACGGAGAAAGAACAAAATGAGGAAAAAAGACGTAAAAGTATAAAGACGATGATGAAGGAGGAAAGAAAAAAAGACAGAGTTCAGTCGAAAATATTCGAAGAGACGTGAAAAAAAAAGTTTTAGGAGAAGAAAGTAAGATGAGGAATAAGAAGAAGACGAGAAAGACGAAACGCGGGGGTAGAAGAAGAAGCAGAAAACTAGTCGTGCTTTTCGAACCGTGTACGGAAAGATTTATTGGCATTGAAATTTGCATTTGAAATATATATGTATATAATATTAGGGCGATTTTTTTTCGACTAACTTTTTTTCTTCCACTCCCCACCCGAAATTTTGTTGTATATGTCTGAAAGAAAATTCCCTGAAAGTTACAGCCCTTAATATTAATATTAAGTACTATCTCTTCGCGTGATAAGTTTTTCCATCTAAAATACACGTAAATGAAAAACTTTTTTCGTCAAAATTTTACAAATCCGCGGTTTTTTATGCTATCACATTGATTTTGGTCACAATTTACGTAGAATCGAACGATCTTTAAAAGTATCCTCAAGAGCGTAAGTGTAACTTACACTGGTGAGATGATACGGGTCCTTAAAGTTGATTTTTACCCAAAATTCTCGATTTTTTGCTGTTATCTCCGAAATGATTAGCTTAACCGAAAAATCGTAAAAGGAAATTTTGTTGGAAATTCAATTTCCTACAAAAAAAAGTCCTCTTGATCTAACTGCTGAAATTAGTATTTCTTGAGATTTTGAACCTTAACTTATCTATGGTAGAAAATTTGTATAGTTTATCGAACCAAAAGTTTTAAATTGTTGATTCGATAATCCATAAAAATTTTCATATCAAAAATAAGTTAAGGTTCAATATCTCAACAAATATTAATTTTAGCAATTAGGTCTAAAGGACCTTTTTTGTAGGAGATTGAATTTTCAACAACATTTTCCTTTACATTTTTTCGGTAAAGTTAATTATTTCGGAGATAACAGCGAAAAAACGAGAATTCTGGGTAAAAATCAACTTCAGTGACCTTGTACCATCTGACCAGTGTAAGTTACACTTACACTGTTACACAACATTAATAAATTGTTTGATCAAATAATTATTCAACATTTTTTCGATAATTTCTTTTTCTTTTTAAAGAATTCGAATGCGTTAATTTTTGCGAACGCATATGATTTTTTCATAATTTTCTCTCTATTTTGAAATTCCCGTTTTGGAATTTTTAGAATGACTGTATTTATGTATTTTTTGGCCGAGTGTCTTTGAAACTTTCCAAAGCTGACGATAACCCTGTGTGCAAAAACAGATGAAATTGGCAATTTTGGGTTTGTATTTAAAATATTTTTTATAGAATTTCAAAATAGAGAAAGAGTTCTGAAAAAATTCATATGCGTTCAGAAAAATTAACGCATTAGATTCGTTTAAGAAAAAAAAAAGAACTTGCCGAAAAATTGTTGAACAATTATTTGTTTAAACAATTTATTAATAACTCTTGGGCAATATTATTATTCATAATTGGTGTTTATGGCATGCCAAACGAATTTTTTCAGATTTTTATTGTATCACGGAAATTTCAATCAGATGCAAACATACAAACAATAGGCAAAACATTTTTAAAATCGCGAACCTTTTCAGAATTTAGTATTTTTTCCATTGTCTCAAAGATTTCTTATTTCCCACAATTGAATCTTGAATTAAAATAATGAAAATGAACGTAATTGAAAAATGTTCGTTTTGACATTTGTTATTGAAAAATTCACGTTGGAATCGCCTGCACTCTTTCGCTAGGATACTCGCGAGAGTCTATTCGCGAGATTCGAGCGAAGCATCGCGATCCCACAGAGAGAGAGAGAGAGAGAGAGAGAGAGAGAGAGAGAGAGAGAGAGAGAGAGAGAGAGTCAATGCCGTTGACCCTCCGCTAGTTGCGATCTCCTCGCTGTGCGCTCGTCGAACAGAAGAATAAGAATAAAGAGGAAGAAGCAAAAGCAAGCTGGGCGTATATACTTGTAGCATACATAGACTCGCTGCATCCTGCAGTTTCTCCTGCATCTCGAATACGTGCGCGGTAAACAAGCTCGTTTTTAACCGGATAGGAGGATCTTGGGCTTGTCAAAAATCTTGAAAATTTTCCATCGTGGTTTCGTTGATTTTTTAAAAATTCTCACCAGCGAAAATTACATCATCGTTGAATTTTCTTCACAATTGGTCAGCGATTGTTCTCAAATTTCGATCGTTCGATTTTTTCATTGAATCATTGGAAAAAGTCAACGATGCAAGCGGACATTTGTGACTAAACTGAACTGAACGAAAAAATCGAGCTTTTCGCGGTCGATGGACGATTTTCTCTCTCTTTCTATCTCGCTCACGATCGACCCTTAAGCTTACACGCAAAAGGCAGAGGCAGGAACTTGGTATCCTCTTTCTCCGTTTCTCGTCGTCGTCGACGTCGTCGTCGTGAACGTTCCAGCGGCGTTTCGCTGCAATTTTCTCGAGCGCAAACTCCGTGCCTGGCAATTACGGTTTCTTATTCTCTCCCCCCTCTCTTTGGTATCTTTCCTCAGTCATTTTTTTCCGTTCCTTCACCCTCTCTCTGGCTCATTGCCCGCGGGGTGTCTTCCTAGTAGCTTTTTCATCCCGTACGTAGCTCAAGAAGAAAAAGAAGACACGGAGGACGAAGAAGAAGGGGGAGAAATTCAAATTTTTCTTCATCTCACACGGTCAAGCGCATGTGCATGCATTATTATAAATCGCCTCCGACAGTGACTCCGTACAATTCCATTCGTATATTCCCGCTCGAACGTTGCTTTGAAAAATAAAAAACAAAGGAGGAACGAAATATCCGAGCACCTCGCGGCAGTGAAAAGCTGCTGCGAGCAAATTTCTTTCAAATTGCACGCTCCAAGATCTCGGTTCTTTCTGCAGCTCCGGTAGAGAGCAGAAGGAAGAACGATACTTACAACTTACCGAAGTATCACTGCCCTCGTGGGTAACGATCTCGCAATTACCAACCTCGCGCTCCTTCTTCACTTTTATACTTCCTCGGACTCCGAGAACTATTTGTAGTACTCGCGTCTTCACTCTTTGTGCTCTCTTTGTGGCCTTTTACACACATAAACACACACACACACACACACACACACACACACACACACACACACACACACACACACACACACACACACATAGCGTAAAATGGACATTTTAAATACCTACCTACCATACAATGTAATACATCTATATTAGACTGATTTAAAAAAGAGACTATTTTTTTTTTATTCCCTATTAAATACGTTCGGGAAGGTGAAAAATGATCCCTGTTAAAAGCAGAGCTCTTAATATTAATATTTAGCGGCGTCTCATCGCACATTTCTATTCCCATTTAAATAACACAGGAAATAAAATTTCAAAGTTTGAAATTCAAACTTTGAAATTTTATACCTCGGCTTCAAGTCAATATACCGAAATGAACGATACATATTCTTGTAGGGAATTGAAGGCTCTACAAAAGAGGTCTTATATGATTTTTCGATAAACTCACTCCTTCAAAAATTATTCGCGGTCCAATGTATGGGGCATTCCACGTCAAATCACGCGGTCATCGGCCTGACCCCCTCGGATTTTGATGTCCAATGAATCGTGGGTTTCGTTTGGTCCAAAATATGACATCGAATTTTTAGAAATTTTTATTTCATTTTTTAGGCGTTGCCCGAGCTAAAAAATCATTAAATTGAGGGAAAACATGAAGAGGGGCATT
Source organism: Alloplasta piceator (assembly GCA_946863875.1). Lineage (NCBI taxonomy): Eukaryota > Metazoa > Arthropoda > Insecta > Hymenoptera > Ichneumonidae > Alloplasta > Alloplasta piceator. The sequence goes on along the minus strand of OX333079.1, from coordinate 1,561,810 downwards.
TTTCAAATTAATGACATTTTTTCACAGAAACTAGGGCCCAAAACAGATATTTTCGTCGTAGTCCGATAATGGGCCAAAAATAATTACTATTTTTTTTGTGTATTTTAATTGATTTTTCCAGATAATTTCTCATTTTTATTGTGAACCTTAATTTTTTTTCTCGTTTTAGTGAAACGATAACATTTTTCGAAAATTTATTAGCCTCGACGACCTGAAATGGAACGAATAATTTAAAAAAAAAGTAATTAATGTAACTAAAATAGTAATTAGAATTTGTTAAAAAATTGTAATTATTTTTGGTCCATTCTCGAACTATGACGAAAATATCTGTTTTGGGCTCTAGCTTCTGTGAAAAAAATTTCATTAATTTGAAAAATGCCCCTCTTTTTGTTTTCCCTGAATTTAATGAATTTTTAGCTCAGGCAACCCCTAAAAAATGGAATAAATTTTTTTAAAAATTTGAGGTCATATTTTGGACCAAACGAAATCCACAATTCATTGGATATCAAAATCTGAGGGGCTCAGGCCGATGACCGCGTGATTTGACGTGAAATGCCTCTGTAAATATGTGTGAACTACTGTTGGTGATTTCTTTAAAAATTAGGTAATTTATGTTAATGCAATTTGAACTTTTTTTTCAAGAAAGATTTTACGATATTCAGTAATAAATTTTAACATTTTGCCGGAAACCTAAAAAAAAACTTAAATTTGCTCTAAATTTAACTTTAACCTTGAATAACTTTTGAAGGAGTGAGTTTATCGAAAAATAACAATTGACCTTTTTTGTAGAGCGTTCAATTTCCTATACGAAATACGTATCTTTAATTTCGGTACATTACTTGAAGCCGAGGTATAAAATTTCAAAGTTTGCAATTTTTTTTCTGTGTCATTTAAATGGGAAATAGAAGTATGCGATATGAGACGCCGCTAAATATTAATATTAAGAGCTCTGCTTTTAACAGGCATCTTTTTTCACCTTCCCGAACGTATTTAACGGGGGACCTAGAAAAAAAAATAGTCGCTTTTTTTGAATGAGTCTAATCTATATACATATACAGATAGGGGATGAGGAGGAAGAAGGGGGCGAAAGAAACAGTGGAGGCAAAATGGACACCAATGAAAATATCGAAAAAAAATGTTTGAGTAGAAGATGCGGTAATTATCCTCGTAATAAGCATCAATATATCAAGAATATACTGACCCGCGTTAAATCAGACGTAGATAATGATATTTTCATGCCAATTGCTCGTCGAGAGTTGAAAAAATTAAAAAAAAATGTTATTCTCACCAATAAAAAAAAACACCCCAACATACTCTGACAGTATTGTAGCTTTTTCTTAAAATACTTCGCAAAGCAAAATGGGCACCTTCATAATAGTAAAATAAATATTGAGTAACAAAAATAACAATAAATAATAATAATAAATACAATAAATAATAATAAATATTGAATAACGAGGAAAATCGGGCTTCAACGTTTTTCCTCATTTACTTGAATTTTTGAAAAAAAATTTACGGGCGGTGGCCGTTTCGCCCCCAAAATTTTTTTTCGCCCTCGACGCGCGATAAAAATGGTTTTTAAAAATTAAAAAAAAACCTAGTCTTTACCGTGCGTAAGCGTCCTAGCTGCGTCATCTTCTTGCGATGTCCATTTTGCCCCACCCTTTCCTACATATGTATTCATGCATATAAAAAGCCAGCTTGGAAGAAAGAGGAATTATATCCTGCGCGACCTTCGTGTGCGCTGTTACATCTCCTCCACCGATCCCATATATATAATTATATTTGATGCCCCTTATACTTGCATGCCTACCTATAAATATATTATACCTATAATCTCCGATGAGGGGAAAGAGAATTATATCAGAGAGGGAGAAAAGGAGAGGTAAGATGCTGAGGACGATGTTCTCACTCGTATTATAAGTTGGGGTTCTCTTGCTCGATGGAGCGAGCGCCAAGCGTCGAGAAGCGTCGAGAAGCATCGAGATGGCGAGTCGAGAAAGTCAGCGGACAACGCTCTCTGTTTTCTCGCTCTCATATCGATCTCAATCAAATTTTAACTCCAACTATCGAACAATCGTTCATGTATGGCCGAGACAATGATTTTTGGACCTCTTTCCGCCACTGAATACTACAAAAAAGTGCGAGATTCACAATCAGCGCTGGAATTTTTCACAAAACTGTAGTTAAAAAAAAATCCCATTTTTACGCGAATTTTCAAAAACTTCAAAAAGGCGAAATTTAAAGTGCTCATAACTTTACTTTGGTTCGACCGATTTTGAAATTTATTTTTCGCAAGCAAAGGTCGTGACTAAACTTAGAGAATGCCGTTTGGTTAATTCCGATAACTTAATTTTTGTAGAAATGAGAGCACTTTGAAAATCGTCGTAAAAAACGGAAGGGGGGATGCCTTAGAAAATTTGCAAAAATCGACGGTCGAACTTTAAAAATCTGCAAAAAATTGAAAAATGGTCCCAATCGGATGAACCAAGCAGGATTTTGAAGATTCAACGATCACGAAGAGAATGAGCTCAAATTGAAATCGAAATCTTGTCTAGAGAAAAAATTACACTCATTTCAGTGAAGCGATTCAATTTGAGCCAAAATGCAAAAAACAAAAAAATTTTAATTTTTTTATCGCGCCTTATATTGATGTATTTTTTCCTCCTGAACATGAATCTACTAATAATTATCCCAAAAAATGCAAGTTTTTATGAATTCTCATTAAAAACATTTTTGCTCAATTTTAGCCCCATTGTCAGAAACCTTAAAATCGCGAAATTTCAAGTGCTCATAACTTTACTTCGGTTCAACCGATTTCAAAATTTCTTTTTCGTACTCGAAGGCTGTCACTGTACTTAGAAAATGGCGTTTGGTTCATTTCGATAACTTAATTTTTGTAAAAACGAGAGCGCTTTGAAAATCGCCGTGAAAAATGGAAAGGGGTATGCCTTAAAAAATTTGCAAAAATCGATGGTCGAACTTTAATAATCTGCCAAAAATTGAAAAATAGTCCCAATCGGCTGAACCAAGCAGGATTTTGAAGATTCAACGATTACGAAGAGAATGAGCTCAAGTTGACGTCGAAATCTTGTCTAGAAAAAAAATTATACTCATTTTAGTGAAGAGATTCAATTTTGGCCAAAATGCAAAAAAAAATTTTTTTATCTTATTTTGTTTAAACCGTATATCGATGTATTTTGCCCTCCTAAACACGAATCTACCAATAGTTTTCTCAAACAATCATTATTGATCGATTTTGGCCGGATTTTCAAAAAACTCCGAAATATAAAAAGATGATATATTAGAGGAATTTTTTCTTTTATTGAATTATTTATTTATTTTATCTTTCAAGGCTCATACTGGTATCGCAACTCATATTGGTAATGCATTGAATGTAATATATCTATATAAAGATACTAGATAGATAATACATGAAGTAGAATATCGTACAAATGGGCTGAAAATATCCGGTCTTGAGAATCGTGGCCACGGTTTGTTTACCAGCACCTTAACGGGTGTATAATGCGCGTCGTAGCAAACACCAACATCACACATACACATACAAACACACACACAAAATCCATAATCCAGTTCTCTCCCGCTCAAAATCGTCGCTTCAACGACTCTGACGTATTTAGGCGTCCCTCGAACGTCATAGCATTGACGCATAAAAGCCACTGTCATAGATATATATGAGGCTTTCCCCCCAATCGGGACCCCCTTTTAGGCTGACCTCTTCCGAATTGCTTTAAACTCGAGTATGTTTTAGTGTTGCCTGAAAGTATATTGTACGCCAATTGTCAGATCTCTAACTATAATACTCTTTGGAATACACCAAAAATTATATTTCAAACTTTTTGCGTATTCAGCTCTTCGGAGCTTCGGCACGGCGCGAAATGAAATCGAAAAAATTCTTCTCCACTAGCTTTCTATCAGAAATTTCCTGTGCTTTAAAAAAAAAAATATCAGCGATTTCGAAAAAAAAACGAATTCATTTAAACTTCGGCCAGAAACCGAAACAATTGATTTACAGAAAAAGAGCATAATTTAATTCAGCGGAGAAATTTTTGTCATGTTTTGTATATGTCTGAGAAGTCACGATATAAATTTCAAGTTGAAACTCGCATCCGTTTACTAATGCCAAGTCTTTTGGTATAATAAAAATTCTTAAATATCGTGTTTTTCGTATTCAACAGTTCTCTGATATATTAATATAGTTTTTTTTAACGAATTTCGAATTTTACAAATTTATTAAATTCAAAATTCAAAAATTTGATTTAATTAATTCAATTTAATTAATTTAATAAATTTACTAAATTCAAAATTCGTTAAAAAAAAAACGCTATATAATATATGAGAGAACTGTTGAACGCGAAAAACGCGATATTTAAGCATTTTTATCCTACTAAAAGACTTGGCATTGGTAAACGGATGCGAGTTCCAACTTAAAATTTATATCGTGACTTCTCAGATATATACAAAACATGAAAAAAATTGTTCCGCCGAATTAAATTATGCTCTGTTTCTGTAAATCAATTTTTCCGAATTTTGGCCGAAATTTAAATGAATTCGTTTTTTTCGAAATCGCTGATATTTTTTTCGAAAAGCGCAAGAATATTTCGTTCAAAAGCTATTGGAAAAGAATTTTTTCGATTTCATTTCGCGCCGTGCCTAAGCTCCGAAGAGCTGCATACGCAAAAAGATTGAAGTGTAACTTTTGGTGTATTCCAAAGAGTATTATAGTGAGAGACCTGAAAATTGGTGCACAATGTACTTTCAGGCAACACTAAAACATACTCGAGTTTCAAGCAATTTGAAAGAGGTCGGCCTAAAAAAGGGTCCCGATGAGGGGGAATACCTCATATGTACATATGATTGAAGAGTTCCACGTCAAAATTGCTGTATCTCACGCTCTGTGTGTGTGTGTGTGTGTGTGTGTGTGCGCGCGTGCTTAAGAAATGCGGCGACTAGAAAAAAAAATGATGGAAAGGATATCCCCAGCGAAATGCAATCTCTCGAGATCAACGGCGTGACATCGGTACAACGAGAATAGCCGCAAAAAGTAACGAAGGAAAAAGGACCGTTGCACCGAGCGGACTTTGAACCCGGAGCGTGCGGGTAAACAACAGGTACATTGCACCCCCGTGATTCGCAAGAATATAAAAGAGGCAGAAAGAGAGAGAGAGCGCGCGAAAGAGAGAGAGAGAGAGAGAGAGAGAGAGAGAGAGAGAGAGAAAGAGAGAGAATAAAGACGAAGATGGAAATAAAAAGTTTGAATTTCCACTCTGCAAACGGGCCCCGCTCGAAACCATCAAACGAGATGGAGAGAGAGAGGGAGAGAGGGAAAGAGCGATGCAGAGATGCATTGGATAAAATGGGAGAGAGAGGGAGAGAGAGAGGAGAGAGCCCTCTCTATAGAGGACAGCAAGCACGATATACGCGCCAAGTGCATCTAGAGTTAACGGCCGTCTTACCGAGGCACGCCTTACTACGAGAGAAGAGATCCTCTCAATTTCTTCTCTCCTTTCCTCGTCCCTCATTCACCCTGATTCACCCTAACCGCGTCCCACTTATACCGTAAACATTTGGCCTAAAAATTCCACAAGAGCTACGAGTGTCTGTAGCCATGAAAAAAAAGTATCATCCTGGTTTCACAAATGGTCCGGAATTTTCTGTCAAATTTCGATTATTAATTATTAATATTATTTTTATATTACATACATAATATAAATATAATAATAATTCAATGGACGATTAATAATATTAATATTATAATAATAACATAATATAATAATATATATTATCTATGGGGTACTGTACTGATCCCAAAATGGGCAGTTGAAACGGAAAAACTTTTTTTTTTATGTTCTCAATTTTTTAAATATTTTTTAGGCATCAAAAGTCCCTTGCTGGTAAATTTTGAGATTTTTTTTTATTACTCGTTCAAGAGGTCTTTTAGTCATAACTTCTTTAATAATGGTCCAATTTTAAAAAAATTTATTTGAAAATTTTTGTTTTTTATGGCCTTTTCAGAAAAAAATACAATAAAAATATTCGCCGTGTTTTTGAATGAGTTTTTTGAGTTTTAAACTTTAAATCGCGTTTTTAAAAGTGCGTGTATATTTTGATTTTTTTTAAAAAATTTTGTTTTAAACATCTATCTATTTAACAACTTTTAAGACTAGTCCGATTGTGGGCCTTCCATAACTACTATTTTTTCGATTTTTAAAAATCAATTTATTTTTTCCATTGATTATTGTGCATACCAATTTTCGTTACTGTATAGTATTTTTTTTTCATTATTTAGAATTTATTTTGACACTATTTACAAAACTTTTTAAATAAAAAAAAATTGTTTAGTTTTTAAAAATCGAAAAAAAATAGTAGTTATGGAAGGCCCACGATCGGACTAGGCTTAAAAGTTGTTGAATAGATCGATGTTAAAAACAAAAAATTTAAAAATAAATCATAATATACACTCACTTTGAAAAACGCGATTCAAAGTTCAAAACTCATAAAACTCATTTAAAAACGAGTCGAATATTTTTGTTGCATTTCTTTCTGAAAAAGCCATAAAAGAACAAAAAAATTGTTTAAAAACTTTCAATATGGACCATTATTAAAGAAGTTATGACCAAAATACCGCAAAAAAGCGGTTTTATTGTTAATTTAATATCTTTTGAACGGGTAATCAAACAAATCTCAAAATTTACATGCAAGGGTCTTTTGATGGGTACTAAAAAAAATATATCAAATTTGAGGAAAAAAAAAAGTTATTCATACTGTCCGATTTGGGATGGAACGCCCCATATATATTATTATTATTATTATTATTATTATGAACGGTCAACTAAATTTTTCGAAAGATTCTTCATAAATTGGTCAGAAGAATGCATTTAAAGAAACGTATCCTCTCGTGAGGGTTCCGATTTTTCGAAAATCCAGTGATAACCCTCTTTTGGATTGTAAAAAACAAAATGAGACTCGTTGTAAAAGGGCGATACCAGCGCCGCATCACGGACGGTCGATGAACTCGCGAACGACGCTACGTGAGCGTTGTAAACAAGAGGTTCGTTGCACTCTCATCTCGTCATTGAGCGTTGATTTTCACATTGCATTTATAATATATCCGTGTATATTTTCTCTCGATTTCAGCTTCTTTATGAAAGCTTGTTTTCAGTTTCTCAGCTTCTTCGTGAAGAAAACAAAATTCTCAAGTATGTAAATTTAATTTTTCTCACTGGTTTACGTTGGGAAACAAAATAGTTGGGATTAAATTTAAAAATAATAGCCCGAGGGCTTCAGCTGCAATTTTTAAATTTAATTTCTTCCATCATTCGTTGTTTCATGAACACGCGCCAACTTCATGTTTACATATTTTTTATATTTTATAAATAAATAAAATATGTACAATATGTGTGTAACGAGTCATTAGAAATCTGTTCTGACAAAGAAGACTCGGTGAATTGTGAAAAAAAAGTTGAATAACAAATTTTCCTCAACGTCGACTTTGAAAAACGAGAAACAAGCGTGAATAAAATAATCTCAAAACCTTCGTCATATTCGAATCTCAGCGTCCGCGTTACTCGCTTTCTAGAAAAAAAAAAAAAAAAAAATCCTCCGAATACCGCGGCTAATGGTGTATTTTCCGAGAGAATAGCACGCTGAGCATTTTGACCGAATAGCTCGGTGATCTACGGCAACTATATATAATGGACGCTCCTTCGTTCCCCGCTTACGTCGCTGAAACGTTGAATACCACACTCGCCGCGCGGACCCGTTTTATCATTTAGCTCCGCATCTCCCCGCGCGCAAGCGCGTTCACTGAAAAAGTTTCGTCCGCTGGAAAATTTCTCGGGGCCTCGAAGTGAGACGCTCGTTTCGTTGTTTCGTCGTTGAAATATTTTTCATGCTATTCCTGCGATCCGTTGTAACGTTGAATCGGAGGAGAATTTTTTTCAGACGTTTTTAATGGCGATTTTTGAATATTTCGAGCTCGTTGATTTCGTCAATAATTTCGACGTCGAGTCCGAACGAGCGCGCGAAACCATTCCTCTCTCTCTTTCTCATCGTACGGGAACACGAGCGCGCGTTTTCTTCGCCTAGAAACACGAACGACGCGCGAGGACGCCGCACCATCGGTCGTTTTCGCGCCGCGCGTAGAAGCGTCTCTTACCGACTTGGATACTTGTAGTTGGCGGAGTCACCGCCAGAGGCGCTCGCTCGGTTATCTCTCCCTTTGTCGAGTCGCAGCGCGCGACACGAAGTGTAGGGTAAGCCGAGTGGACTGTAGAGCTCTAAAAGCCCGAGTCCCACACTCTCTGTGATCGAGGGGCGCTGGCCTCTCGATCCTCTTGCGCTTCTGCCGATATACGTACCCGAGGCTGCACTCTCCGAGAGCTAACGCGAGTAAACGGTCGATAATTATCATCGCTCCTTTTGTTTCTCCTCTTTTTAAGGTGTTTCACTCTCGATCGAGACATTTTTTTTTTTAATCCATCACGTTCCCGCCAACTCTGGCTTTATAGCGAGAACGAAGATACCCGAAGAGCCGTGTACCATGAACTGGTAGCGGCGAAAAAAATACGCACTGTATCGCTCGCACAAATTTATCGTGCGTATACACTGGGGTCATTTTGACCCCAGTCATCTTTGAGCGCTTGCCATGTCCAGAGTGTTGTTCAAAATGACTTCAAAAAATTCAGGGTGATACTTTCAATCATCCTCAATATGCATGCACCCTGATTTTTTTTTTAATTTTTCAGATGGTGAAAAAAAATCACGAACGAGTGAATACGCGACGAAAACCATTTTTTACGAAAAAAATCATAAATTCTACCATTTTTATTTTTTTTTTCATAAAATTTTAGGATAACACTCTTGAGGTATGGCACTTTTAAGAAAAAAATAGCTCCATAGTGGGCGTTTCGAAAAAGTTATTTATTTGGGCATTTGAAAGGCTTAGGGAGCTCTATTTCGCAGTCAAAAAAGTACCATGAATACCAAAAATACTTCATTTATTTCGAAATTTTCGTACATAAAAATGGAAATGTCCTTAGAGCCTTTATTAGACTGTTATTTGAGAAATATTTGAAGACTCTAAAAGCCGTACAAATTCCGCAATTTTCATTTTTGGAGTTTCGGAGTAAATTTTAATAGTTAAAAAAAAACTCGACTTTCATGATGTTGTTTATCTTGTCTGCTGATGTTCAACATAGAAATTTTTTTTTTTAAATAAAATGTTTTCTTTTTAAATGCCACAGCGAAACTGTTGGCGCGATTATTTCTCTACGAAATTCATTAGGAAATGAAGAATGACTTCTCTTTAAATTATGGAGATTTTTTTAATTTAGCTCTTTATTCAGGATTTTTCGACATTTGTTTGTTCATGGTGGGAACTTAAATTTTTAAAAATATAATTTCGAAATTTTCAAGCCAATATACGGTTCAAAACTGGCTTCAAGCCAATGAAACGGTTCAAAACTTTGTGTTCACACTTTTGACACAATTTTTCATTCATGAAAAAAATAATGATGAGCGTGTGGTAGATTTTGGAATGCTCAAGTGGGAATAAATAAAAAAATGATTGAAACGAAAACTCGCACATTGTTGTCCCTCCAGTGATGGATTCAGTGGTAGAAATGTGTTCACGAATTTTTCCATATTCGTCATATTTCATCACGTTTTCGCATGTCAATTCCACGTTTGCTCCAATCTAATTATTATCATTATAATTTTTTCAATTTCTCCGCGGCGGCGAAACGCGCAAGTATGTATCTCAATTGCTCGAAGAGGAAAAAGAGCATCAGAATTTTATCCAGCGCAAGGCAATAATAAACAAAAACAATAATAATAATATTGATGATTGCAGCAAGCCACGAAGCCTCGCGGTAAAGTGCTAATTTCCTGTTAAACAAACGGGGCGGGGTTCGCGTTACACGTTGCATGTTCGATGTTCATGTCAAAAGGGTGTGCGTGACGTTGCATTTTTCAAAAAGAATGTCCCGAATTCTCGATATTTTATAATCTCAAGCAGAGCCCCCTTTCTCTCTCTCTCTCCCTCATTAGCGGGATCGAGGTCACTTCCGATACAGTGAAGAACGTGCAGAGAACGCGAAGAAAAAGGATTGAAATTGGTAGTCAAAAAATAAAATAAAACGAGTAATTTGATATTTATTTTGATCGGGAAAATTCATTAAAAAATAAACAATAAAAAATTTCAGTCCAATATTCCAATATTTTGTGTTAATTCTTTGTTCGAAAAAAGAAAAACATTGAATAATTAATCCTCGGACTTTGAGGATGAATTTTCCATGCTCCATGTGAAAATAAATCAGTTGCCGTCGATGTGGATATAAAAATATGTGGGAAAAAAGTGGTGCGTATGCTCGTTTTTACGTTCTAAAAATAATGGGTCTTAGTCGTTCCTCCTCGCCCCCTCCCTTCAAGAAAGAAAAGAGAGGACGATGGCGGTGTGCGCCTTAGCAACAGAAGAAGGTTTGCAGCAGCATATATAGAAAACTCCCGCGCGCGTCCCGATGCGTCGAGAGAGAGAGAGACAGAAGAGATTGTTACGAGCGCGTCTCTCGCGTTCTCACTCTCTCCGTTCCCTCGGCGCATACTCCTTTGTGTTGGGGCCCGCGGGGCATCATATCACGATTCTCGGGAAACTCGTATGTCCAAGAAAGTGAAAAAAATTGATCGTTAATGAAACGTGAATTTTTTCCCTATTTCCTCAACTCCGACGACTTCCGGTTCAACGAAGGACGCGGCATTATCGAAAAACACGTCTGTGCTCGCCTCTTCGATATCGATTGACAAATTTTTGTGATGTTTCCTCGTTATCTCGAGCCACCAACGACACGTGGGACACGGGGTAACACGAGACATATAAATTTCGTGCCTCCCCTTTTCGACACTGCATACAGAGGGATGACTATTTTTTTTTTTTTGGCTTCCTTCCGCCACAAAAACCGTTGGACGGCTGTTGAAATTGAAAAAAAAACCTTAACGCGTATAGACCTTTTTTTCTTCTCGTAAAACATTCTCTCGTGACACTTGTTCGAATGTTTATGGAAAAACGAGAACTTTGTTTAGGAAGAAAGAAAAATAGACACGGGAAGGAATATTCACGTAGATTTGTTTCGTCGTCGAGCACCTGCTGCTTCTCTAGCGGAGACAAAAAAAACGTGCATGCAGTAGAAGTGGGAATATTATTGAGATATTGAGATTCGATGATACAAAGGTATTGCGAGCAGGATTTTATTTATTTATTTTTTCAAACTTTAGGTCAACCCTTACTTGACGCACTTCTGCACAATAACGTACTCGATAGATTGCGGTCGATTTTACCCCAGCGATAAAAATTCTTACGCAAAATATACCACTTAATATTTTAACTTGCAATTTTTTTAGAACTTCTTGAGAGGTTACTTCCCAAAGTTATACAGGATTTATGGTCACGTATCAAACTTAAACATGACAAAAGAATTTAAATATCCAAAAAAATTGAAAAAATGACAACTCTTACGAAAAAAATCACAACTTTTTCGATTTATGATAGAAATAGTTAAAAATTTAACTGATTTTGCTTGATATATAGCACTAAAAGAAAAAAAATAGTAGTTGTAAAATAATATAACAGGAAAAAAAATCGCACTCGACCTTACTTGACTTATTTTATTTATTAATTAATTCATTGTCCTTAAGGATTTAGGTTGCTGAAGCAAAAATCATCGAAGTGTTTTTTGGGTTTTTATTTAAAATTAAAAAAATTTAGGCCTGGGGTGTTTTGTACCCCAGTGTGTCAAGTAAGGGTTAATGTCGAGTCAATTCATTTTTTATTTACGAGAAATATGAATTTATCTTTCGTTGGGAGTGAATTAAAAAATTTTCAATTATCAATGAGTTTGATTTGTTAATGATTAATTGAGAATTACTTATTACGTCGTTAGAATTTTTTGAATTATAAATCAATTTGAATAATTGATTATTATTTAGCTTTTTAGTAAGAAAGGAGTGACAATTTTTTGAATAATTCATCAGAAGTGAGAATGCACTTGTAAGATTTCGAACGGAACGTAACACGTCTGACACCTGCCGCCTTAATTTTCCCCTCCTGAACCTGATGCGCTCTCTCTTGGGGTGCCGGATTCTGCGCACCTTCGCATCTTGACTACCGAGTGCGCTTGTAAACATCCATCCTTCGGACGGAGACGTGAGCAAACTGTCGCATTAAAGTCGTTGTCGAAAAATCATCGTTTCTCAGAAATTTGACGATTAACGGTAAAGTCGCATATAAGGAGTTCTTTTTCAATCGGGCCACTTTTCTTTCACCCTCCAATTTTGTTCAAAATCTGCCAGTTTGAAATATTAGTCAAAAGAAACGTCTGTGATTTTGTTTGGATTTTTTTATCTCAAAAAATATTCATCAAACAAAAAAAACATTGGAATAAGAACTTATTTATTTTTTCCACTTTATCGAAAAAAATAAAAATCATAATTTTTCTGCATTGAGAAAATGGAAATTTGGCAAAAAAATGAAAATAACATTTTTTTAAACCTAATAACACACTTTCGATTTCGGTACAAATTTTACAGGATGTCTGTCATTGGATAAAAAGTCTGGGAAAAGAATTTTAGAATGGCACCTGCAATGGTTACGATGAAAAAAAATAAAAACCCTGCGAAATCTCATAAGCGCGTATAGATTTCGCAGGGTTTTTATTTTTTTTCATCGTAACCATTGCAGGTGCCATTCTGGAAATTTTTTCGCAGACTCTTTACCCAATGACGGGCATCCTGTAAAATTTGTACCGAAATCGAAAGTGTGTTATTAGGTTTAAAAAAATGTTATTCTCATTTTTTTGTCAGATTTCAATTTTCTCAATGCAGAAAAATTATGATTTTAAATTTTTTCGATTAAGTGGAAAAAATAAGTAAGTTTTTATTCCTGTTTTTTTGTTTGATTAATATTTTTTGAGATACAGTGTTCGTAATGAAAAATTGAAAATCTTGAATGGACGCCGAAAAAAATCTTTAAAAAATAACAGACGACGTTCCTTTTGACTAATATTTCAAACTGGCAGATTTTGAAAAAAATTTGAGAGGGTGAAAAAAAAGTGGCCCGGTTGAAGAAGAATTCCTCATATACGAGTGTCGATCGAGCCTCAAAATTACGCCGTGCCAATTAGGATAATCGTTGGAAATTATTTATCAACAAAATTAATCGTGCACAAGCCCAAAGCATATAACATCTTGAAAAAAAAGTTTCACAAAACCCACGTTTGAGGAAGTGAAATCGTAAAACGTCAAACGAACGATTTATGCCTATTAATTTATTAATTCAATAAATACAATTAATCAATTAATTAAATCAAATTAATTACCGCGAAAATTGCTGATTCATCTCGTTCAAATTTTCCGTGATTATACTCAACTTGTCCGTTAATTGACCTCAACGAAACCAAAAACAGACTTTCACTTGACTAACGAGTCCTGCAAGGACCTTAATGTCACTTATATTACATCGATAACCCTCAATAACGACACTACTTAAAATTTCTCCATTCTGGAACGATTAGGAAAATTATGCATTTAAAAAAATCGTCCGCAAAAGTGACATCTCAAATTTGAAATAACGTCAAAAAAAACTTCGTTGGGGAGACAGGGCAAATAAAAAACATAAATACCATCGATTATTCTTCTAATTTTTTTTTTTTAATAGTGTTGTATTTTTTTCGTTTTATAAACAATAGACATTTCATTTAATTTCTTATCATCAGTTTATTTTTATTTTTTCCTTTATTAGAGCTCTCTTACAGCTAGAATTCTTAATATAATAATTAAACACATAATTTTATATATACATATATTTATGTGTGTGTATGTATATATATATATATATATATATGCCTCGCACGTGCGCGTAAACGGGCTGACACGATTGTGACGACGACGACACGCGTGCCAAACGAACGGAAGCAAGCCATGATTCACTGGTTTGTCCACTATCACTCCCTCCTCTTTTTTCAACTCAATTTTTTTTCTTTCACTCTCTCATACGCACATATTCATTTGCTCCACCCTCTCTCTCTCTCTCTCTCTCTCTCTCTCTCTCTCTCTCTCTCTCTCTCTCTCACCGACACACGCACACGAATATTTTTCGCTACGATCTTTATTTTTCTTTCTCGTCACTTCCGCGTCGTAATTTTATCTAATTACTTCGTAAAAAAAAAATTTTTTAAAAACACGTACGAGCTAAGTTAAGTTTACTGAGATCAAACTAATACATCACAGGGTTACATTGATTAGTTATTTTCTTTCCCCATTGCTATTTATTTTGTTCCGTTGGACTCGTCGTTTCGTTTCGTATATATATTTTTTTGGAAATTTTTAATTTATACATGTATATATATTTTTTTTTCGAAAATACGCAGATTCCATGATTTTCGAAATTATTTATAAAAATTCCATAATTCATCTCGCGAGTCCAACCGTTGTAAAAAATAATGCTTCTTCGCCACTTTTTCTCTCATTATTTTTTTTTTTTCGGTTTTTTGATTGAAAATTGCTCGCGTCGATTTTCGTTTTTCTTTTCTTCCCCGAATTTTTGACAAACATTCGAAAAAGAAAAAAAGGAAACAAAAAACATTCCCTCTGCTAAACGTCACGCGATTTAAGGCGAGAAAAAAATAGCTTGTAACCACCAGTCGTATTTTTTGGCTATAATCTCAAAACGAAAATATATATATGTATATATTTATGCATTAAAAAAAAGATGAATCTTAGGGAAAATGGAAATTAAATTTTTTTCTTTGCTCTTAATGTCGGAGTTTTGTTATGGTTGTTTTTTTGTTGCGGAGTAAAAAAACATTGTGGAGGAAACAGGGGGAGAAAAAATATAATAAAAAAAAAATCGAGGATCACTGATTTGGCATCGGCTGTACTTTTCGTTTCAATTCACGTACAGGAGATCAATGCTTAAATTCTTGGGTAACGATAGTTACAGCTTTTAGCGTCCCAACGACGAGGCTGCCTCTTGGAGATTGGATCGCGATCGATCATTTTTACAACGATTTCTCGAATTAAAAAAACCGTTTTCGATTTTTTTCTTTTTAATAAAAAATTGTTTTTGTCGGTCGCGACACTCGGGACCCAAAAAAAGGATGGCGAAACAAATTGGCACTCGAGATGGATTTTGAAAAAAAAAATGAAATTTTATCGCGGGCGAAAAACCTTCGAGAGAAGTCAAAATCTCGATTTTTTAAAAAAATCTTTTCAACGCATCGAAGAGAGGATTAAATCCGCGGTTGACGATCGAGCGTGATTGAGCCTGACGTACAACACTCCGATCATTTTGTTTTTCAAAAAAAAAAGCACCAACAGGCGCCTTGAGAATCGAGAATTTGAAAAAAAAAACCACGGATACATTTATTTTTTTTATTCCACTCGGGAAAAAATTGCCAATTCACTTCGCGATCAACGAATTTTCTCCTGGATCTCGAATTCGCTCCCTGCATACTTCAATTCTGTATTTTTCTTCCCAGAATTTTTAGACGAGGTGCTGTTCCAAAAAAAAACTGTTTAAAATTTTCCCTGACGATAAAACGAAATTTCTCGAACTTATTAATTTGTGCGCGGGTAAAATGATTTTTCTCGAAATTGTGGTTGGAAATATTTAATCTTTTGGAGTAACGAGAACAAGCTCAAAGGTCGTTCGCGCTTCTCCAAAGAAAGATTTGCAAAATCTGATATCGCTAAAAAAAAAAATATTTTAAATCGCTGAAAACGATCCTGATCGATCGCGATCGATCTCCAAGCGAGGCCACTTTAAGCGGACACGATAGAAAATACATATATACTCTGTTTTAGTTTTTCTTTTTTTCATCTCTTGAAATCTATGATTAATAATTAATGCTAATTAGCCTAAAAAATTGTCGGATGCTTTTACGCTTCGCGCTCGGTTGATCTGTCCAATCCCCTTTTATTTCGTCCCTATTTGTGCGCATATCGAAAGTGAAAAAAAAATCAACAAACAATTACGAATATATTAAAATAGATTTTGGACAAATATCTCAAATTGTTTCTACAAGTTCACGGGACGAAATGTAATTATTCCTCACATTTGTCTCGTTGAACGAGACTCTTGAATTGAAAAAAATTCAATTGAAATTTTTTTTCCCTCTGATTCGCATTTTTATTTGCTCGAATCTCTTTTAATAGCTATTCTAATTCGTATATATATATATATATGGTATGGATTTTCGATCGTATTGTGCGTGTCAGGCGGATATTAATCTACGTGAATGGCACAGCCAAAGGACTTGGCGATTCCCTCTCCCCAATCTCTAAATTTCGATGATTTTTCGAATTTTCATCAGAATTGCTCTCAGCTTATTTTCTTTCCCCAAGAGTTAAAAAAAAAAAAAAAAATACAAATGCAATGGAAAAACAAAGATTGAGGAGCAAAGGGGTCGCGATGTTGGTAAGTGGGTGGAGGGGTTACGAGTACGTGGGTCAAATTAAATGACGCGATAATAGAGTTTGAAAAAAAAAATAATATGGTAATTAAGAAAAAAAAGTTGTGAGGGGTTTAGCTGCGTATGTGACCCGCGTTGCGGGCTATTTTCTCCGGTAGTTCGACGATGCTCTTCGCACTTCCGTTTAACGTGCGTTTGCGACTCTTCAGGAAGTCTGAAACATAAAAAAAAAGAACCGTTCATTGCGAGTTCAAAAATGGAAAATGGCAACGAATTTGGAAAAAAAAATTATTCCACATCGACACTTGTGCAACAATATTCGATTGACCCTCGCTGGTCACACCTCAAAATAATTCCACTCTGGTCACACTGGGTCATTTTGACCCGACCGACTTTTTGGATGGTTGACAAAAAAAAGTACCTATCTGATTGTTAAAATATTTACATGGAAAAAAATCATGAAAAAAAGACTTTAAAAAATCCGGTTTTTTACTTAAAAAATTGTAACTCTTTCAGTTTTGAAGATTCTTTCGGAAAATTTCTACAAGATACTCTCAATATATGGTACTTTAAGAAAAAAAATACTACAAATGCATGCGTTCCAAAAAAGCTAGGGGAATGTGGGGCAAAGTGGACATTTAAGGAATTTAACGATTTTCATCGGTAAGCACACGACCTTTTAATTTCTTTCATGTCCCTAAATTAATTCCCGATCCTAATTTCCCTGATGTTGAGAAAAAAAAATTTGGGGGCAAAATGGACACGCCTCTAGATGCAGAAAAATCTATACTCGGTGATTCTCGAAAATAGAGACACTGTAATCGACTATGCCCGAATAAAATATTCACTTAACAATATAAACAAAGAAATAAAGCCAATAGAACCGTTCGTGGAATGAAATTTAAAAAAAAAACGAGGTAAATCTTCAGATTCACTTTGCTCCAATTTTTACCATGTGGAAAATGTACTATGAATTTATTTTGCTAGTGAACAAATTATGGTATCTTCACATATTCATCGACTTTTGAGTCGTGAAATTCATTTCCCATTATTGTTTTTTGAATTTTGTAAACAAAAAAATTGAGTATGCCGATGATATCGTGTATCAATGCGATTTATGGAAAATGCAAACAGAATAATAGTTATTCAATAATTTTTATTTTCACTTTCATATTAAGCAGCATTTTTATAAGTTTTGCCGAAAATAATTTTTTTTTCAAATTCTACGATTTCCGTGTTTTGTGCTTTTTATTTTGAATATATTGTTCAACGGCGTATGAAACGTTACGGGAATCGTGCAGATATAGTCAGAATTCGAAGTAATAATTTTATGACCTTGACAGTATTTTCAGTTTCATCTCGTGTCCAGTTTGCCCCCAAATTTGAAATTTTTCGCGTGTCCACTTTGCCCCACATTCCCCTATTTATTCCGCTATAGATTCAAACTTCCACCGGAGGGTCGGGAAAAACTACCGCCGTGAGACTTCGGGTCAATTTGACCTGCGGGGGTCAATTCAGTCAACAATATTCAACAAATTTAAATTAATTTATAAAATAACATTCCCTGTAGCCTGAAAAAAAATTTCTCATAACCCGTGCGAATTTTTCACCGTACTGGCAAATAACAAAAAAAAAAATGAACATCTGCTCGAAATTTCGATCGTCCTTAAGGGTATCTCGCACGCGACATACGCGTGACATACGCGCGCGGCCATTGTTGTCCCACCCCACGTATATAGCGTAGATTTACATCTATGCGATGGGGGGCCCCCCCTGGGAGTCTCATCGTGCCCCTTTTTCGCTTCCCTTCGCATTAATCATCCGGCACGAGACTCGAAAAAAAACTCATTGAACAAAAAAAAAACGCGATATACACCAGAAGGGTGATAAACGAACCCACGCGCCATTTTGTTTTTTTTTTCACATCGAAATATCAGTCGTCATTGCAGCGTCACTCGATTTGCTTTTTTTTTGTTCATGCTCTATATTCGAGGTCGAATTTGTGTATTTTTCTCATCTAGCGAAGCCTCAAGTTTTTACGATAATTTATCGGCACACACGTTGCTCGTTGCTGGCGATGAAGTGTGCGCGGGGGGCGGAGAAAGGACCGTCGGCTCTCTCGTTGAGAACCGCGACAAAGTTGGGGCTGGTCATGGCGCGCATTATTATTTTTTCTTTCCAAGCCCGGAAATTTCGCGAAATTCGCGTAAAACAGCTGTTTTCATTTATTATTATCATCATTATTTTTATTTTTTTTACATTCGAATTCTGAGACACCCACGATATTTTTTTTTCCTTTCGTCAACGAAAGAAGCAGCGATTGTGAATCGAAGCGCGTTCGGAGAGTATATTTCCCAAATTCAGATTCAGACAACCAGGATATTTGTTTCTCTACATTTTTTGTCGAGAAAAGAGCGAAATACTTGATACAAAAAAAAACAGCTATAGGAGATAGTAAAGTGGGTTAGCAGAGCAATTTTTTTAGGCTTGTACTACCGCGCGTACATTTTTCGTCGTGAATATGCGGGCTTGCTTTCCTTTCTGCTGGACTCGCAACTAGATTCTTTACGTTTGTTGCAATTGTACGTGTCCCGCATTTTAATTTTGGCTCCCGGGCAGCTCAGAGCCATTTCGAAAGCCGTTCGCGATGAACGATAAATATGCATTCGATGAACGCCGTTGAATAAAAATGGGCTATTTCCAATGGACTTGAAGTTTGAATTGACAATTTTTATTCTTTTACAAAAAAATTTCGAGACTCTGTTGACACTTTGAAAATAGTTCTTGAAATATCTTTGAATTTTTGAAATTATTATTTATCAAGTATTTGAAAGTGCTTCTAATTTTCATAACCAAAAACCCTGCAAATTGAAATTTGCACATTGCTTCCTCATCTTTATTAATAGTTCACAAAGCTTCCTTTAACGCACAGTATGGCGATCAAATTTGGCTTCCTCGTGAAGGAAGCTTTGTTAACTATTGAAAAATATTAGTAATGTGCAAATTCGATCGATTTTCGCCAAATTTGATAGCGAATAACGTTGATATCGATACTGGCTCTTCACAAAATTTCATTGCAATATCTAAAAAATTTCAAAAGTTATAGCGCTTACGCTTCTTTTATGCAAATTAAAAATTTGATAAAAATTTTATCATTCGATCGATTTTCGCCAAATTTAATAACGAACATCCCCGATAGCTATATTAGCTCTGTGTAAAGTTTCAGTGCAATATCTTCAGAATTGTCCAAGTCAGAGCGTTTACGCTATTAAAAAAAAAAAATTAAAAATTTCATAACATTTTAATCCCTCGATGGATTTTTGCCAAATTTAATAGCGAATAACCTCGATAGCTATATTAGCTCCGTGCAAAGGTTCATTACAATATCTTAAAAATTGCACAAGTTAGAGCGTTTAGGCTATTTTTCAAAAAATTCAAAATTTCATAAAATTTTAACCCCTCCATGGATTTTCGCCAAATTCAATACCAAACAATCTCAATAGCTATACTAATTCTGTACAAAGTTTGAGTGCAATATCTTGAAAATTGCAGAGGTTACGCCATTCTTGCAAAAACGAAAAAAGTCGATAAAATCTGAACATCCGTTATAATTAAAACAAATTTTTTTTATAATAAAGAGCAATTCGTGCTTGACAAGTGTGCCAAATTTTAGCTTGATATCTCGAAGCGTTTTCGAGTTATTAATTATTTACATCTGAAACTCAGGACACACACACACACACACACATCCGGAAATTTTTTCTAAATATGATTTCTCGATGTTTTAGAACATATTGGCATAAAAATCGCGAAAAAATTTTTTTTCACGAAAACAAAGCTTCCTTTATGAGGAAGCAAATACAAAAAAATGGTAACCTCTGAGTCAGAAAAAATTGAGAATTCTCTCTGCAGCTGAATATGGAGCATAATATTTTCCCCAAGGTAATTTAAAAAAAAAATGGGGGTACGAGAAAACGCGTGACCAAGCTTCAAATTATAGGGGATTCCTTTTACAGATTTTAAAAGCCGACTGGAATCGCTGTTAAATCCCTCGATGACGAGATCGAGGGGTTAAATGGCAATGTTGTAACAGCTGATGCATTCGAGTCGTGCCAATTCCACGTGAGAGCGAATTCACGGGATGTTTGAGCTGTGGGGGTGAAAAATATTCCGTATATAAGGGGGGACGCGAAAACAGAATCGTATCCAACAAAGGGGGGTCTCGTACGGACGCGTTGGGGCGACTGACAACGTGGAACCCCGCATATAAATCTCTCCCCCCCCCTCTCGTAACAGCTGACCGCTTTTCTCATTAATATAAAGTACGTTACAAAATTTCCCTCTTCCCGCACCCTTAATTTTCCAACCCCTATTGGATTTCAACGTTTTGGTCGAACGGAACTTGAAAAAAAAATCCTTTCTCCCTCCCCCTCGATTCGTATTCGGAATGCAGAGTACATTTTTTTTTGTGTTCTCCCGTAATTTTTCATAACACCCCCATAAGATTCTAACATTTTTCTGTCTCGATCAAAATGAGAAAAAAACATTTTCCCCCCTGGAATCAATTTAAAATAATTTGCATTTAAAATCTGTCGGTTTTTTTTCCATATAAAATAAAATTTCGAAAATCCATTTTTCATCCCTCGAATGGTATTTTGAATAAACGGAGTCTACATTAAGTTTCATTTCGGATTTTGAGGCCTGAAACAATGTGGATTTCGTTATTTTTTCTCTTTTTTCGAATTTCGCGCGTAAATAAGCGTATTTACGACAACAACGAGCCAAGATTCTTGTAGTAGAAATTTATACGAGCGTGATTTCGAGACGGGAATCGCAAGAGACAGCGGAGCTCTCCCGTCACGTCCTGAAATAGTAGCAACGCGTGGGTTTAGTCGTCCAACGAGACGGGAATAATAACAACAAAAATACGCTGCAGCATGAGGATGGATAATAAAACTGACGACTCGGGGAGGAAAAGAAAAAAAAACCAAACGACGATAAACAAGATAATCTCGGTTCAACTTTTTGAGAAATTTAATTGAAAAAAAAAATGTATCAAGCTTATCACGAAATTATTTTGGTCGAAAAAAGCAAGTGCGTTTTTCATGATTTTTGTAACATTCGACCTTAACGTCGATAACTTGTGAGTAATTAAACGTTCAATCGATTTTTTTGAGTGAAATTTTGCACGTTGTGCAACATTCTCGAGTTCTCGAAATAAATTGTCACGCGAACGAGATACGTTGAAGCGGATAAGAGAAAAAAAATATTATTTCGCAATATTCGGAGAGATGTGAAAGTTTCAAGGTCAAATGCCGAGAAAAATAAAGCTTCAAAACGAAAATAACACTCTCCGTTGCAGAATTGTCTCGGCCCCTCCCGTAATTTCTGCGCTCAATCATGCAAAGAGTCGATAACGATTCCCCCCTTAATGCAAATAATACGTATTATTGACGAGAATGTCGCGATGAACTTTTGCCACGGTCAAACAATATTTGTGTCTTGCAAGCTTAAATGATAATATTAACGTTGTAAATTTATTAGCACGAATGCTGAAAATGTTCCCGCCTTTTTTAAATCTTGGATTTCTTATGATAAATATTTTGCTGATAAGCCAAAATTATGACTAGCTAATTTGCATAAACTTTGAAAAATATCTCGCGTCAATTTTCAGGTGATTGCTATTTTTTCAATCATAAATAAAGATTCGCACGTCTGGTGGCGATATTCCCGCTTTTTTTTTTAATTTTGCACATTGTGCAAAATTTTGATCAAATATTTCGCCCCCACTTTCAGTGCGCCATTTTTAAAAAAATGAAGCGGGAATTTGAGTCTCTTTTAAAAATACAAAATAGTTGAAATTTCAAAAAAATCCATCTAGTCATTATCCTGAGGAATAATGGACTTGAAGTTCCGAACGTTCAAATGAATGAAAAATAGCCAAAATAATTCTTTTACAAAACAATTTTGAGAATTTGCTAATACTTTGAAAATCGAAACTCGAAGTGCACGAGAAATAGAAAGAAAAAGGTGAATCAATTACCGGTAATGGACGATTGCTTTCTCGCGGACGGTGGTAAAACCGGGGTCGTCGGTTCCCGCGCGATGCACTTGATTTTTTTCCTCCCGCACGTGTAATCGACGTTGTCATCGTCGTCGGATGAATTACTGCTCGTGGTAATGCTCGTTTCCCCGTTATCCGGTACTCTGTTATCCTGAGGCGGAGTTCTCTCGGTGGATTTTCGGGGGCCGTTATTGCCGATCGGTGAAATTTTTCCGTGACTCGTGATGGTCATCGAGACGCGTTTTCTCGTCGTCGTCGTCGAGGCTGTCGACGTCACGGTCGATCTGACGATAAATTCGCAGGAATTCGTATCTTCGGAGATCCTCGAATTACCGACCGAGTTTTTGCTCAGATAAGGCATGCCGCGAAGCGCGTAGGGCTCGGGGACAATGTCGTGCGAACCAACGGCCTCCCAATCGTAACGAGAATTATTGTTTCTCGGTAAGCCAAGGTCAAAGTCGAAGCCCCAGCGCTCGGCGGCGATCATCGATTGCGCTCGTAATTCGCGCTCCGCAAGGTCACGAGCCGCCGCATGATCAACGGGCCCGAACAAGTCCCGTCGGACCCGAGCGAGTGCGGCGCGACTCGGATTTACCGAACGATGTCCGATCTCGCTCATCATAACCGGATTCAAAACTCGTGCGCTCATGTTAGCGTTGTTTTTCCTCAAAAACACAGTCCACGGAATCGAAATTCCCGCCTTTTTCTTCCGCCACGCGCGCGCCACTGACGGCGAGTAGAGGAACGAGAGAATGAAAAGGTCGCGTAATAGTTTCTCGCGAGAAAAAAAAATACCTCAATGTCCTGAGAAGCGGGTCAAAAATATCGACGCGCGATTTCACACGCGCGTCCGCGTATATCTATATCATGCATACGCAAAACAGCGTGTTTTTCGAGAAACGAGCGAGTGATAATGAGGGGGAGGAGGAGGCGGAGTCTCGCGGCGCGAAAATTGGCAACAGCGCGCCAAATCGCCCAGTTCGAAAGTCACGAGTCCGCGGGCGTACGTGCGACGCGCGAGTCAGTGTGTTAGTGAAAAAAAAACACAACGACAATAACAGCGTTATCCTCGAGACTCGAAGAATCCTCGATTTCGGCGGGAGTCGCGACGAAGCACGTTTTTTTTTCTCTCTCTCTCTCTCTCACGCTTTCCAAAACTTTCGTCACTCGATGCACAATCGGAGTATAGTTTTTTTTTCCTCTTCAAACACGCTCCTACGACGCCCACTCTCTACGATAGAGCGGAAAAGAAAAAAAAAGTTTCTCTCACTGCGATGAATTTTTCTTTACCGCGCGTGAATCACACGCGACGCGAGTATATTATTTTCCTCTCTCCTCGCGCTAGTATAATCCCGTTGCCGCGCTCCGTGGCAACGTCGAACGTTTCTTCTTTTTTTCTTCTCTCCTTTTCTTTCCCCCTTCTTCTTCCTCTCTCGCTCTCGCCAGCGTCCAGCGTCGGCAAGCCGAGAAACGCGCGGGGGCCTCGTGCGAGTTTACGTGGCAACGTCGCACTTTGTCGTGCGCGGGCGCGTTACTCAACGATATATATATATATATAGATACAGAGTTTATACACGATGAGGATTTAAGTCGCAGATATTTCACGATCTCTATATCGATGAAAAGTCACGAAAAAATCGAAATGGCGTCGTATATCACAAGAAACAATCTTTATTGCACATCGACGAATGTTTATTATTATTATAATTCCCAATTGTGGAAAAACTTTGCCGCTTTTATCGAAACCCGCGATTTACACTTTCGTAGAGGAAAAAACCTACTTTTGTTCAACAAAGTTTCGAGAGAACCGTCGATGTTTCTCTGACGCGTCGTTGTTAACGTTGTAAAATGATGCACGGATCACGCGAGCCGTGAGAAACCGCGTGAGTGTTTCCCGGGCGAACGTTGAGAGACGTTTGAAATACGGTGGGGGTTGCGCAGTTTTCAAAGTTGCTCGGAATCACGGAGAACGTTGGTGGGGGGAACGAAGGGGAGCGAGCGGAGATAATGGAAAAGTGAGCAAGCGCAAAGAAGCGTGTTGCACGTGTGAAGCGCTCTCTGGCGACTGACACGAACCCCGTTCGCTGCGGGCGTCCATTCCTCTCCGTGGATGCGGACCCCCCCTCCCGCGCGCGCACACACGCGCACCTCGGCCGACTTCGGTCGCGTCCGGTTCTCCCGAGTGAACCCCCTCTCCGCTCACCGTGCTCGCCCCTCCCTCCCGCCGCTGGGCAACCCCTTCGACGCTCCAAACGCTCCACGAACGAATATAACCGCCACTCTTTCGAACCTGCGCACTGTACTGTTCCCGTTCGCGCGTACGCGATAGAGTGGGCCGAAAAAAACATGTTTTCTTCAAATTGCCCTTTCCATTGAAATTTTCCTCCTTTTGGCCGAAATAAACATTTGCCGGAAGACCAAGGCCCGGTAAAATATTCTTTACCACTGCCTCAACGACTTAATAGTTTTGACAAAGCTACATTTTTTGTATTGAAAAAATTCAAATGTAACATTCTTCAGTGTATACATTGTTGACGGATGAAAAAAAAAATTCTTCGGACCTCCGCTCGTGAGAGACCTATTCTTTTTGGGGAGAAACTACAAAAATATCGATGAGAAGCGCAATTTGAAAAAAGTGTTTTTTTTTTCGTATCACCCTAGTGTATACGCGTATATAGGCAAATGTATACTCCGCTCTGCGTAAGAACTCACGAGGTCGACGCGCCCAGAGGCCAAGCGAGAACCGCGCGCGCGCACGACGAAAATATACGCCAACGATAGTACCAGCGTGTGCGTTTTCCTCCCCTCTCGCCCTCCGCGCGCTTTTTCTTCTCTGGCATTTCCCCCTCCCCGCCCCCGCGCCCTCGACAACACGCTGAATATCGAAAGAGAGAAAGAAACATCCATGTGAGAAATAAAATCCCGCCCGTATGTATTATTCAATATGGCGGCGCAAGAGGAAAAAAAAGAGGCGCTCCTTTTTTACCGCCATATATTCTTGTATACATTCGAGTATCTCGAAGTGGGACGCGAGAGATAAACTCGCCTCGTACTACAGTAGCATCTTCCTCCGGGATTTTTTTTATTCCGTTTTCCCTTCTTCGCTCGTGAGTCGCGCTACATACAACGAGCGTTTACAAGCCTCCCGCGCATACGCGGACCATTGTAATATTTTAAGCACTCTCTATGGGACTTTAATGCGAGAATAATAGCGGCTAGAGGAACATATATTAGGGTGCTTTTTAGGCTGGATGAACACTTTTTTCCTGTGTTATTTAAATGGAAAATATAAATATGCGATGAGAGACTGCTAAATATCAATATTAAGAGCTCTACTTTTAACAAGCATATTTTTTCACCTTCTCAAAAATATATAATAGGGGATTTCGAAAAAAAAATAGTCACTTTTTTTGAATCAGTCTAATATGTATACATAGTCTTGTTTTAGTGACAGTAGGATTATTTGGACGCGACTCTCTGAGCGTCGGAAAAATCAAGGACGAGCAAGGCGCAATGAAAAATATGTAGCCCGTGAAACGCGAGAAAAAAAATACATATATACTTGCGTTTAGCTCTGGTATTTGTGTATTTAGGCGGGACAGTCGCGCGTTCGTCTGTTTTCGAAGCGCGCTTCGCGCTCAGATTCGAGTTGTCACGTAAAATAACGGAGCGTGTGTATCACGCGTAAACCCTCTGCAAAACTTGTGCTTATGTTCTATATATATTAGGGCGATTTTTTTCGACTTTTTTAAATTTCTTTCACTCCCTACCCGAAATTTTGTTATATGTCTGAAAGAAAATTTCCTGAAAATTACAGCCCTTAATAATAATATTAAGTACTTTTCCACGTAAATCAAAAACTTTTTTCTTCAAAATTTTACTATTCCGCGGTTTTTTATGCTATCGCATTGTCTTTGGTCCCAATTTATGCAGAATTGAACGATCTTTGAAAGTGTCTCCAACAGCGTAAATGTAACTTACACTGGTGAGACAGTACGGGTCACTAAAGTTGATTTTTACACAAGATTCTCATCTTTTTGCGGTTAGCTCCGAAATAATTAACTTTACCGAAAAAATGTAAAGGAAAATTCTTCTGGAAATTTAATTTCCTGCAAAAAAGGTTCTCTAGATCTAATTGCTAAAATCAATATTTCTTGAGAGGTTGAACCTTAACTTATTTGTTATATGAAAGTTTTTATGGATTATCGAACCAAAAGTTTCAAATTGTTGATATTCCATATCATATCACCACTGGTGATATGATATGTGATATGGTGATGTGATATGGAATATCAACAATTAAAAACTTTGGGTCCGATAAATTGTACAAATTTTATACCATAAATAAGTTAAGGTGCAATATCTCAAGAAATATTAATTTTAGCAGTTAGATCTAAAGGACCTTTTTTGTAGGAAATTCAATTTCCAACAAAATTTCCCTTTACGATTTTTCGGTTAAGCTAATCATTTCGGAGATAAAAGCAAAAAATCGAGAAATTTGGGTAAAAATCAACTTTAGGGACCCGTATCATCTCACCAGTGTAAGTTACACTTACGCTGTTGAGGACACTTTTAAACATTGTTCGATTCTACGTAAATGACGACCAAAATCAATGCAACAGCATAAAAAACCGCGGAGTGGTAAAAGGATGACGAAAAAAGTTTTTGATTTACGTGAATTTTAGATGGAAAAACTTATCACGCGAAGGGAAAGTACTTAATATTAATATTAAGGGCTGTAACTTTCAGGGAATTTTCTTTCAGACATATACAACAAAATTGCGGATGGGAGAGTTGAAGAAATAAAAAAAGTAAAAAAAAATCACCCTAATATATATATATTTATAAACACACACTAAGGTACAGAAACAATCGTAAATAATTGCGGTCTTGTTTTTCGGCCTCACGATTAAGAGGGTGAAAGAAAGATACAGTAATAATATTAGCAAAACGAGGATCGTACTGTAATGACGATACGAGGTTAATATAGGCGCTGCAATCCGCACTGATGATGACGATGGGCATTAACAAGACGCAATCTTAGACTGGATATAATTTGCGCGAGCGAGAGAGAAGACGTGTCCGAGTGTCTCCAGAGACTCCAAATGGGCGCGTCGACATCTCTACCGAAAAAATATCTCCACCCAAACTACTCTATAAAATGAAAACTCGACAAGAAAATTTCCAGTTAGACTCAGACTCATTTTTTCGCATTACTATTCACGTATTGCCACACTGTAAAAAAATGTTGTGTTAAATTTAATTAAAAAAATGTGAAGTTTTTATGCATACACACTATATTAAATTTCATATACATTTTCAACCATTTTCATGTACGGGGATATTAATTTGCAATCTTCATCTTTTAATTTTAATATACAAATATTAAATTTAAGATGAAATTGTTCATTTTCCAATACCATGTATATTAATTTCGATTTCGTATACTCGTTATTAAAATTTCATATACTTATTTGTATATTAAATTTAATAACATTTTTTACAGCCTACGTACGATTATTTTCGAGCGAGTATTGAGAAACTGTTGCACTCTGATATCGTGCTGAATTAATTCCCTTCTTTTTCCATTGGAATTGATAATTTGTTTCCAAATTTCAGATTGTGGCGTGTCGAAAAATATCGCGGGACAAAGTTTCATCTCTCGCCCGTTAGTTCCCTCGAATCCCGCGAGTGAAATCTTGAAAACATCGAACCAGCCTGTGAGTTGATACATACTACGTATATCTATACATTATAGTAATAATAATAATAGTCACAGCGTACTCTCTGATCGTACACATAACTGCGTGGATTTTTCGCGCTTATATTTACTCAAGGAGCATTAACGCATATTCTTCCATTTCTAATCCTCTTTCTCGCGCTCTCTCTTTCGATGTATTATTTGCATACGAAGATTATTGCCAGTCGCGCGTGCGCGAGAGCGATACGTCAACGTCGCAGCGAGTCAGTCTCTCTCCGCGCGAGCGTGGCTCCGGTGTCAGAGTGGGGATCAATATATAGGTATAGATATGTATATATGAGGCATTCCACGACATTTCGATCAAAATCTTGCCTCGATGATTCCGATTTTCCTCTAAATTTTTTCTACAAAAAAACACATTGCAAACTAATTTCCCAAATTTTTGCAGAATTTTTTGGTCACGCGTTTTTTGGATTTTTTTTTTCGAAAGAAAGAGATCACTTTGTAAAATCTGAAAAAATTGAGAATAATTTAATAAAATATAACAACATTTTTGGGCTTTGTTCCAGAATTTTTGGGCTTTGTTCCAATCAGGGATGGGCGGACTCGAATCAAAAAGTATTTAAATACATGCTTTAAATGATAAATCATTTTTGACTCGTGATTTAAACGGGCTCGGAGTATCAAGTACTTTCGGACTTGTGATTTAAACGGGCTTGGAGTATCAAGCCTTTTTTGACTTGGGATTTAAACGGGCTCGGAGTATCAAGTCTTTTTTGATTGGTGATTTGAACGGGCTCGGAGTATCAAGTACTTTTGGACTTGTGATTTAAACGGGCTTGGAGTATCAAGCCTTTTTTGACTTGGGATTTAAACGGGCTCGGAGTATCAAGTCTTTTTTGATTCGTGATTTGAACGGGCTCGGAGTATCAAGTACTTTTGGACCTGTGATTTAAACGGGCTTGGAGTATCAAGCCTTTTTTGATGTGGGATTTAAACGGGCTCGGAGTATCAAGTCTTTTTTGATTCGTGATTTGAACGGGCTCGGAGTATCAAGTACTTTTTTACTCGTCACTCCTTTCGATTAAGAGTGACAAATTCTTTTTAATTCTGAGTATATTTAAGCTTTAAATTCATTTTAATTCCTTTTTTAATCGAATTAAACGACGAAATTCATATTAATTCCTGAATATTTTTTAATTGTACCATGGTCAAATCGATCCCGGTACAACAAATTATAACTCCGCATACGGAGAATAATAATTAGTGACAAATAAATAAATAAATAAATAAATAAATAAATAAATAAATAAATAAATAATTAAATAATTTTTTTTTTTTTTTTTTTTTTTTTTTTTTTTTTTTTAAATACGGGCCAGTATTCTCGCGCGTAGACTCAACCAAACCAAATCCGGATTTGGTCGATACTGGCCCGTATTAAAAAAAAAAAAAAAAAAAAAAAAAAAAAAAAAAAAAAAAAAAAAAAAAATTATTTAATTATTTATTTATTTATTTATTTATTTATTTATTTATTTATTTATTTATTTATTTATTTATTTATTTATTTATTTGTCACTAATTATTATTCTCCGTATGCGGAGTTATAATTTGTTGTACCGGGATCGATTTGACCATGGTACAATTAAAAAATATTCAGGAATTAATATGAATTTCGTCGTTTAATTCGATTAAAAAAGGAATTAAAATGAATTTAAAGCTTAAATATACTCAGAATTAAAAAGAATTTGTCACTCTTAATCGAAAGGAGTGACGAGTAAAAAAGTACTTGATACTCCGAGCCCGTTCAAATCACGAATCAAAAAAGACTTGATACTCCGAGCCCGTTTAAATCCCACATCAAAAAAGGCTTGATACTCCAAGCCCGTTTAAATCACAGGTCCAAAAGTACTTGATACTCCGAGCCCGTTCAAATCACGAATCAAAAAAGACTTGATACTCCGAGCCCGTTTAAATCCCAAGTCAAAAAAGGCTTGATACTCCAAGCCCGTTTAAATCACAAGTCCAAAAGTACTTGATACTCCGAGCCCGTTCAAATCACCAATCAAAAAAGACTTGATACTCCGAGCCCGTTTAAATCCCAAGTCAAAAAAGGCTTGATACTCCAAGCCCGTTTAAATCACAAGTCCGAAAGTACTTGATACTCCGAGCCCGTTTAAATCACGAGTCAAAAATGATTTATCACTTATTTTTTTTTTAAGTTCTTTATGCCCATCCCTGGTTCCAATCTCTATGAGTAAAATTCAAAAAATTGCAAAAAAATATTTACTCAAAGTATTAAAATCTCCATTTTCAACAAAGTCCAAAAATGTTGTTATATTTTATTACATTATTCTGCATTTTTTCAGACTTTACAAAAGGGTCCTTAAAAAAAATAAAAAATAAAAAAAAATTTTAAATAAAATAAAAAAATAAAAATAAAAATAAAAGCGTTA
Source organism: Alloplasta piceator (assembly GCA_946863875.1). NCBI lineage: Eukaryota > Metazoa > Arthropoda > Insecta > Hymenoptera > Ichneumonidae > Alloplasta > Alloplasta piceator. The sequence continues at coordinate 1,531,108 of OX333079.1, read as the reverse complement.
CCAAAAAAATCTGAAAAAATTTGGGAATTTATTTTTCAATGTGTTTTTTATATAAAAAATTAAGAGGACAATCGAAATCATCAAGCCAGGATTTTCATCGAAACGTCGTGGAATGCCTCATATACAGAAGGGGATCGCGTACGAGAAACGAGAGAAGCGTAGAATCTTTCGTGGCGCGGCGATCAAGCGAGAAAGAGAGGGAAAGAGAGAGAGAGGAGGATGGAGGAAAGGTCGTTATCTTGTTTTCGTGACGAATCTTTCTCTCGTGTGCGCCATATTCTCAAGATGCCTGACAGAGACAATTTCACGGGCTCGGATTCGTTTGCGTTTCGTACATTTTCACGGAAATAACGTTGATTCGAACGAGAAAAATAGTCGGAATCCAGAAGCGAGGATTTTATTGATATTTCAGATAGATTTTTTTTTTCAAAGCCTTCGCCATGTTTTTTCTCAAGAGGAGAATTAAGAACGCTGCCGGAGGGATCCCGCGGGGGTCATGCGAAGACTTTTCATTGGTAATTATCAATTTACTTCGTTGAAGCTCTTGCTTATTGACTCTCTGTCCCTCTCTCCCTCCCCCCCCCCTCCCCTCTCTCTCTTGCTGGAAGAAGAAGCGGGAAATATCTCTCGTGGGCGATGCTTTGAGCTCCCGCATGGCCCCCACCAGGATCGCCTATGTTTGTTACGATTTTGTAGATATATACAGGGTGTCCCATTTTAATCTTACAGTTGATTTATCTCGAAAAAATTTAATGTAACAAAACTTTTAGGGTTCAAAGGGGGACGTTAAAAAAAAAATGTTTGTTTGTTCCAAAATTCAAAATGGCGGCGTTAAGATGGCTGACATGTTTTTTAAAAATGGAAACATGATTTTTTTTGTTCGCTAAATAAATGTTCAGGTCAAAACTAACAACTTTTGTAGGAACATTTTTTTGGATACGGTTCATGATACAGGGTGTCCCATTCTAATCTTACAGCTGATTTATCTCGAAACATACAGCTCCGATCAAAAATTGTGTACAATAAAACTTTTAGCATTCAAAGAGGGACGTTTAAAAAACAAAATTTTGTCGGTCCAAAATTCAAAATGGCGGTGTTAAGATGGCCAACATGTTTTAAAAAAAATGAAAACATGTTTTTTTCACCAACAAATTTTCTAGGTCAAAACAAACAACTTTTATAGGAACATTTTTTTTTGATACAGTCCATAATAGATCACCATTTTTGAGGATTTTAGGGTTATCCAGGATAACGACGAGGACGAGGAAGTAGTCTTCCTTTTGTAATGTTCCTACAAAAGTTGTTAGTTTTGAGCTGACCAATTTTTTAGTCAAAATGAAAAATCATGTTTCCATTTAAAAAAAATATTTCAGCCCTTAACGCCACCATTTTGAATTTTGGACAAAAAAAAATTTGTTTTTGACCCCCCTTGGACCCTAAAAGATTCATTGTATTCAATTTTTGATCGGAGCAGTATTTTTCGATATAAATCAACTGTAAGATTAAAATGGGATACCCTGTATATTCGTCAATGTAGAAAGTGCATTGAAAAAAATTTATTTTCGAAACAAATATTTTTTTTCAGAAGTTCGAACTTGAACTGAGAAAAATTCTTCAAAAATTATAGATTCTCATAGATTCCGAGATATTAAGTTTTAAATTCTCACTGTACATGCAAAAATTATCAATTTCCGAAATTCATAATTCTAGCTAAAATTACCTATCCTTAAAATTTATCCTTGAAATACTTTTTTTGAAAAAAAAGAATAAACGATAATCAATCCCACGATGACAAGAGGATTCATCATTTTTTTGACATCCCATACCGAACAGCTGATAAATTGCGAAACAGAAATAGCTGGAATTATTGTTACTTTTTTTAAAAACATGTTTGTTTATTTAAAAAAGGGGGGATTACGAAAAACATCGACGAGAGTTCCCATAGTCCACCATTGCGTGGATTATGGTATGTTTTCATAATTCAATATTAACGGTACAAATATTAGATAAATTGATACGAGGGGAAATAGAGGTCGAGTCATTTTGTTTAGAAAAAAAACGGCTGTCTCGATCTCGTCGAAAAGTCTCGCCGAGTGTGCCGTAGAAAACGCGCACACTCGAAAGCGTCGATCGAGTGTATTCTCCTCCGTTGGGATCTCCCTCCTCTCTCTCTCACTCACCGCGCGACGCTTGACTCGCGCTTTCTCTCCTCGCCGCTAGAGGCGCTCCTCCGGTGACTCGTTTGCGCGGGAAATATCACCGTAATTTGAAATTGTAATTGTCTTAAACTCAGAATATAAAGATCAAAGAATCATAATTGCTACTTTGAAACTTATAAATAACAACTTAAATAACAAAATAACAATTTTTCTTTAATTCTTTCCTATTTGAAAGATGAATAATCTTTTTATCGCTTAAATCGTAAAATATACATCACGAGGTGAAATAAGTTGATTTATTTAATACGCAAATGCCCGTGAAGAAGGAAACGGAAGTTGAAAGTATTTTTACCGATGAGGTTTATCCGTCGCGACTGTTTGTCTCGAGTCAAGTGAAGCACCTGCTTCATCATTGCTACGAGAATGAGCTCGTTTGTTATTATGCATACTTACATACATTTATGCATATATATATATATGTATACATGTATGTGCGCGTTTGTGTGTATAGTACAAAGTCGTTTTATCGAATCGCTCGTTTGCACCCGCTGCTCGTCGTCTTATCAAAACGGGCACGAGCCTGCACACTCAGTTCTGATAAATTATTTTTCACTCTCTCTTTCCATTATCCGAGAACTTTATATATATGCATATAAAGAGCTCAAGGTGGATGAAAAACGAGATTGCGGTTAAGAGAACACGAGCAACTCATCTCGAGGCGATAGATTGATCACGTATCGTAAAATCAATCAGTTGCGTTGTAATTATGAATATGAAAAGTAAAATTGTTAAAAAACATGAAAAACCACGAATTTTCCCAGATGAACGAAAATTGCAAAAAAAAAAGCTCGAAAATTACGAAAATTTGACCCTCCGCGGTCGCACTGGGTCTTCTGTGTCCGCATACAATTTTCAACGGATTAAACTGCTTAAAAAAAAAATAAAAAAATTCCTGACTACTCCTCAATGTTTGTAGAATGTGAATCAATGTTTATCAAAGCCGGGAAGTTATTGTTTTTTACGCTGTAAATAGTTATCTGAGCGAAGAAATCCCCAAGTGAAATTTCGCTCGGGTCTTCAATGACCCAGTACGACCGCGGGGGGTTAAAATGCTTACTCTGAGTAAGATTTTAATTTCCAAGGCTCTTAAGCTGTTACGTTGTATTTCAAAGATGGTAAAAAAATCATCTCGCATCGGTAACAACGAACTTGAGGAAAAAATGAGCGGATAACCCGCGAACGGCAATTTTGCTCTCGTAAAAAAAAAGAAAGAAGAAACCGTGAATCGTACATGGGCGCGCAAATTCTTTTGTTCAAGATTTTGTGTGGGCGATTGTGCGACTTCCGTGGGAATATTCGCGAAACGGAAGTGCAATTTTCGCACGAATCTCTCTCTCTCTCTCTTTCTCTCTGTGTGTGTTTGTGTGGTGCACCGCGAAACCAGAGCGTTCGGAGCCGCCGAATTAGATTCGAAAAAAACCACTGCCAGGTGCATTTCGCATCTTCCTCACTGCGTGTCTTCCCCGTTTCTCTTTGAGAGAAAAACGCGAAGAAAATTACCATCTTGAAGAAATTTCAATTCTTCTCATTTCGATCTTCTCAATGTGACTCCTCTCCATTTCCCTTTAAAAAAAACTGCCAAATAAAAATCACGATTTCAAAAAAAGTTTCTTTTGATATAAATGCAAAAATTTGCCCGGCTATCATTAAAAAAATTGCTCAAAAAATCTGTCATGAAAATTTGATCGCCAGATGGTCACTTTAACCCATTGTGATCATCGTGGGTCAAATTTACCCGGAATTTTTTGAAAATCCAATATTCAAAGTAGTAAACCGTCGAAAATCGGACTCATTCTGCGAAATTTACGGTAGACAAGCAACCACATTTTTTTTGTAAACTATTTTTTTTATGAAAGTACTATAACTCAAGAGTATCGTGCTAAATTTTTACAAAAAAATATTGACAATTGGAAAAGTTATGAATTTTTAAGTAGAAAACCGTATTTTTCAAGACACTTTTTTTTCTCGAATTTTTTTGTAGTACTTAAAAATAAAAAATTTACAGTTTCACCGACGAGAGCATATTTGTCAATGTTCAAATTATGTCTTTGAATTTTTATACGGAAATATAACTCGTCGTCTTGTTTCAGTAGTCGCTCAAAGTTGGCTCGGGTCAAATTGACCCAGTGTGACTATTATGATATTCTGTGCAAGTGTGATCATCATGGGTTAAAAAAGTTTATATTTTCTCAATTTAAACTTGAACAAAGATCCCATCGCGTATTAATTTTCATAGTGAACCGTGGTAGAGAGACTGTCTTTCGTCAAAGATCAGACGAGCAAATTTTAATTCGTAGAAGAAGGTCAGTTAAGCGTATAATCGACGAGACGAAGAAGAAAAAAAATCGAATGACGATTGACACTACGCAGTTGTGACGTTTTTTTTCCCCTCAGCATCGCATATCCGCGATCCGGGTCGTGGCCATGACTGTACGACGATCGTACAAACCCGTAGACATCGCGAATGTATATGCAACGAAAAAAAAAAAAAATTTGTTTGAATTATAAATTCAAAGAAATTTTTCTTACCCGCCATTATAAACAGCTCGCTGTAAATTATTGGGACGATGAGCGACGATAAAAATTCTTTACTCTCGTCGACTGGAAATATTCCGCATTTTTTTTGCAACTGCATATCAAATTTTTTTTATTAAAAATATATTTTTATCATCAGTATTTATTTAATATTTAATACATCAAAATAAATAAAATAAATAAAATAAATAAAATAAATAAAATAAATAAAATAAATAAAATAAATAAAATAAATAAAATAAATAAAATAAATAAAATAAATAAAATAAATAAAATAAATAAAATAAATAAAATAAATAAAATAAATAAAATAAATAAAATAAATAAAATAAATAAAATAAATAAAATAAATAAAATAAATAAAATAAATATACAATAATAATTAATAATTCATAAATAATTAATACAATAAATAATTGCACGTACGAAACTATTTGAAATTAAAAAAAAAATGTATTTACCCATTCTTTCGCGTAAAAACATTTATTTCTCTCAGGGATTATAGGGAATAAAGAAAAAAGCTCAAATTTTCGGAATTTCGTATAAATATATATAATATGTATATGTTACATTAATAATTCGTTGGTCTACAAGCAGTATGAATGAGTACTTTTTTTCACCCACGTGTAAAAAAAAATCCAATCACAATTTCATCTATATTGCACGCTTTTTTTAAAATAAAAATTCATAAATAAATTAACAAATAATTTGCTAGAGAAGATTTACAAAAAAAAAAGTCTTTTCGGAAAAAACAAACGTAACGTTTAATTCTTTTGTCACTGACCCGATACTTTGGTTTAATATATTTAAAAAAAAAATCGCCTGACTAATCGAATTCTCGCCATTCTGACTAGCATAAAACGCTTCTCTGCTATTTAAATATTTTCATTTAAAAAAAACTAGAAGAAAAAAATAATACTCGAGAATACTCGATGACGATTTTCCTCCTTTTCTCCCCATTTTTTCTCACAATTTTCGCGCAAATATTTTCCTCATTCGTCATTCGCAATGTCAAATTTATTTTCGGCAATACTCTCGCTCGCTTCGAGCTCGATCGACTCTGGGATTTTTCGAGATTCAATCGCAACGGAATTCTCCACTTCCTCTTCATTCTCGCCGACCTTAATCCATTTCCAATTGCCCGGCAACGGTCTATCATTTTTGAAATCAAAGTTCCATCGCTCCTTCGCCTGGACAAAATTTAATTACCGATAATCTGACAGAATAAAAATACAAATGTAACGCAATCACGCACTGAGAAAACAGTTTATTTGTTGTAAAGAAATATATTTAGTTGGCACTTTTTCTTAAATATTCCTTAACTGTTACAAAATTTGTTAGTTGTTAAGAAATATTTTATTTGTGTCAAAATAATTTATTAAATGTTAAAAAATAAATTATTTCGCCACTTTACATTTGTTAACAGTTAACAAATCCTGGTACATTGTTTACTCAATGCGGATGTAACGCTGTAAACAGAAGAAAAACCTTTTCGCAATCGCGAAGCATCTCCTCGAACAATTCGTTGGCACAATTTTCGGCTTGACCAGGACGATTTTCCGAAATTTTCTCGTCGTCGCCGAAATTGAGTTTTTTCCTCACACTCTCATTCGTCAAATTTCGTCTCGTAAAACGTCTCGGTGTGTCCCCATTGGCATCTTGCATCGCGAGTCGAGCTCTGACGACAGAAACAACGAAAAAAAAAATGTAAATATTTTTTTTTGTCACGTTTCCGCCATAACGGAGAGAAAGAAATATTTTGAATCCGCGAGACGCTCGAATATCAATTTTTCTATAAACAAAACGTTTTATGAACATTTGAAAATATAAATATTGTATATTTTTGTTTTTATTAGCTGGCACAAAGTGAGTTTGCCGCACCCAGAAAAAAAGATCTAGTCGTAGGTACTATAATCGTTTATTTGATTATTTTTTAGTTACTTTAAAGAAAATTTTCTTTCCATCCAATTTTGAGCGATATTTACTTCCACTATATTTATTTATTTGAATTCCCTGTCATCGAGAAACAAGCGTTGAAGAAAAATTCTATTCGTTGTTACTAAATACCTATTCACCCGTAATCTCATCCGATCATTTCTGCAAATTTGTCGGTACCCCAAAAATCCGCCAGGTGGCTACCTCTCGCACAAGCGAACCTGCCTCTCGACGCCTATATCCTTTCCAAGCTCGTCTATATTTGATATCCTTATTTTTCAGTATAAATCTTTAATGCGTTGAACATTGCGGCAAAACGCAAGATGGTCGAATCCCCGAAAAGGATTCCCATAGAAAAAGGGTCTTTTTTCTGTTCCCTTCTGTTAAAGAAAAGACGAGGCTTTGCGAAATTTCAGACTTCATGTAGCTATACATTCAAAGATTGAAATGTTTAAAAATATATATTGTGTAAATATTAAAAAAAAAATTATTTCATTTAAATACATATTTGTTCATTTTGAAATAATATTTATTAATATTAAATAAAAATTTATTAGAACGCAATATATTTTCCTAGTAGGTCATTCAAAAAAAAAAATTTCGTTGACATGAATAGAGTTGTATTAGGCCGGCCTACAACTAGAAAAATTTATTTGGCTTGACTAGAATTTAGTTAAATGTACTAGATCTTTTTTCTGGGTGCGACTATATCGCACTGTCAATACAGTTCGACGAGTGTATCGCGTTTAGCACTTGTACCGTTACTTCCGGTATCATAGAAATCCGCCATCTTTGTTTACGCTCGATGCATTCGCTCGACCATAAAAAATTCGCTGGCTAATGCACATCGTGAATATTCCAATACCGAAGATTTACGTAATTTTCTTACGCACATTTAAGGGGGAACGGATAAGCTCGAATACAATTTTTTTTGTTATTTTATGCCTAATTAAATTGATACTTTATTATATATATTATGCAATATTGCATAAATCCATGCTCCAATTATAAAAATTTGTGAAAACGGACGTTGAGAGACAAAAATTAGAATGATTTTACTGAGTCGATCGTTTTTTTGGAGAAGATGGAAAATTTCTTCAACTTCACAAAAAGTTTCACTGCTCTTTCAAAAATGAAGATATTTCAATTCAACAAGCGGCGTTTCAAAGCGCGTTTCTTTTGAAACGTGGTCATTTTTCGGCTTTTTTTGGCGTTGAAATTTTGACGCACGATCCATGGAAATTTTTGTCATCCGTTTTTCGCATGAAAAACTTATGGGAGGAAGTATAAGCTTCAATTTGTTATTTTTTAAAGTTTTGTACGATTTTTTTTCGCAAAAATATTCAATTTTTTCCAAAAAACGACCATATTTATAAAATGTAGCGTAACTCTAAAATTACTAGGTTTTCGTGAAATCACTAAGATGGTAAAAAGTTCCATACAATTGTTGTGGATTCAATGAAATTTTTTCAGAATTTTTTACCAAAACTTTTATATGAATATTTTTGAATATTTTTGCGAAAAAAAATCGTACAAAACTTTAAAAAATAACAAATTGAAGCTTATACTTCCTCCCATAAGTTTTTCATGCGAAAAACGGATGACAAAAATTTCCATGGATCGTGGGCCAAAATTCCAACGCCAAAAAAAAGCCGAAAAATGACCATGTTTCTAAAAAAAGTCGACTTTTTTTTTTTTTGGAAAAAGCGAAATGAAGCTGAATATGTGCCCATTGAAACGCCTCTTGTTGAATTGCACTATTTTCGTTTTTAAAAGAGCAGTGCAACTTTTTGTGCGGCGTGGAATCGGGTCGAGTGTTTCCAAATTTTTGGACCTCAGTTCATAAATAATTTTTTTGCAATCCCGCATCGATGCATCTTTATATCGACTTTGATTGATTTAATTTTCTCAAAATTGGACAGAAAAATAATCAGAAAAAATGACAAAAACTTACTTCGGGTACTTCATCGGGACCAAAAATTTCAAGCTTAAAAAAAAGTACGATTCCTCTTATTCCGTTAGTTGAGAAAAAAAATGAACCGTCTTGACGAGGTACAAAGCACCGACAGCCACACGCTAGTTTGCCATTTACGAGGTCATTAATTTTCCCTATCGGCTGACGCGCCGTCACTCTCACAAGGTCACAGAGTCGCTGCGAACTTTACGATTATCGCGCAAACGAATAAAAAAAAAAGAAAAAATGAAAAATTTGAGAAATTGCACTGTGGATGGAATTTTCCGAAGGTAGTCGCAGACTCGTTGGCTCGGAGGTCTGCGAGACACCGCAGGTTATTCGAGACTCGGGCCACTGTTCGATCAATAAGCTTGCTCTTCGCCCTCGTGAGGGTGGATTCTTTTGTCGAGGGGTGAATCGACGGTGGCGCACGCACTGTTACGTCATTTCAACCCCGCTTGCAAACGCGCCATTTTTTAAATAAACCCATCATCGATAGCTCAAATAATTTTTTAAATTATTATTATTATTTATTATTAATAATTTATTATTAATTATAATAATATAGGGGAATGTGGGGCAAAGTGGACACGCGAAAAATTTCCAATTTGCGGGCAAAGTTGACACGAGCTGAAATTGAAGATAATGTCAAGGTCATAAAATTATTACTTCGAATTCAGATTATATCTGCACGATTCCCGTAACGTTCCATACACTGTTGAATAATATATTCAAAATAAAAAGCACAAAACACGGAAATCGTATAATGAAAAAAAAAAAATTTCACAAATTTAAAAAATAATAATGGACAATGAATTTCACGACTCAAAAGTCGATGAATATATGAAAATGATTTGTTCACTAGCAAAGTGAATTCATAGTACATTTTCCGCATGGCAAAAATTGGAGTAAAGTGAATCTGAAGATTTACCTCGTTTTATTTTTAAATTTCATTCGAGGAACGATTCTATTGGGTTTATTTCTCCGTTTATATTGTTAAGTTAATATTTTATTCGGGCATAGTCCATTACACTGTCTCTATTTTCGAGAATCACCGAGTATAGATTTTTCTGCATCTGAGAAGGCGTGTCCATTTTGCCCCCAAATTTTGTTTTTCACAAAATTCAAAAAACAAGAATGGGAAATGAATTTCACGACTCAAAAGTCGATGAATATATGAAAATACCATGATTTATTTACTAACAAAGTGAATTCATAGTATATTTTCCACATGGAAAAAATTGGAGCAAAGTGGTTCTGAGAATTACCACGTTTTTTTAAAATTTCATTCGAGAAACGGTTCTATTGGCTTTATTTCTTTGTTTATATAGTCAAGTTAATATTTTATTCGGGCATAGTCGATTACAGTGTCTCTATTTTCGAGAATCACCGAGTATAGATTTTTCTGCACCTGAGGAAGCGTGACCATTTTGCCCCCAAATTTTTTTTTTCAAAATCAGGGAAATTAGGTTCGGGAATCAATTTTGGGACATAAAAGCAGTTAAAAGACCGTGTGCTTACCGACGAAAATCGTTATATTCCTTAAATGTCCACTTTACCCCACATTCCTCTAATTTGTTATTAATTATTATTATATTATTAATTTTTTCAATCGAATATTTGTTTTATTGTCAGAAATTAATCTTTTACGAGTGCCTGTGCAATATATTTAACCCTCCGTCTGTACATTTAAATTTTGGGACACTGTCTGTGCTCTGGGTCGTTAAAGTCCTGCTAATGTTTTTTTTTCTAAGAAAAAAACGTCCGAAAATCTGAAAAAATGCTGAATTACTTTTAAAACATTTTTTTCCATGATCCAATTATTTATTTAGACATTTGCAGTAAACAAATTTTTTTTACGATTCTTCTAATTCCAGAGATATTCGATTTGAAAATTTGGCTTGTGCCTTAAAAGACCCAGGGCACAGACAGAGGGTTAAAAAAAATTCAATTTCACATCTGTCCTTCTGGTCATGAGAAACGTTACAATATTGACAAACACAATAAATTAAATTTAAAAAAAATTTCTATAATACGAGGCCTTACAAAATTATCCTTGCAATCATTTCGAGGATCGTTAAACCTTCGAGCAAAAATCTCACCACCGAAAATTCGATCCCCACCAAAATCAGCTAAAAATAAAAAAATTACCCTTACCGAGTAAAAAAAATGTAAATTCATTGAATTAAAAAATTTCTGCACGATCTTCCAATCCCGGGAGGCAAATTCAATAAACTTCGATGCAATCTCCCCCAAGGTCATTCGATATAAATAATAAAAAAAAGCGAGTAAAGTCTCATTGATTTTCAAAAGTTTCGAAAACATCCCATTGATCGTTATCTCCCCTCCAAAATTCTCACAAAATTGAAATAAAATAAAAAACACCCAGCATCAGCAAAAAAAACCTTTGCACACCCTTGCATCGATGTCGCGATAGCGAAAAATGTTCCTATCCGATACGCATCGAGGATTTAAAAAAATTTCGTCTCAAGCCCCGTCGAAAAGTGAAAGTTTTATCTACTTTCTAATTCTCGCGGTCTGCGAGTCTCTTGAACCCAGCAACGAGTAAGAGATATTGATTATTTCGGTCCACGTGTCTATTTTAGCACAGCGACGTGAAACGTCAAAAAAAATAAACAAAGAAGTTTATGTTCAGAAAAAGAAAAATATCTTCAAAATAAAAAGCAAAGTGCGTCACAGTGCTCACTTGTATCGATTCTTCAAGATTTTTCGCGTTGCAGCTCGTGTCCTTCCTCGGACACGCCTAACCTCTCGGGAGAGGGTTATCAACCCTCGAACCAAGCTAAAATATTTTTACTCGCGTCACTCTGACGTTTGCTCTCGGTTTGATTAAAATCGGCGTTGTATCGTTCCGTTGTATTTTGCATGCTAGCGTGAAATTTCAGCGTCCATTTGGCGTCGACACAGGCGCCATTTTGGTGAACGATAGAATGGCAATAAATCCTTGACAGCGCTAGTTCTATTCGCTGGTAAAACGCGCGTGTGTACGGAGGCTGCACAATTGCAACTGACGTAAGTGCAGTCCGCTTGTCGAGCCAAGCCGCCCCCTCTCCATCCCACTCCACCCCTTTCTTCGTTTCATAGTCGAGTTGCAATTGACTAGCCTAGATTCCCATACACGGATAGTCAACGCATGCGCTCGACACTTTGCAAAACATCCAAGTCTCTCGTTCACAGTTATGTGCATGAGTTACGGCTCACATTTGCGATCTGTCATTCGCTACTTTATGACAAAAATTTACAAATATTACATTACTCGTGGTAATATGGTTTTTTTTCAAAATTTAAAAATTAATTAATTTTTTTTTTTGAAGACATTGAAAACAGAACTTACTTGAAATGTGTAGCATTTGTAAATCGATTAAATTGATGTATTTATGATGTTATGGGGTGAAATGGACCAGAGGGAATATGAAAAGAAAACCTACTTAAAATTTATAGAATTTAAAAATCGATTAAATTGATGTATTTATGAGGTTATGGGGTGAAATGGACCAGAGGAAATATGAAAAGAAAACCTACTTAAAATGTGTAGTATTTGAAAATTGATTTAATTGATGTATTTATGGGGTTATAGGGTGAAATAGACCAGAGGGAATATGAAAAGAAAACCTACCTAAAATTCGTAGAATTTGAAAATCGATTAAATTGATGTATTTATGAGGTTATCGGGTGAAATGGACCAAAGGGAATATGAAAAGAAAGCCTACTTAAAAAATGTAGTATTTGTAAATCGATTAAATTGATGTATTTATGAGGTTATGGGGTGAAATGGACCAGAGGGAAAATGAAAAAAAAACCTACTTAAAATGTGGATTATTTGAAAATCGATGTATTTATGAGGTTATGGGGTAAAATGGACCAGAGGGAATATGAAAATGACGGAATATGAAAACAAAACCTACTTGAAACGTTTGGTATTTAAAAATCGATTAAATCGATGTATTTATGAGGTTATGGGGTGAAATGGACCAGTTGGGCAATGTAAGAAGTATTATCGGGGAATTTTTCGAGCATTCCTATCGCTCTAACTAATTTTGCTCGGTATTCCCCCGTTCACGCCCTTGGAATTTCGATGCGAACAGCGTTGTCGTTTTATTCGACGTTTCTGAGACGTTTGTCGTAATGAAAATATCGCGTGAACGCCTCTGGGATGAATGACCGGATGTGAAAAAAATGAATTTCTCGTTAAACGTTCTCGCTTGCCACATTCATCTCCCATCTGTCTTTTTATTTCCTTGGATAATTTTTTTTTCCCATCCAGTTCGAGTGTATTTGAAACCCGCTAAATTCGTAATTGCTCTTATCGAAAAAAATTTCAATATCAGTGAGAGTATCTCGAAAATTTTATCGTTCGATTTTTCAAACGTCGCGTTTACTCAAACGACGACGGTGTGAAGCGCGAACGAAGGAAATTCTCACAACAGGAAACGGGGCTCTTCGAGTACCGCAAAGTTGCGGTAAAAAGCGTCGCGGTTTCAACTCTGTCTTCGTACGAATGAAAAATAAAAATCATCGAGATAGTGATGGTTGAAAAAAAAAAAAACAAACAAACCGCGGCTCCAAGAGGATCTCGAAATAATGGAGGGTCCGAAAGTGGGTAAATAAAGTGCAATAAAATATGATCTTTCATTGTAAAATCATCAGAACCATAATTTTGCAAAAAATCTCCAAACTAAATGGAAAAATAGATGTCTGGTCTATCTTTCGGATGATCCTCTCGAGGAATACGATATTGATGAAATAAAAAATACAATGACAAAGTTGGCGTAATATCTTCCGTAGAAAATATCGATGAGCAATTTTAATATATTCATTTTGCGCGATAAAAATAAAACATTTTGGAAAAAAAATATACACTGCCGTCCAAACTTCACTTTTAAAAGTCTTCACTTTTAAAAGTGAAGATATTTCAATTCACCAAGCGGCGTTTCAAAGGGGATATATCCAGCTTTATTTCTCTTTTTTCAAAAGATTTTTTGGATTTTTTTGAACTCAGTACGTTCTTTGAAACATAGTCGTTTTTTTTTTGGCGTTGAAATTTTGGCGCACGACCCATGAAAATTTTGTTCATCCGTTTTTTACGTGAAAAACTGGTGGGGGGGAGTATAAGCTTCAATTTCTTTAAAAAAAAAGTTTTGTAGGATTTTTTTTCGCAAAAATATTCAGACTTTCGCAAAAAACGATCATATTTGTAAAATGAAGCGTAACTCTAAAATTATTGGGTTTTTGTGAAATCAGTAAGAAGGTAAGAAGTTGCATACAATTATTCTGGATTCAATACAATTTTTTCATAATTTTTTTTTTTATTTTTCTAAAAAAATTTCCTGTTAACGAGATATTTTTTTATCTTAAACAATCGGGTCTTTTACCTCATCTGCACCGGTTTTCCGATAAAAAAAAGCCATGTAGATGAGGTTTTTTTAATGAAAAAGCCGTGTAGATAAGGTAAGAGACCCGATTGTTTGAGATAAAAAAATATCTCGTTGATAATGCTGAAAAAATTTCATTGCATCCAGAATAATTATACCCAACTTTTTACCCTCTTAGTGATTTCACAAAACACGAGTAGTTTTAGAATTACGCTTCGTTTTATAAATATGGTCGGTTTTTGCGAGAAGTTAAATATTTTTGCGAATAAAAATTGTACACGAATTTTAACAAAACGAAATTGAAGCTTATACTTAACACAAGTTTTTCATGAGAAAAACAGGAAAAAAAGTTCGTGGCTCGTGCGCCAAAATTTCGACGCCAAAAAAAAGCCGAAAAATACATGTTTCAGAGGGCGTACCGGGTAAAAAAAAAATCGAAATTTTTTTTTGGAAGAAGCGTAATGAAGCTGAATATGTCTCCTTTGAAACGCCGCTCGTTGAATTGAAATATTTTCACTTTTAAAAGAGCAGTGAAGCTTTTTGTGCGGCAGTGTGTATATAAATATTAAACTGAGACAAAAGTTGCAGAGTTTCTTCTGAATTATTTTTTCGATCGATTGAATCTGAATAAAAAAAAAACGAAAAATGTTCTTCTTTAAAATGCCGGATCGGTGAGCGATCTTTAATTTTTTTCACTCTGCGGAATTAAAATCTGAAGAAGAAGGAAAAAAACAAAACCAAGAAGAAACAAACGTTCCAGTGTGCCTTTTTAATTATTTTCCCGATTAATCCAAGCTGAATGGAAGAAATGAAAACAAAAAAAATACATATTCATTCACATACTTTCACGCATCCGTGGTCCCTCCTCGAGTCCCGTGATGTTATTTTTTTTTCTTTCCCACAAAAGCACGTGCCCCGAGGATACTTGGTTGCGCTTCCTGGATTACTCCGAACGCACGCTTGATACGCGCACATATATATATATATAAATGGCGTGTAAAATAGTGTGTACACGGGGTGCACGGAGAACGAGGAAAGAAACGACGTTGGCGAAGGGGGGCAAATGGAAACACATGCCGAATCTCGGCGAGAGACGCCAACTGGCGTTTCCTGCTACTCCGCCAACCTTAAAATGTATTCGGCAAGAAAAATCTCAACTTTGTACTTTCAACTTCGGAGTGACGATGTATATAAAAAAAAAAGAATAAAAAAAAACAATCTGACGAGTGCACGTGTTCGTTCAAAAAAAAAAAAAAGAGTCGAGCGCGCGGTAGATTTCCTCTTCGACTTTAAATAAATGCATATTGGACGATGAAACGACGAAAAAAAAATTAATTATAAATTGAAAAGAAACGAAAAAAATCTTGGTTAAATCGAAGAGTGTCAAAATTATCATTTTCAAAAAATCGTGTGCCAAATGCTGAAAATAAAAATAGGAAAATCAATGATAAAAAATAATCGAATATCTTAACGATCACAAAAAACGACG
Source organism: Alloplasta piceator (assembly GCA_946863875.1). Taxonomy (NCBI): domain Eukaryota; kingdom Metazoa; phylum Arthropoda; class Insecta; order Hymenoptera; family Ichneumonidae; genus Alloplasta; species Alloplasta piceator. The sequence continues at coordinate 1,515,583 of OX333079.1, read as the reverse complement.
ATGAAAAAATGTAAAAAAAATTGTCAATCACTGATTACATTGAATCGTCTGTAATTTAATCTTTGACGAGAATCATCGAAAAAATGAAGAAAAAAAAATGGGTAAAAAACGGTCTATCCGCAGGAAGCATCGACTCTCGACGAGAATTAAGATTTCAAAAACGTTGCATTGATCTCTTTCGTTCCCGTGATTGGGATTTGAGCGAAGGGGGAGAAAAAACAAGCTGGAACAAAATTTAAGCACCCTCCGTGTATTTATTCATGGGGCGCTGCGGAGTGAAATTTCCCTTCTGGCTCTGAGTCACGCATCGTTCCGGGGGAAGTCATCAAGATCCGTCGGGATGTAGTCCTCGGAGGGTCGAGGAAAAATGCATAAATCTACGAAAAAATCAACGGATGCAGTTGGCGTCAGCGTCAACGTTTATTTCGCCCCCCCCCCCCCCCCCTCTCACTGTCGATATTCGTTCCAGAGAAACGTGAATCCCGTCGCACGCTTTTGCGCCTTAAAATTTAGCAGCCCATTTTATATATTCATTCGCGGATTTTATACATTCGTGAAACGAGTAGGAGGAAAAAGTATCGGGGAAAAAAAAACGTTGATAGAATCGCGCGGGGGTCACGGCGTCTGGCAACGAATGAATCACGTACTTGAGAGTTTAGCGTCGCTTTGAGGCACCACCTCTCTTCGGGGATCCTCATCGTGACCTCGTTTCACGATTCGAATGTTGCGCGAGGTCAGTGAACACACAAGATGATGGCCACAGACGCGAATCCACCGTCATTCGCGAGCGACGGATTAACAATCGCAAACTTGGCGATATTTTTTCTCCTCCTTCCCTCTCTCTCTCGATTGGGTTTTATTAATCGGAGATTTTTATTAGATAGCGAATAAAATGAGGAATGAAAAAATAATGACACTGACGATGGGCGATTAATTGCCGAAATGAATTTAACAACGTTCGAAAAACAATGAGTCGAAGAGATCTTTGCCAAATGCCTAACTTTATTTTCAAAGTCACACAATTAATTTCATTTTCAATATTCCAAATTTTTTTTAGGTCTGCTATTAACCGCAGTGCAACAAGGTAAGTAACGTCATGAAATTCGAGTGTTTTTTTTTTTTTAAATAAACTCATTGTGACCCCAGTCAGCTTTGAGCGCTTGCCATGTCCAGAGTGTTTTTCAAAATGACTTCAAAAAATTCAGGGTGATACTTTCAATCATCCTCAATATATCCAATGCAGCCAGAATTAAAAAAAAAATTTAAGATGGTGAAAAAAAATCACGAACGAGTGAATACGTGAAAAAAAAACCATTTTTTACAAAAAAAAATCATAACTTTTGCAATTTTTATTTTTTTTCCATAACATTTTAGGATAACACTCTTGAGATATGGCACTTTTAAGAAAAAAAAGCTCCATAGTGGGCGTTTCAAAAAAGTTACTTATTTGGACATTTGAAGAGGGACTCAGGGAACCCTATTTCGGAGTTTAAAAAAAACAATAAATATCAAGGATACTTCATTTATTTCGAAATTTTCGTGTATAATAATGGAAAAATGGCGTGTCCTCAGAGGCTTAGACTGTTATTTGAGAAATATTTGAAGATTCCAAAAGCCGTAAAAATTCCACAATTGTCATTTTTGGACTTTCGGAGTAATTTCAATAGTTTATTTAGAAAAAACCACTCGACTCTCATGATGTTATTAACTTTCTAATAAACTATTGAAATTAACTCCAAAAATAAAAATTGCGGAATTTTTACGGCTTTTGGAGTCTCAAATATTTCTCAAATAACAGGCCAAGGCTCTAAGGACGCGCAATTTTTCTATTTTCATATGCGAAAATTTGAAAATAAATGAAGTATTTTTGTTATTGTATTTTCTTACTCCGAAATAGAGTTCCGCCCCTCTTCAAATGTCCGAATAAGTTATTTTTTCGTAAAAAATATGGTCGTTCTCGCGTATTCACTCGTTTGTGATTTTTTTTCACCATCTTAGAAATTTGAAAAAAAAATTTACGGTGCATGCATATTGAGGATGATTGAAAGTATCATCCTGAATTTTTTGAAATCATTTTGAATAACACTCCGCACTGAGAAAAAAGTTCAGTTAAAACAACTAAATCCATTTAGTTAAAAAAAATTTAGTTGATTCAATATTAATTTGTTTGAAATAATGAAACTATAATTAATTCAACAAATGCATTTGGTTAACCATAAGATATGAGGTGAAGGAAATTATTTGGTCAATTTCCAGATACAGTTTAGTCCAATTTACACATTACTGAGTTGCTGTACAGAAATATTTCGTTGATTTCTAGTATATTTAAACTAAATAAATTTAGCTGTAACAAAAAAACAATTCGTATTTTCAATCACACCATTTATTTGGTACAAAGATATTTATTTGATTGAACTGAAACTTTGCCCATTCAAGCAACGATTTAACCGAATTAACTAAAACTTCCACTGTATCTTTGTTTAACTACCAGAATGATCTTGTTGAACGTCCGGAAACAAATATTTGGTGGAGTCAACATTTTTTCTGCATTTTCAACAACATTTTTTTCTCAGTGTGGACATGACAAGCGCGCTCAAAGCTGACTGGGGTCGAAAATGACCCGTTTGTGACCACGGAGGGTTAATAATCATCGTTATAATATTTATAATTTTGATGAAGGATTTCGAGATTCAGTATAGGATCGAGTCTCGAAGGGACCTTGAATTTAAAACCCAATTGTGAGGCGTTGAACAAAAAAGTCCTCGCGGCTCTGACGTTTTTGTTCTGAAAAAGCGTGAAATTCAAAACTGTCTCCCTTTCTCATGTTTTTTCTCTCTTCGAATGACACTCTCGCACGAATAAGTTGCCATTCCCTGTGTCCAAAATTTTTGCACTGCGCGTGCACACGAAAATCGAAGGAAGAAGGAAAACGACGATGAGACACGCACGTACCCGGTAACGTAACACGTTTAAGTCCCGTATGTAACGTTAGTCGAGGGATTTGTGTGTGTGTATGTGTGTGTGTGTTTGTGTCTGTGTGTGTGTGCGCGCGATGAAAAACGAGGAGGAGACGTGCTCGAGGGCGCGAAGCACCAACAAAACAGCGTTACCGGATGCAAACGTTGTTAAACGCTTTTGTCTCTCGTACTTTTGTCTCTCACTTGGTGCATTTTCCGCTCTTGTCCTGCGGGATCCTTCGTCGATAAAAATAAATAAATAAAATAAACACGGATCCGCGGTATTTTTCGCCAATCCTTCGACACTTTCAATTTTAAAAATCGCGGCAAATTTGTAATAAATTCAGCGATCAAAAATTTAATTTTTCATCGACACTCACCTGTGTCTTGCCGCCAGCATGATTTCGTTGCGTTGAATCCTAAAGTTCGAATCGAGATTTATGGCAACGTTGAGATGAAATAACCAAAGAGTTTGAAAAAAAAAGAAAAAAAGTTTGATTAATTTTTAATATAATTGTCAAAATATGTTATTACGAATAATGAAAATATTATGAATTTTGAGAAATTTTATTGAAAAATAATAATTCTTTTAATCTTGACGTTTTGTTAATTCAATTGTTCGAACTTTGTACGAAAGATTTGTAATTTTTTTCAATTGATTCGTATGATTTATTTTTTCCTCAAAATAACAAAAAAATGTTAAATATTGTTTAAACAATTGAGATTATTCAAATTCTTTGTCAGTTTTGAATGAACGAAACGAAAATTTAGAAAGAGCTCGAGAGAGACTCACAGAGTCGCGACTCATTCGCGTCTTCCCTCGACTGTAACTACTCTCACCGAGAGCATTTATTTCCACGCTCGGCGCTAAAACTTGAAATAAAACGAGAGAAAAAAAAAACTTTTCCCTCTGTATGCGGCGCTCTCGCGTCGATCTACGCGTGCCCGTCGTTGCATCCTTCCCTTTCCATCTCTTTCTCTCTCTCTCTCCCTCCAAACCGCAACGCTTCCGATGCATCTCTCCCGGCTGATTTTCTACGAGAAATTTCCGGCACAAACGGAGAGAGCCTTTGGAAAAAAGCGTCGAGGAGAAGCGCTTGATTCGAGAATTTTAAAAAACTCGCCCTTTGATAATTTCCAGCGTTTCTCTCCTTGTCTCTATTTCGACTATTTCGAGTCCCATTTTTCTCCTCGAAGGAGGAAAAGGAAGGATTTTTTTCGAGCAAGAGATTTCGTGCGTTGTCAAAATTAGGGGAGAAGGTAGAATGAGCAACGCGTGTGGCTCGAAAGAGCATAAATTGAGAAAAATCTATTTTGGGTCATGAGCCCTTCCTCGGAAACCTCCTCGGTGCTCCGCGTATATCGAGCTGTGCACGTGCGTGCACATTTTTGTTTTCTTCTTATTTTCTTTCAGCCAGGTCAGTGTTGGATCGTTGACGAAGAATCGCAAAGTTAAAAATACAGCGATTCCCCTTTCGAATATGTCGAGGGGTTGGGAATGGAGAAATTGCGGCTAAATTATGTTTCTTGTTTCACTTGCACAAGGCACGTTTTTAATCCGCCCCTTGATTCGTCGAAAGATTCACGGAAATCAAAAATTCTTAAGCCACTCTACTTTGAATGGCCAAAAAAAAGCAAATTTTTAACATTTTTTTTCTCAGCTCCTTTATCGGATATGGCTATAAAACTGTTTTTACAACATTGTTTCATCTTTCGAAAATACAAAAAAAAAATTTATTCTGTATTTTGATTTTTTGAGTAATTTATCGAGGCCCCAAAATCGGAAATGTCTTGTCGCGAAGCCGAGAGTTAATCTAAGGATTGATAAGTCTAAAACAAAACAAAAAAAATAAAGCATTTATAAAGAGGAAGGTTTCTTGTACAACAATTTACCACCCTTAATGAAAAATCGATAAAAAAAAAATGGATGTTTGAAATGAAAATGAAAATCTGAATTTTTCACAATTTATTTCAAACATCTACCATTTTTTGTTGAATCGATTTTTCATTAACAGTGGTAAATTGTTGTGTAAGAAACCTTCCTCCTTAAAATGCTTTTTTATTTTTTTGTTTTAGACTTGCCAATCCTGAGATTAATTTTCAGCCATGGGACTCGATTTTCAAAGACTCGACTAATTTTTTCGAAAATAATTTCTCGAAAATAATTTTTTTTTGTATTTTCGAAGGATGAACCAATGTTGTAAAAACAGTTTTTTAGCCATACCCGATAAAGGAGCTGAGAAAAAAAAATCTTGAAGATTTCCTTTTTTTGGCCTTCCAATGTAGACTAGTACCTTAATATGATGAATTTTTTATTAATAATACGATGAATTTTTTCTCGTTGAGTTTTGATTGAAAGATCGATGCATATTTTACCATCAATTTGCGCGATGTTTTGTTAAAATTATTATAATTAATATTATTAAATTAATTATTATAAATTGTTTCATTTATTTTACAATGATCCTTCTAATCGTGTTAATTTAATTAAATAACATAGTAGAAATGAACAAAACGTACGTTGTACATTGTTATTTGTACAATATTTTTTCTAATTAAATAACAACTATTTCGAATACCTATTTTTCTCATAATATTAAATTTTTTTTTCATTTTAATAAAAATAAAAAATGAAAGATTTCGGCATTTGCATTTGATTAAATCGAATAATTGAAATTTTATTCTAAAAAATTACATTTTATCAAAATGATTGTAATTTGATCTTTGCCGATTATTTGTATACGCACGTTATTTTATACATACCCGTATAAATTTATTTATATGTATTCGTATCTCTATAAATTTATAACAATATATTTTGTCGAGTATATGTCCGATAAGTAATAGTGCAAATACTCGCAAACTCCATCATTTTGATTAGAGGGAACAAAAAATGTCGCTCAAAGGTTGGACAACGACAAAAATTTGAAAAAATTTTTTTCCTAAAATTAACAAAGTTAATTAAACAATAAATTCGAATGAACAATAAAAAACTTATTAATCTTCACCGTGTGAAAATACAATTAAGGAAGTAAACTTATTTTTTATTATTCATAAAGCTTTTGTAATGGGAACCCGAAATTGGGTGACTTTTTGGGCTCATAATATCGTATGGAGAAAATATAAAGTGGAGGGAAACAAAAATCGCAATTCAGGGACAATGAGCATTGAGAGAGGCACCCGTCTCGTGATAATCTCTGTATTTAGTGTCCCGGAAACGCGCGATGAAAAAAAGTGCAAGCGTGGAATACAGAAGAAAGAGAGAAAGAGAGAGGGAGAGAGGAAGTCGATCGTTCGACGAGCTGCTCATGTATGAAAAAAAAATTTGGTTTCTCGTATAATGACTGTCACGCACAGGCGTCTTTTCGGAATGAATCTTCAGTGCAGAAAATACACAGTTTGAAGCGTGGATGCGATTTTTTGTATTTTTTTCGGCAAGTGATATTCGCTCGATCGAGTCAAACGGAACGGAAATCATTGAATGAAAAATTAAAAAAATATATACGTATATATCTATGTATATACGTATTATATGTGCGTGTTTGAAGACAAACGAACACCTCGAAATGGAGAGACGTAATTTCGCCTGGCCCGTATTTACAAGCGCTGTGGAAGTGATTTCACGCTTCGAATGAATCCTCACCGCGACCTCCCTGCAGACAACAGGATCTAGGCGAGGCATCCTGCTCCCTATGTGAGCTGCAATTTTTTTGTTTTTAATTTTTCGCCGAGACAACGAAAAAATAAAGGTTAATATTCGAAAAAAAAAAATAGTAGCTTTGAGTGTGAAGCACCCTGAAAGCTTTCGTGTTTACAATTTTTTTTTTAAATATTAACTCTTATTTTTTCATTGTCCTGATAATAAATTCGAAAAAATTACAATAAGAATTGATGTTGAAAAAAAAGTATGAATGAAAGCCTCAAAGATGTTTCACTGATACATCGTTTGAGCTTCCGCAAGTTCGAAGGACAATTGAAATTTTCTGAATCGAAAATTATTTAAAAACTTCGAGCAAAAGTCCTGAATTTTTAGTATTTTGTTTGAAAAAATTTTCAGCGTGATCTGCTTCCTGTGTGTGATGCATTTTTTTTCTCTAATTCCTCACTATCAAAAGTAGAAAAAAAAATCAATACAAACACTTGAAATTATTATTTTTAATTTAGAACATCATTGATTACCTATTTGCATAATTACGGGAGCCTTTAAAAAAAACTTTTTTTTAATTAACAGAATAAAATAAATAAAATTTAGAATTTAGAATTTTATAATAGAAATTTAGAAATTCAAAATAATAAAATACGAATGAAAGCCTCAAAGATATTTCACTGATACATTGTTTAATCTTTTGCAAGTTCAAAGGACAATTGAAATTTTATGAATCGAAAATGGTTTGAAAATTTTGTGCAAAAATCCTGAATGTTTAATATTTTATGTTTGAAAAAATTTTGACCGTGATCTGCTCCCTGTGTGTGTTGTAGTTTTTTTTAATCTAATTCCTTACTATCAAAAGTAGAAAAAAAATCGATACAAACACTTGAAATTTTTTTTTTATATTTAATTCTAATTTTAATTTTTTTAATTTCAACATCATTCATTAACCATTTGCATAATCATTACAGGAGCCTTTGAAAAAAACTTTTTTTAAAAGTATTAAAATAAAATAAATAAAATTTAGAATTTAGAATTAATAAAATAAATAAAATTTAGAAGATAAATTAAATTTCAGTGGTAATAATTTTTTTATTTTTCCAAAGAAACTATAAAAATGAGGAAATAATCGATGGTCTTAATTTTGCATTTTTTTTTTAATTTTTTCAATTCGATAATCGTAAAAATTATTGCTCTTAGTCTTGAATCATAAAAGCGTCAACGTGTGCGAAGAAACGAACGGGGAGAAGGTTAGGCAGGTGTAATAAGAGAAAAAAAACGAGCGGGAAGAGTGCGTTTTAACGGTCGTCACACTCGAGGCGAAACCCCGGTGAAAAGTAACGAAAATATCTACAATCGGTTGCCAAGAGGTATATCATTATACTCGAGCATTGAGGATCGATCCCCGAGGAAGAAAAAAAAATTAGCAGTGATTCCTCATCGATCGTGACGAATCAATTATCCAAAGTCGATTTTTCCGTATTAAATTTCCCCTCTCCTTCCGGGAGATTAATGGATCCTATGATTATCGTCGAATCCGATTTTCCGAGGCCTTTTTTGTGCATGTAAAACTTGACAGCGAAATCACTCGATAGCTCCATTGACGACTTTGAAATTTTCAATATCAGTTGAATATTAATATTCAATATTAATTAAGGATTAAATCAATAAATATATCGATAAATATTTATTCAATATAAATGTTTAAAATATCGATTCTCGCGTTTCTCACTCCATTTCCCAACTTAATAACTTGATATTTAAAAAAAAAGATCAAGAAACAATACTATACACTGAGAAAACAATGTACGTGATTGCTCAACTTTACTTAACTTAGAGGAAAAACAAAAAAAAAGTTTTTTACCAAAATTAAAAAATTTCAGGATCTTTTTAGATCGGTACAAGGTATTATATTAAAAAAAGTAACCAAAAATTTAATGTTTCAATTGGATTTGCAAGATTTTTGAAAATTCGAAAATTTATATTTTTGAAAAAAAAACACTTCTCTGAAAATTTCAGAATCTTTTAAGATCAGTACAAGGTATTATGCATTAAAAAAATGAACCAAAAATAAAATATGGAACTTGGATTTTTACGATTTTTGAAAATTCAAAATTCTCCAAATTCATCATTTTTCGAAATTTTGTTTTGGAATAAATTTTTTTTTTTGTAGCCCCCAAGTATATTCTCAAAACGAATTGAGAACGATTTTTCGTAACTATAATAGTTTTCGAGATATTTGAAAAATAAACTTGAAAGATTTGAAAAATTGTGAAATTTTAAATTCTGAATAACTTTTGAAAAAAAAATTTTTAATTTTTTTCTTTTAGTAGAACTCCGTTTAATTGAAAACTAAAACTTCTGACCAAATTTCATCGAAATTGAGAGGGGTCGATTCCTACTCTTCATCAATTTGACATGGAATGAGCTGTTAAGAAATGTAAAGTTGAATATGGCGAAATCAATTATTTTTTAATAGTTAATAAATTAAATAAATATTTTGTTAATACATTATTTTGAAACAAATAAAATATTTCTTAACGACTAACAAATTTTGTGACAGTTAAGGAATATTTAAGTAAAAGTGCCATCTAAATATTATTTCTTCACTACAAGAACTGTTTTCTCGGTGTATATTTTTTGAACGATACTTGAAACAAATATATTTTCGTGGACTCGTTTTTCAAGTACCGTGGGACAAACAAAGAGCGACGAGAGACACGAGTAGAACGATACCATCGTCTGAAGTTACCGATGATGACTTTTTGGTCAACGGTCATTTGAACTTTTCTCACTCTTCGTTATATTTTCCTCTCACTCTCTCTCTCTCTCTCTCTCTCTCTCTCTCTCTCTTCAACTGCCGGTTTTTGCTCGTTGTATTACGAGAAGCTTTCTTGCGGTGGTCTTGGTCCAACGATCGGCCACCGGGTGAGGGCACTCTCGAGGTAAAAGTACTCCGGTGTGCCACCACTCGAGAGCATATCCTCCTCCTCGTTCACTGTGAATTTTAGCCGGACGAGAAAGACAACCAAGAGCCTCATTTTCAAAGCCCGTATCCCACGACGAACAAGTAACAGAGCCATGGGGATTTTAACCGAGAGATCAGTTGAAATTCAATCGGCCACCTCTCAGAGAGGATACACTGATGGGAACTTTTTCTTTCGTCTCTCTTAGGACGATATCTTCAAACATTTTCATTGCAACGTACGAGATAATTTTTATTTCCATCCGGCATTTTTTTTTCTATTAATTTCCATCATTTCAACCAATTTCGTCGCCGAAGTCCAATATGACTTTAATAAAAATAAGCTGTCGCAATTTTTCAAAAATTGTTTCCGTTTACACTATCGCTCGAAAGTTTGCAAACGCCCCGATTCCGCGCCGCACAAAAAGTTTTGTTGCTCTTTTGAAAATGAAAATATTGCAATTGAACAAGCGGCGTTTCAAAGGAGACATATTTAGCTTCATCTCGCTTTTTCCAAAAAAAAATTTTGTTTTTTTTTTAACCCGGTACGGCATTTGAAACATGGTCGTTTTTTGGATTTTTTTTTTGACGTTGAAGTCTTGGCGCACGAGCCATGATCTTTTTATTTTTTTTGGGAAAACTTATGGGGGGGAGTATAAGCGTCAATGTCGTTTTTTGAAGACGTTACGTACGATTTTTTTCGCAAAAATATTCAGTTTTTTTGCAAAAAACGATAATATTTATAAAACGTAGCGTAACTCTAAAATTACTGGGTTTTCGTGAAATCACTGTAAGGGTAAAATGTTGCATACAATCATTCTAGATTTAATTTAAAAAAATTCAGAATTTTTTGTCAACGTTTTTTTTTTTAATTTTTTCCTGCCAATGAGAAATTTTTTATCTTAAACAATCTTTGTTAAACAATCTCTTACCTCATCTACACGAATTTTTCGATGAAAATGCTGTGTAGATGAGGTTTTTTGATGAAAAAGCTGTGTATATGAGGTAGGAGACCCGATTGTCGAAGAGATGAAAAAATATCTCATTAAAAAGAAAAATTTTCGAAAAAAAAATTTTGAAAAAAAATCTGAAAATTTTTTATTGAATCCAATATGATTGTTTGCAACTTTTTACCCTCTTACTGATTTCACGAAAATCGAGTAGTTTTAGAGTTACGCTACATTTTATAAATATGGTCGTTTTTTCCGAAAAAATGACTATTTTTGCGAAAAAAAACCGTACGAAATTTTTTAAAAACGAAATTGAAGCTTGTACTCCCTTCCACAAGTATTTTATACGAAAAGAGGATACAAAAATTGCAAGGTCGTGCGCAAAAATTTCAACGCTAAAAAAAGTCTAACATGAGCATGTTTCAAAGGACGTACCGGGTTCAAAAAATATCGAATTTTTTTTTTGGAAAAATCGAAATGAAGCTGAATATGTCCTCTTTGAAACGCCGCTTGCTGAATTGAAATATCTTCATTTTTGAAAGAGCAGTGAAACTTTTTGTAAGGCGCGGAATCGGGGCGAGTGTTTCCAAACTTTTGAGTGGTAGTGTATATCAAAAATCAATATTCAATATTCAATATTTAGGATGAAAATAATCATCCTAAATTATTTTTATTTTTATTTTTAGAGTTAAAAATGTGTCTACAAATTTTACAGAAAAAAAGATAAAGACAATTTATCAGAAGAAATTTTCGGTACGATTAAACTGCGATAAACAGTTTTTTGATAAAATAATTTTTTATTTCACTGTATTATTATTTTTTTTTATGTCCGTACAACGGTTTTTCTGGGAGATAACCAGATTCCTAATGGGACTGTATCATTTTTTTTATTATAAAAGTACCAAAAGTTGTTCAATTAGAGCAGAGAAAAATCGACAACTTTTCTCGTTGAACCAGTTTTAGCGCTGCGATATTTCACATTTCATACGAACTGAGCAAACAACGGCCATAAAGTGGCATCGTGAACGACGCTTTGATTGGTAAAAAGCGCCACTTGTGAGATTATTATCCGGTTATCCTTAATAATGATCAGCGAAAACATGCGCGTGTGCTCCAACGAAAGCCTTGACTTTAATTTGCATACCCAACTTTCCGCTCCCCAAATTCCCTCGTATTAGGACCATTCAACGCGAAGAAAAACAACGACACTTTTAAGGGGTTGTAAAAAAATAGGTGAACATGTATGGGCTGTTCCATACAGAAACGTTGGCATTAAATATAGGATCGCACTGCGGAACGTTTCACTCTGAATTGATAGTAAACAAAATTTCTACTACATTTTTTCTTTTTTTTTTCTTTCAGAAGCAGGAAGAACTGGATCGGAAGAAGTTTCAAAGGTAAGATTAATTTTGCTGGGTCTAGAATACCCCATATATGAATCGGTAAAAAGAAAATAGTTTTTATTTTTTATCTTCCACATTTTATCGTTTATATTTTTTATTTTATAGATAACATTTTATACTGAATTTTTTATTTTTTACTCTTGATATTTTAGTTCAAATTTAAACAGTGTCACTCGATAGATTCAGGTTTGTAAAAAACATCAAATTTCTCAGAATTTTTCTCCGTCCTCATTAAATAACGTGCAAATCCTTTGGATTTTCTTTTCCAATAAAAAAATCCCACTTGGTTTACTAAAAATTTACAACCGTTTATTCCTAAACGATAAAATTAAATGATCAAACAGTGATGAGAAAAAAATTGGGACAAAAAATTTTACTTGTTTTCTGGCTGACCATTCTTCTCGTATATCTGGCGAGAATTCAAAAATTTCAAAAAGAAAAATATCCTTCGGTCGTTTGACTTTTGCTCAACACTTTTTTCAACGAAAAAATTCACTAGGAACTAATTTGCAAGCCCTGCTCGCGCGAATAATTGTGTTGTAGTAACCAAATGCCCGATAATCGTTGCCGCCGCGAGAGGCTTTCAGTCCGTATTATTTTTTCTTTCAAATTTTTATTTTTTGCATCGATTACGTATGCACGAGGCAAAATTGTTTCGAGCGTTATACGATGTAATTGACGTCGTATTTTTAGGATCACGCATCCCAATTTTCTCCCTTCCTCCTTTTGAGCCTCATTTCTCCCTCGAGCTTCTCTCTCCTCCTTTTTGAATCTTTCGTGCGGACTAAACTGGCGAACGAGGATAAGAGAAAAAGAAAAAATTTCGCGAGGCAAAAGAAAGAACACTGAGAATGAGAAAGGAATAAAATTACCCCGATGACGCCGAACATAAAGCGAGAAAAATTTTCTCCCCATCGACGAAAAAATTGCCCTCCTGAATATAATACGGTTACTTCAAGGACCAAGGACCTCGCGTTCGCCTGCAGCCTCTTAAATCATTTTACGGCTCTTAAATTCAAAGCTCAAACAAAATTGACGTGAAAACCGGTAGCTGATAAATTTCGGCGCCACAATTAGTGTCAATTTTTCTCGAGACTCTCCGATTGATATAAAAAAATATTAGCGACGAAAAAACGGTATTTACAAAATTGATAAAATCATTTGAAAATCGACGTCGATCGATTTGCGCTATTGCTCGATAATGGAGTCACGATTTTCCGGTCCACGACGATCATTTATCTTATTTTCCGTGATCATTCACGAAGAGAGAGAGAGAGAGAGAGAGAGAAAAGGGAGTGGAAAAAAACGTTACGAATCGTGTGGCAGATCGATTAGAGTCTATTTTCGAGGGTTGGCGCGAGGCTAAAAATTGGGTATTTGGGGTGGAAAATACACGATGAAAATGATCGATGTCCCTATGACAATTTTCATGTCGTTACACTTTCTTGATACGCATCCTTTTCAGAGCTACATAATGTTACATCGAGGATCGATCATCCTTTTTTTCTAATCGCCAATTTTATTCGTTACGATAATTTTTTTTTACCTTCATGATGTTCCGAATGTTCGGCGCAGGATGCGCTTTTTTTATATCGAGTGATTATCTTTTTTTATTTTATTTTCCGAACGGTAATAAAATACCATCACGGATGAGGGTGAGAGACATAAAAACAAAAGGGAGATAGCGCAACGATTTCGAGCTGATCTGTGACGTCACATCCTGCATTTGTTGTCAAAAGAATCGATGAGATAAGTCCGGGGATGGTCAGATCGAATTATCGAGAATTATTAGACGATTATAGTGGTGAATCAGAATTAGTGTCCTGAAAACGATTTTTTTTTAAATCGTCGTGACTAATTATCGAATTAAATTTTTCATTAATTTAAAGGTACATATATTTACGATTTTTGATTACGATAATTTGAATTTCATTTTCACGTCAGACTCGATCGATAATCACTCGCAAATTTGTCAATTTGCTTCAAATTTCACAAAAAAAATTACGGAAATATTTAAACAAATATAACAATAAATATTTTTGAATATTTAACAAATATTTTTTAATATTTTTAACAAATATTTACACAAATAAATTTCAAACAAATATTTACATAAGTTAGAAAAAAAGTCAAATTCAATGACAACTCATCGAGACAAAAATTACTAAATTTTTATCCCTCTCTTGATAAATTCAGCGTCTATCTCTCTTTTTTTTCTCAGCACGTCGCATTGATATTTATTTAATTATTCCAACGATAAATTCGCGACAATCGTCCATTGTGTCCATTTGTATTGCACCCGTAATCGATACCCTGAAATTCGATATATCTATCGATATATAGCTCCTCGCTCCAGCGAGGCACTGGCATATCGATTTTCGCGATATTCGATGGGGTCGAGAAACATTTTTTTTTATTTTCTATTTTTTATCGCTCGACGATTATTGTGATATTCAATCAGCGAAACTTTCAATTTCCGAGTGTCTCGTAAATTCAAATTTTTTTTATTATTTTACACGAACGCGATACATCGAAAAAGGGGGGATGTTGGGATCGGTAATTATGAAATTAGTTTGCATTATCGAAATAGCCCCGGCTTGTATGACAACCATTAAGGCCAGCTGCGACTCAATGTGTGCCTCGAACGCTCGGGGGCGGTTTCTACCCTCTTGATTCCTCTCCTGCTGGTTTACAACATATTCCATCGTGTTTCTCGTTCCTCGACCCCTCTGCCTCGATTTCCCCTCTCACTGAAACCGCTTCCAGCACACACAGCACACCCCCTCGAACGAAAAGCCTCTCTCTGCGGTGTGCGCGTGCATCCCTAGTGGTATTATAAATTGCCCCCCGCAGCCGCCGCCCCCCCCCCACGCACTATTATTTACGCACCCTGCTTTCATACGAACCGTTTCACATCAATTTAGCTTTTTTTTTTGCCAAATTTCATTTAACTCGATTAGAATTTTGCATTCTTTCGTAAATTATTTCGGATTTTTCAACTCAGAATCGAAGACCCATTTTTTTCATAATTTTGACAAGCTCTAAAATGGAAATAGATTTTAGATATTTTGTTTGTTGCAGAATTTTGTTTGTTACCTACATTTTGGAGTGAAAATATAAAATTTTGAGCTAATATAAATACTAATGTTGAATGGAATATGAAAAAAGTCTGTTTGAAAAAAAATGAATTTTTTAAGGGTTGTTTTTTAAGTCGAAAAAACAATTTTCAGCCATTTTAGCTACTTTATTTACCAAATTTCATTTAACTCGATTAGAATGTCGGATTTTTTCGTAAATTATTTCAGATTTTTCAACTCAGAATCGAAGACCCATTTTGTTTCCTAGTTTTGACAAGCTCTAAAATGAAAATAGGTTTCAGATATTATGTTTTTTGCAGATGTTTATTTGTTACTCAGATTTGAACGTCGTTTTGGACTGGAAATGTAAAATTTTGAGCTAATGTACACTACCGGCGAAAAGTTTCCGGACAAAGCTTCAAAAAAAGGCTGGAACGTTTTTTTCAGGTGCACCCATCTTCTAGATGAGTTTTTTTAATACATTCTTTACGATCGGATTCATAAACAGGAAAGTTTGAGCTTCAATTTCCTTTTTTTTTTAAACTTTGAGTGATTTTTTTCTCCAAAGTTATCCAGTTTTTTGTGAAAAAAGAGGAAATTTAAACATTTTCTTATAACACGAAAATAAAGAGGATTCATGAAAAACTTCAAGATAACAAAAAGGTGCTTCGGTTTTATTTGAGTTCAGAGGTATTTTTCAGATTTTTTTTCCAAAATTTTGTTTCCTCATGTTGAGGCTGAAAAACAAATTAGGGGAAAAAATTTGAAAAAAACTGTAATGTGTTGAAAATGATAAAATAACGTATTTTCCCCTTTTGAAATTTTATCAATAATTCCATAGTTCTCGAGTTATGGAAATTGAATCATTCGAGCTCCGATCCAGAAAAATGAGAAAAAAAAATGTTGGAGAAAAAAGTCTAAAAAAATTCCTCTGCACTCAACAAATACAAACGCAACTTTTTGCTATTTTGAAATTTGTCATGAATCCTCTTTGTTTTCGCGTTATACGGGATTTTTCAAATTTCCTCTTTTTTCACAAAACAACGGAATAACTTTGGAAAAAAAAATCGCTCAAAGTTTAAAAAAAAAGTAAAAGAGTTAAAAAAAAAAAATCCTCTGGAAGATGGGTGCACCTGAAGAGAGCGGGAAAAAGGCGAAAAACAGCTGTTTTCAAAATCGAGGCCAAATCTAAAAACAAATAGTAAAAAAAATTAGGAAATCAAAGAATGAAACCGAATTCTTCCCCTTTAAAATGCCGCTTGTTGAATTAATCTACGTTGACTTCCGGTGAAATGGCATAAAAAACGTTTCAGACCTTTTTTGAAGTTTTGTTCGGAAACTTTTCGCCGGTAGTGTAAATATTACAAATACAAATGTTCGTATGGAATATTGAAAAAAGTCTATTGAAAAAAAATGAATTTTTTAGGGGTTGTTTTTTAAAAGTCAAAAAATCAATTTTCAGCCAGACTATTTTTATATCCATCGACCATACGTTTGATCGGTAGTGGATAGTGAAACATACATGAGCAAATACAAATCGCGTGCTCATTCGCCGTGCAAAAAAAAAAAAAGCGAGTGAGGCTTCCCCGGAAGGCGGAAAAATGTATTACGGGGCTTCGCGTTCTTCCTGCATTGCTCGATCATCCCCCAGATGGCTAACACGCTATAGCTGCGGGGGGGAAAATCATCCAAACCCTCATATGGATATATATATATATGTATGTATGTATATCTATATATGAGCCACCCAGAGTGCTCTCCAGGTGGATAGGTACGTTACAAAATGCTCGCTCGAATCATCGGGGCTCATTTCTCAGCTGCCTAATTTTCGAGGATTCCGAGCATCGCCACAATTACACATGCACATTCATATGCGTCTGCATCATGTATTAATGTCAGTAACGAAAAATTGGGGTAATATGGACCCACTCCTAAAACTTCTATCGCCTGTCCGAGCGATCTCGATACTTTTCCAGACTCCCTCGCGAGATGAGTGAATTATTTGTTTGATGTCCTACAATCGCAAAAGAGGTTCGTGAATTATTTTATCGCGATTTTAATGACAAAAAGTTGTTGGTGAAGCTTCCTCAAAAATAGCTAGATTTTTTGTCAAATAGTAGAGAGTTTTTGTGAGCCTCGCTATATTTTTTTTCCCAATTTTTTTAACTTTGAAAAAGGTCCGAAGATCATTAATTTAAATAACGAAAGATTTAGGGAGAATAGGCGAGGCTGGGGCACGACCCCCCTCCCCCCTAAAAATGATTTAAATTTTTTTTTCTTTATCACACACAAGAATTACAAAATTTATCATACAAAAGAATTTTTTTTTTAATTGTTCGAAAGTTGAAAATAATGATTGCCATTGTCTTTATTGTAATGGACTTACTCGGAATCTAAGGGATTATGGATTCACTGTAAAATAATTGTAAGGGATGGTCTCATAATTTCTGTGCAGGTATAGACAAAGATTATTCCGACGAATATATTTATGATTATTGTGAAAAGTAATTCATTACATTCTTCACGTAATTTAATGTTTCATTAAAATTTTTTATTTCTGATACGTTTTTAAACAATTATGATAAATCATAATTAATGTTAGTATTTATTTGTTTAACATAAATATATAGATCAATTGAAAAATCGTTAAATAATATATAACTTCTATATTTTTCAACTATTAAAGTTTGAGCTTCAATTTTCTATTTTCAAAAGCTTTGATCGATTTTTTTTCCCAAAGTACTTCAGTTTTTTATGAAAAAAGAGGAAATTTAAAAAATCTCGTATAACACGAAAACAAAGAGGATTCATGAAAAACTTCAAGATAGCAAAAAGGTGCGTCGGTTTTATTTGAGTTTAGAGGTATTTTTCATATTTTTTTTCCAAAACATAAATATATAGATTAACATAAATATATAGATTAATTGAAAAATCGTTAAATAATATATAACTTCTATAATTTTCAACTATTATTTTTTTAAATCCAACTAAATTTTTTTTCAAATTTCTTCGATAATAGATAATTTTTTATGTTGAACATTTTTTAAATTTTGTTAAAAATACATTTTTTAAAAATTTTTTATGGTTCATTTTA
The DNA here is from genome assembly GCA_946863875.1 of Alloplasta piceator. Lineage (NCBI taxonomy): Eukaryota > Metazoa > Arthropoda > Insecta > Hymenoptera > Ichneumonidae > Alloplasta > Alloplasta piceator. Next base: position 1,497,488 of record OX333079.1, on the reverse strand, counting down.
CCCCGGATGTAGTGCATTGGCCTAAAAATGGATGAATACATCAAATTCATCATAATTTGGAGAACAAAAAATTCTGACCTAATATTTTAGGGTGGTCCATTATGCCCCAGATATCGCGGACCGGCCTAAAAATGAATCAATACATCAAATTTATGATAATTTGACAAACCAAAAATTTTTTTTTGACCAAATTTTTTAGGGGGGCCGTCGTGCCCCTAAATAGACTACGTTCGCCCTCGCCGATCGAGGCTCGATACTTTCTCCGATTATTTCAATTATTCTTCAATGACAATGATACTTTTGTGATGGAAAATCATTCGTCGAATAAAAAAAAATTATAATACAACGATGACGTTGAGAACACGTGGTAATTGCGACACGCACACCCACACGCTAGATTCGACGATAGATATAAAAAAAACCGGTCGCATGCATAATTATGGGTTTCCAAAGTCACCGGGCATCTGTGCTGATCTGTTCGAAAAAAGATACTAAATATGGTAGCGAGAAAACAGACGAGTCGCGTGCTCTTGCCACGTGTCCAATAATCCATTTTTTTCTCTCATTTTATTTTATTCCATTTTTTTTCGAACCTAATATATACATACATATATACATACATACATACAAACGTAATATATAAGAGTGGGGTAAATTCATGAATCACGAGCAGCTGTTTTTTTCGTCCATTGTCCATCGTAATATTATGTATTTAGGGATATAGGTGTAGGGTAGAAAAAAAAACCTAGAACTTTTTTTTTCTAATTCGACATTACCATTATTATGATTATTCCGATACGAATTTGACGAGAGCACCCCCGTTAAGCAGCTGCTTTGATTTTCATGAACGAATTTTATTTTTTCAACCTCGCTAATCGTCAAATCGTTCGATCAATTTTGGTAACTCAATCATTGATTCTCGAATTCTCTGATCCCATCGATTTTATCGATAGACCGATCGATATTGCGATTAAAAAAAAGTAAATGTCATTTGTAAATGTCAAAAAGTCAATTGTCTCTGGGCAATTTTGCACCTTAATGATCAATCAAGAGTCAATGATTTTTTTTTCATAAATCCTCGTTCATCTTGTAATCGGATAATTAGCATTTTTTTAATCGTACTTTGATAAAATCGTGGTACTCACAAAATTAAATACAATCGATTTATCGTAAATTAAAAAATTAATTTAGTCATTTTATAAGTTATTCTCCGATTTGTTTTTTCCTCTGATATAAAGATAATGGTAAATTAATTTTTTTTTTTCGAATAAATCGAACTATAATTCCAACGCGAACAAAAAGTTAACATTGAAAATTTCAAATTAGCGATTACGGAAAATACTCTTACTCATTAAAAAAAATTAATGTCGGTGGAAAAAAAACAGATGAAAGGAAAAGAATAAAAAATTTCGGTTTGCGATTCTTTCCCCCATGATAAATAAAAATGCAGGATCAGGGAAGACATTGAAAGAAACGTACAAATTTTTTAATATTTTTTATTAATATAAAAAAGATTTATCCGCACTGTGTATTTAAATTCCATTTATCTTTTTTAAACGACTAAATGACTAGAACATTGGCTAATCTTATTTTTTTCACGTTATACACAGGATATGAGCTCCACGTCTCGAAGACGACGCTCAAAAAAAAACACTCGCTAATTTTACTAACAATTGTTTTTTTTTCGTTGCTGTTGTTGTCGTCGCCTCAGTAGTTCATTAATTAGTCTTTGGAAGCGCTGCATTCGTTGCTTCATTGAGCGAATCAACCGTTTCAGGCTTCCGGTGGACGATCGGCAAAAAAATCGTTTTCGTTAATTAAAAAAAAAAAAAAAAAAAAAAGTTTCCTCGCTTCGAACTCAACGAGACTATTTTTGATCGCGTCAAGTTCGAATCGACGCAAGGTTTGAATTTTTTTTCTTCTCAAATTACGATTTTTGTCAGGTGTCCACCAAAACCTCCAATAATCGTTTGCAAATTATTTACAAAATAAAAAGCTTACGGAAAAAAAGCAAAAAAAAAATCAATATATCACTTGAAAAGCACGAAGAACTGGATTTGATTATGATATAGTATATATATGTTTACATAGTGTGATAATATAAAAAAAAATTTACAATTTTCAATATATTTTTTTTCGTCGCTGATAAATATCGAAAATCGTTGATCACGTTGACATCGTTGCGGTTTAATCCGATGTCGATGATTTTCTCTCTCTCTCTCTCTCTCTCTCTCCCTCTCTTTTTGTTTCCGCCTCCGTATAATATTTATTCCATCAGATCCGGAAATTCCGTCCTCATTTCAAGGACTTTGAGGATTTCGGTGACGATGGAATTTTTTGACAATCCTGCAACGGTTTTTTCGGACTGTCCAACAGGCCGATACCCTTTTTACTGGTGTCCGAATTTTTTCGCGATCGCCAATAATCTGCAAAAAATCGAGAAAAAAAAATTGAAACGTCAATCGTACAATGGAAAATTACGAAAGTTAGATTATTACGAAACATTATTTTTCGAAGTTTTCGAAAATATCTTGTCCCATGGCCGACAGTTAATCTCAGGATTGGCAAGTCTGAAGCAAAAAAAGCATTTCAAAGAGAAAAGGTTCTTACACAACAATTTATCACCGTTAATGAAAAATCGATAAACAAAATGGCGGATGTTTGACATAAATTGTGAAAAATCCAATTTTTCATTGTCATTTCAAACATCCGCCATTTCTTAAAACGATTTTTCATTAACGACGGTAAATTGTTGTATAAGAAAACTTCCTCTTTGAAATGCTTTTTAATTTTTTTGTTTCCCACTCGCCAATCCTGAGATTAACTGTCGGCCATAGGACCAAGACATTTTCGACTTTGGCTCCTACAAATTATTCAAAGAATCAAAATAAAGAATAATATTTTTTTTGTATTTTTGAAGGATAAAACAATCAGAGTTGCAATTAATGCATTACTGTATTTTTACCCATTACACTGCATAATGTGAAATGGATAAGTGTACCATTACAAAATACAAAAGTAATGTGTAATGGATCCATGTGCCATTACAAATAAAAAAGTAATGTGTGATGGATGCATGTTCCATTACAAATAAGAAAGTATTGTGTAATGGATGCTTGTGCCATTACAAATACAAAAAGTAATGTGTAATGTATGCATGTCCCATTACAAATAAAAAAAGTAATGTGTAATGGATGCATGTCCCATTACTAATACAAAAAGTAATGTGTAATGGAACACGCATTCATTACACATTACTTTTGTAATGTGTAATGGAAAACTTGTCCAGTTTTTATTTAAAGTAATGAGTAATGCATTACTTTTACATTACTATTTTCACAACTCTGGAAACAATGTTGTAAAAACAATTTTATAGCCATATGCGATAAAGGAGCTAAAAAATCTTAAAAATTCACTTTTTTTGGCCCAAGTAGACTGGTACTTTAAAACTGCGTTACAAAAGAACGAGCGACGTAGAAAAAAAAAATCCCACAACAATGGTCGAAGGGGACAGAGAACGGGGAGTAGGGGGCAAAACGTCTCGGGGATCACGTGTGAATGGCACATCAGAATTACAAGAACATTTTTCCCCTCGAGGATTTCGAGTCACCCCCGAGAAACACGCGTATATATTTTTCTCGGTCAGGTAGCACACCTGAGTCCCTTGGCTCTCGAGTCTCCCTCTTGTATTTGGCCAAAGAGAGAAGCGCGCCCCACTTCTTTCTTTCTTGTAACACACCATCACGCGTGGAATATCCTTGCCCTCCCTTGCCAAGGTAAAGGGGCCCGTACGTGAAATAAGTTGGTGCTGAGTCCGCGGACAGGTGCTAAAAACTCGACGGTGTGCGAGTCCTTCTCGAGCCCCTTCGCACCCCCGCCGCAAGGAGCGTGATTTCTTTCACGGTTCCCTTGTTCCTTTTTTTCGACCCTTTTTTTCCTCGAGATTGCTCCACATTATTGGGTCTGACCGTTTTTGTAATTATCGCTATTGATTTTTTTCTGTTTTTTGTTTATTTTAATAGAACGCTTTTCAGTGTCAAAAAACTTGAAGGTACCCCAATGAGGGAGGAAGGCATAAAAGATTGTCTCTGGTAAGATGTCTTCCTCGTTCCTCGAGAAACAGATGGGAAGAAAAAAAGGACAGAGATTTTTTTTTTACTGGCTCACACCGGTACGCCATATGGTGCGGTCAGTCTTTTTTTTTCTTTTCTTTATTTATTTTTTTTTTCCTCTCCTCGTCTCGTTTGCTCTGGCGTTTGTTGAAAACGATCCCATTCTTCGCCGCTCCACTTGACCGCTTTTTATTCGGCGTGAAAATCATCGCGAGTACACTAGCTCGTTAATTCCAATTTCGAGGGTTAATTAATCGTTGATTTTCTTTTTTTTTTGATGAGTCATTTTTTTCGGAGGTTTCATCATCGTAGAAAATGGAGCCTACAATTGCTTTTGATAATTGCGAGTCAATTATTTTTTGCAATTATAATTCATGAAGAAATTCGGGAGATGTTCGGCGCTTATTTTTGCCCCGATTACTTTTGAAAGATTTAATTTGACCAAAAAAATCATTGCAATACCTTTAGCCACTCTTGCTATTTGTAATTTATTTATTTATTGCTATTTGTAATTTTGTCAAAATTGCGTTTGACAATTATAGCTCAATTACGCTCGAAAAAATATTATTCAATTACTTTTCATAATTGTTAGTCCATATCAGAGATGGACAAATTTGTAATTACCCATTATCAAATTACTTCGAGCATTTTAATTTAATTAAATAAAAATTCTCGAAGTAATGGTTAATTAAATTAAATTTAATTCTCAAAGTAATGGGCAACCAGGGTTGCAAGTAATGCATTACTTTTTGTAATGCATTTGCATTTTCATTAACCATTAACCATTAAATTTAATGGTTAATGAAAATAATTTCCATTAATCATTAAAATTATTTTCATTAGCCATTAAAAAAGTAATGGTTAATGCATTACTTTTTCATTAAAAATTTTGCAACCCTGTGGGCAACTAAATTAAATTTAATAAAAATCCTCGAAGTAATGAGTCATTAAAAATGTAATTTTCTGACGAATGTATTTGCTGCTGCCCAACACTGTTCCCTATGTAAACCATAAAAATTATTTTATGTAAAATTTTATCGAATTTCTCTGTCGCATTATTTTTATATCAAAGTTCAAATTTTTCTTATTCTGATTTTTTATTTTATTTTACTTTGTACATTTTACTTGCGCATTTCGTAAATTTCCGAGCTCAAAGATCGAAACGATTTTCCCGCCGTTTTTTTCCCTCCATTCTCCAAAAATTTTCTTTGTCAGCCTCGCTTTGCCCGTTACTGCGAGTCTCGAATAACTCGCGAAGACAAAGTATTCGAGGAAAAGGAAGAAAATGTATTCGGCGTGAAAATTTGCTGCATTGAATCACGCGTTTATAGCGTCAATGTCAATCGTCCAAGCTGTCCATTGCAATTTTATGTTTCCCCCAAACTTGACAATGCTCCCTTTTCTATCGTTCGTAAATATAAAAATGTATGTTTGTGTGCGTGTGGCTACATCTTAGGATTTTTATAGCCCGTCGAGACGTCGTGAAGGGAGACAAAACGAAATTTTATGGGGTTCAACCACACATAGGCACACACACGTGTGTGGCTTTTTGGGGATTTCTTGGGACTGACTGAGAAGAAAGAAAGAAAAAAAACTATGCAACAGAGAGAAAAAAGGTCACGGAGTGAGCGAGAAACTGCGGGGTTCACCTGCGAGCATCATCTTCCTCCTTTTTTCTCCTCCACGTGTTCCGAAAGGCACTGCCAGGGGTGTTTTTTTTTCTTTCTTCTCGTTTAAGAAAGCCCTTAAGCCATGTAGGAAAAAAGATGCAAGGGGTGCATTTTCCTCGGGTGGTTTTCGATGTTATTCTCACGACTCGGGATGGTTCTTGCTCGAGGATTTTTACGAGCTTCCCTCGAGATCCTCCGAGTCCTTTGGGTTCTCCCCTTAAGGGGATCGAGGGAAGAAGAGCGGGCGAGAACCGACGCGCGTTTCACGGCGCAGACAAAATTGTTTCGCGTTACTTTTTCTCGAAGGGGCGAACAGAAAAATCTTTCTTCCTTTCTTTCTCTCAACTGCTCCAACGTGTCCTTCTCGTATATATTCTCCTTCGCGGCTCCTTGTTCGTCCTTTGCGCATATATTCCTCTGATGCACAACAGATGAGAATTCTTGCACAAGCGGTCGTCGAACCTGCGAGCATAACCTTCTCTTTTTCTCGTCTTGCTTCTTGCCAGTTACATTATTATACTTCTCGTGAGAATTCCTATGGCACAATGGTCTCTCTCCCTCTTTTTTGCTATCTCTCATTTTTTCTTCCTCTGTCCCTCTCTCCTGATGTTATTACCCGATCGTAAAACGTGAAAAATATAAAAGAGAATAAGTGAGCATTAGCATCGAACTTTGAAAATGACTCTCAGCTGACTTACAAGTCGGAATTGCCTTTGAGGATATTGGAAAAAAAAAGAAGATCGAGAAGAAAGAGGAACTGAAGATTCTCGAAGAAACGATCTCGGTGAAAATCGAGAAGTAACCGGAGATAAATCGTGAGATATCGCCTTTGTCAGGAAAACGCTTTTGTTGGGGAGGATATCGAGAATTATTGACCACCTTGAGGCAATTTCGAATATCGTGAAATGCGGTTTTTCTAGGATTTTAAATTGCATCTATGAAACCCCGAGAAATCTGTCGCCGGAATATGAAAAATTCTTAAATTTTTATTTTACACTTCACAGTGTAAAATATGAAAAAAATCGATTTTTTAAATCATATTTGACTCTGATATTTTAATATAAATCCTGTAAAACTTTTGGAAGTAACCTCTTTGGTCGTTCTAAAAAAATTTGCAAGTTAAAATATTAAATGGTATATTTTTTATAATTTTTATCGCTGGGGGTAGAAATGACCCCAGTATGTCAAGTACGTTATTCTGCAGAACTGTGTCAACTAAGGGTTAACCCTCGTCAGCTATCGATGTTTTCAGCAACCCCTAAAGCTAACGATGGGTCGTTCGTGTCTTTTGCTTATTTCCCAATTTTTAAACTTTTGAAAAAATCTGAAAAAATTCATGGGCCTCCTTTGAACCTTTAGCTAGATGATAATAATCTGTCCTATAAAAAAAATTCAATAAATTTTTTTCAAATTTTTACTTGCAAGGATCAACGAGAAATCGTAAATTTTGGCCCGGACACGAATGACCCATCCTTAGCGTTTGAGGGTTAAATTAAGGTACATAAAAAAAAAAAATTCAAAAATCTGTTTCAATCAGTCCCTCGTAGTTACCTCAAACTTCGTGTTTCTTTTCCCTGCGTTTGCTTGATAATTATCAGCGAATAAACGGTGGGGGCGGGTAAATTTGGCAAAATGTCTTTTCCTTCCCCGAAACGATCGTCACCGCGTTATATACGTTTTTTGCACTTGCATACGTCGTTGTCGGGACGACCGGAACCCACATTGTCGTGGTTTCTTTCGTTCATAACGACGGCGGTTTTTAAGGTGGGGAACAGGTGTCGTTCGACCTTGTCGAGGGTCTCGTCGGTTACGAGAGAAAACGAGTGAAGCGCGTGGCGAAGAAGTGAACTAATAACACAAGCGGGAACCAAACCGACCGTATCGCGTGTGTATTTCTTGCGATTATAATCGTGGGAATAAACGAAAATGATTCTCGAGCGTCGAGGTGACCTCTCGAGAAATCGTTGTCGTTGTCAACCTGATGGCGTCATGGCGCCATTTTGAAGTTGACCATGTGTGGAGAAGTATTTTGTAGAGGGCGTGCAGGTGTCGTCTAAGAGGGACCATTTTGTCTCGGTTCGTTGGCGCTCACGAAAACTTGTATCCATCCTACACGTGAGAAAGTGACGAGATTAAGGGGTCGTTGAAAGAAAATAATCCACCGCTATTCACACGCTATGTAAATAATTTTCTTCGAGAGGGTTAGAGATGAATTTGAGCGAGAATATTAGGCTTCCCTTGGAATTTTTTTTTCTTTCTGGTACTTCCTCGGTATTTACCCATGATTATCTTCGATAAAAAAAAAACCTCGATGAAAAAGCTTATCCCCTCGATACGCCGAGCGTGAAGAATGAGGGATTGGGATATTTGCCTTTCGAAATTGTATTTCCCTCATATTTAGGAAGAAAAAAAATGTTAAACAGGCGGCATAAAAAAAGCTTATGATTTTCGTGAATCTTCAATTACATTTTTATTCCTTTTATTCTATTCTTTTTTTTCGACAAAAATAAAATTTTGCTTTAACTAGCAGTCTTTTATAGATAAAAAAATTCGAAACTTAGGTGGGTCGCTGTTTTGTTCGAATATGGAGAAAAAATTTGTACTGACTCTAAAAGTAATAAAAACAAAACATTAAAATTTGAATTAAAAATTTTAACCTTCGTATACAAATTTTCAAATGTTCGTGAAAGTAACTTTTGTATTAAAAAAGTGTCAATCAAATTGCACGATAAATCAAGCGAAAAATGTTCCACATTCTCGATTAATAAATTACGGAAATAAGTGAAAAAATTATAATCCCAATAAAAAATTAAAAAGAATGATTAAGAATTGATTTGCGATTCGAAAATATTTCCACCTCGATGGATAATGAAAAAATTCAAAGTGGCGCGTGGCTGGATTGACGAGTTTTCAGGTATATAGCCAAGCGCAAAGTGACTCACGTACGAGTCCGCTCTCCAAAAGCCGTGATTCACTCTTCGACCAGTCTAGACTTGCAATTATTGTCCATTGGACCGGATATACGGACCTCAAACGCCTTATCGAAATATCTTTTCCTTTCCGTCTCGCGTTAAACAAAAAATCTTGAAAAACGAAACGACCACTTAAGAGTGAATATTCGTGTCGTCATCTTAAACTCATGAGAGCCCGCGCAACGGGGGGGCTTTCCCGATGAACAAAAAATTAGGGAAAATGCCTGGAAGAAAGGCGGCGTAAGCGCGGGAACGGCGTTGGCGCAACGACGCCTGGAGACAGGCAGCCCGTCGTACACCCGTGTACGTCGTGCAGACCGCTACGCGGCGTCACTAGATTTCCCGCCAAAAACACGCCAACGTTGTAAATGCGACACCGCGTGGCAGGGACGCTGTTTTGGGCAACGCTCTTGCGCAAATACCGAACACCCTTTTTCACATTTCAAGCCTTTTCCTTACCCCTTTTTATTTCATTTTTTTCGTATTTTCATAATTAAATCTCAAAAAATTTGCTTCTTACATCGAACCAAAATAATTTTATTCGTTTACGGAAGCAATAAATCGTTTTATATTCGTCAAAATTAAGATTGATGAAAAAAGAAAGAGGAAAATTTTGGAGACTCACCGGAAATGGTCGTTTGTCGTGAATAGGGCGTACGATTTCTTCTCGGTGAACGATGAGTGGTCTCTATTCTCTCGTGCTTTCTTTGGAAATTTTCCTTGTCTTCGGAGCACGGATCGATTCCCCATCTGCTCGTGAATTTACTTCTCTCTGTGTCGAGGGCATCGTTGAGCATTTCGGCGGTTTCCTTATGATCGGGAGCGCCGAACAAGCAACGTGGCACACGGGACTGCATCCTTGATGCGAGCACGTTGCTCAAGTGCACTTCACGACGAAGTGAAGCAGCGAGCATCTTCGAACGAAAGATGGTCGAAAAAAAAAAATTTCTCCCCTTCTCACTGCGTCGAAGATAGTCTCTTATATTTTCCTCGTAGAAAAAAAACACGTGACAATTTTATCACACGGTTTGCCAATTTCCGCTGCGTTTTCTTTGGCGGCGCCTCCCACTCCCGGTAATTAAATTGTCGATGAAAAAAGAAACGCCGAGTTGATTATTTTTGGCGGCAAAATAAAAAATATCGGCGGATATCGCTAGTGCCGATGGCTTTTCGATAAAAATCGTTTTTATAGATTTTTCCGAGACGATCCGCACTTTTCAACGGTCAGAAACGATCTGCGCTTCTCCGCGGTTGAGTGGCGAACCTCTCTCACAACGAAAGAGTCCGAAAGAAGCGTTTCTCGTTCGTTCTCGTTCCCCTCTCTCTCTTTCTCTCGTGCGTAGTGTAGTAAAGTTTCGTCGTCATTGTGTACAAGCACGTATACACGAGAGCGAGTCCGTAGGGGGGGGGGTTTCCCCGCGTGTTACTCGTGCAAGCGAGAGAGACGGTGATAATGGAAGAGAGTGGCTTCAACGACCACGAGGTCGCTCCCCACCCGTTGGAACGTTCGAAATTCGAATCCCATTGGTGCGCGTGCGAGTTGCGCCCCAAAATTGGCGGGCAAAGCCCGGCGTTTGCCACGCTTTAGTCTCGTTATAGGTATACGTTTTTCCACGTGTTAGTTTTCTTCTCGATCGTGTTGGTCCGTGTGTGATTGTATGAACGATTCATCGGTATAGTCGGACCATTTTTTTTCAATTTATTCTCTAATTTTCTTGCGATTGTAATTTTTTTAATATCAAGATCCGTTTATTAATAATTAATAATTATTTGTTAATTATTAATTATTTTTAAATATGATAAAAATATTTTGTTATATTTTCAAATATGATTAAAAAATTCGTAATCTTGCAGCAAAAGAACTGACTTTTGCAGGTATCAGGGAATTTTTGAATCCATCAATTTTAGAAAATACTCCCGAACGGTCTAACTTTTGTAATTTTGGAGTTATCGTGTTTAATTTTTTTCACAAACTCGATAGCCGGTGAAAATGTTTATCATTGATTTTAGAAACATGGAGTTTGAATTTGGAAAAAAGTTAAGAAGTTTGTTATTTATAAATTTTTTTAAAGTCAAAAAATCAAAATTTTGATAGCAATAAACAATTTTCGGTTGAATAAGATCAATGAATCTCCGAAGGGTATAAATTTAAAATCGATGGCATATTTCGCAGAAACGTTCGTATAATGTATCACGTATTTTAGGCACTACCAACGGATTATGCTAAGCGATTTTAAAAGCCCGCAGGTATATATACAGTGCGTTCGGGCTTTGTGGACGAACGAAAACCTACACACGCGTCTATGGGACAGTGAAGAAAGAAAAAAAAAAGTAGTGGGGAGAAATCGAAAGAGGGCCACAAAGAGAAAGAGAGAGAGAGAGAGAGAGAGAGAGAGAGAGAGAGAGAGAGAGAAACAGAGAGAGAGAGAGAGAAAGAGAGAGAGGAGCAGAACGATAAAGACGAAACGAGTTAGTGTAATCGCGGGTTGAAATGAGACACGATGAAACAGAGAAGATGAGAAATATATCGCGCCATAAAAGTTTGCTGCGCACCTTCTCCCTCTACTTTTTCAATACACTCTCCCTCTATCTCTCTCTTTCATTTTTTGCCTCTTTTCAATTTTCTTTTTTCTCTATATAAGTAGGTCCCTGCATACAACGATCACGAATTTTTCGTGCGATTCTTTCTCCGGAATTATTTCGAAATCGAGATAGACCGTGATCCGGTAAACTCTCCCTCTCTCTCTCTCTCCTCTCTCTGTGTCTTTATTACTTTCTTAGTCGTATTGAATGGAAAGTCTTTATGAGAGACGCTAACCCACGACGGGAACCTCCTCGAGAGAAGGTGACCAATCCCGACGATTGTGTCGGAACGGGGAATTTTCGGCGGGACATTATTATTCCCCGCTACCGAAATACGCGTTTAATCTCACAGTCCGTGCTTTCCCTTCTCTCACTTCAACTTCGTGGACTCTCGCGAACATTCGGACAACGTTGCCGCGCAATTAACGAACGCTTAGCGTTTCACGGTGTTTTTTCGATTGGAAAAAAAATATTTTTCTTTGGTAATTGAAAAAGGTGGAAAAATTGTAGTTGAAAAATTTAACAGGTCACAAAGGGAGAAGGGTAAAAGGTGGAAGGTGAATAGATAGAGAATTAAAAAGATAAAAAATCATGCAAATTGGAAATTTGCATATAGCTTCCTCATTTTTTTCCGTCGTTCAGCTCCTTTATGAGGATCTTCTTGACCATCTTTATGGCGTGAATGTTTATTATCATGGCTTCCTCGTGAAGAAAGCTTCACGAACGACGGAAACAAATGAAGAAGCTATACGTGCAAATTTCCAATTTGCATGATTTTTTAGCAACTCCGTTCAATTACATTATTAATTGTTTTTGTCATGTGGTTTATTGGTGCTAAAAAAGTAAATTCAATAGCTGCTAAATTAGGAAACTTAGTGTTCACAAGTATTTTTCGAAAATTTCAAAAAGTTTTTGACAGCGAACCTCTCGAGCGTTTTTTACCAAATTCAATACTGGCTATTCGTGTCACCTAGAGTATGCGTGCAAAAAATTTTAGCTCGATCTTCTAAGAATGCGAATATTGGAGCGTTAATAAATTTTTTTTGAAAAGTTCAAAAAAATTTTTTGACAAAACCTCTCAAGCGATTTTTCTGAAATTCAGTATTATTTTTCGTTGTCATTAAATTTATCATCATGAAAAAATTCAGCTCGATAGATGCAAAATTACAAGAGTTATAGAACTTACAAATTTTTTGCAAAAAATTAAATTTTTTTTAAAACCGAACCTCTTGAGTGATTTTTCCAAAATTCAACCTCAACCGTCCTTATTATAAAGTGTATATGCACATGAAATTTCAGGGTGATAACTGCAAAATTACGAAAGTTAGACGGCCCACAAACATTTTACAACAAATTCAAAGTTCCGCCAAATTGACAATTATTTTGCAATTTCAAAAAAAATTGCACTGAGTACAGGGACATACATGTTCCACTTGTATACCAAATTTCAAATCGATCGCCTGAACCGTTCTTCAGAAATATCTATTTTAAGAAAGGCACAGAGCAGAAGTATAGAGAGCGAAGAACGTAGAAAGGTAAAGAGGTCATTGAGGACACATAGTTAATGGCAAATGTTGAGAAAAGGGTGAAGATAAAAAAGTGTAAGGGTTGAAGGAAGTAATCCATGAAGATCGTGATTGAGACCGAGAATCCAAGATTCGCAGCGGGGTTGTTGTAGAATAAAAAGTAACATTTTTATAGGGGCCCTCGTTGCTAAGAACCGTTTTACCAACGCTCACCGTATCACAGTGCAACTGTGAAAAAAAAATGCATGGGGGTAGATTTGACCGTTACAGGGGAAGAAAAATACAGCGCGCTATCGATACGGCGGGCACTCCTCCCGCGTATTTCATGCGGGCTCTCTTCAACTTCCCCCTTAATGAACGCACAAACGCACAAAAAAAGGGTGTGTAAGTATCGTTCCACTGGAGAGCGAAATGCACCGACAGGTGGACGAAACAAAACCGCATCGCGTAACCAGCGGGCGTAACACTTTGCTACCTCATTATACATAACCGCGGTGAATTATTGAAATCTCGTTGAACCCCGGATTTCATTTGAATTTCCAACGTCCCGAATAAAAGTATATACAAAATCACGAACGAGACGTTGAATTATTTTTTTTTTGCTGTTGCTAAAAATTCGATTCACTCTGGATATTAAATTTAAATGAATATCTTAATTAATTAATCATTAATATCTCAAATTTGCTTATCCTCCAATTTGAAACAAAAGGTTTTCACGATGAAAATTTAAAAAAAATGTTAGACCGAAATGAAAATCTTAATTTTATTTCCTCATTCTATTGTTGTCTGTTAAATAAAATTTGATTAATTTTATCATTCTTCTTCAATGACAACATTACAAAAATTTATCATCCTCTCTTTTGGGTTATTGAAAATATCATATTTTTATTTCCTGCAATTAAAAATAATTAATTCCAATCAGGGTTGCAAATAATGCATTACTTTTTTTTAATGCATTTGCATTTTCATTAACCATTAACCATTAAATTTTCATGGAAATTATTTCCAATAACCATTAAATGTAAATGGTTAATGAAAATGCAAATGGATTAAAAGAAGTAATGCATTATTTGCAACCCTGCCCATTACAATGTAGTGTGTAATAGAAAAAAATTCCATTATACCCATTGCAATGTAATGTGTAATGGACAAACCTTTGATTGCAATGTTGGGAATGGAAAAATATAGATGAATAAATTATTGCAATTTTGCATTGCATTTTATTGACTTAGGACTTAGATTTTCAGGTCCCTTAAATTCTAATTCTAAAATGCATCTATATTATAATTCTAAGTCCTAAGTCAATAAAATGTAATGCAAAATTGCAATAATTTATTCATCTATATTTTTCCATTCCCAAAATTGCAATCAAAGTTTTGTCCATTACACATTACATTGCAATGGGTAATGGAATTTTTTTCTATTACACACTACATTGTAATGGGTAGGGTTGCAAATAATGTATGACTTTTTTAAATGCATTTGCATTTTCATTAACTATTAACCATTTAAATTTAATGGTTAATGGAAATAATTTTCATTAACCATTAAGATAATTTCCAATAATCATTTAAATTTAATGCTTAATGGTTAATAAAAAAAGTAATGGTTAATGCATTACTTTTTCATTAAAAATTTCGCAACCCTGATTCCAATTAATCGTCTCACAGCTAAACTCTCTGATGATAACTTTATTGATTGGCAATAATTTCCTAAAATCAAAAATCTTGAAAACATATCATCTCTTCCCGAAGAAGCGATTTTTTCTCAAATTTCCACAATCGCCGATCGGATGTTCGCAATATCAACGATACCAAAATTGATCGCTCTCGCTGTTGCCAGGTCATTATAAAACACGCACACGATGTCGATTATATGCGCGAGAGGGAGAGAGATTCGCGATGGTGTACGGAGTTCCGAAAATATAAACCAATCGACGAGCCAACCATCGACCTTCCCTCCCCTGCCCCTTTCCCCCTTCCCTTGGCCACATTCGTTCGCCGCAGTCAGATACAACTTCCGGTCATGCTGAGAGAGCTCCCTAGACCGGAACGCCGCGTATACTCGGATTTCATTCGCTTCTCGTTCATTCTCATTCACTCTATTTTAGCTGCAGGGGGGCTAAAAGGGGTGGTGGGGGTCCTGGCCAGGATATGCGGTTTGCATACAGCGAAAGCGACGAAACCATCGAAATTTCCGTGCGTATCGTTTCACTCTCCTCGCCCGAGGAAGTTGTCATTATCCGGGATATTATAGACCAGAAAAGGAATGACAAAGAGAAAACAGGGGGATGATAAGACCAATAATTATTCAATGTTACAATGATTTTTTCTTCGTCTTGCACGAATATTCGTTATTCACGGTCAGGCTCCCGCTCGAAGCGGGAAAAAGTCTTTTTTTCGCGTGTTTTTTTTTGACAACCCAACGATCCCTCAATAATGTACAAAAGTGCGCGTTCCGTCGGAGGAAGTTGCCCACGGGTCGTTCCACTTCAAACACACCCATTTCCGGCGATCCTCCCGGGTAAATACGCTTCGCGGACACCGCCAAAATCCACTCTCCGAGCTTGAGCGGAGATTTTACGTTGGGCGGAGAATAAAATAAAAGTGCAAACTTGGGACAAGAGCGGAAGAGAAGGCTCGAAAACGGTCTTCTCACCGCCAAGTTTTCGGGGGTCTTTGTACGGAGTTTATGTGGTAATGAATATTTTATTGGTCTGAAAAAAAATTGTCAGGGAGGCAATCGATCCTTTTATTGGTTGGGAAAATGACAGAGCAATTTTTTTTTTTATTAGTCACGAAACGTGGAACATGGATCATTACTCGAGGAGTCATTACTCGAAGAGCAACTGATACTTTTATTAGTTACGAAAGGGAAAAAAAAACTGAACAAATTTCGTTACTATAGTCATAAATACTGAGATTGACCAAAATAATCAAATTTGAACAAAACAGCTGCCGTTAGAAATGAGAGTTCATCAACACTGTGAATTAACTCCGTTGACTTACATTCGAAGGCCTTCGAATTTTCAAAAAAAATTATACCTCGACTACTACGGCTGCAGGATATTTCAACCTCTTCGAACGTTGAATAAGGATGCGAAACAATCGTAACTCTACCCTTTTGGCTCTGCCAATATCGGCGCTGCTTCCCGAAGGCGCACCTGGTCCCATCTGCCCGAGAGCACGAATCCTCAAAAGGAATGAACTAAATCGAGAACTGCTGGCAAAAAAGTTGCCCTCCGGTCCTCTCGTTCCTTTGGTTCATGCCAAAAGAGTAGAATGGTCGGGAAGACGATGTATCAAACCTTCTCAAAAATATGTAAGAATCCACGAAACTCGTTGCGTCCACTATAAAACGTCCCTGGAAGGAAACTTTTTTTTCTCCACACGAAATTACTCGAGACTTTTTTCATCGCGGTGCATTCGTTTCCCAAATAAACCGAGAGGTTCCTCGCAAACATCATCCCTGAACGCGCGAATGGGGATGGAAAAACAAACAAAAACCACGGTTGGTAAATTGGAGGGAAATGGGGGAGGGCAGCTCGCAACGTGCTGCTTCCTTCTTTTCGTCACAATCGAATGCCTTGTTCCTCGGTCGTATGTATCTCATGTCGGGGAAGTACCATTAATATCCCAGAGATTGAGAACGAAGGATGTGGGGAATACACATCCTCCCGTATTCAAGTTGCAAAACCCACCTTCCAGCGGAAATCCGATATCCACTTTGTGTTTGGTCATCTGCTCTGTTTTCGCGACGCGACTGTACAGTCTTTCTTGGTGAGACAGCCACCCTTACACAATTTTATATCTACTTCCTCCCAACTCGGTTTTCACACTTTTATGATGTAGAATTGATGGGTAGAACCAAAACGCACACGTTCTAAAATTAATTATGTAAATTCGAAGTTCCATAAGTCCGAAAAGAGGAGGCCCCTATTTCACACATTTTTATTCTACACATGACATTTTCTACACGCATTATTCTACACAAGAAAAGTGACAAGGAATATTATTCTACACAAAATTATTCTACACCAGATCTCATACAAGCGAAGTAGCAAGGGATATTATTCTACATAAAAATTATTCTACACCGAGTTATTCTACACAGATGGATAGTGCTCAGGAAACCTCAATTCTACACATTATTATCCTACACATTATTTTCCTACACATTAAACCCTGTAGCAAAAGTCAACACTCTGCATGCGACGTTTTTTTATCCAACCCAAAAAACGACAGAAACTCTGCAACGTGATTATCCATTCCAGAAATAAATTTTGCTCAAGGCTGTAGTGTGTAGGATAATAATGTGTAGAATAATAATCTTTGCCACTTCTCTTGTAGAATAATGCGTGTAGAACCCGGTGTAAAATAATTTGGTGTAGAATAATATTTCTTGCAACTTCTCTTGTGTAGAATAACATTCCTTGCCATTTTTCTTGTGTAGAATAATTTGTTACCGGAAGTAAAAAAGGTTGTCGGGAATATTTTGAAAAATCTTCCATGTTTGTATACAGACTCTTTTGGAAAATCCAATGAGATTCGATATAATTTTCATGCTGATTCAACGAAAACCCTTTCTACGTACGTTGTCTCTTCGTTCATTTCTCTCTTGGCCTTTATTATTATACTTGGCTCGTGTGCCAATGTGACAATGGAAAACCATTTGAAAGAGTGTGCGACAATCTCCTCTTCTCCCCGAGAATATATGACTGAAATTTAGGGAAAATTCGTCGTTCATACCGCGTACCCTCAATGGCAGATGTCTCGGGGGTGAATGAGTAACGGCCCAAAAGGGTTGTTTTTCCGAAAAATGGCAAAATCCCAGCTGCGTTATTTCATCTATGCGAATGCATCGATCCAACCAGAGCCAACCCTTATTTGTGTAAATTGCGTTGGTGTAAATATTTATGCTAATCCTGGGGGGTGAAATTTTGAAATTTTGCTATTTTCAAGTTTTTGAAAATGGGCCGAAAATCGAGTAAAACTGTTTATCGTGAAAATTCATAAAAATGTTGATTTTTTTTAGAAAAATACTGATAGATTCGTGTTCGGAGGTGAAAAATCCATCGAGATAGGGTTTTAAAAAAAGTAAATTAAATTATTTTTTTTTTGTATTTTGGCCAAAATTTAATCTCTTCACTAAAATGACTGTCATATTTTTTATAGATACGATTTCAACTTCAACTTGAGCTCAATCTCTTCGCAATCATTGGAACTTCAAAACCTCTCTTGGTTCATCCGATTCCGATCATTTTTCAATTTTTGGCAGATTTTTAAAGTTGGACCATCGATTTTTGCAAATTTTTGCATACATACCCCTTTCCATTTTTTTCGGCGATTTTCAAAGTGCTCTTATTTCTACAAAAATGAAGTTATCGGAATAAACCAAACGGCATTCTCTAAGTTTAGTGACAGCCTTTATGTACGAAAAAGAAATTTTGGAATTGCCCAAAGAGAAGGAAAGTTATGAGCACTTCAAATTTCGCCATTTTGAGGTTTCTGAAAATGGGAACAAAAATGAGCAAAAAGATTTTTGATGAAAATTCATAAAAATTTTTATTTTTGGGGGAAACTATTGGTAGATTCCTGTTCAGGGGGACAAAATACATCGATATAGAGCCCGAAAAAAAAATTAAAAATATTTTTTTTGCATTTTGGCCAATATTCAATCGGTTGACTAAAATGACCGTCATATATTTTCTAGATGAGATTTCGACTTCCACTTGAGCTCATTCTCTTTGTAATCGTTAAAGCTTCAAAATCCCGTTTGGTTCATCCGATTCGGACTATTTTTCAATTTTTGGTAGATTTTTAAAGTTGGACCATCGATTTTTGCAAATTTTTGCATACATACCCCTTTCCATTTTTTTCGGCGATTTTCAAAGTGCTCTTATTTCTACAAAAATGAAGTTATCGGAATAAACCAAACGGCATTCTCTAAGTTTAGTGACAGCCTTTATGTACGAAAAAGAAATTTTGGAATTGCCCAAAGAGAAGGAAAGTTATGAGCACTTCAAATTTCGCCATTTTGAGGTTTCTGAAAATGGGAACAAAAATGAGCACAAAGATTTTTGATGAAAATTCATAAAAATTTTTATTTTTGGGGGAAACTATTGGTAGATTCCTGTTCAGGGGGACAAAATACATCGATATAGAGCCCGAAAAAAAAATTAAAAATATTTTTTTTGCATTTTGGCCAATATTCAATCGGTTGACTAAAATGACCGTCATATATTTTCTAGGTGAGATTTCGACTTCCACTTGAGCTCATTCTCTTTGTAATCGTCAAAGCTTCAAAATCCCGTTTGGTTCATCCGATTCGGACTATTTTTCAATTTTTGGTAATTTTTGGTAATTTTTGGTAAAGTTTGACCATCGATTTTTGCAAATTTTTGCATACATACCCCTTTCCATTTTTTTCGACGATTTTTAAACTGTTCTAAGTTTAGCCACAACCTTTGCTTACGAAAAAGAAATTTCAAAATCGTTCGAACCAAAGTGAAATTATGAGCACTTGAAAATTCGCTGTTTTGAGGTTTCTGAAAAGTCGGCCAAAAATAAACAAAAAAAAAAAAATTTTTTTTTAACGTCTTAGAAGCATATTTTGATGGGAAATTTACCGCTGATTCCAAATCACGCAAAGTTTCAGTCGAAAAAAATTTATTCATGAGAAAAACGAGGGTAAACTGAAAAAAAAAAGATTTTTTCGAGAACAAATTTTTTCGCATTTTTGCCTAGTCCATCAAAATAACTTCAATTACTTTTTTACATAAAAGTTTTCGAATAACACATAAAATGATAACGATTTTTGCAAAAAAAAGGAAAACCGGAATAGCAGGTTTTTTTCGCCCACCCGATTAACAACCCCTTGAGAAACTTGTCTATGCAGCCGCCTCAGGATTGCAGTGATTCGTTGCTTCGTTTTTAGAAGAAATGGCCTTTAAAGTCCAGGCTATTTCGACAATTTTCGGACGACAGGGCTGAAGGGGCTCCGAGCCAGGACGCCAGCTGTTTTCTAGCCTCCCGCACTCTCGTCCTCCTGGTGAATCCTCCCCAACGATTCCTCTCTTTCTCGCCTCGAACTCCTCGTCGTTTTGTATCTCGACCGACTATCGGAGAGGCCAAAAAGAGGGCGCGTAAGAGAACAAGGATCTGCGCACAGTTTCTGGCGTTCGATGGCCACAAGGATTGAAAGAGCGAACAGAATCCTGTCTCTGTCTCTCCGCTAGATCATCCCACATGATTCTTTTAGCTCTTTCTTCTATATGTGTGTATGTCTATATACGACACGTGTAGTTTTCGTGGCCGTGCTCTAAGCTCGGCAGAGGCAGCTGTTTGGGGCTCCTGCGAAGGATCTCTGAAAATATCCAGTCACGCCACCCCATATAGGCAGAAAACGAGACCCTACGCCCGCTCCTTTTATTTATCCTATATCCAACCCTTTGCGGACTTCACGCAGATCGTTTCGATGCCCGTGGGGGTGTATTTGTATAAATATATATGGGCCATTCCATGTCAAATCGACCAAGAGTTGGAACGAACCCTTTTAATTTCGATAAATTTTGGTCAGAAGTTTTCCTTTTTAATAAAACGAAGTTCTGCCGAAGAAAAGAAATTACAATTTTTTTTTCGAAAGTTATGCAAGATTCAAAATTTCACGATTTTTCAAATCTTTCAAGTTTATTTTTTAAATATCTCGAAAACTATTATCGTTACGAAAAATTGTTCTGAATTCGTCTTAAAGAGTATACTTGGGGCTACGAGAAAAAAAATATTGCGAAAAAAAATGTTGAAAAATGATGAATTTGGAGAATTTTGAATTTTCAAAGATCGTGAAAATCCAAGTTCAGTACTAGATTTTTGGTTCATTTTTTTATATATACCTTATACTGATCTTAAAAGATCCTGACATTTTTGGAAAGGTGTTTTTTGTTTTTTCAAAAATATAATTTTTTGAATTTTTTAAAATCGGGTAAATCTACGATCAGCATTAAATTTTTGGTTATTTTTTTTTTATATTATACCTTGTACTGGTCTTAAAAGATCCTGAAATTTTCAGGATGGTGTTTTTTGTTTCAAAAATATAAATTTTTGAATTTTTTTCACTGCTCAAAATAAAAAAACTACATGATTGCTAAACTTTACTTAACTCTTTGTGCCACCATAGCACGACTAAAGGAAAAATGTTTTTTGTAGCCCTAAGTATACTCTTTCAGACGAATTCAGAACGATTTTTCGTAACTATAATAGTTTTCGAGATATTTAAAAAAAAAAAACTTGGAAGATTTGAAAAATTGTGAAATTTTGAATTTGGCATAACTTTCGAAAAAAATTTTTTAATTTGTTTCCTTTGGTAGAACTTCGTTTTATTAAAATGGAAAACTTCTGACCAAATTTCATCGAAATTGAAAGGGGTCGGTTTCAACTCTTGGTCGATTTGACATGGGATGACCCATATGCGCATATCAATTTTGATGTACGATGGCGAAATCATTCAAGAGAAATCGCTCAGAAGTATATCCGTCATTATACGCATGAATTATCGAGGAGGATTCCAATTTTGTGAAACAAGAGAAATTCATATCCGACATCATATGCTCGAGGGGAGAAACTTTAACGGTTTTTCGGGGGAGGCTGAACGAAAAAATGATCAATGGGCCAGACTCCCCGTGACTCTTCCTTCGCCCTCCGCTCTCCCCAGCGGTTTCCCTTCGGCATATGATGCTCCGCGGCTCTCGAGTATCATGCACTTCCGGTTTTAACGAAACGCATCCCCTTCTCCACGCGTCCCCCCGGTAATTAAAGCACGCCTGGAAAAGGCTCGGCAGAGAGAATCTCTCCCCCGCAGTCCGCTCGCCCTTTTCGTTCAACCGTTCTCGTACGTGAAATAAACACGTTCCCGCATCCCACCCTCTCGCCAAAAAAAAAAAGAACCCCAAAAGGATCTCGTATTTCCACATCCCGCTGCACACTCCTCGTTCAATCTCCTCGCGTTGCGTTTCCGGACCAACGACAATCCAGCCTTGATCTTTGCCAAAAAAAAAACAAGAAACATCGATCCATCTTTTCTGTTGATCTCTATTGTGATTTTTTGAAGGAAACACGAATAGATCCGGGGATGATCGTTGTATTCGGATGAGCGACTGATAAAAACCATTCAAAATGATGTTTCGACTGGACGAGGGACTTTTTATTCATAATAGGGACATAAATGGACAA
The DNA here is from genome assembly GCA_946863875.1 of Alloplasta piceator. Lineage (NCBI taxonomy): Eukaryota > Metazoa > Arthropoda > Insecta > Hymenoptera > Ichneumonidae > Alloplasta > Alloplasta piceator. The sequence continues at coordinate 1,475,398 of OX333079.1, read as the reverse complement.
TTTTACAGATTTTTCCGATGGGAAGTCATATTGATTGTGTTGGGAAAAGTAACGATCGCATAATAATCTCAAAATAATCTTTCAACTTTCACATTCAAATACAAATCATAATTTTTTTCGCACCGCAACATTCGTGCGTCGTTTAAGCGAAGGAAGTTCTTCAGTAGTCGATAGGGTAATTGTTAGGTGGTTTAATTTCCAATAAGTTCCAATAATTTCCAATCCAATCCAATAGTTCCAATAATCTCCAATAATGACTGTCCTGCACAGCCTCTGCAGCCGTTTCGAGATATTTCTCTCGACGAAACGATGATAGGGCTCGTTACAAAACCGCGGATCGCAAACCGTTGCTGGCCCTGGGAAGTGTTCTGGTTTTCTGCTGTTTCTCGAAAGCGGCAGGTGCAGGCCGAGCTCTCGGTGGTTCGCCAGACTTGATTAAACGCAATCCCATCTGCGCCTCTCCTCGTGTTTCCAAGGAGAGAAACCTCGAAAGAGAAAAAAGGAGAGAAAGACACACACACACAGACCCACACAAAAATACGTGCATCCGCGTGAAATTTTAAAAAGTGGAAGTAGCCTCGAGGACGAAACGGAAGAGACCGAGAAGAGAAGAACGAAGAGATATCGAAAAACCGTTGGAGTCATTCTCGTGCTCGTATGTGAGGCTCAAGGATATCTTACATTGGTAAACAATGAGAGAGAGAGAGAGAGAGAGAGAGAGAGAGAAAAAGAAAATAACGAGCAAAAACTGACAAAGAGGGCAGAAAACAAATAATAATGAGATAAGGAGAAGCGTGCGCTTCTTGAAGAAAGGAGGCTTCTTTATGAAGGACAAAGGACACGCGCGCGCGTTGAACCGCCATTTTGGAAGTAACGAAAAGGATCCCACGAAGAAAAACAAAACACTCTTTCTCTCTCTCTCCTCTCTCTTTTGGGCGCGGGATGTGGAATAAGAAAGAAAAAAACATATCGCGAGAAGGCCTCGAGCCTCTGCCATTCTCTTCCTCGATATTCTTTTGGAGGAAGAGAGAGCAGGAGAGAAAGGAGAAGGAAAAAATATGTGGTTCGCGCGTGTGTTTGTCGCGTGGCGGGTTTTCGAAGCGCGTGCCGCTTCTTTTAGCTTGGCTCGTGATTGTGCTTTTCCCGCAGAACCGCGTTTTGAGGTATTGTCACTTCGGACAAATTTGTCACGATTATATCTCATTGAATCGATAAGATATGCGCAATTGATTTTTTTTATTAATTTTTTGCAAACACTTTTTGTCGAGACTCTGGTTCATCAGCTGTGTGCCGCGAGTATGGAAAACACGCCAGTTAAATGATTTGTCGATTGTAAACACGAATCGAGGAAAAATAACGCAGCGATCCGCGCGATATTTTGGAACAAATATGCTGCACACTTGCCACCGTCAAACAAAATGTATGTTGTAATAAATTCCACATGTGCAATTTTTGGAATATTCCCAGGTAGACGGATATTTTTGAAATTTTTGCCAAAGTCGAATGTGATCATTAAAACGGCTGTATTTTTTTTCAAGATAAAATTTTGGATCTGCTCTCAGCTCATTCTCTTCGCGATCGTTGAAACTTCAAAGTTTCGTTTGGATCATCCGATCCTGATTATTTTACGATTTTTCGCAATTTTTCAAAGTTTGACCATTAATTTTCGATTATTTTTTAATCTTGGGCGTAAAAAATACGTTTTGTTTTTTGTCACTCGCGTTATTCTACGCATATTTTACATGTACACTACCGTCCAAAAGTTTGGACATACTCGCCCCGATTCCCCTTCGCACAAAAAGTTTGACTGCTCTTTTAAAAATGAAGATATTTCAATTCAACGAGCGGCGTTTCAAAGGGGACATATTCAGCTTCATTTCGGTTTTTCTAAGAAATTGTTTTGATTTTTTTTTAACCTGGTACGTTTTTTCAAACATGGTCATTTTTGGATTTTTTTTGGTGTTGAAATTTTTGCGCACGACCCATGCAAATTTTTTTAAACTGTTTTTCGCATGACAAAGTTTTGAGGGGAAGTATAAGCTTCAATTTAGTTTTTTAAAAAGTTTCGTACAATTTTTTTTCGCAAACATATTCAATTTTTTGCCAAAAACGACCATATTTATCAAATGTAGCTTAACTCTAAAAGCACTGGGTTTTTGAGAAATCACTAAGAGGGTTAAAAGTTGCATATAATTATTCTGGATTCAATGAATTAGTTCAGATTTTTTTTCAAAATTTGGTTATACAAAAAAATTCTTAAAAAATTTCATTGAATTCAGAATACTTGTATACAACTTTTCACCCTGTTAGTGATTTAAAAAAAACCCAGCAGTTTTAGAGTTACGCTACATTTTACAAATATGGTCGTTTTTTGCGAAAAAATTGAATATTCCCATGCAGAAATTTCGATAGGGACACCCTACGTCCCATCAAATCCCTGTCGGGATTCGGCATGGACTCCCCAAAACGGGCGTCCCTATGGGGATCCCTATCGGGATTTGCTATAGATTCCCCAAAACGGGCGTCCCTATGGGGGTCTCTATCTAGGATTTACTATGGATTCCCCAAAACGGGCGTCCCTATGGGCGTTCTTATTAGGATTTGTTATGGATTCCCGAATACGGGCGTCCCTATGGGCGCTCCTATCGGGATTTGCTGTGGATTCCCCAAATCGGGACTCCCTATTAAAATCCAGGTTGCATCGCCATATGGCGTCACTCCCATTTACCATGTCCCCATAAGATTCCTATGTGGATCGAGTATGACGGTCGTAGGTCTGGATCATATAGATGGCGTACTCGTGAGCCGTGCGGGATTTAGTATTATTACCTGTGCGATGCCAGTGAGGTTATGTCGTGTGTTTATTTTGTGCTTTCAATATATTTGGTGATCTGATTCTATTATTGATGAACAACGAAATGAATGAGCGTGAGAAAACTCGCATTCGCGTACAACGATGTCGGAAAATACGTCGGGAAATTAATCTCGAACTGCAACGCCATGCCGAAGCACGTGCTTCAATTCCAGGTTAGGAACAATACAAGTTTTCCACCGTTTTGATAACGATTATAATAGTTAATAAATATTTATTATTCATTAAAAATAAATACTTGAGATTGGGAGCTTTGTAAAACCTTTCACAGACTTTAACAAAATAAAAAAATTAATATAAATTCTAATAAAAATTGATTCGGTTCGGTATCCCTACAGGATACCGTTTGGTATCCCTACAGGATCCCGGTTGGGTATCCCTACAGGATCCCGTTTGCGTATCCCCATTCGAATCTAATGGGCGGATGTTACAATCACGATTGGAATCCAATCTGACGTCGCATTAGATCCCGATGGGGAGGCCGGGATGCGCGCCAGAATCCCACCGGATCCTTATCGAAATTTCTGCATGGGTTTTTGCGAAAAAAAATCGTACGAAACTTTAAAAAAAACTAAAGTGAAGCTTACACTCCCCTCCACAAGTTGTTCATATAAAAAACAGTTTTAAAAAAATTTCATGGGACGTGCGCCAAAATTTCAACTCCGAAAAAAGACCATGTTTCAAAGGGTGTAGCGGGTTAAAAAAAACGAGTTTTTTTTTTTAAACGCAAAATGAAGCTGAATATGTCCCCTTTCAAACACCGCTTGTCCAATTTAAATATCTTCATTTTTCAAAGAGCAGTAAAACTTTTTGTGCGGCGCGGAATCGCGGCAAGTGTTTCCAAACTTTTTGAGGGCGGTGTATATCAACCATAAATAACAAAAAAATGTAATATATTAGTGCCACCAATGTTTTTCAGATGACGTATATTTTGTGCATTCATTTTATTAATTTTCATGGGCATTTCATCGACTTTCTCTCTTTTTCTCCTTGGCTTCGATAATGCGCAGCAAAAACTGTCAAGGCTTAAAGAGCTCGAAAAACGTGAAACTAGCGTCTCTGCGAGAATGGAATTCCTTCGTGCGAGGGATCTTTAAATTTTTAAAGGGCGCCATTGAAAGTCCATCGACGACTCCCCGGACAGAGTCTGCGGGACGATGAACAGCTGATGACGAGGCTGAACCTTGCGGGAAGGCCCGTTGGGAACAGGTAAAGGAAAATATGGGAAAAACGTTTGGTCCGAAATTACAATTCGTTCATCTTGTGTTGCCTCGTGCAAAGCGAAGAGTTTGCCAAAATTTGTCGACCGTGAAAAATCAAAAAGTGGAACACGGAGCTTCCAGGTAGAAAAACGTTCCGCAAAATTGGGAAAGCCTTTGATCGCGTCACGATCTCGAGAAGTTTAAACTTTAAACTTTAAAGAGAAAAATTGTTGAGGCTGAACTTTTTTTGATTTTTTTTTATTTACCAAGCTTTTACAACCCTATAGCATACAAAAATCCTGATACCAAAACGTGCAGTATCTCGAAAAAATATTTTAAAAAAATAATGGGGAAACGAGCCGTGATCTGTCCTTCGAAGTGGAAAAAACAACAGAGAGATCTCTATTTGCAGCTATTATCTACATATGGCCTGTGCGAAGAGAGATTGCAGGGAAAAAGAAGCCTGAGCACCTGCACTGTTTCTTTATTTAGAGTAAAAATTTACACATTTTTGTTCAACCTCTATTTTTTTTCACCACCTGCGTGAAGGGCGATTTTGGAATGAGATGCTGGAATTTTGTCGGTGATTCTCGACGATCCTCAAAGCTTTTAAAGATTGCGTGCAATTCGACACTGACTACGTTTTTGACACGCAAATTTTGCGTTCATCGCGCGATACATTGTTTCTCCAAAGAAAAGACAGTCGAAAAAAATTCTTAAGCTCTCGAATATTTAGTTTTTATTTCACTTCTTGAAGGGTTATACTTAATCACGCGTTAAAAGACCATATTTTTGCGGATTGTTTAATTTTTGAAAGAACGTTTTCATCAAATAACACTTTGACATCGAGAAAAAGACCGAAAAATTTCTATAACATTTATACGATAATCTTTGAATAACAAAATATATTAAGGTCTAGTCTACTTCAGAAGGCCAAAAAAAAGTACATTTTTAAGATTTTTTTCTCAGCTTCTTTATCCGATATGGTTACAAAACTGTTTTTACAACATTGTTTTATCCTTCGAAAACACAAATAAAATATTTATTTTTAATTTTGATCCTTTGAATAATTTATAGAAGGCCCCAAAGTCGAGTCTTCAAAAATGTCTTGTCCCATGGCCAACAGTTAATCTTAGGATTAGTAAGTCTGAAACAAAAAAATAAAAAAGCGCTTTAAAGAGGGAGGTTTCTTACACAACAATTTGCCACCATCAATGAAAAATCGGTTTAAAAAAAATGGCTGATGTTTGAAATGAATTGTGAAAAATTCAATTTTCCATTTCAAACAACCGCTATTTTTTTTTTAAATTGATTTTTCATTAACGGTGGTAAATTGTTATATAAGAAACTTTTCTGTTTGAAATGCTTTTTTTTTCAGTCTTGCCAATCCTGAGATTAACTGTCGGCCATGGGACAAGACATTTTCGACTTTGGAGCCTATAAATGATTCAAATAATGAAAATGAAAAATAATTATTTTTGTCCTTTCAAAGGATGAAACAATGTCGTAATAACAGTTTTATAGCCATATCTGACAAAGAATGAGCTGAGAAAAAAAATTTGCTTAACGGGAATTTAACCTTAATTTAAACTTAACGGAAATTCTCGCCCCTCGAGCCAAATAGTCCTCAATGAATTATATTTCATCCCTCTGAGACATTTATTTTAATAGACTATCCGGCTGCCAGTGGTGGAAATAAAAACCGATCGAAGTTGTAATTCACGCGTTTATGGTCTAAAAAAAAAACTTGGGGATGTATCGTGCAGGATCGAAAGAAAGCCCACCATCAGCGATGAGTTACGCGAGTTTTACGGAACGATGATCCTTCGAGTAGCGTTTTTATCGAAAAAAGAGAAAAAAAAGTCCGAAGAAAAAAGTATCACACACACACACACATGTACACACTCGCGTAGAACGGCATTTGCCTGGAGCCGGTATCACCGGAAATTGGAAAATTAGGTGCATTTCTCGATCATTTCGTTGTCCCATTATGACCCCCATTATTACTTTATTCTCGTGGTTTATGTGAAAAACAATATTGCACAGATGTTTGTTCAAGATCGTTGAGGACGGAAAAAAATAGAAATAAAAAATAGTCGATCATCCATGACAAACGGTTTGGGGGGGTCCGCGCTAATAACTGTGAGAAACATCAGGACTTGGTTGGTAGAATTTAAATTCGTGCTGGTCCCGCAAATTCCCACAATAAATTCAGCCACTGTCGTAAATGCCATCGCTGTAGACAGGCACAGGATATTCGGAGACTTTTTTTTCCGGAGATTGTCTAATTTTAATCGTCGTGTGAATTCCGCTCTAATTATGAGCGAAGCTTTCTCCATTTACTCACTTTTTGAGGCTGTTGAATTTTTATTTTCAACCATTTTTTTTTACTACCTCCGACATTGCCGATTTTATTCAATTTTCGTTTCAATTAATCTGTAGTTATATCCATTTATTATTATTTTTTTAAAATGAAATTAGATGAAAATATTTAAAAGAAATTTTTATCATTCGACTAGATGATAAAAAAAAATATTCGAAAAATCATAGATAATTGAATATATTAAAAATAATTAATTAATTAAAAATAATTCACGGAAATTCAATTTTGTTTGTCTACAATGTAAACACAATATTTTGCGGGATCAACCCTCAATTCTTATCTGGGTCGATTTTACCTTGTCCACTTTTGAACAACTTTCGTGACCAAATTATTGGTCGGAAAAATCTCAAAAAATTACAGAACATCCTGCAAACATTCTAGTTGATGTATCAAAAATTAGTTTATAAAAATTCAAATGTCTAAATATTAAAAAAAATTCATAAAGAAGAAAAAAAAAGTAATCGTAGGGTCGTTTTGACCCCGTGTGACCACGGAAGGTTGATGTAAAAAAGGTGAATTGATGGAGAATGCTTTATAGGTAGCATGTGCTCATCAAGCCGAGCAATAAAATATTTTAATTGTCAGAGGCTCAGGGGGGTGATGATATCCTTTTTATTTCGATTATAATCGCTCTGGAATTCCCGATGGGCAATCTTCTCTTTTTTCTAACCTAAAATGGTTCAGCATTGTATTAACACAAAATAGATTCTGCTCGAATTTTTCGAAAACTCTGAAATTTTGAGAAATAAAAAATTAGCAATTAATTCTGGGGGCAGAGAGTTTCGCACGGATATGGACGCTCACAGCCATATGGAGCTTTCGATAAACGCTCGAGTTTACGGTGTAACAGGGTAATTGAGGTTGTGGGCGTATCCGTGACGAGTATACCTGTATATCGACGAGCCAGGGGGTAAAAATAAATTGCAACGACCCTCAAATAAATTCTTCGTCAAACATCGGTGATTCTGAGCCAGTTCCCAGCGCCATGTGCGGCGGATCTGAAGGCATCGAATTCTATTGCACATTTTCAATGGTAAAAAAAAATTATTACACGTAACAGACGACAAAAAAAATTAAATTTTATTTTTCTTTGAAATCGACTCAACATGGCAATAATTTATGGATTATTATTGTATAATAATTTATGAATTTATTGTCACTAGGATAAATATATTTATCGTTAATTTAATTACTTTAGATTAAAAAATCCTCATTGGGATTTTTTATTGCATAATTTTCTTACACTTTTATTTCTTCATCATTTTTATTTCTCGTCACTGGATTATCTGCGTGTAATCTAAAAAATTTCCAAATTTTTTTCCAAGACGGATAATTTTGGGAATAAATTTTTCTTTGATTACACAATTTAATGCCCATTTGTCAGTATTTTTCAGAGATTATTTATTTTTATCACAAACACTAATAATAATTAATATACGTATATATTTATATTTTTATTTACAAAAGATCACATTGCGCAACACCCTTTTAGGTTGTTTACTAAAATTACTACGTAAATTCGCGTCATCCGCAATGTCGTTCCTTTCAAGGAAACATCCCATTGTCGTAAGGACGACTTTTTCTTCGCCACAAGAATGCGATCACTGCGCAAATGATAATTACTATTATCACGACAGCGCAGATTACCCCAATCTTGTTGAAACCCAAATTGATGATGCAATTTTCTTCTGACGGCAGATAAATCAAAATGTCTTTCATGAATCAACGATTTCAACAATTAAAATGAAAATCATTCGATATAACATCGCGTAAGACTTACCTTGTCTGTATGCGTAATTACGATCCTTGTTGAAGGTAATTAGCGAAACATTTGTGATTCTCACGGTTATGTTGCCAGCGTTGATGTTGGTCTCTGAATCACAAACGTAATGTCCCTTGTCGATGCGCGATGAAAATAGTCCAAGACCCTTTGTCGTATTTCCACTGAGTGTCTTCACTGAATTGAAAAATTAAATTTGATCAATATCCAGCTGATTTAAAGATAGATCATAGATATATATCGATCACGGATCATAGATTCCTTGATTACCAGCTGCTTCTGGGAAATTTTCGTTGTCCAGATAAAATAGGAAGATCATGCTATCGAGGGAGGACATTGTGCCGTCACTGATAAAATTGAGTATCACTACATTCTGATCATTTTTGTTTGATCCACGTCTGAATCTCTTGAGCGTGCTCCACATGAGTTTCATCTCGGTCGTGTCCTCGGTACAAGTGCCATCGGATTGAGCGTTATTAGGAACGACCAGACTACCCGTGGCGATCTAAACAAACCATTATTATCATTAAAATCCCTAAAAATTATGCTCACTGTCACTGTGAGCTACATTATCGATAGACAGTCTTAAGGGGAAATAGTTACTCGGGGAATGATTGAACTTGACAGTGATCCCAACTAAAGACACGATAACCCCAACTATAAAAATCATAGCTCGAACCAATGTAGTGATCTGGGAGAATGTCCAGCAAAACTTTACTCACCGTATGATCAGTTTTCAGATAGGATATCGACATACTCATTGTCATCTTCGACAGGATACACGGAACTCCGGTCTCCTTGTTGCTAACGATGAAATTGAAGTTTGGTATCATAGGGCTCATTGCCGATGTTGGTTTGACGACTGTGGAAGTTTGCGGAATGGTTTTTGAAGTAGTTGGTTTCAATGTAGTCGGATGTTCGGATTTGGTCGTTAGTGTCGTTGGTGAGGGGGTTGTTGTCACAACGCTGACAGCTGGCGTTGATTTGATCTTCACCGTAGTTGCGGTGGTAATTTTTGGAGTTGTATTCAAGTGCACAGTCTTTGTTGGTTGAATCGTAGCGTGCGTGGACGTGGCAGTCGCTGAAGCCGATGAATGCGCTGTACCATTGGATATGTTAGCCTTTGAAGGACTAACGCTGCTCGATTTTGGATCTATTTTTTTCGTCAATGTTGGTTTGGTCGTTGAATCAATCGAGCTGTTCGATCCGTGTGCCTTTTTCGTCGTCAATGACGGATGAATCGTCGAATTGATCGAACTGTTCGATCCGTGCGTTATTCTTTTCGTCGATGACGGATGAATCGTCGAATTAATCGAACTGTTGGACGCGTCAGCCATTATTGTCGGCAATATTGGTTGTTGATGAGTCGTTGCATTGACGGATGCGTTTCCACTGTGATGGATTCCGGATATCTTGGCAGTGGTGTTCGCGGAAACATTCGTCTTAGGCTTAGAGATCGTCGTTTCGATTGTCTTGTTGCTCGATTTGGTACTGCTGATCGTTTCTATTTTTTTCGTAGACGTCGATGGCTTTGGCAAATTTGACTTTCCGCTGGTAATCACGGAATTGGACTTGGTTATACCTCCCCTCGTTGTGATGGTCGGTATTGTGCCGTGCAATTTATCGCGAGACTTGTTCGCATTTTTCTTGGATGTCTTTGCGGTTGTTGAGGTTGAGTTACTCGTAAATTTAACTGTTGTGGATTGCGGTGTCGTTGAGGAGACATGTATTTTCGTTGTCTCGTGCGAGCCCGACGATGACTCATGCGCGGTCTTGTTACTTCCCGTATTATTTGTTATTACAGTTGGCACAACGGACGATGAATAATTCGTTTTTCCAGTGGAATTCGATGATTTTACTGTCGTATTGTGCACTTTCTCGATTGTCGAAACTTTGGTCGATGTTTTTGTGGTGTTTTTCGCATTGGGCGTTTTTTTCACGCTCGTTGAATTATCTTTGTGCGAATGTTGAGTCGTTGATGGATGTGGGGCTACGGTGGTCGTCAATGAATTTCCAATTGACGTCGTTTTTGTTGAATTGCTTATTTTTGAAGATTGGGTTGTAGTTTTGGTGTCGTTGCTGGATTTCGTTGTTGAATGGGACATCTTCGGAGACGCGGCTGTATTTTTTGTCTTGTTGCTCGATTCCGTTGTTGAATGAGACCCTTTCGGAGATACAGTTGTATTTTCAGTCTTATTGCCCGATTTTGTTATTGAATGGGTATTTTTGATGGAAGATTTGACTTTATTTTTAGTATCGTTACTGGATACCGTTGTCGAGTATGTCACTTTGGGAGATTCAGTCGTAGATTTGGTCTTGTTACTCGATTCCTTTGTCGAATGGGACACTTTTGGAGATGTAGTTGCATTATTCGTCTTGTTGCTTGTTTTCATTGTCGAGTTGGTCACTACGGAAGATTTGATTTGGTTCTCAGTGCTGTTGCTAGATACCGTTGTTGAGTTGCTCACTTTCGGCGATTCAGTTGTAGCTTTGGTCTTGTTACTTGATTTTGCTGTCGAATGAGACCCTTTGGAAGATTTTTTTGTAACTTTGTTCTTGCTGCTCGATGCTGTCGTTGAATTGGTCACTGCGGGAGTTTCGGTTGTAATTTTCGTCTTGTTACTCGATTCTGTTGTCGAATGGGCCACTTTGGGAGATTCTGTTACATTTTTTGTCTTGTTGCTCGATTTTGTCGTTGAATTGGTCACTCCGGGAGTTTCAGTTGTAATTTTCGTCTTGTTACTCGATTCCGTTATTGTATTAGTCACTTTGCGAGATTTGATTGTGGCTTTTGTCTTGTTACTCGATTCTGTTGTCAAATGGGCCACTTGGGGAGATGTTGTTCCATTTTTTATCTTGTTGCCCGATTTTGTCGTTGAATTGGTCAATCCGGGAGTTTCGGTTGTGATTTTCGTCTTGTTACTCGATTCCGTTGTTGCATTAATCGCTTTAGGAGATTTGATTGTGGCTTTTGTCTTGTTACTCGATTCTGTTGTCGAATGGGCCACTTTAGGAGATTTTGTTATATTTTTGGTCTGGTTGCCCGATTCTGTCGTTGAATTGGTCACTCCGGGAGTTTTGGTTGTGATTTTCGTCTTGTTACTCGATTCCGTTGTTGCATTAATCACTTTAGGAGATTTTATTGTGGCTTTTGTATTGTTACTCGATTCCGTTGTCGAATGGGCCACTTTGGGAGATTTTGTTATATTTTTGGTCTGGTTGCCCGATTCTGTCGTTGAATTGGTCACTCCGGGAGTTTCGGTTGTCATTTTCGTCTTGTTACTCGATTCCGTTGTTGAATTGGTCACTTTGGGAGATTTAGTCGTGGCTTTTGTCTTATTGCTCGATTCTGTTGTCGAATGGGCCACTTTGGGAGATTTTGTTATAGTTTTGGTCTTGTTGCCTGATTTTATCGTTGAATTGGTCACTCCGAGAGATTCGGTTGTAATTTTCGTCTTGTTACTCGATTCCGTCGTTGCATTATTCACTTTAGGAGATTTAATTGTGGCCTTTGTCTTGTTACTCGATTCTGTTGTCGAATGGGCCACTTTGGGAGATTTTGTTAAATTTTTCGTCTTGTTGCCTGATTTTGTCGTTGAATTGGTCACTCGGGGAGATTCGGTTGTAATTTTCGTCTTGTTACTCGATTCCGTCGTTGAATTGGTCACTTTGGAAGATTTAATTGTGGCCTTTGTCTTGTTACTCAATTCTGTTGTCGAATGGGCCACTTTGGGAGATTTTGTTATATTTTTCGTCTTGTTGCCTGATTTTGTCGTTGAATTGGTCACTCCGGGAGATTCGGTTGTAATTTTCGTCTTGTTACTCGATTCCGTCGTTGCATTATTCACTTCGGGAGATTTAATTGTGGCCTTTGTTTTGTTACTTGATTCTGTTGTCGAATTGGCCACTTTGGGAGATTTTGTTATATTTTTCGTCAAGATGCCTGATTTTGTCGTTGAATTGGTCACTTCGGGAGATTCGGTTGTAATTTTCGTCTTGTTACTCGATTCCGTCGTTGAATTGGTCACTTTGGGAGATTTAATTGTGGCCTTTGTCTTGTTACTCGATTCTGTTGTCGAATTGGCCACTTTGGGAGATTTTGTTATATTTTTCGTCTTGTTGCCTGATTTTGTCGTTGAATTGGTCACTTCGGGAGATTCGGTTGTAATTTTCGTCTTGTTACTCGATTCCGTCGTTGAATTGGTCACTTCGGGAGATTTAATTGTGGCCTTTGTTTTGTTACTCGATTCTGTTGTCGACTGGGCCACTTTGGGAGATTTTGTTATATTTTTCGTCTTGTTGCCTGATTTTGACGTTGAATTGGTCACTTCGGGAGACTCGGTTGTAATTTTCGTCTTGTTACTCGATTCCGTCGTTGAATTGAACACTTTGGGAGATTTAATCGTGACTTTGGTCTTGTTACTCGATTTTGTCGTAGATTGGGCTACTTTGGGAGATACTGTTGTAGTTTTGGTCACATTGCCCGTTCCCGTTGTCGAATTCGTCGATCCTGGCGATTTTGTTGTACTATGGACACCACTGGCCGCTAGTTCTGCAATAATCTCCGCGGTTATGAAATCGGCGGATAGTTTTTGTAAAGGACTCTTACTGGAAGGCTTCGCGATTTTGTGAGATTTTTCAGTCGTTTTCGAGACTCCGTGGGTCTCCGTCGGATTGTGTGAATCCAAAGTTGCTCCGGAATGTTCCTCGCTCGAAGTTAAATTTTCTTCGGATTCCGTCTCCAACGATGTTTCATCTGGATTCTCCGTCGTCGTCGTCGTTCTTCTTTTGTACTTCCTTCTCGCTAAATACGAGACACAAACAACTGTTCATCATTGACTTCCTATTTTAACGACCGTAAAAATAAACGCCGCAATTACCGTCAATCGGGATTGTTACACCGATAATTTGAACGAATAGTAATTAGCGAGACGAAATACGCCACGGCCTTGATTTATCGCTATGAATACCGGGTTTTTTTTTCACGCGTTTCTCCGGTCGTCTCCTTTTCCTTTAACTATTAATCTCGCAGATTCCGGATTCTTCCGCACGATTAATATTTCCGATATTGAATTTATAAATTAAAGAAAAAAAAACATTTTGCAAATTATCAATTTACAAAAAAAAATTGAAAATAAACGACTAATTCGCGAATTTTTTTGATGCAATGCAAATGAAAAATGAAGGTATAAAATTCGTCACTTGGTAATGATATAACGAGAATTTACGCATAAAGAGAAACGAATTGATTAAAAATATTTTGAAAAAAATCATTTTCTATGGTATTTATATCCTTTTATCTATCCTGACATGATTCTTACCCTCGGCAATCACCAGAATAGCCAAGATGATAATTAACGATTTCCAAATAGCCCTCATCTTCTTTCTGTCACTTTTTGGAACGAAAAATCGATATTTAAATTTTTTACTCCCACATTAATTGCATCACACTAGCGACAAAACTGTCCTATGATTGGTGCAGCAAATACGAAAGTATCGATTTTATCACAGTGAGGAAGGTACAAGGGAGAACTTTTGAAAGATGCGATCCGCCGGTTTTGGTGGTCGCGAAAAAACTGAAAATTTCTCAGCCACACTGAGGCTGGTTATTGAAGACTCGCTAAAAACCTGGTATATAATAACTGATATCGGTAATTTCTCCCTCTCCTCAACTTATCTTCGATACCGTCGATATATCTGCCAATTGGCAGCGACTCGCGCAACGTTTCTCGGCCGTTTTTAAATTTTGAAAGCCTTATAAATCAGTCTTGCGGGTCACGATTTTGTAATAACATCATCGTAAATCTAATGCTCGTATGACTCAATCATCCGCAATTTTTACCATCTCCATTTCTGATCCATCATTATCAAGAACAACGAGAATTTATCCTCCCCCCGTTATAAATAATCTTCCCCGAAATTCAAATAATTCATTCATCGATTAACGATCGAAAAACTAATGTATTAAATAAAAAATTAAATAAACAAAAAAATTAAAAAATATATTATAATAATTAAATTATAATAATTAATGAATAATTACATTATTATAATGAAAAAAAAAATTAAAAAAAATAAGAATGATTGTTATTAGTATGCTTTATTGATTTTTGTTTAAAATTCAAGCATTAATCGCAATGGTTATCGTTACCGGGGAACAAAGGTAGACAAATTGTAGAGAGAATAAAATTGTCAGCGAAAAAACCTTTTGATTTATTGTTGTTTGCGGGGGAGGGGGAGGGGGCGGAGCGCATATTCGCGGTTTCCTAACCGGTAATTCACCGGGGTCTGAGGGGGTGGTCGAGAAAAAGTGGTGGACTTTTATGCATGCTCTTTCTCCTCCGCTCTACATTGTGTGTGTGGGTTTTTTTTTAAATTTATTTTTTCATGCATGGTTATAAAGTAGGAAGTGCGGTTGCGAGTTAAAAAAAATATGAACGCACACACGACGGGAACTGGCCGGACTCCCTCGTCACGCATATTATTATTATATCCTCCCGCAGGACGTTGAATTAATACGCCGCTCATTTTGCCTAGCTGGATAGTAGCGGCGACATGAAAAAAAAACCCCCGGGGCCCAATGTCATTGATACAGGGCAGCTGTCCAGACAACGACGGTTATTGGTATTGGACCGATTTGCCGCTGTAATTTGACGATCAATTATGGCAATCGAAAATCACCTCCCACCACCGGAATCGTGTAATTTCGCTTTTTTGTTTTTTTCTTTTTTTAACAACTCTCTCGCTCATTAATGACAACGCGAATGTCATGATTCCATGGATCTGTTGACTTCGACACCCAAAAATAAGATTCGGATAAATTATTCCCATTTATTGGAATGCGAGCCTAATAAATAGTCCATTAGGCCGTTGTTTAAATAAACTAATTTAAACAAAACAAATCATTTTTCACGGTGCAGCTTTTAATTCAATTTTGGTTGAGCAGTGGGATAATATTCATGGAAAAAAAAAAATTTTTAACCAAAATTTCAGGATCTTTTAAGATCAGTAGAAGGTATTGCATAAGCAAAATTTAAACAACAATTTAATGTTGATCGTGGATTTGCACGATTTTTAAAAATTCAAAAATCTCCAAATTCATCATTTTTCAAATTTTGCTTTCGGAATATTTTTTTTTTTCGTAGTCACAAGTATATACTCTTCAAGACGAACCTGAACGATTTTTTCGTAACTTTAATAGTTTTCGAGATATTTGAAAAATAAACTTGAAAGATTTCAAACATTGTAAAATTTTTAATCTTGCATAACTTTCGAAAGAAAAAAAAAATTTCCTTTGGTAAAACTTCATTTTATTAAAAACGAAAACTTCTGACCAAATTTCATCGAAATTGAAAGGGATCGATTCCAACTCTTGCTCGATTTGACATGGAATGACCCAAATACATATATAACTATAAATAGTTCGAGAATGTTGATTTCCAACTCGTTAATAATTTCAAAGAACTCGTTAGCTTCTTGGTCTTCATTCGTGTCAGTATTTTTGAATTCGTACATTTTCACGTTAAACATTTTTAGCATACTAGATGATATCATCTTTATCGATATTGTATTGTATCGATATTTATGTTTTAATTGTAAATATTTTTTAAACGACTAGGAGCCGTTCTGTAATCATAAAAAATAAAGTTTATTTTAGAAGAAGATTTTGAAACATCGATTTTCCATGAAATTGCTCAAAACAAACTTGTTTATTTTTATTTTGACATATGAAAATGACAGGCATGGAGAAACCTCCATAAATCCAAAAAATTATTTATTTTTTCTCTAAAAAATACCTCAACAAAAAATGTCCCCTAAAATCCCGTTTTAAAACAAAAATCCCCTAAATTTGGGGGAGAAACCCTTAAGTTGGCGTCACGAGTGATTCATCGTAGGACGACTAGAATTTCAGCAGTGCGTTTCCGAAATTTCGCCATATTTTATCTCACGAAAGTCGCTATTTTAGTATTTAAAAAATTTCACCGCAATACAAAAATATATTTAAAAGAAAAAAGAAAAATTAAAAAAATGCCTATTATTGGAGAGTTCCGGTGAAAAAAAAATTTGAAAAATTATTATTTTTTGGCGTTTTGATTGACTTTGATTTCCCGTCGTAAGGCGAGACAAATGAAATCGTCAAATGGGATTCATGCGTGCAAAAGTGTACGTTATTAAAAGTGTCGGGGTGCCTCGATGCACACGCTAGATTTCAATCTCCCACTTTGGCTAACGACCGGAAGAAGAGATAATCGACCGCCCGTCGATTACCCCGTAAACCGGAGCGAATGATTCTCGTCTGATGATCGCTTTTAGCGCACACGGAGATTTCGCGCTAAAAAATTAAAAAAAAAAACACGCCCGATTGAGTTTTTATTTATTTAAATTCGTGCGCCTCGTCCTGTCGTTTTGTGAAACGTTCGCGTTCGATCGCGAAACTCGTGACGAATGTACAAAAAAGAAGCAACAAAAAAAGACGTAGCACACTCGCGTCTCGCCGAGAGAGAGACGAAAAAAAATTTCGGCCGAACAAAACGTCTGCGAGTCAACGGAGGATCCTTCTTTTAATCCGAAAAAAAAATATATCTGCTTGTCTTTTGTTCGTAATTCTTTCTATTCCGCGAATCTGCGGAAGTTCGTATCAATAGCATTTTAATGAAACGTCGACGAGACGTCTACCGTTTTTTATCCTTCTTTTTCTTCTCCGATACATTTTTGCTTCTCTCACGTGACTCACCGGCGGAAACGTTTCTCGATCGACGATGTCATAATTAATGAGTGTCGCGAATATTGCCGATAATTTATAGCTCCTTGAACATTTTCTTTTTCCAGTAATCCGTCGAGCGAGCAATCTCAATTAAGGTCGGGAATTAAAAAAAACCATCATAAATAGATTCGTTTCAGATAAATTCCGCCAAACGTAATAATTTTCATATAAATTATATTTATTCAATTTGCACTGGTATAAAAATGATTTAAATTCACACGCATATTGATAGTTCGACAGATTGATGGTTTTCGATGATTTTGGCGGTTGACAATTTTTCAAATATTCCCAGTCGCGCAAAGTATCGCGAAAAATGATCGAGAGACAAAAATACGATTATCTTTGATTCGACAAAATTTATTTAAATTAATAAAATTAATTTGATCACATATAATCACATAAATCCAATTTAAATATATTAATCAATGAGATTTTGGATTGTCGTATATCTCAATCAAGATTTTTTTGTTTAACAGAGAGAAAATAAAAAAATACACGTGTGAAAGTATCTCGTTGATGAATTAAACAATATATCGCACGAATCGTCCGAATTGTTCGGGCGAAATGAAAAAATCACTTCGTATCCACAAAGAGAGAGAGAGAGAGGGAAAGAACAAGGAGAAATTCGATGAGAATGGCCACGTGCCCATAAAAGAGGTAGAGCCATTTCGTGCTAATGGGTCTCGTACGAGAGCAAAACCGACAAAAGCAACGACGAAACTCGTGGTAAAAGGAGAAATGAGAAATGAAACATTTAACATCTGCCCTTCAATCAGCGCGCCAAAAAAAAAATCGAGAGAGAAAGATAGGAAGACGAAGAATCGGGACGGTGCTTTGGCATTGGATTTTTCGGGGATTTTAAAGAAGTTAAAAAGTACCCTAAAATAATTTGTTATTGAAAGTCTAATTTTTCCAAATACGAGCAAAAATGGAATCGTTAATGCGATTCCAAAAATTTTCGAATATTCGCAGCGACGAGGCGAGAAGGAGATTCTCTCTCTCTCTCTCTCCCGCCCTCTCTCTCCCTCTCTCTATTATGGAGGCCTTTTTCCAATCTATTATTCTCGTGCCTTGCAGGGAGTCCTCGTTATATGCGAAACCAGCACAGAGAACTTTTCAGAAAGGTTTTCGACAATTCGTGTTCCTAAACGTGCATTTAAAATTTTATCTGTCAGGGCATTTGTCGCCTTTGTTGCGCGCCATTGTGTGGAGGAAAAAGGTGCGGGAAATAAATTTTCCGCAAATTCGAGTCAATTTTCCCATTTGCCAAATATTTCTCCTCAATTCGAAGTACCTTTACGAAATCTGTCTCATTGTATTGAATCTAGGTTCTCATGCGCAAGATATTACATTGAAGAAATTTCAAAAAACAAGTTTGATAAATATGAAAGAAAAAAAAGATATAAAAAAATAATTAAGTAAGATAATTATCTTGTGAAATAAAGAAATTAAATTTGATGTAAATAATTTTTATTTATAACGATTGATCGTAACAATTGGTATATATTTTTTTTTTATGAAAAGATATAATTGATGTTGCCTCTGATCTTTGCATTGAAAAAAACAACTTTGGTTTTTTTTTCGAGACGTAAAATAAGGGACATGAGGGTTGATACGAATCTCTCGATGTTATTCTTCGGAGATTGCTCAACTCTCCGAGTGATTTCGATCAATCGCAAGAGACTTTACAGACTTACAGAGGTACGTTACAGAATTTTATCGAGCCCACTTTTTCGTTCGATCCACCAGCTGCCTCTTCATTCGCTGCGTGAACTCTTCGTAGCTAAATGTATCACATTTATATCTATATATATATATATATATATATATATATATATATATATTAAAATACTTCCTGTTGCGGTGGTTTTCGAGCAACCCTTTTTTGTCCTCGTTGTAAAATGATGCCTTTACGGACGAGCGATTCGAGCCACAATCTCGAATAAACGGAGAATCTTCGAATAATAATAATGAAAAAAATAATACGCTCACGATACGATCGATTGCAATAGATTTGTTCTTTCAATCGCTGAAACTCGATTAAAGTCGCCAAATCCGTCATCGACTACACGAAAGTTGCTGCTCTTTCAAATTTTCCGCCTACACTGAGAAAACAATATATTTTTATGTACCAGGATTTGTTAACTGTTGACAATTGTAAAGTCGGATATGGCAAAGTAAATATTTTTTAATAGTTAAGAAATTATTTTGACACGAATAAAATTTTGTCATGAGAACAAGAATGTTTCTTAACGACTAACAAATTTTTTGACAGTTAAGGAATATTCAAATAAAAGTGACAACTTAATATATTTCTTTGCTATAAATAAACTGTTTTCTCAGCGTAATTTTTTCTCTGCAACACAAAACTTGAAAAATAAATTTAATAAATCGGTCATTCCATGTCAAATCGACCAAGAGTTGGAATCGACTCCCTTCAATTTCGATGAAATTTGGGCAGAAGTTTTCGTTTTTAATAAAACGAAGTTCTACTAAAGGAAAAAAATCTAAAAATATTTTTTCGAAAGTTATGCAAGATTAAAAATTTCACCATTTTAAAAATCTTTCAAGTTTATTTTTTAAATATCTCGAAAACTATGAATCAATAGAGTTTTATTTGCATAATTTCGTAAAAAAGTTTTTTACAGAACTAATATATAAATATATTCCGAAAAAAAAAATGTTGATTGATGAATTTAGAGAGTTTTGAAATCGTGCAAATCCACTTCCCACATTAAATTTTTGGTTAAATTTTTTTTATATAATACCTTGGACTGATCTTAAAAGATCCTGAAATTTTCAGGATGGTGTTGTTTTGTTTCACAAATTAAAAGATCCTGAAAATTACAGGATATTTTAAGTTCAGTACAATGTATTGTACTGATCTTAAGTGTATTAAAAAAATTGAACCAAAAATTTAATGTGGGAAGTGGATTTGCACGATTTTTAAAAATTCAAAATTCTCCAAATTCATCATTTTTCAAAAAAAAAATTCGGAATATTTTGTTTTTCGTAGCCACAAGTATACCCTTCAAACCTACATCGATTTTTTCGTAACTATAATAGTTTTCGAGATATTTAAAAAATAAACTTGAAAGATTTAAAAAATTGAAAATTTTTGAATCTTGCATCACTTTCGAAAAAAAAATTTTTTTAATCTTTTTCCTTGGTAGAATTTTGTTTTATTAAAAACGAAAACTTCTGATCAAATTTCATCGAAATTGAAGGGGGTCGATTCCAACTCTTGGTCGATTTGACGTGGAATGACCCAAATCTAAAAATCATATTTGGAAAGAGATGCGTGCTTGAATAATACGATACAAGAGGGTATAAAGCAGAGCAATTTCTAATTGTTATTTCTACAAAAGATCAAAGTGCAAATGTCAATTTAATTAATTTTTCCTTCTCGAGAGGGGTTTCGCAAATTTTCTCAGAATCCCTCGGACGAAAAAATGAAAACAAAATGGCATCCATGATGGATAATTTTCGAAATATGTCACCGCGGTGTGCCTTACGAGAGTACGGAGCGTGTGTGCTCGTCTTCGTGTCAAATTTCCCCGGTTGTCATCTGCGTGCATGCCCTCTCGAAAGTTTCGAGACAGATTGAAGGATAAATTCGATACGTCAATATCGAGTTTCCGGTCTCTGTGTCGCGTCTAATATTGGATTGCTCTCAAAAAAGGTAGGGGGCGAGGTACATCGGCGCATGTCCCGTATGTAATCCCAAAAACGGTACTCTGGTCTTTTTTTTCTTTTTTTTGTCATATTATCCGCGGGCAAATAATTTTTTTTCCTTATTCAAATAAATGAGAAGCGCGTGACTGATTATCATTATCATCGTTGAATAAATTGTTAAATAAATTTGATCGCTTATTCAACGCTTCGTCTCTGAAAGAGAATGAGAGAGAGAGAGAGAGAGAGAGAGAGAGAGAGAGAGAGAGAGAGAAGAGCGAGAGGAGGGACGCAAATAAAAACACAGACACATTTGTCAGATTACGTCGAAAAAAGAGTGAATAAGAAAACAAGTCAGTTGCCATTTTTTACAATTTACATATATTCGTATATTTTTAGCGTGATTCTCGTTGAGAGTTTCGAAGGAAACCAAAGTTGTTTGAACGATTAATAGAAATTTTCGAAGCGTGCAAGAAAAACATAATTTTTTTGTCCGTTGCTCGGACCGGAAGTGTTTGAATTATCGATCGAGCACGGAAATGAAGGCGCGGCAATGAGCTTTAAATATACGCATGATGAGGGTGAATTTTTCAACTACCCCAATTTCGAAAGGTCTAGGATTTATAGTTGTTCCGTTGAAATCACGATGTTAGTTCTAGGACGAAAGGTGCGCGAGGCAAAGGACAGACGGACGGAATTGGTCGCGAGTTTATAGGGCAAACCGGAAGTGTAAACGTTTCTCACAATTCTCACTGACCAAACATCCTTTATATACATATATATCCATGAAAAACGGGGTTGAATATAAATTTAAAATTATAAATTATTCATGTTATTTCAAGTGGTTTTTTTTTGTTTATGCAAACGAGATTTTTGTTCGCCCCATTCTACTGATTCTCGAATCGATAAAATGTAAAATGTAAAAAATCCGAATCGCCATGACACGGAAGTTAGAAACATCAACGGAACAAATTGATTAACAGCTGCGAATTTATAATTTTAGTTTAAGCAGTGAAAAAAAAAAATTTCATACTTTAGAATTTGGTCGTTACAAATTGAGACGAATGAGTTGTCAATATATCGTATTTGTGATTTCGCATCGAAGGGTATCGAACGAATATTTAAAATTTAAATAATACGAATATCAAGAAAGGACTTTTAATTATACTAAAAGTCGACAGTTCTCGATAATTTCGTTGAAACAACATGTCGCAATACTTCACCACGAAATAATCGTCGTCTCTTCGAAAAACATTTTCTCTTTCGCTGGAAAAAGCATCGTGAAATATTCATTCTTCTCTGCGGCGAATTGAAGGTGACAGATGTTTTTTCAAAAGCTTTTCGCTTGCCCGCGAGCAAAAAATCCCGAAAAATTATATTGGAATTAACAAATGCAACTCAACTGAAATCGGTCGTGCATACATTTGTTTATTGTATGTACACTGCCGTCCAAAAGTTTGGAAACACTCGCCCCGATTCCGCGCCGCACAAAAAGTTTCACTGTTCTTTTAAATATGACGATATTTTAATTCAACAAGCGGCGTTTCAAAGGGAACATATTCAGCTTTATTTCACTTTTTCCAACGAAATTTTTCGATTTTTTTCGAAGCCGGTAAGCCCTTTGAAACATGGTCATTTTTCGGTTTTTTTATGGGTTTTCAAATTTTGACGCACGACTCATGAAATTTTTTAAAAACTATTTTTAGCATGAAAAACTTGTGGAGGGCATCATGAGGTTCAATTCCGTTTTTTTTAAGTTTCATACGATTTTTTTTTCGCAAAAATATTCAATTTTTCGTAAAAAACGACCATATTTACAAAATGTAGCCTAACACTAAAACTACTGGGTTTTCGTGAAATCACTAAGAAGGAAAAAAGTTGCATATAATTATTCTGGATTAAATGAAATTTTTTCAGAATTCTTTAAAAAAAAATTTTTTTTCGATAATTTTCCCTGTATTGTCAGAAAAAAAATTTGAATAGAAATTCTGAAAAAATTTCATTGGACCCAAAATGATTGTATACAACTTTTCACCGTCTTAGTGATGTCACGAAAACCCATTAGTTTTAGTGTTAGGCTACATTTGATAAATATAGTTATCTTTTCCGAAAAATTGAATATTTTTGCAAAAAAAAATCGTACGAAACTTTTAAAAAACGAAATTAAAGCTTATGCTCCCCCCGACAAGTTTTTTTACATGAAAACAGTTTTAAAAAATTGTTATGGAAAAGAAAAGAAAGAAAAGCCGAAAAATGACCATTTTTCAAAGAACCAACCAGGTTAAAAAAAAATTGAAAATTTTTTTTGGAAACCGCGAAATGAACCTGAATATGTCCCCTTTGAAACGTCGCCGGTTGAATTGAAATATCTTAATTTTTAAAAGAGCAGTGAAACTTTTGTCCGACGCGGAATCGGGGTGTTTCCAAACTTTTGGACAACGTTGTATATTTGTGTGTAAAAAAATTTTTTGAAGCTTGTACATAATGCGGTAGCTCGTGCCTGGGTGGCGTGACGCAGCTTGAAGCAATTTTCATAAATTTCGTTGGTCTCTCTCTCTCTCTCTCTCTCCCTTTCTCTCTCGCTCACGAGAATAAAATGCATGCACATGTGACGAGAGCTATTGAAAAGTTTTGCACGGTATTCCGAAATATATTCTGAAAAAACAGCGGAAAATTTTTTTTTCCGTATTTATACCGCATACAAGCGAGATATTCTTATAAATATATTCAGAGCAACGTATACTGGTATATAATATCGACAGTTGCCTGACAAATATTACACGTTTACTCGCTATAGCGCAGATTCCGAAGATGTTGATTTTTTTTTATTTTACGCAAATATTTCTCCACGATGCTGATAAAAAAACGCGAGCATTTATGTTGCGCGTTCACAACACGAAACCCTCGAGCATATTTTTCTTTTCTCACAATTATGAAAAATTATTGTCGAGAATAGAAAAAAAAATATTTTTCCCTTATCGAAAAATTTGTTGTTACAGAAAAATAAATCGCAAAAAGTTCGATCGGAGTTTTTCTAATCGTATCGCGGCCGCGTTCCGGAATGAAATATTTTTTGGCATATCACATAACGCGTCGGTCGAGTATTTCAAAACAAAGAGAGAAAAAGCCGGAAGTGGCAGGTGATTTGAATTTTAATTTCACTGTAGAGGAAAACGCGTGATAGAATAGAAAATTTTATGACACTGTTTTCTATGTAACGTACCTTTCCCTCTAAATTGTACTTAATTAATCCCCCTTTCGAATTTCCGAGGGGTTGCCAACGAAAAAAGTGCGGCTAAATTACGTTTTCATTGACACAAGGCACGTTTGTAATCCACCCCTCAAATCGTCGAAAACTTAACGGCGGGGATCAAAAATAAAAATCTTTGATTCCCGCCATTATCGTATAAAAATGTATCTTTTTAAAATTAAAATTTACCTCGTTAAAAAATAAGATAAATTTTTTATCGTTGACGCGACTAATTTAGGGACCACCGCATTTTTCCAACCCTCAACTTGCGCGATATTTCGTTAAAAATAATCCAAAAGCTGATTTTTCAAAAAAAAAAAATTCAACCTTTACGATGACGTCGTATGAGTCGATTAAAAAATTACGATTAATTTGAATAATTCCAACTAATTTATGGGAAATAAAAATAAAAATAATTATAATTGTATTCGAAAAACAAAAAAATTAATTAAAATGAATGTTAACTAAAAATAAAAAATTAGCTTCGAGGAATTTCATTGAATTTTAACTCCATAATTCAGACAACATTTTTTTATTTGTATTGTCATTATTTTTTTGTTTCTTGGAAGTATTTTACGATCTATAATTATACCGAAATACGTATGTTTGAGTCCAACACGCGTGATACACGAAAGTGCACGGAATAAAAAAAAAACGGTGTGCATAATAACGAGGATGAATATGCATAAGTAAAATTGAGTTCTTCGTCGTTCAGCAAGAATTTTCGTTTCCGGAGATGTTACGATCAACTGGAATTCATTTTCGTCTCCTCTGTACGATAAATATCGCCTCCGCGAACAATTTTTTTCTTCTTTCAATCCTTCGGTACGTCCACAATTACGCGGATGTTAACTTCACATCCTCTCCTCTCTTTCTCTCTCTCTCGCCGAGAATATCGTTGGTAGAGAAGGAAGGAAGAAAAAGATGATTCAAAAAAACTTGGAACTAAAATTAGCATGTACAAGAGGATGAATTGCACACATTTTGTATTTTGTACGTATATAGAAAATATATTCGCGGATCGTCAAGCAGCGTCTCGGTCCGTCGCGTTTCTAATGTTTTTCCAGTATATAAACCGCACTTTTTCATTCGTCGAAGTAACTCGGCTACTCGTTTTTACCCAAGACGTGTACATTGTCGATTGCAATAATCTATGAACTTCCTCGGAGGTAAAAATTGACGGGGAAAGAAAATTGAAAGCATAACGAAGCGAAAACTTAAAGGAGACAATCAGCTTTATTTCGCTTAAAAAAAAATCGATTTTTTTTTACCTTGTACGCCCTTTGAAACATGGTCGTTTTTTAGCTTTTTTTTTGGCGTCGGAATTTTGATGCACCATCCATGAAATTTTTTTTAAAACTGTTTTTCGTATGAAAAACTTGTGGGGGGGCTTCAATTTCGTTTTTTGAAAAGGTTCGTACGATTTTTTTTCGCAAAGTATTCAATTTTTCGTAACAAACGACCATATTTATAAAATGTAGCGTAACTCTAAAACTACGGGGTTTTCGTGAAATCACTAAGACAAAAAAAGTTGTATACAATCATTTCGGATTTAATGACATTTTTTCAGAATTCTTTTTCGGAATTTTTTCCTGTCAAGATATTTTCGAACAAAAAAATTTTGAAAA
Source organism: Alloplasta piceator (assembly GCA_946863875.1). NCBI lineage: Eukaryota > Metazoa > Arthropoda > Insecta > Hymenoptera > Ichneumonidae > Alloplasta > Alloplasta piceator. The sequence continues at coordinate 1,449,847 of OX333079.1, read as the reverse complement.
AAAATTCTGAAAAAATTTCAGTAAATCCAGAATATTTATATGCAACTTTTTACTCTCTTTCTGATTTCACGAAAACTCAGTATTTTTAGAGTTACGATACATTTTATAGATATGGCCGTTTTTTGTGAAAAATTGAATATTTTTGCGGAAAAAAATCGTACGAAACTTTAAAAAAAATGAAATTGAAGCTTATACTCCCCCTCTCAAGTTTTTCATGCGAAAAATAGTTTTAAACAATTGTCATGGGCCGTGCACCGAAATTTCAACGTCAAATAAAAAGCCGAAAAATGACCATGTTTCAAAGGGCGTACCCGGTTAAAAAAAAACCGCTAAAATTTTTTGAAAAAAGCGAAATGAAGCTGAATATATCCCCTTTGAAACGCCGCTTATTGAATGGAAATATCTTCATTTTTAAAAGAGCAGTGAAACTTTTTGTGCGGTTTATATTCTAAAATCCGTATCGTAATTAATTAATTAATTTTTGTATTTATTATCATTTTTAATTATCAATTATTTTTTTGTAAAATTGCCAAGTTTCTATAAAATACCCGCCTCTCAATATTGAGCTACGGCTTCAACGAGGTTAAAAATTTTTTTTTTAACACACCTTAATATACCTATAAAAATTTCTAATGGAATATACATGTATATTGCGCAATAATCACACGTACGAGCCATAACGAGTGCGCGTTGGAAAAAAAAACAACGTCCTCGAACGCGCCCGTCTTGTACGGTTTTAACGGTGAAATTTATGTCCCGTAAAGTTGCAACGACCGCTACGTGTCATGACTTCTCACGTGCACAAAAAAAAACACTTTGAAAAACCCACCTCTGAAAGGTTTTTATTTACAATAACATTTTTTATTGCAAATTTTGAGTTATCCGCGCCAATGTTTAACTAAAAACCGAACCAAATTGTCATTTTTCATCCAAAGTGTGATATGAATTACAGTGATCGGCAAAATCGATATTTTCGTCAATTTAATTACCGCAATTACTCTGTGTTAGGAAATTTTATAATTGTTCCAATAAACATTACTCATTATTAAGGCACTCAGTAATAAGGCAATAAGGTATTTCTAATATTCGAAAATTTGATAATTCATGTTCGATTATTATCCAATAAACCTATAACTTGTATTTTAGATGAAATAATTACTCAATAACCAAGTAATTAAAATTTTTCTCTTATGAATTACTGATTTTTTTTTAAATTAGGTAATTGTTCCTTCTAATTATTAATTATCCAAGTAATTAAATACTTAAGTACTAGCTCTACTTGCTAATTTTTTTTATGAAATTAGTTAATTGTTTTTTCCAGTTATTAATTATTCGAATAATTAGATAATTGATTCTTCTGATTACTAATTTTTCAAAAAATTAGTTAATTATTCTTTGCAATTATTAATTATTTGATAATGCATTATCAAATAATGCATATTTATGCCCCAAAATTTGTTTAGTGAAGTTAAGCAGGAACCTTGATAGTCAGTGTTGTACACTGAGAAAAACAATTGTTGAATGAACTAAATCTTTAGTTGCATACGCACGACTAAATATTTACTCGGTCTAACTAAATAATTAGTTTCTTGAATAATTCTGCGTTTCAGTTGACCAAAATATGATTCAGGCAAAAAAAATTGGGTTTGTACAATTAAATATTTAGTCGTGCGTATGCGACTAAAGATTTAGTTCATTCAATAATTTTTTTTTCTCAGTGTACTATAAAAACTTTGTCATCTGTAGCTTGAAATCAATTTGACGCCAAGTTTACGGTAAATTTTTGGTGAGCAACATTTTGATACAAGTTGATCGAAATCTAGGGTCAGTAATTGAATACAAGTTGTAGGCAAACTTGTACACAAAATGTACTCCAACTTTTGTACAAATTCACTCCGATAACATCTACAATTATTTGTCATTGTGAAATAGTTCAATTACTAAATAATTTAATGATAAGTATTTTAAAGAATACTCTTACTAATTTTTCTAATAATGAATAATTCAAAGAATACACATATTCAATATCCAAATAATTCCTAGTATTGGCCTTTAAATTACTCAATATAGAAATACCTAAAAAAATAATGGATGATAATATTAATTTTGTAAATAAGGATCAATCAAAAATCTAAAAAATTGTTTTTTGCCGATCACTGATGAATCACAAACGAGTTTGTTTTTTTTCTCTCAATATTCTGTAAAAACTATTGATATTTCAGTCAGCAAAAATTTTCAATCGACATTATCTTTCTCATTTTCTTGTCTTCTCTGTATCTTCTTAAATTTCCATTTTGAATTATCCAACTCAATTTTTTTCCTTCTCTTTATTACCATCATTATTATTTTATTTCGGACCATTGTTTTTTTTTCCTTCTCGCAAAATTCCAGCAGGATGCAACGGTTTTTTTTACGGGCGATTAGCTCGACGCTGGGGGTTGTATTATTTCTTCATTTACGACGGTTATTACCGCACTCTTATTGTATTCACGACGAGTAATGAAGAAATATAAAAAAAAACGATTTGAAACGGAAATTGCGGTAGAAGAGGAAGCTAAAAGGAGGAAGAGAGCGAGAGAGAGAGAGTGGTGAAGAATATCGGAGGTGAAGGCGACAGGTCGTTGAGGGTCTTCGAAGAAAAAGAAAAAAAATCCTTAAGAACGATGGGTAACATTGACCTATTAGTTCCATGCTGGGGGCACACGCGACTGCCATATGGTCCTTTCTCTCTCCCTCTCTCTCTCTCTCTTTATGGCTCTCGTTTCTCGCGATCTCCTTCGAAATTACTCGGACATTCCCATACCTGTATAAAGCACGAGAATACGTTGAAACTGACCGATTTACCATAAACGGCTATGAAAAATCGTTCAGCTTCGAGGTCTGCAATTTTCGTAACGTGATATTGATACTTTTTTCGTGACGCTCGCCAACAGCCTGTTCTCGATGTCGTCGCGTCAATTTTTCCCTATCGATTCTTCGGGAAGGGTCGTACACCATTTTTGTTAAAAAAAAAATAAATAAAAAAATAACAATTTCAACGTAATTCAAACCTTCGAATGGCACACGTGATCGCTCACGAGAGCACTTTGGCAGCTTCACTTTTCGAAGTGGATAAATATATCGTCCGAACTTGGGTTTCCCAAATGTTATCTCGACGAAAAAGGCTCGACGAAAGATGGAACGAATCTCAATTTGCATGATCTTGCAGGATTTTTATTTTTTTATTTTTTTTTAATTGAGAGAAAATATTCCAGATAATTCAGATTTGTTATATTTTCTCAATTCCCGAAAAAATAGACTCGAAGATTTTTTTAAAACCGTCAACGGAAAACGCGGGTGACCGCTTTTTATTTGCTGGATAGAGAAATTCATTGTTGTCGCAATGTATCGTGTTTTCCGCACGAAAGATTATGCACCTGCAATTTTACGACTCTGCGAATAAGAAATTCCTCTACATTTGAAAAAAAAAATGTTTTTCAGAACGCGTTTTCATCCTAAGAATTTTTTTATTTTTATTTATTCATTTTATTTATTATTATTATTATTATTATTATTATTATTATTATTTATTTTTTTCCCTCTGAAATTAAAATCCAAAATAAAAATAGCACGATGATCGATTCGTCGGTGCGATGGACATTTTTTCTCTTTGAATCTAAAATAATTATTTCAAAAATTAATTCTTCTTTGAAACGAAAATTTTGCTTGTGGCGACATCTCGAAATAACTCGAGAAAAAAAAATCACTCCGAAAAATGAATTTATCGCTGGAGATAATTGTCTGCTTCGAATCCCACACGTCGTCAAGCCAAGTTTATATCTTACCGACCGAAGTTAAGGTAGGAATTGTCAGAATGATCGATAAGAGAGAAATCTTCTTATTGCCGGTAATTCAAATTTGGACAATTGCCAAAATCGTGATCACGTTCATAATGAATTTTCAAAAATTCCACAGTCTCAATTCCACCGGGAAAAAAAATTGCAATTGCAACTGGAAAATTAAATTAAATTTTTTATCAGTTCTGTGGATCAGATAAATACATATTTTTCAAAATCAATTTTTTTCAGTCTCTCGAAAGATAGCCTCGCGGATCTTGACAATTCCGCGTTCTTTTTGTTTTCGTATCTCACTTATGTATTCGCGTCGAAAGTTTCATTTCGTGTTTTTACACCATAAACCAAAGGAGCGAGACAAACGCGCAATAAACAGCAGCAGCATCAAGCTGAAGAGAAAGTGAGGTCGATTCGGCCGAGTAAGAATTCAGCGGAAAACTCAGAGAGGTTTTGTCGCAATATGTTTTTTATTTTTTCATCTATTTTTTTTATAACCTAGATAGCGTCTAGAGTTTCATTTATTTTTTCGTAGATCTAAAAAAAAATTTAATCCTCAAAAATAGATTAAGGTCTAGTCTACTTTGGAAGTCCAAGAAAAAGGAAATTTTTAAGATTTTTTTTCTCAGCTCCTTTGTCAGATGTGACTATAAAACTGTTTTTACAACATTATTTCATCCGTCGAAAATACAAAAAAATATATATTTTTTTTTATTCTTTGAATAATTTATAGAAGGCGCCAAACTCGAGTTTTCGAAAATGTCTTGCCGATAGTTAATCTCAAGATTGGCAAGACTGAAACAAAACAATAAACAAGCATTTTAAAAAGGAACGTTTCTTATACAACAATTTATCACTGTTAATGAAAAATCGATTTAAAAAAAAAATGGCGGATGTTTGAAATATATTGTGAAAAAATTCAATTGTTTATTTTTATTTCAAACATTCGCCATTTTTTTTCAAATCGATTTTTCATTAACGGTGGTAAATTGTTGTGCAAGAAACATTCCTTTTTTAAATGCTTGCCATGGGACAAGACATTTTCGACTTTGGCGCCCCCTATAAATTATTCAAAGAATCAAGATTAAAAAAAAAAAAATTCTGTATTTTTTAAGGATGAACCAATGTTCTAAAAACCGTTTTATAGCCATATCTGATAAAGAAGGTGAGAAAAAAAATCTGAAAAATTTCCTTTTTTAGGCTTTTCAAAGTAGACTAGTATCTTAAAACAAGTATATGAAAAAATAAAATTTGTAGATTTTATCGCATACTTGAAATGCGTGTGGAATTTTTTCATCAGTCTGAACTTCATGAATTTCAAGCCCTTCTTTTAAATCGAGTTTTAACAAGAAAAAACAACCCTCAAAAAATGTGCCCCTTTTTCCGAGATTCCTTGTCGTAGAAGGAAAGAGGTTTTTAAGCGTGCCAAGTTTCGATTCGAAACGATACGATCTCACGGGTCGAAGAACTCGAATGGAAAATCCTCGCGTCCAATATTCGCTAATTTTACAATCTCGCTTTCAGCAGGGAATCCCCCGATGAACGCTCGCGTGCAGAAATCCTCTCGAGTCGAATGAGATTGATGAAGAAAAGAAGGGGGGAAAAGCACAAATAAATTTATCATTGTCGGTTATTTTCGACCTAATCGATAATCGAACGGTAGCCACGAAATAGCGCCTCGGTTTCTTCTCGGTTTCTCCGTCGATCCACCGTTATGAATACCGTATCTCTCGCTATTGACAACGATGGTACGAACAAAGTTTTTGCGATAAATTTTGATTATTTATTAGAAATCCGAAATACAAATGAGAAGGCATGTTAAAATCGAGATTCTGGGAATATTAATTACGAATAAGCCATTTGTAAAATGGCCACCAATTGCTTACGGTCTATGGACAGTTCAGTGTCCCCGGATATACACTTATCCATGATCGTGTATATGGGGCATTCCACACCGATTCGACCTGGTTCTGACCTTCGCCTCTCCGATTTTGTCCGCGATTTTTTATGATTTTGCAGTACCTCTGAAAAACACTCAGGATTTTTTTCAGATTTTTTGGACCGATTTGACTCAACTATAATTTTATAAACAAATTATCTTGAACACAAATTTCAAAAACTGAAAAAATCTTTTTTATATGAAAAATTTGAAGCGTTGAGCCAAAGTGGGCAAAGTTTCCCTTCTGTTTGTAACACGCCTTTTCGATTTTTTTTTTAAATAGAGAGAGAAACCTGAATTGAGCCCTTATCCAAATATTTTTTCAAACACCTTCAATTCATGCAACAATGTTTGGATAAGGGCCCACTCAATTCAGGGTCCTCCTTCTATTAAAATTTTTTTTTTTTAAGAGCTTATTATAAACAGAAGGTTATTATAAACCCCCTGCCCACTTTGACTCAACGCTAGAAATTTTTCATGTAAAAAACGGGATTTTCGTCATTTTTTTCAGATTTTTAAATTTGACCTAAAAATAAATTGTTTATAAAATTATAGTTAAGTCAAATCGCTTCAAAAAAATCTGAAAAAAGCCTGAGTGCTCTTCAGAGGTACTACAAAACCATAAAAAATTGCGGACAAAATCGGAGAGCTGTAGAGTCAGACCCAGGTTGAATCGTGTGGAATGCCTCATATACATGAAGCATTTCATACGAGACCGATCAATTTGTGGACTCGACCATTTTTAATTTTTTTGAAAATTTCCTATTTTTTTTGTACGTACTAAAAGCAGTCTTTCAGAATTTTTTAGATTTTCGTCTCAAGGCTTCTTACCACAATAAATTTTTCAAAATTTCACACAATTTTTTTTTAAATCCTCGTAATTTAAAAAAAAAACGGAGATATCAAAATAAGATAGAAGACAATTTTTTTCGTCTTGAGTTGTAATTTCATGAAAAAAATACAAAAAAAATACCGAAATTAATTTTCATATGTTTTCATCAGTTTTAAACTCAAAATATATTTTTTTTCAACTTTGAGCATTTTGATTTTTTTTTTTAATTTACCACTTTTTAAGAGATATTTTTACAAGTACTAAAAAATGTGCAGCTTGTAATATTCATAACTTGTAATTTTTACCCATTTTCGAAGTTATAGGTCACACTAAAAAAGTAGGACAAATGACTGCTGCGGGGTTGGATTGGGTTGAGACCGGGAGGTTATTGTGCTTATATTTTTCTATGATCATGTTCACGGAATCATCAAGTAACGTATCAAATAACGTAAAAAGTTATGCGCATTTGAAAAAAAAAATGGTGTGAAATTTTGAAAAATTTATTGTGGTTCGAAGGGTTGAGGCAAAAATCTAAAAAAATTCTTAAAAAACTGCTATCGATACGTATAAAAAAATCGAAAATTTTCAACAAAATAAAAATCGTTCGGGGCTACGGATTGGTCAGTTTAGTATAGAATGCCCCATATATATATATCTATATGTGTGTATGTGTAGGGACGCGATTGAGAGCCCGACGTTCATGATAAAACAAATTGTTATCAATTGCCACAACAATTGCCTCGGTCCAGTCGTTGTATACAAGAAAATAAGTCTTCCGCCGCATATTCATTGAATTTCTTAATTTATTCTCTTTTGTCCGAAGAAATTTATAAATTAATTTCAAATAAATGTCGTTGAAAGGTAAACTAACGAGTTTCCAAAAATTAAGGAAGAAATTATCTTATTTACACCGAGAAGACTATCTTGTACGAAAATTCATCTGTAAATGTTCATCGCGAGAAATATGTTTAATCTGGAAAAATAACACAAAAATAACATGATGTTTAATCTGAAAAAATAACATATCGAGTATCGTCGTTGTTGTTGTTGTTATTGTTGTTGTTGTTTTAAATCGACAAAGTGCGTTATCGTGCTTTTCATGCTCTTCTGTTCGGAAATCTGTCTCAAGGACCGCACTGACGTGAAACGCGGCGAACGCTCGATTTGCGGTATCGAATGGATCGGACCTCGCAAGAACTTTGAGCGTGACACGCTTATTAGCCAAGGTTACACGATCACCGGCGGTTCGATAAATCCCTTCAATGTTATCCACACACATATACTTGATAATTAATTGATTAATGGATTTTTAATTTTTATTTTAATTAATAACGCACGAGCGAAGGCCTTTATTTCAAATAATTGCGCTCAATGTTGACTGAATTAATTTTTTGTCCCCTCCAAATTCAGCGTTATTTAGCAATCTTGAGATTAGCATGCCGAAAATCTTCTCGAATGATTTCTAGAAGCGCTACGACGAATTTTCGTATTATTTTTAGGACAAAGACCAAACTTTAAACGCTACAGCAAAATTAAACATAATTTAATTTTTCTTCATCCTCTGCATTCACGATTTTCGTAATGTAAGAAAGATTATGGATAAAGAATTGCACAAAATATTCCAGTGTGACGATCGCGAGTTAAATATATTTTTTGAGTCTCCTTTCGAGTGGAAAGAGCCGATAAATATTTCGAAAACACATTTTTTCCCTTTTGGGCGTTTAATAACGTCTCGATGATAAAACTTTACGAACATCAACGGGCATCGCTATCTTAATCGTTCGATAGAATTTATATTGTGTCCATATAAATTTCACAACACGCGAAGAGCGATGACAATTTATGAGAGCCAATGGTGACGGCGGCGTTGGCAAAAAACTCAATAAAAAAAAACCCCAAACGTTTGAATTTATCCGGGCTTTGCGTGCGATGTTTCTCGCGCCTGTTAAACCCTCCAACTCGACGCGGAAAAACTGATAACGATCTATCGTTGTTTTCACTCATTTACGAGTCTACGTCACAAGTCCCGATACTGTGAAAATCTCCCCCACAGCGGAGCAATCGTGACCCACGATAAATATTATCTCTTTTGAAAAAATCCATCTGAAAATCCCTTGAGAAACGATTCCCAGAATACAATTTTTAAAAAATCCCTGTTTTTAAAATCCACGCCTCGAATATACCTCGCTAATTCGATGGAGTATCATCGTTTAAGGTACTGGTCTACTTTAGCTGGCAAAAAAAAGCAAAAGAAAATACAAAAAAAAAATGTATTGTTTATTTTTATTCTTTGAAGAATTCATAGAAGACGTCAAAGTCGAAAATGTCTTGTCCCATGGCTGACGGTTAATCTCAGGATTGGCAAGTCTGAAACAAAACAATAAAAAAGCATTTAAAAGAGGAAGGTTTCTCACACAACAATTTACCACCGTTAATAAAAAATCGATTTTAAAAAAATGGCGAATGTTTGAAATAAAAATGAAAAATTGAATTTTTCACAATTTATTTCAAATAAGAACCAATTTTTTTTAAATCGATTTCTCATTAACCGTGTGTTTTCCATTAAATTGTTCTGTGAGAAACCTCCCTCTCTAAAATGCTTTTTTACTTTTTGTTTCAGATTTGCCAATTTGCCAATCCAAATAAAAAATTTTTTTTTTTTGTATTTTCGAAGGATGAAACAATATTGTAAAAACAGTTTTATGGCCGTATCTGATAAAGAAGCTGAGAACAAAAATCTTAAAATTTACTTTTTTTGCCTTCTAAAGTAGACCAGTACCTTAATTCGCTTTCGAATTCGTTGTTGTTTAGATTTATAAATTCTTTATTTGACTACATACGTGGACATTTTCATCATTTTTAAGGAGCAGAAAAATTTCATTCGTTCAAATCATTTTTTCGATGGAAATTGATTTCCAGCTGTCGCTTATTAGTCAAAAAGAGTCTCTCAAAAGAAATTTCGTCTGCAGGAAGATTCGCGCAAAATAGAGGCTTAAAAATCATGTAACTATTTCGAAGAATTGGTCATGCTAGATTCAGTTTTCCGATTTGAATTCGTAAAACTAACCAAGAATAATCGACGTTGGCCTTAAAGGTGAAAAAAAAAGAAATGAAAAATGGATGTACAGCGCTGAATTTTATAACGAGTACAAGAGAGATAGTGTATGCGACTAGACGTCTTTTCGCATCGTTCTAATGGACAGTAACGTAGGTAGGATCAAAAGTGAGTGAGCCGATCGGGCACGCGCCAACTTCTCGTACGAAACTTAAGAATTTTGAAAAAAAAAAAAATTTACGATGAATCTCGTTTGCTTTGTTTTTTTTTACATTTAGATCAGTATAAATACCATTTGGCTTGATTACTTAAGAATATACCGAGATGAGAACTTTGTCCAGTAATTTTGAGAATCATTGTGTCAACAAAATCGTGACATCGAGAAAACTTGGCACGGTCCTGAATGGCTCGAGCTCGTCGGATCGGAACGGTGGGGGGTATATACGTCCGATGATAGCCGACTACGACCGAAGTCCGAACGAGGCGCAGTGTTTCATCCATATTCCGTCAGTAGTCGCGACGATCGCGCGACAGTCGCGCAAGTTCGACCGAGTGTCGTACTCTCGTCGTGAGACTCTCGAGAGTGTTTTCTCCACACTCTCAATGTGCGTGATGTGTCTGGTGGTGGACTACGGTGTGTAAAAAAAGCCCAAGAAAGATGATAGCTTGACCGAGTCCTCTTACGGGGGGTAAATAGTGCATTTACCCTGCGAGAAAGTGCGCGAGTGAGAAATTTTCGTGTAAATAAGTGTCCGTGCTCGCGCTGGATATTGTGAAAAAACGGTGAATCATAGTGCAAAGTTGTAAAGTTGAAACGAGCTAGGGAGATAAAAAAAAAGAAAAGAAAAAAGTATGTTCAACGTGGAGTCTCGCGAGTTAATCACAGAGCGTCGTAAACTGTGAACTGGCCAGCAAAAAGGTTTATTCCCTCCTTATCGACAAAAATTTCAGTATTCTGGTGGATTCTCCATACATTGACTTCTCTCTATCTCTCTCCCTCTCTCTGTCTGTCTCTCTGTGACACGGAGGCAAAACGGAGAGGTGAGAGAGTTCGAAAAACACGCGCAAGATGGCTGGGATCCGTTGAAAGTACTGTAATATGTAAAATTCATTGCAAGGAGGTGAAAAAAACCGCTGAGGCCCGGAAGAACGACGAGAGGAAGAAAGAAAAAAAAACGACTCTAGGGTGAAAACGCGGCCGCCTTGTTGGCCTGTGCGTCCGGGTCGCGGTTTAAATAAGAACATGACGCTTCGTGACCGGGCCCGTCCGTGAAAGAGAGAGAGAGAGAGACACTGGCCGAGGAGTGAAAGGTAAATGAAAAATACTCTGTTCCTCTCCACTATTATATATATCTATACACGTATATATATGCTTCAGGCCGATATTTAATATCATTGCGCATGTTTGTCGAGACGAGGAAAAAAAACAAGAGACATATGGCGAGCGTGAAATACGTGTCGCGGCGCGATTTCGAGCAGTTTCGATATCTCTTTTTTTTTCGATGAAAACTTGATTGTAAAATGTTTTGCAATCGCGCATTTGTTTGGAGGAGCACGAAAAAAAATAATGATTGAGACGGAAAAATAAAACCGCGTATCGTGAAATTCCACGAAATTGTATAGTTGATGCGCCATTCTTGATATGTTTGCGTGTGGACTTCGGGACACGCATAACCTTTCCTCAACGCGGAGAGACTCTTCCGTCACGTTTAATCGCTATTCATACGCCCCTGTGGAATTAAGGTCGTCATATATACAAGGGTGTGTCCGAAAAAACTTTTTGGACGGACTCTAATGTATAATACAAAATCGTTTTAGCGAGGGGCCAGTTTATCGTATCGTGTGCTTGGAACTTTGCCGACCACTTGAGCGAATCGCCGCTGTCGCTGCGCTCTCTTTACGGCACAATAATTCTCCACGCACATTTTTCTCCGTCCACTTTTTTTTTTATTCATATTTTCCTTTTTCCTGTTATCATTATCGATCGGAGCAGGATTTTTTATTTTTGAGCCCGACTCCGATCAATTTTTCCTGATGACTATTTATTTCCTACTCTTTTAAATATATTGGCAATTATTATTGAAGAGAGAAAACCGAACTGGAACGAGGATTTTATTTTTCGGCTTCGATGGAGCGAATCGGTTCGAAATTTTTCGAGAGCTTTATTGGAAACCTCGACATTAATTTTTTAATGAAACATTTATGAATAATGTTGTAAAAATTTCGGACTTGATATTTTACTAATTCTTTAAATTTGGCATTTTCAATGAAATTTATCAGAATTACACAGAGGGCAAATTCAAGGATAGTATAAATATTGCTAAAAAGGACGCTAAAAATAATTCTCTTAAATGATGATGATGCACGAGGAAGTTTCGACGATTGTTGACCAAGTTTGTTCATTTTTCAAGATTCAAAAATCACGCCATTGCAATTTTTCGATATGTCAAGCTTAGAAAGTTGCCTCTCCGTTTCTCCAAAGTCGCGATAAAGCGAAATTAATTTCTCTAAAAAAACAAAATGTTTACCGTAATATGGAAAAATTCATTCTCGTTCAATATCTTTTTTTTCGCTGGTTAATACAGCAGGATGCGGTTTGTAGAAAAAGAAAATTTAAAAAAAGAGAAAAACGTAATCGAGCTCATTTTTGGCCCGTATCCTCGTATACGTGATCTTTTCCACGCCGACGTTCATTTCTCTCCTTTTACACACGCACATGTATACATATATATATGAGCTCGTTTTTCGTGTCGCGTCAGTCGACGCTGACTATTTTTACACGCCACGCCGTCCAAAACTTTCTACCGGTTCGTTGGTGCGGATAAAACGTTCCTTGCAATCAAAAGGGCGTATCTTGTAGCCCTTTAAAATATGTTATGATAATTATAATCGCAATATGAATGAATAAATAAGTATTTTAAGGATTCGTGCGGTTCGATGGCCCTGGAATTAACTTACGAGGGTTCGGAAGCCCCGGATTTAATTTATGCGGGGTCGCTTCGTTCTCAAATATCTGCAGCGTCATTGCAAATGCCAAATGAAATGAAATTTTCTTTCGATTCTCGTTATTTTTCATGTATTCGTAAAAGCTCGCGGCGTTGTCAACAAAAACGCGGATCGATCATTCCGACAAAACGACAAGGTACTAATCTCTCTCCCATTGTGGAATTTTCCATCTCATTTTCAACCGCAGCTGTCTCCGTCGTACTGCAGGTTATTTTTCCCCCCCTCTCGGAGGCCTTACAAAATCAACAACCGAGTGTATATGAGGCATTCCACGTCAAGTCAGCAACCCCATTTTTGAAATCGCCAAAAATCGCATACAAATTTTTAGAAAGCAGTCCTAACTATCAAGAAAATTTGTGATTTTTTTCAGATTTTTAAATTACATCTTTTGGCCGAAAAAAAATACAAAAAATCTGTTTGTCCCAGTTTGTAACTCGAAAATTATTCATCGTACGAAAAAAAAGTACAACATAAAATTAAGGATTTTCAACGTGATTTTCACTGAAATTTTTTACAAACTCCTCCGAAAGCTCTATATGCCATTTTCGGAGCAAATAATGTTTTGATATTTTTTTTCTCAGAATTGACATCTTCGATTCGTCTGTAGTTTTAACAGTTTTTTACTTGATATATTTACAGACTATAAAAAAATTGGCGTAGTGGAAAATCCATTATTTCAAATGCATTTTTATTGATACAATCCATCATTATAGAGTGATTTAACGAAATAGTGTAGATATTGATATTTTATCATTATTAATCGTAGACAGGGAAAAATAATAAAATAATCTCGTTTTGATACTGCGAAGATGATTCCAGGAACAAAGCAGTATCATTGGTTCATTCCCAAAAATCATGCCCAAATCGAACGAAAAAGTACTCATTGGCCATAGAAACGTCGGTGTATCCAAAGAGGGTAAATTAATTCTTTTTTGCAATCGAGAGACGTGAGTAGCCTTCGATTCTAATTTGAATAGACTCTGTCGGTGTCCATGGGTCCATTGACAAAGTTTATTAAAATGTACAAACAGATATTAAAAAAAATAAAAATGAAAAAAGTTTTAAAAAATTGAAAAAGTACAAAAAATAAACAGAAATGCGGGCTTTAGAAAATATCTATAGCTAGTCTCAACCCTGTTAATGCACAGAGAAATTTATGTATTCGTTTGGGATGAAAAACGCATGGGAAGGAATGGATTCTCCACTGAGCCAATTTTTTTATAGTCTGTAAATATATCAAGTAAAAAAGTGTTAAAACTACAGACGAATCAAAGATGTCAATTCTGAGAAAAAAAATATCAAAACATTATTTGCTCCGAAAATGGCATATAGAGCTTTTGGAGGAGTTCGTAAAAAATTTCAGTGAAAAGTACGTTAAAAATCCTAAATTTCATGTTGTACTTTTTTTTTCGTACGATGAATAAGTTTCGAGTTACGAAATAGAACAAGAAAATTTTTTTAATTTTTTCCGGCTAAAATATGTAATATAAAAATCTAAAAAAAATTAGGGATGTTCTTGACAGTTGGAACTACATACTTTATAAAAATTTGTATACGATTTTTGGTGATTTAAAAAAATTGGGTGGCCAACTTGATCTGGAATGTCTCATATAAAAGCGTGTGTGTCGTGATAGGAAACGACAACTGCGTGCAAATTATATTTGCGAGAGGTGGAGGAGTACTTGAGCTTACTTCTTATATTATAAGTCTCGCTTTCATTGTCCCCCGCACACACAAATATGTATGTGTATGTGAATATTATCACAGGATAATTAAAAAAAATAATTCTCGAAAAAGAAATCAGACCGATCGTTTTGCCTCGAGGGCGCCCATTTTGCCCCACATTCCCCTGCCATATATGGGGCGTTCCACACCGATTCGACCTGGGTCTGACCCTTCACCTCTCCGATTTTGGTCGCAATTTTTTATGGTTTTGTAGTATCTCTGAAGAGCACTCTGGATTTTTTTCAGATTTTTTTGGAGCGTTTTGACTCAACTATAATTTTGTAAACAAATTATTTTTAGCTCAAATTTAAAAATCTTATAAAAATCACAAAAATCCCGTTTTTTATATAAAAAATTCCAAGCGTTGAGCCAAAGTGGGCAGAGGTTTCCTTCTGTTTATCATAAGGTTTTTCGAATTTTTTTTTTTTTTTTAAATAGAACGAGGACTCTGAATTGAGTGAGCCGTTATCCAAACATTTTTGTATGAATTGAAGGTATTTAAAAAAATGCTTGGACAATGGCCTACTCAATTCCGGTTTCTCTCTCTATTAAAAAAAAAAAATTGTTAAAAAAGGCTTGTTATGAACAGAACACTGGCTCAATGTTTGAAATTTTCCATATAAAAAACGGGATTTTTGTGATTTTATTCAGATTTTTAAATTTGGGCTATAAAAAATTGTTTACAAAATTATAACTGAGTTAAATCGCTCCAAAAAAATCTGAAAAAAATTCTGAGTGCTTTTCAGAGGTACTACAAAATTATAAAAAATCGCGGACAAAATCGCAGGTGAACGGTCAGACCCAGATCGAATCAGAGTAGAATGCCTCATATATATAGATATATAGAGAGAGAAGAGTGAGAGGCAGCCGGTCGCCGAGGTCATTGAGGACGAAAATTCCCCGATAAATAAGAGCGAAAATCAACCTCTCATTTCATTTTTTTCATTCTTCGTGCGAAGGTTCGCACGCAGGGGCTCCGATTTCTCATTATATTCGTAAATTTCATGGAAAAGAGTCTCGTCATAATTTCGATGCTCGTTTGACTCTATTGAAACCCTTTGGACGAAGGTAATTTCATGAAAGATATATATGTACAAGGGAGGAAAGAACGAATGGAAAAGTTGGTGAAACCGGTGAAACTATTGACAGAGAGAGAGAGAGAGGGAGAGAGAGAGAGAGAGTGAGTGAGGGAGGGAGGGGGGAGGGAGGGAGGGAGAGAGAGAGAGAGAGGGCGAGGGAGAGGGAAACTTTTTCGATCGAGAATCCGAACTTTGGCCCTCGGTAAACTTTGATATACTTCAGCATAGTTTTGTATGTGGAGCTCATGCAACATGTTTATATCAAAGTTGATTTTACATAAACGTGAAATTAGGATGTACTTAAAATTCCGAACGTTTGGATGAACGAAAAATCAGAACATATATTTATTCAACGAAAAATTAGAAGAGTTTGCAAGTACTTGGTAAATAATAATTTCAAGGATTTGAAGTCATTTCAAGAATTGTTTCCAAAGTATTAACAGTCTCAAAATTATTCTGTGAAAGAATAAATTTGTCGATTATTCGTTCATCCGAACGATCGGAACTTCAAGTCCATAAAGTAGGCGAAAGCATTATACAAATTTTTATCTCAACGATTTTCTATTTAGAGGGGAGAATATCTCGTAATGCGTAGGTTGGTAACGTTGTTTTTTTCCAACTTTTTGCAATTTATTTGATTCATGACATTGGAAAATAATTCAGCTTCTCATACAAGAGGTAATGATGTTAATTGAGTATTTTTTTTCTCTCGAACCATAATTTACTGCTCATTTCCTCTCTAATTTCCCTTCTCTTGTACAAACCTCTCATTTAGATGAATTCACGATGACGTCGATAGATACATTTTTTGAAATAATGAGAAATCTGCACAGCGTGTATTTCGCTCAATTGATTTTTTCCATTATAACATTCTCTTATTTTCACCGTCCCATTCTATTTTTCTTGTATACGTTGAATTCATCGCAGCTGTTGTTATTGCGGTCGATGTTTGCTCGCTCACTTTTTCGTTGCTGGCTGATGCTTTTTCGTTATGTATATATATAATATATATGTGTGCACTATGCACACTCGATTACTTTTTTTTTACTTTGAATTCAAGAGAGTGCTGACTCACTGGGAAGTGGGTCGTCGCCGAGGAGCACCCACGAGCTTTCGTGGGAAGGATTATCCCGGTTCGTCATGACACACGAACGAGCTTTGCGAGAGAGCAAAATGAGCTCTTTTCGTGGAATTCACAGTTAGAGCTTGAGCGCGATGATGGGCATTTGAAAAGTACATGCGATGACGCATGCGCATCAAGAACATTCAGAATATTCATAATTCGATTTTTACTAATTGATATTTCCACAAAAATGCCATATAAATTATGAAAAATGATTTCATTATTTTAATATGAATTATTTGAATATGTAAAGTGTGACGTCATATGACTATCAACAAACCGTTAACTGCGCAAAGAAAATAGAATAATTTCTGTAAAAAATAACGGTACTCGCATATGAAACATGTGCATTGTCATTTTGCAATAGTACAAGCATAAAAACTTGTAATAAATTATTTACTCATGTGCCAAAAAAAAACGTCGCTGCAATTAGCACGGCGATATTTTGCTAATGTTTTCTTTAAATAGACAAGGTATTTTTGAGAATATCACTCTAATCAGAGTTGTGAAAATAGTAATGTAAAAGTAATGCATGACCCATTACTTTGAACAATGTGTATTGGACTAGTATTCCATTACAAATAATAAAGTAATGTATAATGTATGCATGTTCCATTACAAATAAAAAAAGTAATGTATAATGTATGCATGTTCCATTACAAATTACAATTTAAAAAAAAGTAATATCCAGTAGAGAATATTCCATTACAAATAGAAAAATTGCCGTGCTCGTATTAGAAACTTGCACATTGCTGTCTCATTATTTTATTTCGCTTACTCAAAGTTCATCTACAATTATCACAAATGATGCATAAAGTTAAAAAAAAAGAACATGCACATTATTCAGGGGTTCAATAAAGCGACAAATTTTGTATCAGTAACTTGTAATTTTTATTAGATTGCTGAAAATTATGGGTAACAGCGTGTAAAAGCAAGTTCAATATAAAGTTGGATCATTTTTGGGGTTGAGTACCTTTCGCACTTCATATTTAACGATGAACTGTCTATTTTGTTGTTTCTATTTTTTTTAACTATATGGATCATTTGCGATAATTCGGATGAACTTTTAGTGAGCGAAATAAAATAATGAGTCAGCAATGTGCAAGTTTCTAATACGAGCACGACAATTTTTCTATTTGTAATGCAACATACTCCACTGCAAATTACTTTTTTTATTTGTAATAGCACATGCATCCATTACACATTACTTTTTGTATTTGTAATGGAACACGCATCCATTACACATTACTTTTTTTTATTTGTCATGGCACATGCATCCATTACACATTACTTTTTTTATTTGTCATGGTACACGTATTCATTACGCATTAGTTTTGTATTTTGTAATGGTACAGTTATCCATTTCACATTATGCAGTGTAATGGGTAATAAATCCAGTAATGCATTATCAAAGTAATGCATTATTTACAACTCTGACTCTGATACGAGTAAAAATTATATAAATTTCTATGTAAAAAAAACAGAGTCAATGAGACCTGTGATTATTTATCTTATTCATATGTTATTAATATTGTTATTTTTGAGCTTGTAAATAAGCGTTTATAGTAATCTGATGTCAGGTGCGTTATAATTGATAATGACGGTGTTACGATCTCATGAACTACAGATTTAGAAATCTTAATTTTTATTCGAAGGAATAAAATAAATATAAGAGCTACATTATGGATAAAGATTCGATGTTTATCCTTGTCGTCGTTCCTATTATTTTCTCAATTTACTGAATTTTTTTGTGAATAATTGCAGGGAATGTGTGACATGTTCATCCAAACTCAGCAGACGAGCAGCGTCAACAGCAGCGGCAGTAATAGCAGCAGCTCGAGCAACAATATCGCTCATCATCACGTAAAAAAGCGAAAGTTGGATTACAATGTCAGTCAGCCGGTAATACAGCATTCATTGGTCCAATCGACCGGTGATTATCAATTGGACAATATCGGAATACAGAGATATTCCGTCAGCGGTAACAATCACGCTTTCACAACGCTTCACAATAATGCCATGCAAAAGAGCCCGAATCAGCAGACATTGGTGCGAGCATCTACCATCAAGCTTCTAGACACGTATCAGCGTTGTGGTCAAAAGGTGAAACCCTGAAAATCACTTTTATTATCGACCAAATGTCTCAAAACATTTTCTTCCCAATTAAATTTAGAATCAATTGATTCTCAGGCTACAACTTTGGACTTGATAATCTATCTGACATACTTTCACATGAATTGAGCAATTAACACGAATTTAAATTAGTGCCGGAAATCACTTTTCAGTTATTTTTTCTTCTAATTTAAATTCAGAACGTTGAAATTTTCAAATTACGTTATTAATGTGGATCAAAAATAATTTTTCAATTATTTTTCGTCCCAATTTAAATTCCATTCTATATGACCAACTTTTTAATCAATTGTGCGATTTATGCAAATTGAAATTAACGCTCAAATTTAGTTTTCAATTATTTTTCGTCGGAAGAAAATAAAGGGGCCACTTTCTTCAGCTTTGTCCCGAATGATAAATGTAAATTGGGGACTCAAATTCGGGACGATCCGAGGACAGATATTGATTTAGTTTTTCCGTGGTCGATCGTCGATGAGAAGCGTCTCTTGTCCGTGTAACCCTCACTGTAAGCCTAGATAACGTTTCCGCATGGCGCCGGCAAGACTATCGATTGCATTCAAGGCCCGGTATTCATATTTCATGCTCGCTCCAACAACGTGATGTACAGGAGAGTAAAGGTTTACCGAGAACGATGGCGTAGCGCCGATAAACGTCATAAGCGTAATGGGCGACGGGTAGAAAATTTACCGAATAACATGTATCCACGAGATTTAATTTTTTTTTCCACGTTAAATCCGCGAAATTTTCATGCTAACCGAAAAAAAAATTCTAAACACCTGCACTGCAAATAGTTTTTTGTTCAGTGTTTTCATACATTTGAATTTTATCATTGAATCGAAATGTCAAACGATGATAAGATGATGAATGTTCCTAACGAATCTGCACGACTCTCAATGATTCAAAGAAATTATGCGTATAATATGGTTGGTAAAAACGGTATTTTTCAATTTACAGCGAAAAACTTGGTCAAGGGAGGGTAATGGTGAGAGTCTCGCTGTTCATTCTACGACAAATCCAACTGGAGGGAATAACGTGGTCCCTCAGTTGAATGCGCAACATCAACAGCAACAACAGCAACAACAACCGCAGCAACAATCACAACAGCAACAAAATCAACCGCAGCAACATAAACAAACGAGCGCTATGACGTCGCACAGTAAGCAAGTTGCCAATACGGGAAATGGCGGCGGCGGAGGTGGTGGTGGTGGCAGTAATCCACAGGGCGACGGTGATTATCAATTGGTACAGCACGAGGTACTCTACTCGATGACCAATCAGTACGAGGTTCTCGAGTTTCTCGGACGTGGCACTTTTGGACAAGTAAGGATCGTTGAATCTTCGAATTTTAAGAATGATGGTGGAAATTCCTTTTTTTTAAGCTTACAAGGAATATTTTTCAACTTTGAAAAAGTCTCCTTGTGCAGCAAATTTCCACTCAATCGCTCGAGACCGAGTCTAAAATATAGTCACCCTAATATTTATTATCAATACACGTTATATATTACATATTTTTCTCTCTCAGGTTGTGAAATGTTGGAAGAAGGGAACAAACGAAATTGTGGCTATAAAAATTCTCAAGAATCATCCGTCGTACGCGCGCCAAGGTCAAATTGAGGTAAGACTTTTTCCGCAAATGTATCCTATCCTTCGCTTTTCGTCGATTTCAACGGAAGTTGATACTGAAAAAATTCTAGGATGATAGAATAATTTTTTTTTTGCTTATTTCTCATCAGGTCTCCATCCTGTCGCGATTGAGTCAGGAAAATGCTGATGAGTTCAACTTTGTGCGCGCCTACGAATGTTTCCAGCACAAGTCTCATACGTGCCTTGTATTTGAGATGCTGGAGCAGAATCTCTACGATTTTCTCAAACAGAATAAATTTTCGCCGCTACCATTGAAATACATAAGGCCGATATTGCAGCAAGTTCTCACGGCTTTGCTAAAGCTCAAGGTAATTGAAAAAAAAAACAACAATTTCCGTCAATGTTTCTTTCAAATTTTTTTTAAAAAAAGTATGAACGAAGAAAGACAATTATTGATATTAACAAAACTTTTTTTCTTTGCATTTTCAGCAATTGGGCTTGATTCATGCCGATCTCAAGCCCGAGAATATAATGCTCGTTGATCCCGTGCGTCAGCCTTATCGCGTAAAAGTAATCGATTTCGGATCCGCCTCTCACGTGTCAAAGGCTGTCTGCAATACATACTTGCAGTCGCGTTATTATCGGGCACCCGAAATAATACTCGGTCTACCGTTCTGCGAGGCCATAGATATGTGGTCCCTCGGATGCGTCGTTGCCGAATTATTTCTCGGCTGGCCGCTTTATCCCGGTAGCTCCGAGTACGATCAAATTCGGTACATCAGCCAGACTCAGGGCTTACCGACCGAGCACATGCTTAATAATGCGAGTAAGACTACAAAGTTCTTCTACAGGGACATGGACAGTGAGTGAATTCAATTTTTCTTTACCTCCTTTCTTGATAAAGACGATTTTCGTGATGGTAAATATTCGAGATTTTGTGGAGCACGATGGGAAACGTGACGTGTCCATCAGAAATCTTTTTTTGCAATGAAAACAGATTTTCTCTCAATAAGAAATAAACTCAAAGAAGCTTGAAGCGATTTCTTATTTTAAGAACGCATTATAAAGAGGGATGAATGTCAATCCAGGGTTGCAAGTAATGCATTACACTTTGTAATGCAGTGCCATTTTCATTACCCATTACAATATAGTGTGTAGTGGAAAAAATGTCCATTACCCATTACAATGTAGTGTGTAATGGAAAAAAAAATTTATTACCCATTACAATGTAGTGTGTAATGGAACAAAATGTCATTACCCATTACAATGTAGTGTGTAATGAAAAAAAAATCCATTACCCATTACAATGTAGTATGTAATGGAAAAAAATTCATTACCCGTTACAATGTAGTGTGTACTCGACAAAATTTTGCTTGTTTATTACAACTTAATGTGTAATGTAAATTTTGAACATTTTTTATTATATCGTAGTAGTTTTTTTGCCTGGGTTAAAATGAGCCAAAACTAGTAATTAAGTGGTCGCGTGATCATTTAGAACGACACGAAAAATGTCATGCTTAGTACCCCACATTTTTATTCTTATTCTTTCGTATTCTTTTATTCTTTATAATTACATTAAAATGTAATGCAAAATTGCAATAATTTATTCATCTATATTTTTCCATTCCCAAAATTGCAATGAAAGTTTTGTCCATTATTGCAATGCAATGGATAATGGAAATTCCTTCTATTACACACTACATTGTAATGGGTAATGTAAATTTTTTCCATTACACACTACATTATAATAAGTAATGAAAAATGTTTCCATTACACACTACATTGTAATGGGTAATGAAAATTTGTTCCATTACACATTCTAAAAGCAATGAATAATGCATTAATTTTACATTACAAATTTCGCAACCCTGTGTCAATCGCAATTTCATTGCGCAGGTACATATCCGTTTTGGAGATTAAAAACACCGGAAGAGCACGAGGCTGAGACGGGTATAAAATCGAAGGAAGCGAGAAAATACATTTTCAATTGTCTCGATGACATTGGTCAAGTGAACGTGCCGACCGATCTCGAGGGTGGTCAGTTATTAGCTGAAAAGGCCGATAGAAAAGAATTCATCGATCTTCTCAAAAGGATGCTCACAATGGACCAGGTAGTAATACCTAATTCATTCGTGCATTAAAAAAATAATAATAAATTAATTTCTTCCATTTTTTTTGTAACACCATTATTTTGATTCTCGATCGTAGGAGCGTCGCATAACGCCAGGCGAAGCATTGAATCACGCGTTCGTGACACTTGCTCATCTGGTGGATTATGCTCATTGCAACAACGTAAAAGCTTCCGTACAAATGATGGAAGTTTGCCGAAGAGCCGGTGATTTTACAGCTAGTCCGGCCCATCATCAGGCCCCACCTGCACCTCAACCACCTCCACCAACGTCGCTGGTCGCCAACTTTGTACCAACGACAAACGGCAGCGCCGTCACTCTGACTTTTAACAATCAACTTACGAATCAAGTTCAACGATTGGTGAGAGAGCATCGTACGGCGCAAACGGGATACGACAATCTGGTACATTTAATTTCCTCTTTCGACCAACATTTTATTCCTCTATTTTAATCCAAGCTAGTGTTTTTCATCGCCATTCTGTTTCGTCATATTGACACAGAAACGTATATAATTTTCTCTTGTGGCATTCCAGTATCAGATTTACAGTAACAGCAGTCGAAGAGCAACGCAGTACAGTGGCTCGTCGAGCGGATCAAATAGCGGACGAAGCGCCGTTCATGACTTTCCTCATCAGCTCGTGCCTGGAATTTTATGTCCACCGCCGGGTTATCAGACGATGCCCAGTCCAGCCAAACACGTTGTCGTTGCTCAACCTCCTCAAGCTCAGCAAGCACCGTTGCAAATTCAACCGTCGATAATATCTCAACAGGCCGTTGCGGCTGCAGCCGCCGCGGCTCAGCAACAGTACGCCGCGGTTCCGGTATCAATGGTTGAAACGGGACGACAAATGTTGTTGACCGTAAGTTTTCACAATATATATGAGGAGTTCTTTTTCAACCAGGCCACTTTTTTTTCACCCTCTCCAATTTTTTTCAAAATCTGCCAGTTTGAAATATTAGTCAAAAGGAAAGTCTGTGATTTTTTTAGATTTTTTTAGATGTCCATTCAGGATTTTCAATTTTTCATTTCGAACACTGTATCTCAAAAAATATTAATCAAACAAAAAAAACAGGAATAAAAACTTACTTATTTTTTCCACTTAATCGAAAAAATTTAAAATCATAATTTTTCTGCATTGAGAAAATTGAAATCTGACAAAAAAATGAGAATAACATTTTTTTAAACCTAATAACACACTTTCGATTTCGGTACAAATTTTACAGGATGTCTGCCATTGGGTAAAGTCTGCGAAAAAAATTTCAGAATGGCACCTGCAATGGTTACGATGAAAAAAAAATAAAAACCCTGCCCAATCTATATGCGGTTATGAGATTTCGCAGGGTTTTTATTTTTTTTCGTGGTAACCATTGCAGGTGCCATTCTGAAATTGTTTTCGAAGACTCTTTACCCAATGAAAGACATGAAAAAAAATTAAAACCCTGCGAAATCTTTATACGGTTACGAGATTTCGCAGGGTTTTTATTTTTTTTCATGGTAACCATTGCAGGTGCCATTCTGAAAAATGTTTCGCAGACTCTTTACTCAATGACAGACATCCTGTAAAATTTGTACCGAAATCGAAAGTGTGTTATTAGGTTTAAAAAAACTTTATTCTCATTGTTTTTACAAAATTTCAATTTTCTTAATGCAGAAAAATTATGATTTTAATTTTTTTCGATAAAGTGGAAAAAATAAATCAGTTTTTATTCTTATGTTTTTTGTTGTTTGATTAATATTTTTTGAGATACAGTGTTCGTAATGAAAAATTGAAAATCTTGAACGGACGCCTAAAAAAATCTTTAAAAAATCACAGACGTTCCTTTTGACTAATATTTCAAACTGGCAGATTGTGAAAAACATTGGGGAGGGTGAAAAAAAAAGTGGCCCGGTTGAAAAAGAGCTCCTCATATAGATCTCTCATTGTGGCAATGGGCAGTTAAAGCTGAAAAATGGGTGGAAAAAATCAGTCTGAGATCGAGAATTTATCAAGTTTAGACGTTATTTTTTACGTGGAGAGATATTCAATTGGTGATTAAATCACACAATCTTTGCTATTAGTCTTGAGGTACAGAAAATTCGTATATATTTTCACATCTTGAATAATGAGTAAAAAAAAACTTTCAAATAAATTTGTTCGTGACCACTACCTAGACAAAAAATTGATCTGATGCAAATGAAATGTTTTCG
The DNA here is from genome assembly GCA_946863875.1 of Alloplasta piceator. Classification (NCBI taxonomy): domain Eukaryota; kingdom Metazoa; phylum Arthropoda; class Insecta; order Hymenoptera; family Ichneumonidae; genus Alloplasta; species Alloplasta piceator. The sequence continues at coordinate 1,425,227 of OX333079.1, read as the reverse complement.
ATTTATTTCCACCTAATAATAACTGATGTCGAGCCGATGTTTCAATAAAATGTTATTTATTTCAAGTAAATTTATTTAAACTAACATTTCTCTTTGTGGCAATATAATTAATAATTATTGGACTGTCGTTAATCGTAATTTTCTCTAATCGAAAGTCGCGTGTACATAAAAGTTCCCAATGATCGATTTTCAGAATGCCGTACAAACTTCCTGGCCGGGTGGTAGCCGACAAATGGCCGCTATTGTGCCATCCTGGCAGCAATTACCACCTCAGCACGCGGCGATACAGCAGCCACTTTTGAGTGACGCCGGTGACTGGGGCAGACCTCTGATCGTGGATAGTTCCGCGATTTTACAGGTAAACATTTTTTCATCTTCATGAAAAATCACGAAAAAAAACAGACAAATCCTTCTCCTCACGTCCATCCTTCCTCTTTCTCCTGGGAAGATCGCACTGAGACAAAGTCGCGGCGGAAGACGACAAATTTTGGCTCGTATGGTCGACGTCATTGGCAGAGTTTATCGAACGAATCCAAAGATCCAATTATAGATTTTTCTCCAGCCACTCCCATATAAAAATATATCAAGTACAAAAGAGTATAGATATTTTTCTTCAATTTATTTCGCGTGACATGACCGTATACTGACCTCGAGGAATTTTTGCCCTGTCAACAGAGACCGGTATTTCCGGTCACGGAAGTATATAACACCGGACCATTGGTGGAACATCCGTCGCAGAGTTGGGGAAAACGAAGTGTGACGAAGCATCATCAGCATCATTTGGCCGTGCCGCAACAGTCGCAGCACAGGCACGAGCACAAAAAAGAGACTCAGCAATTGAGTCCGGTGAAGAAACGCGTTAAGGAGAGCACACCGCCGAGCAGCATGAGGCGACACTCACCCGCGAATGGACATTGGCAACCGCAGACATTGCAATCCCATCATCACAGTGGCAAACACGTCAGTAATCACAATGTCGAGCATCAGCAGGTCACATCTGTGCGTCAACAGACAATAACGATACACGATACACCCTCACCCGCTGTCTCCGTCATTACCATCAGCGACAGCGAGGACGAAACGCCGGGCAAATGGTTAGTTCAATTTTCTTTTTTTGCAAAGAAAATCAACGAGTTATTAATTTTCCACTTGCCGAATTTGTAATGCATTACCCATTACTTTAAACAATGTGTATTGGATGAGTTTTCCATTACAAATAAAAATAGTAATGTGTAATGGATGCGTGTTCCATTCCAAATAAAAAAAGTAATGTGTAATGTATGCATGTGCCATTACAAATGAAAAAATAACGTGTAATGAATGAGTGCTCCATTACCAATTACAATTGGAGAGAAAGTAATTTGTAGTGGAGAATATTCTATTACAAATTAGTGTTTATAGTGTTTCTACGACAATTTGGAGCAGGTACTATTTTGCTCAAAGGTACGTCTATTAATTTTTCAATGAAAATAATCTGTGTGTATCAAGTTTTTGTTAACTTTACTTTCGTAGTGGTAAATGTATGAACAGTGATTTTTTGGAGTAATTTTTACACCATTGTTATTACAATAGATTACAATACAAGAAAAACTTATAGGTGTCAGTGTATATTAACTTAATATACACTGTTCATACATTAACCAGCACGATAATAAATTTAACAAAAACTTGATACACACAAATTATTTTCATTGAAAAATTAATAGATTTACCTGTGAGTAAAATAGTACCTGCTCCAAATTGTAAAAACACACTAATGCTCACACTAATGTTCGCGATTGATTCCGAATACTGGTGAAGTACTCAAAAAATATTACCGTGAAACCCCACTTGCTTTTCTTCCATCTCAATTTGTTTCGAGTGAAATAAAATAACGAAACAGCAATGTGCAAGTTTCTAATGCGAGCACCGCAATTTTCCTATTTGTAATGGAATGTTCTCAACTACAAATTACTTTTTTTTTTAATTGTAATTTGTAATGGGGCAGGAATTCATTACACGTTTTTTTTTGTTTGTAACGGCACATGCATCCATTACACATTACTTTTTTATTTTTAATGGAACACATGTATTAAACATTACTTTTGTATTTTGTAATGCTACACTTATGCATTTAACATTATGCAGTGTAATGGGTAATGAATACAGTAATGCATTATTTACAACTTTGGTTTGGACGTGAACAAATTTTGAATTGTCGAAGATTTCGTCTAACGCTCTAAATTTCGTACTTTTGCAACTGTAAATCACAGTTGTTTTTACATAAATGCACCAAGTGACACGAATAATTATTACTGAATTTTCGAATAATAGTTAAAAGGATTGAGCTCCGCAAAAGATTGTTACATTTAAAAAAATTGCTTGCAAACTCTTTAAATTTTGTAATTTTACAACTATCGATTTTTTTTAAATTTTCATTTCATTTTTTCCCTTCAGCACCCAATCGGTACCAAGAATCGTGCAGAGCTCTCAGACAGCGCACTCTATCGGCAATCAACAGTCGCACAGTAACGGACACGGCAATCCTCAGCACGGTGTGACGAGGGTGCAGCGTAAAAATGTCATTAGTTGCGTTACGGTGGCGGATAGCGACGGCGAGGCAAGTCCAGGTAGGGCTCACGCTCATCTGTATCAGCATCTACCGCAGCACCATCCGCAACCTCAACACGCCACTCAGCACATTAAGCACGAGCCACAATTACAGCATCACATCAGGTAAAGCTTGAATATCTTATCTTTATTTTTCGTCTGCATCACGATTTTATGCATTTTTTTAAAGCAATGGGTCTTTCTTTTTATACAGCAGTTCCGGCTATTCATCACAATCGCAGAAAAAACGTTTATTGGCGAAAGTACAGTCAGAATGCAACATGATAAACGTAGCGACGAAACCGGAGCCTGGCGTCGAGTATCTTGCTCCTCATCCTTGTCATGCGCCAGCCTGCAAAGAGCCACCGACCTATCAGGTTGGATTACATTTTTTTCCGCCATTATTTTTCTGTTTTGTTAAAAACTCAAAAATTGAATTTTAAATTTAAAAAAAAAACATCTCCTTGGCCTCTGCACTTAATTGAATAGTCTTATTGGAGTAAAGACTATAATTTTTTGAATTTAGTTCGACAAGATACGAATCTTACATTTTTTGCCGATGTTGTTTTCTAGGCCGATGTCTATGACATGAATGACTACTTGTTGCAGTATGTGACAACGAGTAGCGCGCATCCTCATCTACAAGAGCAGCACATTGTTTACACGACGGGGGCGGAAAAGCGCGTTTCTTGGCCGGGAAAACGTGCCGAGTACAAGCACGAATACGTGCAGCCACCCGCGGCACACTCGAGGGATCATCAAAAATGGACGGTTGCTAATCCGGTCCATCAGTACAGGTAATTTTTTATTGTTTCGAATTTATCCTTGGAAAAATCACCAGACTGAATTATCTCAGTCGTAAAAACTCTATGGAATAAAAAAAATTATATTGGGGTTGAAAGAGCGCTAATGTTGTTTTGAGCGTGTGAAATTGCGTTTAACGAGATTTTTGCATTGAATCCGGATATTTTTCGCAGGCAAAGCCAGGTGGTGAGCACAGCTGGTCATCCGGGCCACAGTCAACATCACAGTCACGCTCATCACGGTCACCCGGCTCATCTCAGTCCGGGGGGTAGCGTTGGCGGGGGTGGAAGGAGTCCCGCCGGTGTTCCGGTTGTCGGCGGTGCTCAGCATCTCGGTCAGCCACTTTATCAGGAATACGCGCACGTTAGATCACGCGCTCATCCTGTACCACCGCCGGTTTACGTAACAGCTGCACCGTCTCAGCCACCGACGGCCATTCAGCAGCAACAAGTGCCCACCTATCAGGGATTCACACCCGGGTGGGTACCTAGACATCTAGTTGATGCATGCATGTGTGTACCATTTATTATATTACTTTAATTTATCATTTTTTTCAAGTTTTCAAGTTTTTTCATTTTTCACTCTAAACTGCACAAATAACTTTAGATGAATAACTGTAAAATGACACAAGTTAGAGCATCCAAAAGCGACGAGTCTTTTTTTTGCCAATCGATGAGTACGATTTTTTTCACAACACCTTGTGTGATTTCGTACGTAACGACCTACGAATTTTTAGAATATTCAAAGTATCTTCAGGAATTTTGTTCTCGGATTTTTTTTATATTATTAACTTATGTCAAAGTGTTTTTATGACCCTCAAGATATATGCATCAGCATTTATCGATTTTTGCTCAGTATCACTTCTTAATTATAGCTCAGAGAAAAAAATACCTATCAAAAATGCAAAAATCGATGGCCAAATTTTGAAAATGTGCCAAAAATTGAAAAATTATCTGAATCGAATGAACAGAAAATTTTGAATTTGTTTTTATTCAACCCTTACATCGATGAACACGAATCTACCAGTAGTTTTCGCAAAAAAATCAAAATTAAACGAACGTTTGGAAGTTGTGCTGAACAAAAATTAAAGAAATGCAGATGCAGACATGTCGAGGGTCATATTGTTTTTCTATAAATCGAAATTTCTTGATTGCATCAGTAGACGCTTGCGAACTCATTGGTCTGTGCAATCTTTGACTTTTGTCATTTTATTTATTTTCATTTTATTTGCGTAAACTTTGAATAAAGTTTGTAATGGAAATTTTCGACTTTTTTCGATTAAAATAGAATTAATGAGAGCCAAAATTGACTAAGCTACTTGATCATAGAGGCAAATTCGTGAAAAGCAACAAAATTCAACTTCAAACTTAACTTCCTTATAATTTCAGAGACATTTTTTTGTTTATTAGAAATGTATGTATTTTCAGTTTCTAAAATTTGATATCGAGTTTTTCCTTTCAGCTCGTCACCACTGACGTTGTACGATTCCAGTCGCGCTTTGCCACCCCCGGCACATCACAGTTCAGCGAGACCATTATTGGCGAGTCACGCGGCTCATCCACTTCCCGCGCATATGCAACCAACTGCGGTCTACGGATTGGCACCCCTATCACCGGCAAAGCATCAGTATCAGCCACCAGGCTTGTGGTTCACCGAATAATTTGCAAATTAACGCGAGAATTTTCAAAACGGCTTGTTCCCGCTCCGACCATCGAGGACTACGAATTCTTCGAGCGCTATCCTTCTTTTTCGTCCCTGATTACCGAACAAACGGAGTCACGATATTCGTGATGACAACGAGACGGCCCGAATAATAATTTCGTGCTCATGACGCGGTCGATATTCGACAATGAGGGGATCGCCGCAAAAAAAACTTAATTATTCCGTTATCTTTTAACTCGATCAAGGTGAAATAGATATTTTTTAAATATTTCATCATAAAAATTAACACATTGGAATGGAAGATGTAAAATAATCTATCATCGTGATCCGAAGCTGTTCGAGGCAGCGAGAGTTGCAACTTTAACAATCCGTCCTACGCAGAGAGAGACAGAGAGAGAGATGGAAAAAGAAAAGGAACGAGATAGATCGGAAAGGGGGTTCCCTACTGCCTGTTTCGAAATTGTTTCACAGAGTGAGACAAGAAAAAATGCAACTCTGACGGAAAGGATTTCCCGTGTGACTTAAGAATCACGCGAGAGCGAAGACACACTGTGGTGGATTAGGAGAAGAAAAGATAGCTAAGAAAAAACCATAATATCGCGATATTCGCCTTGAAAGAGGAATACACAAGGGCGGAGAAATTTGTTTTTTTTTTTTTGGTGACGGTTGAGCTTTAGGCGATAATTATAGCGAATAAGCAATGTTTTTCTTCGCGTCACGATCTTTTGGGTAATTTGTCGAGGTGACCCCTAGACATACATATACCCACCCGTACGATATATAGTATGAAGGGAAAAGAAATGCTACGTAGCCGAGTATCTTGGTTTGACTTGAAAAGAATTTTTGCTATGTTGACGCTGTTTCGAGATTTTTTTTAACAAAAGAAAACGCTCATCCTCCCGGTTTGACGGGACAAGGGAAAAGCGTCGTTTGACTTTGATCCAAGTGGATTCGTAGTTTTTAACGGAATTTTTTGATTCATGTTTCAAATCTGATTCTCGGCTTGTCTCGGCTGACGACATTTTTTGTCCAGAGGATTTTTCGTAGATAAAAAAAAATAGATTGTGCATTTATATTTGGGATCCGATGTGTATGATCGGAGAAATCATATCGGAAGACAAAGTCGACTGAGCTTTATTCGAAATTAAAGAAGAGGAAAAGCCTGGAAAAGGCTTTTCCGGGAATAGGAAAAGCTTGAAAACGATTTCACGTAATCAATATTTCACCATTATTTTACACAAATTCATTACACTCGTTAATTTCACCCGCGTCTTTCATGTTTCGTCTCTTCCCTAAAATTGTACATATGAAAAAGAGGAAAGATGGTAAACGGTCATAATTTTTTTCAAAATTCGACGGTAGCGTTTTTTTTCGATTCTGGAAAAAGAAAATTTGTTTTTTCCGCGAAAGAATCTCTGAGAAGCTATCGGATTTAAAGAGCATAGTTTTTTTTTTTAATGTACTCTGTAGTACATTGTGCAAATCTTTGTCTCATGCGCGTCTCAAAATCGAAAAAAATGTCACGAGGAAAATTAAGTTCACACAAAGCAAGAACTTTTTATTTAATTACAATTCCCATTGTCTCACTTCGTTACCGAATCATGTTCTTCCGCAAGAATAGCAACTCATCGCGGGCAATTTCGAGGGGATAAAAAAAATTAATCTACGTTGGAAAAGAAAATAATAGATTTGGCGAGAATTACGTAGTCAAGGGATTCTCTTCTCGCGTTCCTCTTTAGTGTTTCGTGTATTATTTCTTGTACATATAATCATAAAATAAGCTTTACACGGATCTTCCTTAGTGTTTTTGAAAAAGCGTTCTTGCGCCTAAAAACTTTTTTCACGTATAGCTTGGATTTGGAAAAAAACAAACACGAACACATTTTTAATCAACAGCACCTGAATTTGGGAGTTTTACGAAAATTACGAATACTTCGATGCGTACGGGTGCGTGCGCGTATATGAAAAAAAAACCGGAAATTTTGACGTAACCAGAAAAAAGACCATTCGTTAGAATTGAACTTATTTTTGTGCGAATTTTTTCGAAAGATTGAAAATAAATTCGAAGCAAATACCAAGGGTGAGAAATGAAAATTGCGTCATGACGTTAAACTCCTCTGATAAATTTTTCATCTTTAAATAAAAAAATTGTCCAAAAATGTCTCGTTTGTGTCGGAAAGTTTGTAATTTTTCCAGGAGGATAGCTCGATATAATTAGACTCGTTATTATTCTAGGCGATTTTGCCTCCTCCTGGAGTCGAGACATGGAGAAAAAAACTTTTTTTTTTTCGTTTTTCTCAATGACCGAGCTCTCTTTTCCAAAGACTCTGCGGGTGGAAATGAAAAAAGCTCGCGTAGCTCCGCGTCGATTCACGAAAATGTTTGTAATAACGTGACCTAATTAACGACGAATTATCGTTTATCGCCGTTACTCAGATTAACATTATTATTATTGTTGTTGTATAAAAAATAATTGCTGTAAATTACGAGGGGGAGATATTTAACCAAGTCGATGTGCCTGTTTGACGACTAATTATAATAAATACATATACTATACACACACACACAGATACACACACACTCACACACACACACACACACACACACACACACACACACACACACACACACACGTAATGGTAGGGTATTCAAAAAAACGCATAACTTATGAATGAAAATGCACGTTAATCCGTTGAAACGAAAAATTTCGCCACAAAGGTTTCGATTCTAAAATGCATGAAACGTATAAAGTAAATGAAACGAAAAACCGAAAGGGAAAAAATAGTGCATAGCAGGGACTAAATAAGTATATTTGCAGAACTTGTAAAAAAGCGATATCCCACGAAATTCACATGAATCTTCTAGTAATTTTTGGGAGAAAAAATAGACTTCCGATAAAATCGAAGTGCAAACTGTACCAGCAAACACGTTTTTGGATCTTAGGCATTAGGATCGTAGGCGATTGGTTTGCGAATAATATAGGTTCTCCATTTTTCATTTTCAAGCGTTGATTTGAGCAGATTCGGAAAAAAAATTTAAATAATAATTTTGTGTTAGCGATAGTAAGCATTTGCTCTTCTCAAATTCAAAGTGTCAAAGAGAGATATTTTTTTCTCACATATAGAGATCAATAAAAGGAAATTTTTCGTATTCGGCTGACGAAGAGAAATATAGAAAATAACATTTTAGAAAACTGAATACATTAATTCCTATTTTTTTTCACATCGAAAATAAAAAATATCATCAATGGATGTCACACACATACACAAACACAGTCATTGATATGCCCTGAACCATTAATGATACGTTACAATTGTTACATACTGATTAAAAAAAAAAATACCTAATTAAATTGTAAGGCTTGGAAACTCGGTAAATACTGAACGATAAAAAATAATAAGAAGTATAGATTATATCGGTTGAAAGAAGAATCTTATTTTTTTTTTGTTTTTGTTCGGAGCGATTCTAGTAACCTCGAAATTTAAATTTACAACTACAACTCTATATTTTCACTGGTCGTGATTTCTTGTACGAAGAAATATATTCATGAAAAGTGTGAAAAAAATTCCTTTTCAATCTATAATTTTTTGTGATCCAGATTTTTTTTTTCATTTTAAGCAAAACCAAATATTTGCATTTTTAACTTTCTAATAATTTTGTAAAAAATCTAATCTCTGCAATCAAAAAATAAAATATTTCCGTCAGGATCATTCGTAAAAGTTTTTTGCATGTAACGAGTAACTGGGACCTCGATGAAAAGATAAAATAAAAAAATAAATTCCTTCTTTTAACCAGTTTAATATATATAAATACCGGTAACTGTATCAATGGTTCTAGTTGTGATATTCTACTAATATGAATTACGATATTTAAGTCATTTATAACATTTTTCGCAAATATTATAAAAGCGAGCAAAGTATAGTCGGTGGATAAAAAGATTTGTAACTAAAGGGAAAAAATAGAAAAAATCCGACGGGAAGACGTTTGTACATAGAATTCCTCTACGAAAGAGGAAAAACATTTTTTTTCGTTAGGATTAGATTTAGTGCCTAAAATGTCGACGGGATTGTGTCCGGCGATTAAACTGTAGCTGGGGTTTGGATTCAGTGGCGAAAAAAGGATCGATCGAGAAACTATGTAAATGTGAGAAAAAAAAATAATTAACGTTTTAACACGACATAAATTGCGTTGGGGGATTACTATTTAATGTTCATAGCGTTTTACGGATAGTTGGCGTAATTTAGCGATAAGAGGGCTTACGAAAAAACGGGAGGATCGGTAGGAAAGTTGGTAGTTGTAGAAAATATAAAAGAAAAAAAATGATTTAAAAGAAACAAACAAAAACGAGAGGAAATATTTTTGGAATCAGTACAGTTATATTTGAATTCGTAGGCTCGATTTCTCATTCATTTTTTTTTCCATTTCTCCAAAGAATCGAATCTTCTCCTATTTCAAAGCTATTTTGCTAAATAAAAATGAAACTTCTCGCAAACATAAAATTCACACGATAACAGAATTTTATTTTTCTTTGCGTGGAAAAAAATTGATCGTTTCTTAAATGTTTTGCGAATTTAGGAATTGGATTATCGCGTCGTTTATTGCGCAAAAATTGAGATAGTTTTTAAATAGTCGATGAAATACGATTCAAGGAGAATTGGATTTAAAAAGAAAGATATATTTCGCGACAATAGATTTAGTTTTCGATCCACTGTCTGACTGTTTAAATGTTCTCAATGTTCACTATTATTCTATATTAGCGTCGGGATTTATTACAGACGAAACTTTTTAAATTGAAAGATTATTCACTTTGCGCATAATATCCCAAGCATAATCTCGCAAGAACTATTATAAATACGTTTAAAGACGATATATATGTGTGTGTGTATGCGCGCGCGTGTGTGTACGTGTGTTTGTGCGTGTGTGTATAAAGATAGATTATTATTCTTGTACATTCGTAGTGGGGCGTTTGTCAGAAACGGTTAATTTTATTCTATTTTATTTTTCTTCTTTGTCCTTAGAATTTTATAGTGTGGAGTACCTGTAACGCGCGTATCCAAATATTTTTGCTGAATCATACCGATCAATGATTTAAAAAAACAAAATTAAGTCTGATAGAAATTTCATTATGAATTCGATCGGAAAATAATCCAAACAAAAATAAAATCAAAAATCGATCCTGTCGTTCAAAGAAAAAAAAACAACTTGCACCAGAAACATCTGACAAATTCGACAGATACACAACTTTACGAAAAATCAACGATGAAACTTTGAAAAAAATGCAATTAACGAAGACAAATTTTTCGCTGACCTTTTATACGAATGTAGATTTAAAATCAATTTATCACGACTAAACAATCCTATAAGATTAATTTGTATTATACTTATGATGTACGGATACATCATACGATATGAATTTGTGCGAACGTTCAATGAGTGACGTAAATATCGCCTGTACTTTATAATCGTTATTACCATTGTGTTTATCAATTAATGCTTAGGTAACTTTGCTACTTTTTTCTTTCTACCACGTATCGCTGTTACTGCGAAATTTATCGATATTTGTATTAATTTGTTGATCGAAATCAAGTTAACTCGTAAATTCAATGATTATTTCATCGGTCTTTAGCGGCAAAATTTGTTTAATTCACAAAAAGAAGATCCGAAAAATTCTAATGTCAAAAATCTTCGACGTTCTTCATCGATAGACGAAAAAGAAAAAGTAATTTTGATTTACCCCTTCGATCAATTTATCTTCTGTCACATAAATTATCAATTAATCGCTTGAATTTTGTTTTAAATTCGTTTATTGTTTTAAAGTATTAGTAATGTAAAAAAACATCCCATATTACCGCTTAATTTTTTTTTCTGGTAAACACGCGTCTTTTAATCGCGTGATTTCGGCAGGGGAATAGAAATAAAAAATATGCGAAATTATCGTCGATTATAATATTAGGATATACTTGAGAAAAAAAACCGTGTAAGATCAGAAGAAAAAAATAATAATAATGAAAGTCTGTTTCTTTCATCGACAAATGACAAACGTTAAATTATGTCCGCGTCCGACGAAAGGATAAAGCGTAGAATATAGTTTGGTAATGGAAATAATTTACGGGACTGCAGATTACACGAATGAAATGAACTTTCCAAACGTTTTCACGAAAATTGTAAATTATGGTAGCAAAATATATATATATATACATATATGTGTATGTACATGTGGCCAATATGAACACGAACGAGTATAATGTAGGCTACCAATAATCACGATAAATCTCACGTGGAAAATTTTACAATTAGTATGAAATTGGTGACAAATATTACTTAACATAGTAAACAATTTTTATTCACTGACACAAGAGGGAAATTTTCAAGTTTTCTTGATATTTATATTTTTAATATACATGGCCTGACTACATTTAGTGTTATTATTGTTATTATTAATATGAAAAATAATCGTTAGTCTCGTAATGCCGGCTACGTTCACGCAGGATCAAAACGTTATCGAAACAAAAAAATTTCTTCATTCGCCTCAATCGCGCGAGGCTCTTATAATTTTTTTTTCTCTCTCTTTTGTTCCCGTGTGAGCGATGGTACGGATGAAGCGAAAAAAACCAAGATTTGCTGTATAATATTGTAGTATAATCAAACACTAAAGACTAATGCTTAAGGTGATCAATCAAGCTTCGGTATGCGTGATATTTTCGAAGCCGCTAGATTATAATATGTACTGATATAAAATAGATATATATATATATATATACATTATTATATTAAAAAAATAATAATAATAATGATGCATTGAAAACAGATTTAGGGAAACCCAACTTTGATCGAAAGATGAAGATAAAGAAAAAAAAAGAAACAACGTTATAATGATATAAAAACAACAACAATAAACTGAAATGCCCAAGTGCCGATCCGTGCCGATCGGCGTCTCAAGCATTATCCAAACATCTCATTGATAAATTGTGTTTATTCGCATTTTCCTCATTTATATATATTTTTTTCTATACATAAGGGTGGTTCACTTTCAAAGTTTTTTAGATTTTATCACCCAAATGCTGTATTTTTTTTATTTAATCTTGATCCATTTCACGTCAAAAAAAGCAACAAAAGTTCTGAGCATATATTTTCAGAAAGTTTGCTTCATATTCCTTGCCTCATTTTGTCCGGAAATTAAAATTACCGATTATTGACTGAAATTTCGGTTGATTCAACGAAATTTCTTGGTATGTTCCTTCTTTATATGATTCATTTTTTCCGCTTTTATTCTGACAAGTATCTATAACAAATGAGGTAAAATTGAATTTAAAAAAAATCGCATATCTTGGAGTTTGGAAAATATTTATTATTGATCAAAGTAATTTTCGCAGTAAAAAAAAATTTTCCCATCGGCTTTCTTTTCGCCCAGTAATGAAAGCTCACAAGTGAATCACTCTGATATACACATCATTATGAATCTCCCCTCACACATCCTCTTAACGATGCCTCAAAAATCTCAATTAATATTTAAGTCGCGACATTTCGTCTCGATCATTTTTTTTCATCAATAAAACCGCAAAATCGTGAGTCGTTGGAAGAAAAAAAAAATGTTCATTCCACAAGCTGAATCGATGTTTAACATTTTTTTTATTCTCATGCTAATGATAAGGGAAACAAACAAATGATAAAACATAATTGCAGATAATCAAACGTGTGGGGAGATATAATTATCAAGTTCGATAAAAAAAAACTTTCAAAAAATGGCAATGGAAAAAAATTTGAAATTCGCCTCGCCTTTTCACCTCAATTATTGATTCATTTCATTTCTTCTACAGTGATAAATGATTTAACGCGAATTTAAATTCCAGCGACTAAAATATTCACTGACATGAACTGAAAGTAACTTTTTTCTCCGGATGGATTGAAAAAATTTAAAAAGAAACATACAAATTTAAATTATCGCTTTAAATTAATTCACGTCCCATCGAACATATCAATCATTTTATTTCACGCAGAATTTGTATCCTAAACGTTGCCCTAAACGTCTATGTCGGCCAATGGCTTTATCAGCCATAATAAATAAATAAATAAGCGCTGCTAAATATTGATAGACTGTCGATCTTTGTACGACTAGAATCTAATTACGCATATTAAAACAATTATAAATAAATAAAATATTAGGCTTTAGAGAGAGGGACTCAAAGATACTATTATCGAGGCTGGAAAAAGCCAATGAATAATCAACAAATTAATTGGGAAATTCTTATTCTCTATACTTGGTAAAAACGGAATAATTTATGGTCCGGTATGGGTATAGTCATCGACTGATCCCTTGTATAAATTAATATTATTGTGAAAAACAATATATTTGTTATTATCGTAAAATTACCTAATCCGGGAAATTGTAATATTCAACGTTCATCGTAAAATTCAACGTAAAAACATTTCATTCGTCCTCTAAAAAATCAATTTGGTAATTTAGCCTTTTTTTTTAAATCCACTCATCTATTCAACGACCGAGTTATTCAGACTATTGAAAAAAAAATTCTAACTGGCACTGCACGTTTAAAATATTAGTTTTTAAGAATGAAAAAGAAACACAAATAATAAATTCCTATAAAATGTTGAAACATGAATTTTCGACACGCGTCGAAATAAATGTGTATATATAAATATATATATGGGGCGTTCCATCCCAAATCGGAAAGTTTGAAAAACTTTTTTTAAATATTTTTTAGTACCCATCAAAAGACCCTTCCTGTTAAATTTTGAGATTTTTTTTGATTACCCGTTCAAGAGATATTACATTAACAAAAAAAACCGCTTTTTTTTTAGTATTTTGGTCATAACTTCTTTAATAATGGTCCAAATTAAAAATTTATTTTTCAATTTTTTTGTTTTTCATGGTCTTTTCAGAAAAAAATACAACAAAAATATTCGACGCGTTTTTTAATGAGTTTTAAACTTTTAATCGCATTTTTTAAAGTGAGTGTCATTTTTTATTTTTTTTTTATTTTTTGTTTTGAACATCCATCTATTCAACAATTTTTAGGACTAGTCCGATCGTGGGATTTCAATAACTACTATTTTTTTCGATTTTTCAAAATTAAATTTTTTTTTTCATAAATTATTATGAATACCAATTTTTGTTACTGTACATTATTTTTTTAATCATTTTGAATTAATTTTGACACTTTCTCATTGTTAACAGATTTTCAAAATTAATAATTAATCGATGAGCAAATAACAACAGTTCAAGAATTGTATGAGTGGGCATTGAACCTAAATAGTCTACCGAATATTGCTGTTAATTTTTCACCTGAGAAACATTATTTAGATGCAAAAGAAAGATTTTATTCGCGATACAATACCGCAAAGTCAATCCCAGGGGGACACAAAAATTTCATTCAATTATTCCAATGAGCAACGAAAACTTATTAGCAAAGGAATATTCTAATTCAGGAAATAATCGTATATGTAAGGTTATCAAAAAAATACGTGAATAAATAAAAAACTGTTGTTATTATTGTTCATAAACAGATTTAGCGATTAATTATTAATTTTAAGAACTTGTTAACAATAAAAAAAATGTCAAAATAAATTCTAAATATTGAAGAAAACAGTAACAAAAATTGGTATTCATAATAATTTATTTAAAAAAAAAAAATTAATTTTCAAAAATCGAAAAAAAAGTAATTATGGAAATCTCACGATCGAACTAGTCTTAAAAGTTGTTGAATAGATAGACGTTTAAAGCAAAAAATTAAACGAAAATAAAAAATGACACTCACTTTGAAAAAAGCGATTTAAAGTTTAAAACTCAAAAAACTCATTGAAAAACTCGTCGAATATTTTTGTTGTATTCTTTTCTGAAAAGGCCATAAAAAACAAAAATTTTGAAAAAAAACTTTTAATTTGGATCATTATCAAAGTAGTTATGACCAAAATACCAAAAAAAGAGCGGTTTTTTTGTTAATTTAATATATTTTGAACGGGTAATCAAAAAAATCTCAAAAATTAAACAGGAAGAATCTTTTGATGGGTACTAAAAAATGTAAAAAAATTGAGGAAATAAAATAAAAAAGTTTTTCAAACTGTCCGATTTGGGATGGAACGCCCCATATATATGCGACTGAATAATCAATACACTGTTATTTTAATGTAATAATCGATAGAAAAGTGAAGAGTAGTCAGAGTTGAATTGTAAGAACAAACCGCGTGAAAAGTAAGTGATGAAACTGAAGTAAAAAAATAAATAATAACGTTATAACTTGTATTGTATGTATTGAATAAAAACCAGGGTAAATGTTAAAACAAAAGAAAAATCAATACCACGACGGAAGGTTTTTTTAGGATAAAAATGTTCGTATTTTTAGCACTTAGTGGCACGATTTCTTTTAAATCTAAAAAATACGAAATGTGCTGGTCAGGTATATTTTTTTTTATTACGGTACTATTAAAAAAAAAGGGTACTATCCTCGATCTTAGATCACAATAAAGAAACGGACAATGGCTCATTGTACTCTCTGCCTATAAAATAAAAACTTTTTCGTGTAAGTAAAAATCTCGTATCGTAGGATTAACACGGACCAAGTCGTATCGAGCACTTGCTAAACATTTCCTAATTAGTTTTTAGCGCTCTTCAGTGTACAAGTCACGAACGACCCAATGAGAAACTCGAAGAAAACTAATATAAAATAATGATGTTATTTCTCAATATCCAAAATCAAAGCTCGTCCAATTTGCAAAAATTTCGTATCGTCACAGTCTCTATGTATTTTTAAAGTATAAATTACGAACGAACGAGCATCGTATAGATTATAAAAATAATTCTCATATTAGCGCAAGATTTTGTGAAATTTGTCCAATTCGGCCAAAAATTTATATATTTCACAATCCCGCCCACTATAATAGTCCTTGGACAAAACGACGCTGATAAAAGCGAATTATTTGTGAGAATGAAACGCGTGGGATATTTCGTGAAAAGTCAGCTGAATTTAAATTTTCAACAAGAATATAATAAATCTATTAAAAATTAATGAAATACTTTGCCTCATTTATCTTGTATGTGGATTAAAATTTCGATATTCGGAAGGATAAATTTTTTACTTTTGGTCAAAATTTTAAGGATTTTCGCATGATAACAAAGAAACAGTCACATGCCAAGGTATGGAAATTGTTGATTGCCGACCGAAAAATCGACTGACCTTTCTCGAAACGAAATAGTGAAATTTTATGAGCCCAAAAAATTCTGCTATTATCTATCTTGAATGGCGTGGAAAGAAAAAAAAATTGTAATCTATCGTCGGTAGAGATTTAAAAAATTCCTCGTAGTGTTCAAATTAACACGGCTAAATGGATAGATATATATTGAAGATAATAATTATACGAAATGAAGAAAACACGAAAAAAAAATCATAAACGACACCTACTACAAAATAAATGTTGCCTTTTGTCACACCGGTTATTAATGGGAATGAAGCATCATTCTTCGTGAATTACGTACAATTAGTGATTTAAAATTATACCATTTATCGAATATATTATGTACGACGTGATCATTCATACTGTGAATATATGATCTATATATATATATCCAAAGTGTCCACAGAAGATTTTCTTATCCAAATTTCAGCGGGATTTTGAATAAACCACCTTAAATTCTCCGTACATTTCTCAATTCGTTTTTAATTTTTTTTTTATTTAACGTTATATATCGTATCATTAATTTCACAAAATAATTATAATTATTTTGAACGAAACGAGGTGGTGGAAAAAAATGTGCTTCAAAATGCCTCCTCGAAATTTCGAGGTGCACGGAGGAATTACTTTTTCAAATATCGGATTATCATATTACCCTGTATGATTCGTTACTGATAACGGAGCCGCCATTTTCGTAATGACGCTAGCGATCGTCGTGACCTTAATGCTCACAATTTCCGGGACCGTTGCACTTTTTACCGGAACGTGGAAGAAGTAGAGCATGAAACCAGCGGCAAGCAACAGATGCATGCCCAAAATAGCGGCGATGTAAATCGGCCTTTGCTTGCCTGTGAATGAAAGAAAATAGTTTTTTTTATAATCAAATTACTCAAAATCATGAAATACAGTTTCTTTTAATTATATTTTTGAATGTTATAAACAGAGTTGGGCAAAGTACATGAAAGTACTTTAAGTATCAAGTACAAAGTACCGTAGGTACTTGAAGTATCAAGTACCAGTGGTACTTGCAGTTTGCAAATCAAGTACCAAGTATCAAGTACTTTTCAAGTTTTCGGGTACGTCTCGTAAATTCTGGTACTACTTGGGTCATTCCATGTCAAATCGACCAAGAGTTGGAATCGACCAGTTTCAATTTCGATGAAATTTAGTCAGAAGTTTTGTTTTTTTTTAAAGTTATGCAAAATTCAAAATTTAACCATTTTTTTCTAAATATCTTGAAAACTGTGATAGTTATGGAAAATCGTTTGTTTCGTCTTCAAGAGTATACTTGGGGCTACGAAAAAAAAATATACCGACAAAAAATTTTGAAAAATGAATTTGGAGAATGTTGAATTTTTTTAAATCGTGAAAATTCACAATTAACATCAAATTTTTCGTTTAATTTTTTTATTATAATACCTTGCACTGATTTTAAAAGATCCTGAAATTTTCAGAAAGGTGTTTTTTTTTTGTTTCAAGGATATGCATTTTTTTAAGTTGAGCAATCATGTAATTTTGTAATTTTGAGCAGTCAAAATTACATGATTGATCAACTTCACTTAACTTAGAGGTAAAAAAAAAGTTTTACCAAAATTCAAAAAATCATATTTTTGAAACAAAAAAGAACACATTTCTGAATATTTCAGGATCTTTTAATATCAGTACAAGGTGTTATATAAAAAAAATAAAACCAAAAATTTAATATTGATCGTGGATTTTCAAGATTTTAAAAAATTCAAAATTCTCCAAATTCATCATTTTTCAAAAAATTTTTACCGAATATTTTTTTTTCGTGGCCCCAAGTATACTCTTTAAGACGAACCCAGAACGATTTTTTCGTAACTCTAATAGTTTTCGAAATATTTAAAAAATAAACTTGAAAAAATAGTGACATTTTGAATTTTCGAAAAAAAAATTTAATTTTTTTCCTTTGATAGAACTTTCTTTTATGATAAAAGAAAGTTTCTGACCAAATTTCATCGAAATTGAAAGGGGTCGATTCCAAATATTGGTCGATTTGACATGGAATGACCCATATTCAAAGGCTTTGCACATGCACCCATCAGCAAGACACATTCAAAAGTACTTGATACTTGTACTTGAACAAAGTACTTGATACTTGTACATGAACAAAGTACTTCAAGTACAGGAAGTACTTGAAAAATGTAAGTACAATACTTGAAGTACTTTTTAAGTACTTTGTACTTGCAAGTACTGTACTTTGTACTTGCAAGTACTGTACTTCAAGTACTGCCCAGCTCTGGTTATAAATTATAGAATTTGCATTTAAAATTTGAATTTCGACATATTTTCATCTGTTCACAAAGATTCGTAAGTGGCTGATAAAAAATCACAAAAAAGTTGACAAATTTTTACAATTTTTTTCGATATAAAAAATCTCACCTGTGATTATCGGTAGCAAGGATCTGAGTAACACACCGCCAGACAAAAATGCCGCTATACCAACGAGAGACCACTGAAGCCAGCTTATTTGTATGGTCCACAAAAATGCTGTTGGAATATAAATGGCGAGGGAATATCCGTAGAGGCAGAGTAGCTCTAAAAGACCGGGGCCAGAATTCGACTGTGTAAATTGGAATAATAAAAGTATAAAGATGAAATTATTATCATCATTATTGAAATAACAAAATTTAATATAGAAAAATTAGCGCAAGCTCCATCCACCGCTCTCTTCTTTCGAAAAATTCAACTCACATCTATGAGCTCGTCGTCATTGTTATCGTTTTCCGTGTTATTGGTCCATTTCAGAGTTCCCCAGAGAACAAGAGGCAAGAGCCAGGCATACAGAAATATGCAAGTAGCCGCGTAAGAGACCAGATGGAAATCGTACCTCCAGTGAAATTTTCCACTGTTGGCGGTCTGAAAATAATTTGCCATATTGCCGCTGACCGCAATGGAGAATACGAGAGTGACACAGACCCAGAAGGGTCCGTAAAGATCCGGATTCGGTCTGATGTGGGAGAGCAGATAATTGTCAGAGCCGTTAGGCAGCATCGATCTCTTTATTCTCTGCGCAACGTCGTTTGTACTGACGTTGAAGAATTTTTGATAATACTCAATGGTCCAGAAGTTCTTAGGTACGTCCGCTGAAATGGAAATTCGGCCTTAGTTCGGAAATTGCACGAAATAATTTCGCCGAAACGTGAAGGAAGGAATATTTGTAAAGAAATTCTTACTTTCATCCTTGACGGTGGGTAAACCTTGAAGATCGTCCATCATACCAATTCCCGTTGCATCGTTGCCGAGATTACCGAAATGTTGTTGATGATTCGGCGAACTTACGTCGAGTTGAGCCTGTCCAGCTCCGCCCGAACGATTTATCGGCGAAAAATCTTGAAACGTTATGAACGAATCATCGTTCGTTTTTCCAATTAAATTTCCCTCCATTAATTCGATCCGATTTATCTCTGTGATTATACGAAAAGTCTTTTATCCGAACGATCCTAACCTCTTGACACTTTGAGGAGTCTGCTGATGTGAACAGCTGTGACGGCTGTGACGACGTTTGAACGTGTCGTCTGTCACAGTTGGTAAGACAAAACTCGACTTTATCCACAGTCGGTAGGGGCGGGCGCGCATTTTGTGAGAAGACCGAAATCTACGTTATCTTTAGTTTTTCCAATTTTTTTTACCGACAAAAGCACACAATTCGGAATAGGGGGTAATAATAAAAATGAATCGAAAGAGACCGAGTGCCAAATAAAAAAAATAAACGGAGAATACGTTCGTGACTTGTTCGAAGTATGTGCCGTAAAAAATATAGAACGAAACAATTTGTCATTTTAATTAATTATAAATTTTTATAATTAATATTTTTTAATTAATTTTATTACTACTTATTAAGCGTTGTTCCGTTCCTTTGACCTATTGATAACGTTTTTGCATTATTTTTCGCGCCGCTGGCAAATGACAACCGGAAACATTGTGTATGAGCTCGGAATAATCATCGGCCAATCGTATTTCCAATTTTTCAATCGCTTCCGTTCTGGTCAGCGGCGCATCGAGGCCCTCGGTAACGTACTGCATCTCCTCTTTCTCCACGCATCTTTCATAAATATTGAAAAGTACATCGTTCGATCAGTCATCAAATAAACATCATTGATCATTAAAAATCATCCGTCGATCGGAATATTTCAAAATTTACCGTATCGTCAGAATTATAGATCGTAGAAAAAAAGTGTATCAATATAAAATACGTAGTTTTTCGCAGACTTTCCAATCAACCCTCGTAATGTACATATATCGGTATTTTATGATAGTGTAATTTTTTACGGTTAAACTCGAAATAGTATTTTTTTTTTTCATTGGAAAATATGATATCGACGTAAGTAAGAGTGTTTTATATATACGACATAGGGAAAGAAAGAGGAAATTGGAAAATACACTGGACTTCCGGTCTAAGGCGGACGATGGGGGTTGTTGCCTTAAATCGGGAGGCATATACATTATAGATACAGTGCTCTGAACTCGAACGATTTTTGGGATTTTTTTTTCAAGGAAAAACAAAACCTAAAAACGACCATGTTTCAAAGAGCGTACCGGGTTAAAAAAATATCGAAATTTTTTTTTTTGAAAAAAGCAAAATAAAGATCAATATATCCTCTTCGAAACGCCGCTTGTTGAATTGAAATATCTTCATTTTTAAAAGAGCAGTGAAACTTGTTGTGGGGTGGCCAAGGTTTGCGCGTTAAAGCGGGAGGAACTAAACCGAGAGTCCAATGTAATGGGAATGGTAAACTCACAGGGGACAGGGTTGGCTGGGAACAATTTCAGGAATTTCAACGATTTTCAACCGCGGCTTTTTCTCCTCGTCGAGTCGAAACTCCTGGATTTTTGTGTCTCTGCTGTCGATCCAGTGAACCTTGTTGAACATATCGGTTATTCTTTTCTCGATTATACCGAGATAGAGCATCACGTTGTTCATCGTTACGTGCGAATTGTCACCGAGTAAATCGAGAATCGGTGAATTGTCGCAACGAACAGCGCGAAACAGAGTATCGATCCCATGAAGAAGCTTTTCCACAATATCGTTGCACTAAAACGTCAAAATTATAATATTAATTTTAACAATAATGACGACAGCAACAACAATATTGATATTATGATATATTATAAATATCAATGACGATCATTGATAACAATGTTAATAACACCCCGATTCGGTTATCGTGTGTCACTGGAGACCCGAGCTATTTTCTGCCAATGCCTGGATTTTTAAATGGATGTGTTTAAGACGAAAAATAAAATATTTGTTTACATTTCTTTGCAATCTTCATGTGCCCTTAAAGTAGAAGTATTCAAGAGAGTTCAGGAATCTTATCAGATTTTTTCATTGCAAAATGCGTATTCTAACATGCCTCGGGTCTTCAGCGACCCACGATAATCTGACAAGGTGCCAAAAAGAACGATAACCCGATCGGGTGAATATTTCCACAAATTTCACAGAGGATGCTTCGGTTTGACGAATTGCTTTCCTTCGAGTGAGAATTTTCGCACGTAAAATTACCTCAGCGAGGCCATTTTCGGCAGCGTTCGCCAGTGAGGTTTGTTCCTCCAGCTGATTTGATATTCTTTCGAGAGTTTCGGTCTGTTGATTGCCACGATGAACATTGAGAGCTCGTGCCTCGTCAATGGCCGTTCTGAGCTGTGCGACTCGCGACTCAAGACCCTCAACTTCGTCATTGAGCTCATTAACATAGTTGAAGAGGGCAAAATTTTCCTCCTCTTGTTTGACAAAGTGCGAAGTCAGCTTGTCGATCTCTTCCTCGCCTGATTGTAATTGCGATTCAACGAAATATCATCATTCAGAGTCAGACGGTGATAAGGGACAGGCACCATGTTTTACAAACGTTGGACGATTTATGTATGATAGAAATTTTATACCAGTAAATTGTTTGACAAGATTCAATATATTCGTGTAAACGGCAATCTTGTTGCGCGTCTCCTCTTTTTTGGCCCTGAGCTCGGCTTCCTTCTTCGCGTTCAAATCCGCCATTTCTCTGTATTGTCCCTTTACACCGAGAAATTCTTGCAGCTTGAGCTCGTTGTCGAGTGTGCGCTGTAACTCGCACATCTCCGATGTGTGACCCTTGAGATCTCTCGCTCCCCTTTAATTAATTAACAAATTATTGTTCCGAGACCCCGAGGCGCAAATAGCATCGTCGGATCCGCCATTTTGATCATCCGCGTTTTTTCATGTGGTATACATACATTGTAAGGCAAATATACATTGTAGGGTATATATGGGGCATTCCACACCGATTCGACCTGGGTCTAACCCATCACCTCCCCGATTTTGTCCTCAATTTATTATGGTTTTGTAGTACCTCTGAAAAAATCCTGAGTACTCTTCAGAGGTACTACAAAACCATAAAAAATTGCGGAGAAAATCGGAGAAGTGAGGGGGCAGACCCAGGTCAAATCGGTGTGGAATGCCCCATATACATTGTAGGAAATTCAATTGCAAAATTTCTTATCCCCCGCTCAAATACAGAGTTACGATGAGCTAATTATACGCCAATTATACCGAATTGCCGCCATTTTGTGCAAGCTACACCGTGGTACCAAAATGGCCGATCATTGTATTCGCACCTTTCGCGCAGAGCGTGTATCTTGTTGAGCTCCTCGTCTCTCTGATTAAACGTTACTGTAGCCTGTTCGATCAGATCGTTTATTATCATTTTTCCGGTATTCAATTGACCGATCATTTTCGACCACAGAATATTAAATTGCCCCCGTTCCTTCAGAAGACCATCAATTTTTTCCCTCAAACGTGCATTTTCAGCGACAACGAGATTGAATCTCTTTGTCGCGACCTCGAGGCGATTCTCGAGAATCGAAACGAAACGATTTTGCTTCGCCATTATCTCTTTCGATTGTGAATCCGTGCGAATCTTGGTTCTGAGAACGGTCACCTCTTTCGAGACCTTTTTCAATGTTAAATTCATAAATATCAAGAATATTACAAGGAATGATACATTTTATAATTCAGAGAATTATTTTTTCCAAGTATAAAATTTTTTTATATTTATAAAATGTTGTTAAAATATTCTCAAGTAATTTTGAAATAATGTTACGTACTTTAACGATTTGCTCCTGCAATTCGTTGATCTGTTGTCTCTCGCTGTCAATCATATCGATGTATTTCGTTCTTTTGGCGAGCAGACATTTGAGCCTCTCGTCCATGGCATCGTCCTTGCGCGTATTGGACTGTGATTTTGCGGTTTTGATGGCCAATACGAGATCCGCCTTTTCCGATTCAAGACGCACCATCATATTTTGCTGATTGCGAATCTCGAGTCTCGCGTCCTCGGCATAAGCAACTCGGTCGTTCTCCATCATTCTGTATTGTCTTTTGAGCCTCGACAATTCGGCTTCTGCCATTGTCTCGAGCTCCAACTCATCCTGAACCGGCTGAGCTTGTCGATAGGCCATCTTGCCCCGATTTGCCTCTCGCGACACTCAAAACGTCGTGATCGTGGATTTTTTTCCGGCCTCACACTCAAAACAGTCAGAGATCTCCAATAACGTTTCAGAACTCACGGATAAATCCGTGTTTGTCCGTACGTTTTATCATTGATCCCTTCCTCGAGTCCGATCATCCGAGAGAATCCGCCTTCCTTGCACTGCCTTCATTTCTTTTTTTCGCTTTTGCCTAATCAATTTCTAACGATAATAACACCTAGAGTAGGAATGAAATTATAAATTAGATTCGACTCGACAATTCCTGTGTTTTCGCGTTGTTACGAATAACAAAAGCGTCGCCTCGTCACCGTTGCTAAGTTACTCAATCAATCAATCAATATCTCTTCTCTTTTTCACCGGTCAGATACACCGTTTTTGCGCTAATTTTTGAAGTGTGCTCGTCAATCCCAATTCCGTCAATACCAGTTTTCCGTCCTTTTGACGCAGTCTCTGGGTACCGCCGCACGTGCCGCCGATTCCAAAACAAAAGAGAAAAAAACAAACAAATTCTCCACTGCCCCTGATGATGGATCAATTTGAAAATATTTGACGATTTAACAAAGTGACGCAGAAACATAATTTTTTTGCTGAGATGGAATGACCTTTTTCTCACCAAAGCACCACTTACAAGTTTTATTTAAAACTGTCAGCGTCAACTTCACTCGTATCATTATCGTTGATCGCGAGATTGAGGGAATACATTATTATTCGAGGGTTTTTTTCCTCGCCATAACGAGATTGACGGATGAATTATCGATTTGTTTTGTCGGTTCACCACGTACAGAATTTAATTGCTATACGTAATCAAGCACAGGGAATTTTATAATGATGTGGGAAGCCTACTACGGAATCATAATGATGGGAATCACGTCATGTTAATAATCTGTGCTCCTTTTTATTAAGAATTCAATATGTTATAACACATTCGCTTTCGCACACTGAAAAAAAAAAATTGTTGAAAATGCAGAAATTTGTTTCACTCAACCAAATATTTGTTTCCGGACGTTCAACTCGATCATTTTGGTAATTCAACAAAATATACAGTGGAAATTTTAGTTAAATCGTTGCTTGAATGGGCAAAGTTTCAGGTTTCAGGTTTCAGGTTTCAGTTCGATCAAATAAAAATTTGTTACTTCGAATAAAAATGTAATCCACACAGAGAAATAAACGATTGAGCTGACTAATTATCAGTTGATTCCATGTACGTATATATTTTATGTATCAAAATAAATAGTTGATGCAACCCATTATTTATTCCAAGTATATAAATAATATGATAGATGGATCAAATATTTGGTTCACGCACTTATCCGATTGTTTTCGATAAACGAATATTTTGTCGAACAAATAATATATTGAGTTGGTGCAATTAAATTTTTAATCCTGAAATTAATTATGGCTAAACATAGTATAAAAATATGTAGTATTTGAAAAATAATTCAAAATGCATATTTTACCAGCCTCAAAATGAGCGACATAAAAAAAAATAGTATTTGCGCGGATCGTCCGATCTAATTTTACGCTCTCTCCGACGGGGATTCGAACCTGCGACCCTACCTACCTATCCTACTTGACGACCTAACACGCTACCTACTGAGCTACGGACTGCTTACGAACTTTATCAACTTTTGTGGTATATGAATGGTACGGTGTGTTGAAAAAATAATGATGTGGACTAAATAAATGGACTAAACAAATAAATAAATAAATAAATTGGAACTAAATTGTACCTGTATTTAATTTCGTTCACCTCATATCTTATGGTTAACCAAATCCATTTGTTGATTTAATTATAGTTTCATTATTTCCAACAAATTAATATCGAATCAAGTAAATTTTTATCAACTAAATGGATCAAGTTGATTCAACTGAATATTTTCTCAGTGATCAAATTATTGTTCATAGTATTCAAATGAATAATTTTGTATTTCAACAAAATTAAATTTCGTACAACAGAATCGTTTCTTTGTTGTGAAATATGGACAACCGAATGATTTTTTTCATTTCTCATCATTATATGCTGGTTCAAAAAAACATTTCGCGATAGACACAATAGTATGGATTGTTTTGAATACATATACTTATTGGATTTGGCAATAAAAAAAATATTTGTACCAAACAAATTGTTTGATTGAAAATACGAACTTTTTGTTTATTACAGCTACATTTATCTAGTTAATATAAACTAGAAATCAACAAAATATTTCTTTACGGCAACTCAGTAATGTGTAAATTGGACCAAATTGGATCTGTAAATTGACCAAATAATTTTGTTCACCTCATATCTTATGGTTAACCAAATCCATTTATCGAATTAATTATAGTTTCATTATTTCAAACAAATTAATATTGAATCAACTAAATTTTTTTCAACTAAATGGATTTAGCTGATTTAACTGAACTTTTTTCTCAGTGCAGAGAGGTCATCCATTCTCTCTCACAGAACGTCCTTTTTTATTGTATTTTGGAGGAAAACGAGGACGATACTTGCGGGATATCGATAGACATTGAGACAACGACTTTTCATTGCAGGAAAATTCGGAGATGTGGAAAAATGTATTTCCTTAGGTTCCACGACAAAAGGAGTTGGTCAGATTTTCCATCGAATCGATGGACGATACGCGATGCTATATCCTTTTTAGTTTTCAGAGAATGATCCCGGTGTATTCTCGGAAATAACTATAATACCCTGTAGCCAAGTTGTTCCATTAGAAATATCGTAGAACGGAAGGAAGAATGGAAAAGACTTCCCCTCCGCAATTTCAATCGTCAACCCTATTTTCTCGCTTTGCGCGCTTTATAGAACCTTCTCGTCATTTCCAGATAGCCCTTGAGATACATTCAATTCGATCGAGTACCGAGCTTTTGAAATTTTTTTCCACAGGTTTTAAAGTTGAAAGCAGCTTATCCAAGATGGATCTGGGCTCGACATTTTCTCCTATAATGTAACTTATATTATATAATTTTGTACACAATTTACAGATATTACTGAAAGATAATTCAAATTTTATTCAACGACAAATACCTCGAATGAATGTAGTGAAAAATATTCACTATAAAATTCATTGTTTCCAAACTACAGCCATTTGTTTGTGTGAAAAAATCAAAGGAACGACCCTCGTTCATTCTTGATAATTCTGTCAACAAGCAAAATGAGCTTTTGCTCAACAAGATCGAATAAAAATTGCTAATTTGACTTGGGAACAATTACGAAAAAATATTCCCGTAGACTCATTATTGTATTTTGCGGTGGAGTCATTGTTATCTATATTTTTTTTTTGTATCGGAAATAAGCTAAAATTCCTGACACATTTTTATTCAAAGACGATGAAATGAGAGAATCATACTGGGATCTTTTGCAAATTAACGGAGATGACCCCTGCTGTTACTTATTTCTTCTGTCGAGCAATCTTCAAGAATATGTATATCTTTGTATGAATATGTATGAATACCTTTGTTCTACCCTTAGATAGAAACTTTGTGAATCTGATTCACTTACAATCACGCTGCTGTCACCTTGAAAACGCGAACGAAGAATTTTTAAATCCTCGGTGCTCCATCGACTCGAATGTACCCCAAAGGACTGCTTCAATGATGGAGCGATTCTCAAGAACCACGAGTGTCTTTTTTCCTCCCTCTCTTCGCCGTAATATCCTACGAGACATTCTCTCGCTAGGGATATCGAAAAAAGAACGACTCTTGGTTCTTTTCTTACTCACGAAATCCTTATTTTTTTGCTGCTCGATGTAGCACTCATTGCAGCGCTCATTCGTTCGTTAAAATTCGATTCTTCTCTCAAGATTTTTCAACTTTCAAGTGGCTTTCCGGAGTTTTTGAATTCGGCGACGAACAGTTCCGTTAAACGAAATCGTTGCGATCGTGATACAGAATAAATTTGATGGATTTGAAAGTGAAAAAACGTCCGATTGCGATAAGATTGGGCGCGACAGAGGGTCGGACGAGAAATACAACGATCAGGAGTTTATTCAAAGGGAGGAATCGAAGCTGATGCCGTCACGTGGCAGATACATCGGTCACGCAGGTTTTCTACCACGTGACTCAGGATCAGCGAAAATATCGTCCAATCGCGCCTATAAACGCTTATGTAAGCCCTCGATTACACAAGCTTACCATTTGAAAAATAGGAATGCTGTGCCATCTCAATACGAGGGGACGGGATGTTATTTTTATTTTCGCGAAAATCTATCTATCGGATTCACAGTGAAAGAGAGGGAGACATTTCCACATTGTTTGATTAAAAATCGAAGGGTTGTGCAACGGACACCCGGCGTTCCTTGTCAATTCCATCCCCTCACTGAAAACACCCTCTTCGTCCACTCGCGTCTCCAACAGCTGACGATCTCGTTACGACGATGAACGTTGCGTAAGTCCACCGGAATAAGCGGGATTCTTTTGACCGTACTTTCGAGATTCGAGCGAATCCCAAATAGATTGAATCGCTGAGAGACTTCGCAAAATGCTAATTTCATGCGTATCCCAAGAGAAATTTTGAAAACAATGCAGGAGTTACGAACGCGAATTCTCCCTATTAAGGTCAATTGTTTTCGTGGAATTGTTCCGGATGCTTTTCAAGTGGAAGTTTCACGAATTCGATAAAATTTATAATCGACAATAGCGAGTCGCTGTACTCGACATGAATAACAAGCAAGGCGATGATGCAAAACTCCGGGAATGAAAATGGCAATGATACAAAATAATAAATGTATTTGAAATCGTTGGACTCTGAAGCTTCTCAAATTTAATAAATTTTGCTAATTTTCTTGGACGTTGAAAAATAATTTTTTAATTTCTTTCGTATTCGGAACTTCGTTCGTATTCGAACCCACAGAATATATATTCTCTGTGGACAAATCGAAGGGATAACCAATGTAAAATTGGTAAAGTTTCGAATGCACTTGATAGATGAAATTCGATAGGTGACATAAAGCATATGCGTACAAGTCGTCCTTCCAAGGATCTTGAGAAACTAATCTTGTACTCTACAGGAGCTAGAGCAAATAATACGGCAAATAGAGCATCTTGCGAATATAAACTTTAGATATGGGAATGTCGACTTCAAGTAAATATCCATTCAAAATTGAAAAAAGTAATCGACTAACTCATAGCGCGTGTAGATATTTATTCCGACGATTTCCAGTTATTCACGCATATTGCGATATCGATGCAATCGGGATTCTGATAGGGATGTCGGTTTAGGAGAATCCATGGCAAATTCTGATCAGGATTTGATTGGAAGTTGGGCTTCCCTAAGAAATTTCTGCATGAGACGGGATGCATGAAAAGCTAACCGGAAGCCAAATAAAGGAGCGCAAAACGGTAAAACATGAAGGATGAATTTTCGGAGAGCAAAAGTTGGGAACGGCCGAACGGCCATGTTTTCATTTCATGTCGCATACATTTCTCTGGAAGGTCAACATCTTGTACGATGTTGATACGAAATTAATCACGGACTTTCGTGTTCTTGTCGGTAACTTTGGAAAGTTCCGAGTTCCAACAATATTTGCGATAGAATGTGGCTCATGAAAGAAATAATCACGACCCCCCCCCCTTTGCAAATTGGCCATTCGATACGCAATACGGAGATCTAATAATCTTGAAGAGGCTATCTCTAACATTGGCATTTTTTGTTTGATGAAAAGTTTTGCGCAACAATTTCTAATTCGATTTCTTTTTGTCGAAAGCAAATTCTTTTTCCGAGAGCGCAGAATTAAACGTGACTTCGCGTATCGCCCAAGCGCACGAATAGAAAGGTGGGCGACACTTTTGTCACCGGATATATTGCAGGGGATGATTTTCTCGCGAAAGGGATGAAAGCAGTGGCGCGTGGTGCAGAAAAAACGTCTTTATCGTTATATCTCATGGAGACTACGGCGTCGACGCGGGTTGGACTCCAAATCGGCGGCAACTTGCGCAAATCTCGAACCGACGGGCGGCGGAATGAGAGACGGGGATAGATTTTGTCTCGCGTGGATGTTTGTGAGAAATTGAGGATGGAACAGTAATCGCGCGCCTTTAAACGCGACTACAACCCTCGAAGCAACAGCGTGAATCGAGTCTTTTCCCTTCCAACATATATATCTAAAAAAAATAATAATAAATAAACAGTGATTTGAGAAACATAAATAAATAAGCGCCGTGACGCTTCTTGCCGATAATTTTTGCAATTTCGTTTACGATGTGCTGACGAGTGATTTTTCAACGCCTCCTGCTCTTGGAACATCGCCGACAACATCGAGAATCGTGAGTATATTTTTCATGAACAATTCATTACTCCCAAGATTTTTGATTGACCCAAACCCTTTCGAGTCTTGATCCAAGAAAAAGGATCAATTGCGCGGAGGAACAATTTTACTGGTCTCGATCTCTAGTTAAATACTGCAGAGGGTTACCGCACTTATTTACTTCAGACAAAATGATTTAGACAAAAGTGACCCGGACAAAAGTACTCCGGAACAAATTACTGCAGACAAAATAATTTTACAATTAATGTTAGACACAATAAACGCGATCAAAACATCTTCAACCCAAAAAAACGACAGAAACTCTGCAACGTGGTTATCCATTCCAGTAGTGAATTCCTTTAGGTTAAATTAAGAACTGTCTGATTTTTGCAATTTGCATTCAAACATTGTCAAGTAATTATTTACCAAAAACATTTCCTCTCAAGTGATTTTTTGAAAATCCTTATTTCCTCAGGCCTTTTTGTATTAGGCTCAAATGTCCAGTCATTTTTTCCGGAGTAATTTTACTTGGAATAATTAAGTGCGGTCACCTTGACACAGGAGTGCGTTAGGTAACAAAAAAAAAAAACAAAAAAATGAGTATCACCATTTTGAAGATTAAATGACCTTGGTGAAAATTTTGAGATAGGTGTCGGTGGTTTATGGTACTTTTTATTGCGGCTTTGTCATTGGAAAGTTTTGTGCGCGGTCATTTTTTATTGTCGTGCAAAGTTTGCCGTAACTTGGACGCGGAAAACTCTCAACGAGCTCGCGAGAGTGACACGTTTAAGAGGCGGAAAGGGACTCTTCCCTGTGCGAATAATGACAACGACGATAATTTGTCTTCTGAAGGACTTTTATTTCTGCGACATTAATTGTCATCAGGGTTGCAAATAATGCATTTCTTTTTTAATGAAAATTTTAATGGTTAATGGAAATTATTTTCATCAAATACACACGTGATAGGAAATGTTTTTGGTAAATAATTACTTGACAATGTTTGAATGCAAATTGCAAAAATTAGACAGTTCTTAACAAGGTCAAATCGACCCAGATAAGTGTGATCACGGAGAGTTAATAGCATACTTTGTACATGAGCACCCACGACACATGTTTTGATCAATGATCAGCCTTTTCGCGTCTATTTCGTGGAGGATTCGAGTGCTAAAATTTCAATAGCTGCCAATAATACTGCAGAGCAGTACGTTTATCCGGACTAATTTCGTGAGCGAGCAATCAGTAGAGTATAAACGTTCCATGAAGCATCTCTGATTTCCACAATCGGGTTTGCATGAAAACTTTTTTTCAATTTTTTTTTTTTTCAAGCCTACCTCTTATGGTCGATTTTAGACAATTTTAAAAATTTTTTCGCGCCGCAAAAAATCAAGATATCGGGATGATCCTCGCGCCATTCTCTTCATTATTGCACGCCCTATCGATTTTAAAAAAAGAAAACCCTTATCGGATAAAGGGTACCGGAGATATGACCCTTTTTGAAATATCAGTTTTTCGATTTTTTCCAGTCGTATCAGACCAAAATGGTTTTTTGCCCTTTTAGGCATGATCCCTGAGGAATTTATCCATCACAAACAGCACATTAATTTTGCCCGAACTTTGCCTAAACTTTCTTCAGAGTGTCGAATAACATCGCATATTTCCCTGGTATTTGATTATATCGATGGCAAACCTAATCAAGTTTGTTGCCTCCAAATACAGTTTGCTAATTATATTCGTCGCACATGGGAATTATCCCTGTATAAGCGGATCTGCAGTAGAACGGCGAGGAACTCGGAAAAACTTTTGCATCCGGTTGGATCAGCGGAGTTGATAATTTATCGTAGGAAAATTTCGAATACTCTTCCTTCAGGAAAGGCCTCTATTCTACACATTTTTATTCTGCAGATGACATTTTCTACACAAACGTTTTTAGACAAATTATTCTACACAAGAAAAGTGGAAGCGAATTGACAAGGAATATTATTCTGCACATAAATTCTGTTCTACACAAAAGTTTTTACACAAATCATTGTATACCAGAAAAGGTGGCAGGAAATAATATTCTATCCTACACATTATTTTTTTACCCATTACAGCCTTTAGCAAAATTTACTACTGGAATTGATAATGAGGCTGCATTTTGCTAAAGGCTGTAATGTGTAGGATAATAATGTGTGTAAAAATTGGTGTAGATTAATTTTGTGTAGAATCCGGTGTAAAATAATATTTCCTGCAACTTTTCTTGTGTAGAATAACATTCCTTGTCACTTTTTTGTGTAGAATAATTTGTATAGAAACTTTTGTGTAGAAAATGTCAGGTGTAGAATCGAGACCTCCCCTTTTTTCGTCTACTTTAGTTCGCGTATCGTCTATCGTTGGATCGTAAAAGACTCGAAAAAGACGAGAATCCTTGATGGAGATTGGAAATTATTTTCACAAGAACTTGCGAGGAATGTTAAGAAAAATGATAATGAGAAATTCCACGTCCATCAGCATTGACGAAGACACTGCACAAGAAGCAAAGACAGCAGAAGCAAAAAAATGAAAAAAAAATAATAATAAAGCAGTGACCTCTGGGTATGAATATCGGAATATTATGGTCGCTTTGAGATAAATGGCAAATTGAAAGAGCTTCGCGTACGCAGCAACGACCAGCAGCTTTTTATTCTGCTGCAATTTTCCAGTATCCTGCATGCGCGATAAAGAAATCCCAGTGATGTTGTCCAGTATCGCTGTACACCGAATAACATCACAAAGAGGAGCATGTTGGAGTTTTTTTCTTTTTACTGAGAAAATTGTTTGGATCAAGAACACGGTTTCGTTTGTAAAAAGTCAACACTCGTGTAACTGCGATATACCGGTGACCCGGGAGAGCGGGACAATTGTGGATCTGGGGAACCCATGGAATTATTAAAAGTGTTTAAATAGCTTTGTAGATTGAGAAAAGGACCCGCACACAGCCCAAAGGCTTTCCCATTTTTTTGCGATTTCGTTGGTCCGACGTTGTTTAAACGCTGCAAACCCGTCGTCTATTGGAAATTATTATTTATTTGCATTTACGATGGGACAATTGCAACTCGGGTAATTCCAAGTCCGTTAATCGTAACGAAAAAGTATCAAGTCCAGCGTATTTAACAATTTTTTTTGAAAGCCACAAAAGGTAACCAAACGAACCAATAAATCGATTCTCGCTCCTTCACGATCTTCAAAGTTAAATTTCTATTTCACAGCTGGCAATATGTCCTCTCCTGGAAAGAATAAAATAAATTGTAATTTCCTACGGGCATTTTAGTCCCACTTTTCTCTCTTATCCAAGACAGTGAAACAACAGAATGCGAGGTAGGAAAAACACGTGCTATATTTTTCCTTCTTCCTTTCTTTGTGGGCTAATATCTCTCTGGAGATCCGAGGTACACGTTTAGATCGAGTCTAGGAAAAGAAAGAGAGAGAGAGAGAGAGAGAGAGAGAGAGAGAGAGAGAGAGAGAGAGAGAGAGACAAAGAAAGTGAGTTTTTGTCGGAGACTTTTTGCCTCGGGCTTCTCATTTTCTGACTCTCGTTCAACTTTATACCGACATGCGCCAAGTGTTGGTTCTATCTCTGAGTCTCACTTTTCAGCGACGTGTCCACCACATACACACACGCGAGGAGAAACAGACACATGTTTGAGGAACAAAATGGCTTTTCCATGCTTTCCAATCTCTTGGCCGATACGATACGGTCACTAAATGGTAATGGATAGTGGAAAGAAAGCGTTGGAGTGACGGGAGGAGCCACTTACTCTCGATATCTTGATGTTCGTACAAGAACACCCTTTGATTCTTTAACGAGGCACAATTTTCTCAAGTCCCCCTTATCGTACCCACTTCTCATACCCGACAAATTAATCTTCACGCGTCCATCATTCGCGCGCCATCTCGGTATTCCCGCGCTGACAATTAACTGGGTCGTGGACTAGCATTTACGAGCTTATAAAATTTTTA
The DNA here is from genome assembly GCA_946863875.1 of Alloplasta piceator. Taxonomy (NCBI): domain Eukaryota; kingdom Metazoa; phylum Arthropoda; class Insecta; order Hymenoptera; family Ichneumonidae; genus Alloplasta; species Alloplasta piceator. Next base: position 1,391,283 of record OX333079.1, on the reverse strand, counting down.
AAGCACCCTCAACAACGAGCCTTCGGGGCGCTCTTTACTCTCAACCATCACTTGGATGAACGCTCAAGGTTCGTGCAAAAAATTCATTCATTTCACTGACCGAATTATATCCGATTACTCGTTCAAGCATCGAGATTTTTTTCAGACCACATCCATAAATGAGAGAGCAGCCCGGGAATATCTTTTGCCAACGAAATTTTAATTTTACGTAGATCCTTAAAATTCCTTCCTCAATTTGTTACATTCCAGAAATTGTATCGGTATAGACGTTGAAAAATGAGGGCAATCGGTATCAGTTCGGTAATCGCAATTCAACCAAAACCCCGGAGGGAAACCCATAATTTCAATATCGCTCCATCGCGCTATCTCGCGATGCGATAATAATCCCCCGAGCAAAACGATTATCGGTCGTTCGCGATCTTGAAAAATGTACAGATAGCTGAATATTAATCCATCGAAAAATAATCACGTGCGCCATCGCGCATAATTCGATTGTTGAATAGACGTGTGTGTCTCACGATTTTTTCAAACGTTTCTCGCCGTTTCGTCGTTACTTTGTAAACGCGGAAATTGATGAAAGAGCAAGAAGCACTCTTTGAAGCAGCGCCGCATTTTTATTGCATGAATTTTCAATCGACCATCACTGTCGTCGTCAAAGAAATCCCCCCCCCCCTTTCTAGCCTCACCGTTGAATCATTTTGTTCCTTCCTTAAAAAAATATTCCATGCATTGTACAAGCGGGCGCGCAGAAATGCACAAAAGTTTCCTTTGAAGCAAAGAAAAGAGGAATCTATTTTACGAATTAAGGACACATACTCGTTACGTTTCAATTTCTACTTCTCTCTTATTTTTCTTTTCCACTTTCTTGAAACCTTGGTAAAAAAAATTTCTTCATTTCGCCTTTTCGCAGCTGATTGAAGAAAAACAAAATGAAACATCGTCATATTCATGTGCGTTTGATACAGACACGAATCGAATCAGACGCCAGAGAAAAACTGAAAATTTCAGAAAAATAGTCCAAAAGAAAGGAAATTATTTTTGAAAATTTTCACCCAGGTCATTTACTCTTAAAAATGGTGATACACCATTTTTTTTTACCTAACGCGCTCCTGTGTCGGATCTCTTTTTGTTCAGAATCTTTTATTCAGCATAGATCAATCGATAATTATTATTTTTTCCTTCAAACTTTTCCTTTTTTTAAATCAAAACAGCCATAATTCGTGGTTTCGTTTTCTCATTGCGCATATTCTTATTTTACCACAGACACTGGTCGACTCGTGACTCGTCCCGGACGAGTGAAATTGAAGCCCGAAAAAAAGCTCGCCGCGACGATAATAACAATAACGAAACATAAAACAGCTTGTGGAAAAATAAATACAACCGAGAGTCCGCGAATAGCTGGACGAAATATTCGAGCCGTGCGAATCGTGGATTCGACCGAAAACGTGAAGAAAACAACAGACTTTTGTTTGCTTTATAACAAACGAACCATCGTCGTACTTGATATGCGAATCGCACGATAATTATGCGAAAAAGACGACACGGCGAGCGGAAATACAACGACTCGATGAGAAAAACGTGCTTCGAGAATCGAACCAAAACGCATAATCGCGCAAAATAATGGTCGATCTCGGGAGCGTCGGTGAATTGAGCAGTGTGAATAATTCTCAAACTTTATGCGGTCTCCGACATCAGCATTTCGTCGTGCCCAACGGTGGTAAGATCGCATCATGTTTATACTTATAGTTCGGCTTCGTTCTCACGAATGGAAAATTTTCAATTTTCCAAACGAAAATTCTATATTTCTAATTTTGTTTACAAGTTCTTTGTTTCTTGCTTGGTGTCACTTTAGGCAATTTTTTTAAAAATCTATTAATTTATTCTTTTCAAGAATACTTGAATCTCTTTCGACCTACTTTTAAATTATTTTCAAACAGTTTTGCAAAATTAATCTTTTCGATAAATTTGCCAATTTTTGTGTGGCGTTGATCCATTTCTTGAATATAAAATTTCAGAAATCTGGTGCGGTTGGGTATGGGACTCGATTCTCTGCTGGCCACCGGTCAAAGCGTCGATGACTGCCAAACAGCGATGTCCCTTGGAGAACGGGGTTGATCCAACCAGTAAGTCATAACCACCATATAATCTATATCGGATCTAGAAAAAATAGCCCTCGGGAAATTGGTCCTCGGAAAATTGGGCCCCGGAAAATTAACCCCGAAAAATTGGCCTCTATTATCGGTTAAAACTTCTATTGAACTGTTGAATGGTGAAAATTGTTAAATCGCACACTTTCCTCATCATTTTCACCCCTGGAAAACATTGACAAGCCCCGTCATCGACGGGAATACGCGAGTACGTAAAAAAATGGTTGAACGAATTGTACATTATTCGTATTTTTCACGATAAATCATTTCGAAAAATATTAAATAATATTTCGAATGATTTCGGTGTTGAAAAGTCACAACGTCGCGAAAGATTTATTTTTCTCGAATGAGAGGAAAAATTTCTATCGTATAAAACGAGAGCTCGATAATATATTCGAATTGTTGAAAAGAGTCGAGAAATTTGTTTCCTCGGTGAGAAATGGAATTTCGTAGATGCATCTCGGCGTCATTTTTTATTTTCTTCCCAACAAGACTCTCCTCCGCATAAACAACTCGCCGGGTCCTCTCTTTACGTATTTCCTCGGGCGATGGCCAAATCTTTCCGGGGCCAAGAAAACTCGAACGGGAAAGGTTTCGTCCGGTGTGAAAACTTGAAAGTACATGTTGAACCCTCCGGGAGCTTTCTTTCTCATTTCCGTGTGGCGTGTCGAGCACAATGGATAAACACATTTCCACGTTTTCCCATCCCCGAACTTGTGGACGATCGATATTGTCACACGTGCGAATTAAAAATAAGAGAAAAATTGACTTCCTGCAAAAAATTACTCTTCATTGTGCGAGACGCGATTCTTGATGCAATTTCATATTTCTATCCAAGAATTTCCACGAATCAAAGACATACCCCACGACGGCGATGAAACTTTCCAAGTTTCGGAATGAAACCAGACGTCGAGGAATCTCATTCGAGAACTTTTACCATTGAGAGATCATCGTTGAAAGAATCTACATTTAAAGTACGAAACTCGTAATGAATTCTCTTTGATCGAGAGCCAACGAAATCCACCGCCATTTTGGATTTTACATCAAAGCTTCTCACTGACAATTAAACACTCAAATAGAAACGAACAACTCTTAAACTGTTTCCGGGTCCAATGTGTTGAGCCGGCAGCAAATAAGATAAAGAAAAATTCAATTTTCAATTCAATTTTAACCGTTTCAAAAATTCAATCCGGATCATTTCGGAATCAAGATTCAAATATTTTGCCGTTTTTTTTAAATATCAGCCCGATCAATAACCAATCAGGCCGATACCGTTTATTGACCAGCGCACCACACAAATCTATACTACATGTGTACAGAGAGAGAGAGAGAGAGAGAGAGAGAGAGAGAGAGAGAGAGGAGAGATCCGTGTGAATGTATTTTTGCACTGGAATTCTGAGCTCGCGGTAGACATCGATTTTAAAATATACCATATACCGACATACGAGACTCAGCGACCGTAGGGGAGAGTGGGGCACGATAGCCCCCCTAAGCCGGTTAACACTTTTTTTCTATCCTGAACGAATTCACCGACATTATGCTGAAACTCGAAAAAAAAGTTTCGGGGGCACGACGACCCCTTTCTAAAAAATGATACATTTTTTTTTATCTCGAAAAATTGTTTTCAACGTTACAAATATTTTTTTTTTGATGGTCCATTTTCAAATTTTTAATAATTTGACAAGAAAACAAAATATTTTTTTTTAATCAAATTTTATAGGAGGGCCATTGTGCCCCACCCTCCCCTATATCAGACGATATTTCGTTGCGAATTATAATACATGGATAATTCCACTCTTTCAAATAAATCGCACTAAAATAACAATAAAATTGTAACTTTTTATTTAAAATCCATCGACCGACCAAACAAATTAACCACCATTTCCGGATAAACTTGGTTGTGCGTCGAGATATAAAAAGAAAAAAAATTGCACATAATCATCGAGTTTGACGCTGTGAAAAGTTTCAATTTCCGGCGGAATGCCCTATACAATGCGACGATATTATTTGCGCGCACCTCGTGGGCATTAACCTAGATTCAAATTTTTTATAATGACATCTGTGAGCTTCTCACACATCAATTATCTATAATATCTATATATATCGGGTATCACGACTGTGTCAATAGAACAAGAGCCGCGTTTTAGTGCTGCACGAAAAAAACGTCCGTCTGGAAAGCTTATTCGCACGGTTTACAGCGTTTATACGATAGACGATCCAACGGTGGCAGAAGAGAAGTTTATTTATTTTTTCTATTCAACTGTGTCCTCGGTCGGAAAATGTCTAATGTGCATTTGGAAAAATTAAATCACCACGAGAACACGGATTTTCGAAATTGCCATTTGCAAAAGGTCCTTTTTTAAGCTTGAGGAACAACAAAATTTGAAAAAAGGTCTCTCGCAACAAACGTTTTGAAACAACGTCAAAAGTTGAAAGGTCTCTCGAATTTGCCAAGCATCGAAAAGTACACTGAGAAAAAAAAAGTTGGAATCAACTAAATCTATCATTCAATACGTCCAAACGAATATTTAGTTGGTACAATTCAATATTATTCAGGCAAAAAAATATTGAATTGCACCAACTAAATATTCGTTTGGACGTATTGAATGACAGATTTAGTTGATTCCAACTTTTTTTTTCTCAGTGTATAAGGACCACTCTGACGTATAAACGTGTATATCAATATGTCGGAAATTTTCACAATGAAGGATGGATAGCGTTAATTATGGATTCGGGATAATTGTTCGTGGCCCAAATCCAGATTTCCCAGGGAAACCTTGCTCTCCCTTTCTCTCTCATATGATTTGCCACTATCTTCACGGCTCATCGAGTCCCACACATACGCGTATGCATATAGATGAAGCCTGAGCTCTCGGTGGATATGCTCTTCGTCAAGAATGTTTACCGGAAGCCTTCGCGCGTATGTAGTCCTACGGAAAAACAGGATGCACGTAACTTGAAACATAAATTTAAATTCGGAGCATAGAAGAGAATTTCTCTAATATTTCAAATATCCTGCGGCGCTTTGAGGAAATGTTTATCGTAGGGCGATAAAAAATAAAAACGTTTCGAAATAATTCAAGAGTGGCTGGATACTTTTTTCAGTAGTTTATGTCTAGGTAGAGTCCCACTATCGAGGCCCGACGATACTACCGTCAATTATCGTAGTAACGGGGTCAAACGCTTTACCATTGACGCAAACGATTTATCACTGGAAACGTTTGTTGTAAAAGTGAAAAAATAATAAGTTGAAAAACTTGGCAAGACATTTCAAGTAGCGAGATATTTTTGTCCCGCTGGTATATTCAGTAGTACGTTTACGGGTTGAGTCATACTACTGAGGACTCGCTGTGCCAGTAAATTACCGTACGAATAGTCAGACCCTCCTCACTTTTGTCCCGTTTCTTGTAAAAATGAAAAAATGATAAGTTGAAAAACTTGAAAAGACATTCCAACTAGCGGGATATTTTTTTCAGTATTACATTCAATAGTACGATTATGGGTTGAGTCATACTACTGAGGACTCGCTGTGCCAGTGAATCACCGAACGAATAGTCAGACCCTCCTCTCTTTTGTCATGTTTACTGTAAAAATGTTAAAATAATATTGAAAAACTTGGAAAATCATTTCAAATATCGAGATATTTTGTTTTAGTAGTACGTTTACGGGTTGAGTCATACTACTGAGGACTCGCTGTGCCAGTGAATTACCGTACGAATAGTCAGACCCTCCTCTCTTTTGTTCCGTTTATTGTAAAAAGGAAAAAACAATAAGTTGAAAATGTGAGAAAAACACTTTAACTAGCGGAATATTTTTTTTCAGTACTACATTCAGTAGTACGATTATGGGTTGAGTCATACTACTGGGAACTCGCTGTGCCAGTGAATTACCATACGAATAGTCAGACCCTCCTCTCTTTTGTCCCGTTTGTTATAAAAATGAAAAAATAATAAGTTTAAAAATTTGGAAAGACATTTCAAGTAGCGAGATATTTTTTCGATAGTACATTCAATAATACGTTTGAGGGTTGAGTCCCACTACTGGAGACTCGCTGTGTCAGTGAAGTACCATTCGAATAGTCAGACCCTTCTCTCTTTTGTCCTTCGCGTTTCTCTCTCTCTCTTTTTCTCTCTCTCTCTTTCTCTCTGCGTCTCTGAATCAAATAAGGTCTCGAGGAAAACCTATCCGCCAAGTTTTCTCTATCTCTCGAGCGACTTATCCCTCTCAGTGTGATCGCGAGTAGTTCTTATCCGCGCAGGCAGAGGCGGCTTTAAGACGGAGAGGGCAATCGAAGCTGAAGTTTATAGCGCAAAGTTTTTGAGCACGACCGACTCTATCCGGGAGGTTTGTTTGCTTTCCGAAGGTGGCGGAAATTCGCACAGCACGTTTTATTGAAGGTTCAAAAAAGAGGAAGTCTCGTACATCCGTGTACCGTTGATCGTGCGACACGAGAGCCACGATTATTAATCTCTGTACGTTGAAATGGCGTCCACCAAGTCTCCACACGATTATTGGTTGGCTCTGATGCGACAATGCGAAAATAATCCGAAAAATCGAAAAACTCTGGCTATCGAGAAATAAAATTATCATACATATTACATATACGGATGTGCAGTTCCCCTTTAATGGAAATCTCAAACTTTTGCCCTCGGCTCGGGCCAAAAATCGGAGCAATATGCTACGGGCTCTTTGTACGCATATATATTCCGACTCTTCCTCGAACGAGCCTATATATGGGGTATTCCGTGTCAAATCGACCACTTTTAAACCCGACCCCTTTCGATTTGGCTGAAATTTTGTTTTCCTTTTCTACACAATTAAAAACATTTTTCAGGAAATTTTCAAATTTTTTTATCCAACTCAAAAGAAAAAGCTGTTTTTGTTAAATAACTATAACTTCTTCAAAAATTGACTAATTGGGACGTAATTTTTTACATTTTCGTTTTTGAATGTACTTTCCTAAAAAAATCCAAAAAAATTTTAAGATATTAAAATCTATGAAATTTTTCACCTTTTCGAGAAAAATCATCTTTTTATCGAAGTTCGCCATTTTTAATTTTTTTTTCTCTCAAAAAATACTTTGATCTGTTCTGGAAAAATGCCGCTCAACCTGGAGTGGCATTCCTGTTCCTTCTAATTTTTTTTCAATTTTTGAAAAAGAAATAAGAAAAATTTCGGCGATTACCACTTTCAATTTATTATTTCTCCTCAATTTTTTAAATTCCGAGGTTCTTTATAAATCCTCAAAAATTTCCAGAGCGGTGCTTTGTGAAATAAGCCCAATTGAGATTTTTTTTTCCAATCATTAAAAAAAAAATAGAAGGAAAGGGAATGCCACTCCAGGCTGGACCGCATTTTTTCCGGAATTGATCAAAGTATTTTTTGAGTGAAAAAAAATTGAAAATGGCGAACTTCGATAAAAAGATGATTTTTCTCGAAAGAGTAAAAAATTTCATAGATTTTAATGTCTCAAATGCCAACATTTTCAAAAAAAACGTCCCAATTAGTCAATTTTTGAAGAAGTTATAGTCATTTCAGAAAAAAAAGGTTTTTCTTTTGGGTTGGATAAGAAAATTTGAAAATTTCCTGAAAAATGTTCTTAATTGGGTAGAAAAGGAAAACAAAATCTCTGCCAAATCGAAAGGGGTCGGGTTTAAAAGTTGTCAATTTGACATGGAATACCCCATATATAGTAGGTTTTTTTTTGCTTCATCGCTATTATGCCAAGATTCTAGACAGCAACTATCGATGGACCAACTGGACCCTATTCATCGGGCTGCATGCTCATCGGACACATTTGAAAATCATTATTCACAGTTGCCGTGAGATTTCAATCTCCTAATCATGTGTGTGAAGCTAGCATCTCAAATGTTAGCATCTCAAAAATAAATTGCAGATTCATTAGCATCCAACATAGTTCTATAGTTCTTGATAGGTTTTAGCAATAGTTCTATTAATTAAAGCTCCCAAATCGTAATTAGTATAAATGAGATGCTAACTTCGCGTAAATACGAGATAGCATCTCATCGAAATTCGAATGTTTGATGGAGCAGAAGTAAAGAAACGTTGAGTTCTGCCTCCTAGACAAACTCTATAAATAGTTCTGTACAATTAAAAGAAAAAAAAATTTTATTAAAAAAAAATAATTATTTCATATGGCTTTTCTGCCCGTTTTCAAGCTTTTACCGCTACAAAGACTATCAAGAATAATGGTCAGTAAAGAATCACGAAAAGTTGTAGTTTCTAATTATTTTTAAAATAGTTTATAACAATTTTTATCAGCATCTCAACGAAACGATCGTGAGAGGCTGGTGAACAAATGCAAAAATAAAGTACTTTCCGGAATTGAGAGTAAAGTTCTAGTACTCTTCGATTGTTTCGAAAAGAGTTCTGACCTCTAAAAATATTTAAATTAATTAACAACAATTTTTATCGGCACCTCACGTATGGAAAAGTGGGATGCTGGTGCATAAAAGAGAATTCTAAGCCCTTTACTGGCTTCTGAGTAAAGTTCTAGAGCTCTTCGATTGTTTTGAAAAGAGTTCTGACCTCTGAATAATTTTCGATTAATTAATAACAATTTTTATCAGCATCTCACCTATAGAATAGTGAGATGCTGGTGCATAAAAGCAAAATCGAAGTCCTTTACTAGCTTCTGAGTCAAGTTCTAGTGCTATTCGATTGTTTCGTAAACAGTTCTGACCTCGAAATGTTTTTCAATTAATTAACAACAATTTTTATCAGCATCTCACCTATGGAATAGTGGGATGCTGGTACATAAAAGTGGAATCTGAGCCCTTTACTAGACTTTGAATGAAGTTCTAGTGCTCTTCAATTGTTTCGAAAAGAGTTCTAGCCTCTAAATATTTTTCAATTGATTAACAACAATTTCGATCAGCATCTCACCTAAAGAATAGTGAGATGCTGGTGCATAAAAGCAAAATCTGACCCTTTTACTAGATTCTGAGTAAAGTTCTAGTGCTATTCGATCGTTTCGTGAAGAGTTCTGACCTCAGAATATTTTTAAATTGAATAACCATAATTTCGATCGGCATCCCACCTATAAACAAGTGAGATGCTAGTGCATAAAAACAAGATCTAAGCCTTTTACTAGCTTCTGAGTAAAGTTCTAGTACTCTTCAATTGTTTTAAAAAGAGTTCTGACCTCTAAATATTTTTCAATTAATTAATAACAATTTTTATCAGCATCTCACCTATAGAATAGTGAGATGCTGGTGCATAAAAGCAGAATCGAAGTCCTTTACTAGCTTCTGAGTAAAGTTCTAGTGATATTCGATTGTTTCGAAAAAAGTTCTGATCTCTGAATATTTTTCAATTAATTAACGCTAATTTTTAACAGCATCTCACTTGAAGAATAGTAATATGCTGGTGCATAAAAGTGGAATCTGAGCCTTTTACTAGCTTCTGAATGAAGTTCTAGTGCTCTTCGATTGTTTCGAAAAGAGTTCTGGCCTCTAAATATTTTTGAATTAATTAACAACAATTTCTATCAGCATCTCACCTGAAGAATAATGAGATGCTGGTGCATAAAAGCAAAATCTGACCCTTTTATTAGCTTCTGAGTAAAGTTCTAGTGCTATTCGATCGTTTCGTGAAGAGTTCTGATCTCAAAATATTTTTAAATTAATTAAACACAGCTTCGATCGGCATCTCACCTATAAAATAGTGAGATCTTTAATTGTTTTGAAAAGAGTTCTGACCTCTGAATATTTTTCAATTAATTAATAACAATTTTTATCAGCATCTCACCTATAGAACAGTGAGATGCTGGTGCATAAAAGCAAAATCGAAGTCCTTTACTAGCTTCTGAGTAAAGTTCTAGTGCTATTCGATTGTTTCGTTAAAAGTTCTGACCTCTGAATATTTTTCAATCAATTAACGATAATTTTTATCAGCATCTAAACGAAACGATCGTGAGATGCTGGTGAACAAATGCAAAAATAAAGTACTTTCCGGAATTGAGAGTAAAGTTCTAGTACTCTTCGATTGTTTCGAAAAGAGTTCTGACCTCTAAAAATATTTGAATTAATTAACAACAATTTTTATCGGCACCTCACGTATGGAAAAGTGAGATGCTGGTGCATAAAAGAGAATTCTGAGCCCTTTACTGGCTTCTGAGTAAAGTTCTAGAGCTCTTCGATTGTTTTGAAAAGAGTTCTGACCTCTGAATAATTTTCGATTAATTAATAACAATTTTTATCAGCATCTCACCTATAGAATAGTAAGATGCTGGTGCATAAAAGCAAAATCGAAGTCCTTTACTAGCTTCTGAGTCAAGTTCTAGTGCTATTCGATTGTTTCGTAAACAGTTCTGACCTCGAAATGTTTTTCAATTAATTAACAACAATTTTTATCAGCATCTCACCTATGGAATAGTGGGATGCTGGTACATAAAAGTGGAATCTGAGCCCTTTACTAGATTTTGAATGAAGTTCTAGTGCTCTTCAATTGTTTCGAAAAGAGTTCTACCCTCGAAATATTTTTCAATTGATTAACAACAATTTCGATCAGCATCTCACCTAAAGAATAGTGAGATGCTGGTGCATAAAAGCAGAATCTGACCCTTTTACTAGATTCTAAGTAAAGTTCTAGTGCTATTCGATCGTTTCGTGAAGAGTTCTGACCTCAGAATATTTTTAAATTGAATAACCATAATTTCGATCGGCATCTCACCTATAAACAAGTGAGATGCTAGTGCATAAAAACAAGATCTAAGCCTTTTACTAGCTTCTGAGTAAAGTTCTAGTACTCTTCAATTGTTTTAAAAAGAGTTCTGACCTCTAAATATTTTTCAATTAATTAATAACAATTTTTATCAGCATCTCACCTATAGAATAGTGAGATGCTGGTGCATAAAAGCAGAATCGAAGTCCTTTACTAGCTTCTGAGTAAAGTTCTAGTGATATTCGATTGTTTCGGAAAAAGTTCTGATCTCTGAATATTTTTCAATTAATTAACGCTAATTTTTAACAGCATCTCACTTGAAGAATAGTGATATGCTGGTGCATAAAAGTGGAATCTGAGCCTTTTACTAGCTTCTGAATGAAGTTCTAGTGCTCTTCGATTGTTTCGAAAAGAGTTCTGGCCTCTGAATATTTTTGAATTAATTAACAACAATTTCTATCAGCATCTCACCTGAAGAATAGTGAAATGCTGGTGCATAAAAGCAAAATCTGACCCTTTTATTAGCTTCTGAGTAAAGTTCTAGTGCTATTCGATCGTTTCGTGAAGAGTTCTGATCTCAAAATATTTTTAAATTAATTAAACACAGCTTCGATCGGCATCTCACCTGAAAAATAGTGAGATCTTTAATTGTTTTGAAAAGAGTTCTGACCTCTAAATATTTTTCAATTAATTAAAAACAATTTTTATCAGCATCTCACCTATAGAACAGTGAGATGCTGGTGCATAAAAGCAAAATCGAAGTCCTTTACTAGCTTCTGAGTAAAGTTCTAGTGCTATTCGATTGTTTCGTAAAGAGTTCTGACCTCTGAATATTTTTCAATCAATTAACGATAATTTTTAGCAGCATCTCACCTGAAGAATAGTGAGATGCTGGTGCAAAATAGTGGAATCTGAGCCTTTTACTAGCTTCTAAATGAAGTTCTAGTGCTCTTCGATTGTTTCGAAAAGAGTTCTGGCCTCTAAATTTTTTTTAATTAATCAACAACAATTTCTAACAGTATCTCACCTAAAGAATAGTGAGATGCTGGTGCATAAAAGCAAAATCTGACCCTTTTACTAAATTCCAAGTAAAGTTCTAGTGCTATTTGATTGTTTCGTGAAGAGTTCTGACCTCAGAATATTTTTCAATTAATTAACCACAATTTCGATCGGCATCTCACCTATAAAATAGTGAGATGCTAGTGCATAAAAAAGAAATTTAAGCCATTTACTAGCTTTTGAGTGAAATACTAGTGCTCTTCGATTGTTTTAAAAAGAGTTATGATCTCTACATACTTTTCAATTAACTAATAACAATTTTTATCAGCATCTCACCTATAGAATAGTGAGATGCTGGTGCATAAAAGCAAAATCGAAGTCCTTTACTAGCTTCTGAGTACAGTTCTAGTGCTAATCGATTGTTTCGTAAAGAGTTCTGACCTCTAAAAATTTTTCAATTAATTAACAACAATTTTTATCAGCATCTCACCGATAGAATAGTGAGATGCTGGTGCATAGAAGTGAAATCTGAGCCCTTTACTAGATTCTGAATGAAGTTCTAGTGCTCTTCAATTGTTTCGAAAAGAGTTCTGGCCTCTAAATATTTTTCAATTGATTAACAACAATTTCAATCAGCATCTCACCTAAAGAATAGTAAGATGCTGGTGCAGAAAAGTGAAATCTGAGCTCTTTACTAGCTTCTAAATAAAGTTCTAGTGCTCTTCGATTGTTTCGAAAAAAGTTCTGGCCTCTAAATATTTTTTAATTAATCAACAACAATTTCTATCAGCATCTCACCTAAAGAATAGTGAGATGCTGGTGCATAAAAGCAAAATCTGACCCTTTTACTAGATTCTGGGTAAAGTTCTAGTACTATTCGATCGTTTCGTGAAGAGTTCTGACCTTAAAATATTTTTAAATTGAATAACCACAATTTCGATCGGCATCTCACCTATAAAATAGTGAGATGCTAGTGCATAAAAACAAAATCTAAGCCTTTTACTAGCTTCTCAGTGGAGTTCTAGTACTCTTCAATTGTTTTGAAAAGAGTTCTGACCTCTAAATATTTTTCAATTAATTAATAACAATTTTTATCAGCATCTCACCCATAAAATAGTGAGATGCTGGTGCATAAAAGTGAAATGTGAGCCCTTTACTAGCTTCTGAATGAAGTTCTTGTACTCTTCAATTGTTTCGAAAAGAGTTCTGGCCTGTAAATATTTTTTAATTAATTAACAACAATTTCAATCAGCATCTCACCTAAAGAATAGTGAGATGCTGGTGCATAAAAGTGAAATCTGAGCTCTTTACTAGCTTCTGAATAAAATTCTAGCGCTCTTCGATTGTTTCGAAGAGAGTTCTGGCCTCTAAATATTTTTTAAGTAATTAACAACAATTTCTATCACCATCTCACCTGAAGAATAGTGAGATGCTGGTGCATAAAAGCGAAATCTGACCCTTTTATTAGCTTCTGAGTAAAGTTCTAGTGCTATTCGATCGTTTCGTGAAGAGTTCTGATCTCAAAATATTTTTAAATTAATTAACCACAATTTCGATCGGCATCTCACCTATAAAATAGTGAGACGCTAGTGCATAAAAACGAAATCTAAGCCTTTTACTAGCTTCTGAGTAAAGTTCTAGTACTCTTCAATTGTTTTGAAAAGAGTTCTGACCTCTAAATATTTTTCAATTAATTAATAACAATTTTTATCAGCATCTCACCTATAGAATAGTGAGATGCTGGTGCATAAAAGCAAAATCGAAGTCCTTTACTAGCTTCTGAGTAAAGTTCTAGTGCTATTCGATTGTTTTGTAAAGAGTTCTGACCTCTAAAAATTTTTCAATTAATTAACAACAATTTTCATCAGCATCTCACCTATAGGATAGTGAGATGCTGGTGCATAAAAGTGAAATCTGAGCCCTTTACTAGATTCTGAATGAAGTTCTAGTGCTCTTCAATTGTTTCGAAAAGAGTTCTGGCCTCTAAATATTTTTCAATTGATTAACAACAATTTCGATCAGCATCTCACCTAAAGAATAGTGAGATGCTGGTGCAGAAAAGTGAAATCTCAGCTCTTTACTAGCTTCTGAATAAAGTTCTAGTGCTCTTCGATTGTTTCGAAAAAAGTTCTGGCCTCTAAATATTTTTTAATTAATTAACAACAATTTCTATCAGCATCTCACCTAAAGAATAGTGAGATGCTGGTGCATGAAAGCAAAATCTGACCCTTTGACTAGATTCTGAGTAAAGTTCTAGTGCTATTCGATCGTTTCGTGAAGAGTTCTGACCTCAAAATATTTTTAAATTGAATAACCACAATTTCGATCGGTATCTCACCTATAAAATAGTGAGATGCTAGTGCATAAAAACGAAATCTAAGCCTTTTACTAGCTTCTGAGTAAAGTTCTAGTACTCTTTAATTGTTTTGAAAAGAGTTCTGACCTCTAAATATTTTTCAATTAATTAATAACAATTTTTATCAGCATCTCACCTATAGAACAGTGAGATGCTTGTGCATAAAAGCAAAATCAAAGTCCTTTACCAGCTTCTGAGTAAAGTTCTAGTGCTATTCGATTGTTTCGTAAAGAGTTCTGACCTCTGAATATTTTTCAATTAATTAACGATAATTTTTAGCAGCATCTCACCTGAAGAATAGTGAGATGCTGGTGCATAAAAGTGGAATCTTAGCCTTTTACCAGCTTCTGAATGAAGTTATAGTGCTCTTCGATTGTTTCGAAAAGAGTTCTGGCCTCTAAATATTTTTCAATTGATTAACACCAATTTCGATCAGCATCTCACCTAAAGAATAGTGAGATGCTGGTGCAGAAAAGTGAAATCTCAGCTCTTTACTAGCTTCTGAATGAAGTTCTAGTGCTCTTCGATTGTTTCGAAAAAAGTTCTGGCCTCTAAATATTTTTTAATTAATTAACAACAATTTCTATCGGCATCTCACCTAAAGAATAGTGAGATGCTGGTGCATGAAAGCAAAATCTGACCCTTTGACTAGATTCTGAGTAAAGTTCTAGTGCTATTCGATCGTTTCGTGAAGAGTTCTGACCTCAAAATATTTTTAAATTGAATAACCACAATTTCGATCGGCATCTCACCTATAAAATAGTGAGATGCTAGTGCATAAAAACAAAATCTAAGCCTTTTACTAGCTTCTCAGTGGAGTTCTAGTACTCTTCAATTGTTTTGAAAAGAGTTCTGACCTCTAAATATTTTTCAATTAATTAATAACAATTTTTATCAGCATCTCACCCATAAAATAGTGAGATGCTGGTGCATAAAAGTGAAATGTGAGCCCTTTACTAGCTTCTGAATGAAGTTCTTGTACTCTTCAATTGTTTCGAAAAGAGTTCTGGCCTGTAAATATTTTTTAATTAATTAACAACAATTTCAATCAGCATCTCACCTAAAGAATAGTGAGATGCTGGTGCATAAAAGTGAAATCTGAGCTCTTTACTAGCTTCTGAATAAAATTCTAGCGCTCTTCGATTGTTTCGAAGAGAGTTCTGGCCTCTAAATATTTTTTAAGTAATTAACAACAATTTCTATCAGCATCTCACCTGAAGAATAGTGAGATGCTGGTGCATAAAAGCGAAATCTGACCCTTTTATTAGCTTCTGAGTAAAGTTCTAGTGCTATTCGATCGTTTCGTGAAGAGTTCTGATCTCAAAATATTTTTAAATTAATTAACCACAATTTCGATCGGCATCTCACCTATAAAATAGTGAGACGCTAGTGCATAAAAACGAAATCTAAGCCTTTTACTAGCTTCTGAGTAAAGTTCTAGTACTCTTCAATTGTTTTGAAAAGAGTTCTGACCTCTAAATATTTTTCAATTAATTAATAACAATTTTTATCAGCATCTCACCTATAGAATAGTGAGATGCTGGTGCATAAAAGCAAAATCGAAGTCCTTTACTAGCTTCTGAGTACAGTTCTAGTGCTAATCGATTGTTTCGTAAAGAGTTCTGACCTCTAAAAATTTTTCAATTAATTAACAACAATTTTTATCAGCATCTCACCGATAGAATAGTGAGATGCTGGTGCATAGAAGTGAAATCTGAGCCCTTTACTAGATTCTGAATGAAGTTCTAGTGCTCTTCAATTGTTTCGAAAAGAGTTCTGGCCTCTAAATATTTTTCAATTGATTAACAACAATTTCAATCAGCATCTCACCTAAAGAATAGTAAGATGCTGGTGCAGAAAAGTGAAATCTGAGCTCTTTACTAGCTTCTAAATAAAGTTCTAGTGCTCTTCGATTGTTTCGAAAAAAGTTCTGGCCTCTAAATATTTTTTGATTAATCAACAACAATTTCTATCAGCATCTCACCTAAAGAATAGTGAGATGCTGGTGCATAAAAGCAAAATCTGACCCTTTTACTAGATTCTGGGTAAAGTTCTAGTACTATTCGATCGTTTCGTGAAGAGTTCTGACCTTAAAATATTTTTAAATTGAATAACCACAATTTCGATTGGCATCTCACCTATAAAATAGTGAGATGCTAGTGCATAAAAACAAAATCTAAGCCTTTTACTAGCTTCTCAGTGGAGTTCTAGTACTCTTCAATTGTTTTGAAAAGAGTTCTGACCTCTAAATATTTTTCAATTAATTAATAACAATTTTTATCAGCATCTCACCTATAGAACAGTGAGATGCTTGTGAATAAAAGCAAAATCAAAGTCCTTTACCAGCTTCTGAGTAAAGTTCTAGTGCTATTCGATTGTTTCGTAAAGAGTTCTGACCTCTGAATATTTTTCAATTAATTAACGATAATTTTTAGCAGCATCTCACCTGAAGAATAGTGAGATGCTGGTGCATAAAAGTGGAATCTTAGCCTTTTACCAGCTTCTGAATGAAGTTATAGTGCTCTTCGATTGTTTCGAAAAGAGTTCTGGCCTCTAAATTTTTTTAAATTAATTAACAACAATTTCTAATAGCATCTCACCTAGAAAATAGTGAGATGCTGGTGCAGAAAAGTGAAATCTCAGCTCTTTACTAGCTTCTGAATAAAGTTCTAGTGCTCTTCGATTGTTTCGAAAAAAGTTCTGGCCTCTAAATATTTTTTAATTAATTAACAACAATTTCTATCAGCATCTCACCTAAAGAATAGTGAGATGCTGGTGCATGAAAGCAAAATCTGACCCTTTGACTAGATTCTGAGTAAAGTTCTAGTGCTATTCGATCGTTTCGTGAAGAGTTCTGACCTCAAAATATTTTTAAATTGAATAACCACAATTTCGATCGGTATCTCACCTATAAAATAGTGAGATGCTAGTGCATAAAAACGAAATCTAAGCCTTTTACTAGCTTCTGAGTAAAGTTCTAGTACTCTTTAATTGTTTTGAAAAGAGTTCTGACCTCTAAATATTTTTCAATTAATTAATAACAATTTTTATCAGCATCTCACCTATAGAACAGTGAGATGCTTGTGCATAAAAGCAAAATCAAAGTCCTTTACCAGCTTCTGAGTAAAGTTCTAGTGCTATTCGATTGTTTCGTAAAGAGTTCTGACCTCTGAATATTTTTCAATTAATTAACGATAATTTTTAGCAGCATCTCACCTGAAGAATAGTGAGATGCTGGTGCATAAAAGTGGAATCTTAGCCTTTTACCAGCTTCTGAATGAAGTTATAGTGCTCTTCGATTGTTTCGAAAAGAGTTCTGGCCTCTAAATATTTTTCAATTGATTAACACCAATTTCGATCAGCATCTCACCTAAAGAATAGTGAGATGCTGGTGCAGAAAAGTGAAATCTCAGCTCTTTACTAGCTTCTGAATGAAGTTCTAGTGCTCTTCGATTGTTTCGAAAAAAGTTCTGGCCTCTAAATATTTTTTAATTAATTAACAACAATTTCTATCGGCATCTCACCTAAAGAATAGTGAGATGCTGGTGCATGAAAGCAAAATCTGACCCTTTGACTAGATTCTGAGTAAAGTTCTAGTGCTATTCGATCGTTTCGTGAAGAGTTCTGACCTCAAAATATTTTTAAATTGAATAACCACAATTTCGATCGGCATCTCACCTATAAAATAGTGAGATGCTAGTGCATAAAAACAAAATCTAAGCCTTTTACTAGCTTCTCAGTGGAGTTCTAGTACTCTTCAATTGTTTTGAAAAGAGTTCTGACCTCTAAATATTTTTCAATTAATTAATAACAATTTTTATCAGCATCTCACCCATAAAATAGTGAGATGCTGGTGCATAAAAGTGAAATGTGAGCCCTTTACTAGCTTCTGAATGAAGTTCTTGTACTCTTCAATTGTTTCGAAAAGAGTTCTGGCCTGTAAATATTTTTTAATTAATTAACAACAATTTCAATCAGCATCTCACCTAAAGAATAGTGAGATGCTGGTGCATAAAAGTGAAATCTGAGCTCTTTACTAGCTTCTGAATAAAATTCTAGCGCTCTTCGATTGTTTCGAAGAGAGTTCTGGCCTCTAAATATTTTTTAAGTAATTAACAACAATTTCTATCAGCATCTCACCTGAAGAATAGTGAGATGCTGGTGCATAAAAGCGAAATCTGACCCTTTTATTAGCTTCTGAGTAAAGTTCTAGTGCTATTCGATCGTTTCGTGAAGAGTTCTGATCTCAAAATATTTTTAAATTAATTAACCACAATTTCGATCGGCATCTCACCTATAAAATAGTGAGACGCTAGTGCATAAAAACGAAATCTAAGCCTTTTACTAGCTTCTGAGTAAAGTTCTAGTACTCTTCAATTGTTTTGAAAAGAGTTCTGACCTCTAAATATTTTTCAATTAATTAATAACAATTTTTATCAGCATCTCACCTATAGAATAGTGAGATGCTGGTGCATAAAAGCAAAATCGAAGTCCTTTACTAGCTTCTGAGTACAGTTCTAGTGCTAATCGATTGTTTCGTAAAGAGTTCTGACCTCTAAAAATTTTTCAATTAATTAACAACAATTTTTATCAGCATCTCACCGATAGAATAGTGAGATGCTGGTGCATAGAAGTGAAATCTGAGCCCTTTACTAGATTCTGAATGAAGTTCTAGTGCTCTTCAATTGTTTCGAAAAGAGTTCTGGCCTCTAAATATTTTTCAATTGATTAACAACAATTTCAATCAGCATCTCACCTAAAGAATAGTAAGATGCTGGTGCAGAAAAGTGAAATCTGAGCTCTTTACTAGCTTCTAAATAAAGTTCTAGTGCTCTTCGATTGTTTCGAAAAAAGTTCTGGCCTCTAAATATTTTTTGATTAATCAACAACAATTTCTATCAGCATCTCACCTAAAGAATAGTGAGATGCTGGTGCATAAAAGCAAAATCTGACCCTTTTACTAGATTCTGGGTAAAGTTCTAGTACTATTCGATCGTTTCGTGAAGAGTTCTGACCTTAAAATATTTTTAAATTGAATAACCACAATTTCGATTGGCATCTCACCTATAAAATAGTGAGATGCTAGTGCATAAAAACAAAATCTAAGCCTTTTACTAGCTTCTCAGTGGAGTTCTAGTACTCTTCAATTGTTTTGAAAAGAGTTCTGACCTCTAAATATTTTTCAATTAATTAATAACAATTTTTATCAGCATCTCACCTATAGAACAGTGAGATGCTTGTGAATAAAAGCAAAATCAAAGTCCTTTACCAGCTTCTGAGTAAAGTTCTAGTGCTATTCGATTGTTTCGTAAAGAGTTCTGACCTCTGAATATTTTTCAATTAATTAACGATAATTTTTAGCAGCATCTCACCTGAAGAATAGTGAGATGCTGGTGCATAAAAGTGGAATCTTAGCCTTTTACCAGCTTCTGAATGAAGTTATAGTGCTCTTCGATTGTTTCGAAAAGAGTTCTGGCCTCTAAATTTTTTTAAATTAATTAACAACAATTTCTAATAGCATCTCACCTAGAAAATAGTGAGATGCTGGTGCAGAAAAGTGAAATCTCAGCTCTTTACTAGCTTCTGAATAAAGTTCTAGTGCTCTTCGATTGTTTCGAAAAAAGTTCTGGCCTCTAAATATTTTTTAATTAATTAACAACAATTTCTATCAGCATCTCACCTAAAGAATAGTGAGATGCTGGTGCATGAAAGCAAAATCTGACCCTTTGACTAGATTCTGAGTAAAGTTCTAGTGCTATTCGATCGTTTCGTGAAGAGTTCTGACCTCAAAATATTTTTAAATTGAATAACCACAATTTCGATCGGTATCTCACCTATAAAATAGTGAGATGCTAGTGCATAAAAACGAAATCTAAGCCTTTTACTAGCTTCTGAGTAAAGTTCTAGTACTCTTTAATTGTTTTGAAAAGAGTTCTGACCTCTAAATATTTTTCAATTAATTAATAACAATTTTTATCAGCATCTCACCTATAGAACAGTGAGATGCTTGTGCATAAAAGCAAAATCAAAGTCCTTTACCAGCTTCTGAGTAAAGTTCTAGTGCTATTCGATTGTTTCGTAAAGAGTTCTGACCTCTGAATATTTTTCAATTAATTAACGATAATTTTTAGCAGCATCTCACCTGAAGAATAGTGAGATGCTGGTGCATAAAAGTGGAATCTTAGCCTTTTACCAGCTTCTGAATGAAGTTATAGTGCTCTTCGATTGTTTCGAAAAGAGTTCTGGCCTCTAAATATTTTTCAATTGATTAACAACAATTTCGATCAGCATCTCACCTAAAGAATAGTGAGATGCTGGTGCAGAAAAGTGAAATCTCAGCTCTTTACTAGCTTCTGAATGAAGTTCTAGTGCTCTTCGATTGTTTCGAAAAAAGTTCTGGCCTCTAAATATTTTTTAATTAATTAACAACAATTTCTATCAGCATCTCACCTATAAAATAGTGAGACGCTAGTGCATAAAAACGAAATCTAAGCCTTTAACTAGCTTCTGAGTAAAGTTCTAGTACTCTTCAATTGTTTTGAAAAGAGTTCTGACCTCTAAATATTTTTCAATTAATTAATAACAATTTTTATCAGCATCTCACCTATAGAATAGTGAGATGCTGGTGCATAAAAGCAAAATCGAAGTCCTTTACTAGCTTCTGAGTAAAGTTCTAGTGCTATTCGATTGTTTTGTAAAGAGTTCTGACCTCTAAAAATTTTTCAATTAATTAACAACAATTTTCATCAGCATCTCTCCTATAGAATAGTGAGATGCTGGTGCATAAAAGTGAAATCTGAGCCCTTTACTAGATTCTGAATGAAGTTCTAGTGCTCTTCAATTGTTTCGAAAAGAGTTCTGGCCTCTAAATATTTTTCAATTGATTAACAACAATTTCGATCAGCATCTCACCTAAAGAATAGTGAGATGCTGGTGCAGAAAAGTGAAATCTCAGCTCTTTACTAGCTTCTGAATAAAGTTCTAGTGCTCTTCGATTGTTTCGAAAAAAGTTCTGGCCTCTAAATATTTTCTAATTAATTAACAACAATTTCTATCAGCATCTCACCTAAAGAATAGTGAGATGCTGGTGCATGAAAGCAAAATCTGACCCTTTGACTAGATTCTGAGTAAAGTTCTAGTGCTATTCGATCGTTTCGTGAAGAGTTCTGACCTCAAAATATTTTTAAATTGAATAACCACAATTTCGATCGGTATCTCACCTATAAAATAGTGAGATGCTAGTGCATAAAAACGAAATCTAAGCCTTTTACTAGCTTCTGAGTAAAGTTCTAGTACTCTTTAATTGTTTTGAAAAGAGTTCTGACCTCTAAATATTTTTCAATTAATTAATAACAATTTTTATCAGCATCTCACCTATAGAACAGTGAGATGCTTGTGCATAAAAGCAAAATCAAAGTCCTTTACCAGCTTCTGAGTAAAGTTCTAGTGCTATTCGATTGTTTCGTAAAGAGTTCTGACCTCTGAATATTTTTCAATTAATTAACGATAATTTTTAGCAGCATCTCACCTGAAGAATAGTGAGATGCTGGTGCATAAAAGTGGAATCTTAGCCTTTTACCAGCTTCTGAATGAAGTTATAGTGCTCTTCGATTGTTTCGAAAAGAGTTCTGGCCTCTAAATATTTTTCAATTGATTAACAACAATTTCGATCAGCATCTCACCTAAAGAATAGTGAGATGCTGGTGCAGAAAAGTGAAATCTCAGCTCTTTACTAGCTTCTGAATGAAGTTCTAGTGCTCTTCGATTGTTTCGAAAAAAGTTCTGGCCTCTAAATATTTTTTAATTAATTAACAACAATTTCTATCAGCATCTCACCTAAAGAATAGTGAGATGCTGGTGCATGAAAGCAAAATCTGACCCTTTGACTAGATTCTGAGTAAAGTTCTAGTGCTATTCGATCGTTTCGTGAAGAGTTCTGACCTCAAAATATTTTTAAATTGAATAACCACAATTTCGATCGGTATCTCACCTATAAAATAGTGAGATGCTAGTGCATAAAAACGAAATCTAAGCCTTTTACTAGCTTCTGAGTAAAGTTCTAGTACTCTTTAATTGTTTTGAAAAGAGTTCTGACCTCTAAATATTTTTCAATTAATTAATAACAATTTTTATCAGCATCTCACCTATTGAATAGTGAGATGCTGGTGCATAAAAGTGAAATCTGAGCCCTTTACTAGATTCTGAATGAAGTTCTAGTGCTCTTCAATTGTTTCGAAAAGAGTTCTGGCCTCTAAATATTTTTCAATTGATTAACAACAATTTCGATCAGCATCTCACCTAAAGAATAGTGAGATGCTGGTGCAGAAAAGTGAAATCTCAGCTCTTTACTAGCTTCTGAATAAAGTTCTAGTGCTCTTCGATTGTTTCGAAAAAAGTTCTGGCCTCTAAATATTTTTTAATTAATTAACAACAATTTCTATCAGCATCTCACCTGAAGAATAGTGAGATGCTGGTGCATGAAAGCAAAATCTGACCCTTTGACTAGATTCTGAGTAAAGTTCTAGTGCTATTCGATCGTTTCGTGAAGAGTTCTGACCTCAAAATATTTTTAAATTGAATAACCACAATTTCGATCGGTATCTCACCTATAAAATAGTGAGATGCTAGTGCATAAAAACGAAATCTAACCCTTTTACTAGCTTCTGAGTAAAGTTCTAGTACTCTTTAATTGTTTTGAAAAGAGTTCTGACCTCTAAATATTTTTCAATTAATTAATAACAATTTTTATCAGCATCTCACCTATAGAACAGTGAGATACTTGTGCATAAAATCAAAATCAAAGTCCTTTACCAGCTTCTGAGTAAAGTTCTAGTGCTATTCGATTGTTTCGTAAAGAGTTCTGACCTCTGAATATTTTTCAATTAATTAACGATAATTTTTAGCAGCATCTCACCTGAAGAATAGTGAGATGCTGGTGCATAAAAGTGGAATCTGAGCCTTTTACCAGCTTCTGAATGAAGTTATAGTGCTCTTCGATTGTTTCGAAAAGAGTTCTGGCCTCTAAATTTTTTTTAATTAATTAACAACAATTTCTAATAGCATCTCACCTAGAAAATAGTGAGATGCTGGTGCATAAAAGCAAAATCTGACCCTTTTTCTAGCTTCTAAGTAAAGTTCTAGTGCTATTTAATTGTTTCGTGAAGAGTTCTGACCTCAGAATATTTTTCAATTCATTAACCACAATTTCAATCGGCATCTCACCTATAAAATAGTGAGATGCTAGTGCATAAAAACGAAATCTAAGCCTTTTACTAGCTTTTGAGTGAAATACTAGTGCTCTTCGATTGTTTTGAAAAGAGTTCTGATCTCTAAATACTTTTCAATTAATTAATATCAATTTTTATCAGCATCTCACCCATAGAATAGTGAGATGCTGTTGCATAAAAGCAAAATCGAAGTCCTTTACTAGCTTCTGAGTAAAGTTCTAGTGCTATTCGATTGTTTCGTAAAGAGTTCTGACCTCTAAAGATTTTTCAATTCATTAACAATAATTTTCATCAGCATCTCACCTATAGAATAGTGAGATGCTGGTGCATAAAAGTGAAATCTGAGCCCTTTACTAGATTCTGGATGAAGTTCTAGTGCTCTTTAATTGTTTCGAAAAGAGTTCTGGCCTCTAAATATTTTTCAATTGATTAACAACAATTTCGATCAGCATCTCACCTAAAGAATAGTGAGATGCTGGTGCAGAAAAGTGTAATCTGAGCTCTTTACTCGCTTCTGAATAAAGTTCTAGTGCTCTTCGTTTGTTTCGAAAAAAGTTCTGGCCTCTAAATATTCTTTAATTAATTAACAACAATTTCTATCAGCGTCTCACCTAAAGAATAGTGAGATGCTGATAGAAGAGCTCAGAATTAGCTTTAATGCACCTGTATCTCACTATTCTATAGGTCGAGATGCTGATAAAAATTGTTGTCAATTAATTGAAAAATATTTAGAGGTCAGAACTCTCTACGAAACAATCGAATAGCAGTAGAACTTTACTCAAAAGCTGGTAAAGGACTTCGAATTTGCTTTTATACAATAGCATCTCACTATTCTATAGGTGAGATGCTGATAAAAATTGTTGCTAATTGATTGAAAAATATTTAGAGGTCAGAACTCTCTACGAAACAATCGTATAGCACTAAAACTTTACTCAGAAGCTAGTAAAGGACTTTGAATTTGCTTTTATGCACCAGCATCTCACTATTCTATGGGTGAGATGCTGATAAAAATTGTTGTTAATTAATTGAAAAATATTTAGAGGTCAGAACTCATTACGAAACAATCGAATAGCACTAGAACTTTACGCAGAAGCTAGTAAAAGACTTAGGATTTGCTTTTATGCAGCAGCAACTCACTATTCTGTAGGTGAGATGCTGATAAAAATTGTTATTAATTAATTCAAAATCATTTAGAGGTAAGAACTCTTTTCAAAACAATTGAAGAGTACTCGAACTGCACTCAGAAGCTAGTAAACGGCTCAGATTTTGTTTTTTTTTGCACTAGCATCTCATTGTTTTATAGGTGAGATGCCGATCGAAGTTGTGGTTAATAGATTGAAAAATATTTTGAGGTCATAACTCTTCACGAAACAATCGAATAGCACTAGAACTTCATTCAGAAGCTAGTAAAGGGCTTAGATTTCTCTTTTATTCATCAGCATCTCACTATTCTATATGTGAGATGCTGATAAAAATTGTTGTTAACTATTTGAAAAATATTTAGAGGTCAGAACTCTTTACGGAACAATCGTATAGCACTAGAACTTTATTCAGAAGCTAGTGAAGAACTTAGATTCTGCTTTTATGCACCAGGATCTCACTACTCTATAGGTGAGATGCTGATAAAAATTGTTATTAATTAATCGAAAAATTTTCAGAGGTCGGAACTCTTTTCAACACAATCAAAGAGCACTAGAACTTCACTTAGAAGCTAGTAAAAGGCTTAGATTTCATTTCTATGCACTAGCATCTTACTATTTTATAGGTGAGATGCCGATCGAAATTGTGGTTAATTAATTGAACAATCATTTGAGGTAAGAACTCTTCAGGAAACAATCAAATAGCACTAGAACTTTACTCAGAAGCTAGTAAAAGGGTCAGATTTTGCTTTTATGCACCAGCATCTCACTATTCTTTAGGTGAAATTATGTTAGAAATTGTTGTTAATTGATTTAAAAATATTAAGAGGCCAGAACTCTTTTCGAAACAATCGGAGAGCACTAGAACTTCATTCAGAAGCTAGTAAAAGGCTCAGATTCCACTTTTACGCACCAGCATCTCACTATTCTTCAGGTGAGATGCTGCTAAAAATTATCGCTAATTAATTAAAAAATATTTAGAGGCCAGAACTCTTATCGAAACAATTGAAGAGCACTGGAACTTCATTCAGAAGCTACTAAAGGGCTCAGATTTTACTTTTATGCACCAGCATCTCACTATTCCATGGGCGAGATGCTGATAAAAATTGTTATTAATTAATTGAAAAATATTTAGAGGTCAGAACTCTTCTCAAAACAATTGAAGAGTACTAGAACTTTACTCAGAAGCTAGTAATGGGCTTAGACTTCGTTTTTATGCACTAGCATCTCACTATTTTATAGGTGAGATGCCGATCGAAATTGTGGTTAATTAATTTTAAAAAATTTTGAGGTCAGAACTCTTCACGAAACGATCGAATAGCACTAGAACTTTACTCAGAATCTAGTAAAAGGGTCAGATTTTGCTTTTATGCACCAGCATCTCACTACCCTTTAGGTGAGATGCTGATAGAAATTGTTGTTAATTAATTGAACAATTTTTAGAGGTCAGAACTCTCTTCAAAACAATCAAAGAGCACTAGAACTTCACTTAGAAGCTAGTAAAAGGCTTAGATTTCGTTTCTATGCACTAGCATCTCACTATTTTATAGGTGAGATGCCGATGGAAATTGTGGTTAATCAATTGAAAAATCATTTGAGGTCAGAACTCTTCACGAAACAATCGAATAGCACTAGAACTTTACTCAGAAGCTAGTAAGAGGGTTAGATTTTGCTTTTAAGCACCAGCATCTCACTATTCTTTAGGTGAGATGCTGATAAAATTTGTTGTTAATTAATTGAAAAATTTTTAGAGGTCAGAACTCTTTACGAAACAATCGAATAGCACTAGAACTGTACTCAGAAGCTAGTAAAGGACTTTGATTTTGCTTTTATGCACCAGCATCTCACTACTCTATAGGTGAGATGCTGATAAAAATTGTTATTAATTAATCGAAAAATTTTCAGAGGTCGGAACTCTTTTCAACACAATCAAAGAGCACTAGAACTTCACTTAGAAGCTAGTAAAAGGCTTAGATTTCATTTCTATGCACTAGCATCTTACTATTTTATAGGTGTGATGCCGATCGAAATTGTGGTTAATTAATTGAACAATCATTTGAGGTCAGAACTCTTCAGGAAACAATCGAATAGCACTAGAACTTTACTCAAAAGCAAGTGAAGGACTTCAACTTCGCTTTTATGCACCAGCATCTCACTATTCTATAGGTGAGATGCTGATAAAAATTGTTATTAATTAATTGAAAAATATTTAGAGGTTGGAACTCTTTTCAAAACAATCGAAGGGTACTAGAACTTCACTTAGAAGCTAGTAGAAGACTCAGATTTTGTTTTTATGCACTAGCATCTCACTATTTTATAGGTGAGATGCCGATCGAAGTTGTGGTTAATCAATTGAAAAATATTTTCAGGTCAGAACTCTTCACAAAACGATCGAATAGCACTAGAACTTTACTCAAAAGCTAGTAAAAGGGTCAGATTTTTCTTTTATGCACCAGCATCTCACTATTCTTCAGGTGAGATGCTGATAGAAATTGTTGTTGATTAATTTAAAAATATTTAGAGGCCAGAACTTTTTTGAAACAATCGAAGAGCACTAGAACTTTATTTAGAAGCTAGTAAAGAGCTCAGATTTCACTTTTCTGCACTAGCATCTCACTTTTCTTTGGGTGAGATGCTGATTGAAATTGTTGTTAATCAATTGAAAAATATTTAGAGGCCAGAACTCTTTTCGAAACAATTGAAGAGCACTAGAACTTCATTCAGAATCTAGTAAAGGGCTCAGATTCCACTTTTATGCACCAGCATCCCACTATTCTATAGGTGAGATGCTGATAAAAATTGTTGTTAATTAATTGAAAAACATTTCGAGGTCAGAACTGTTTACGAAACAATCGAATAGCACTAGAACTTTACTTAGAATCTAGTAAAAGGGTCAGATTTTGCTTTTATGCACCAGCATCTTACTATTCTTTAGGTGAGATGGTGATCGAAATTGTTGTTAATCAATTGAAAAATATTTAGAGGCCAGAACTCTTTTCGAAACAATTGAAGAGCACTAGAACTTCATTCAGAATCTAGTAAAGGGCTCAGATTTCACTTTTATGCACCAGCATCTCACTATTCTATTGGTGAGATGCTGATAAAAATTGTTGTTAATTAATTGAAAAATATTTAGAGGTCAGAACTCTTTTCAAAACAATTGAAGAGTACTAGAACTTTACTCAAAAGCTAGTAAAAGGCTTAGATTTCGTTTTTATGCACTAGCATCTCACTATTTCATAGGTGAGATACCGATCGAAATTGTGGTTATTCAATTTAAAAATATTTTGAGGTCAGAACTCTTCACGAAACGATCGAATAGCACTAGAACTTTACTCAGAATCTAGTAAAAGGGTCAGATTTTGCTTTTATGCACCAGCATCTCACTACTCTTTAGGTGAGATGCTGATCGAAATTGTTAATCAATTGAAAAATATTCAGAGGCCAGAACTCTTTTCGAAACAATTGAAGAGCACTAGAACTTCATTCAGAATCTAGTAAAGGGCTCAGATTTCACTTTTATGCACCAGCATCTCACTATTCTATAGGTGAGATGCTGATAAAAATTGTTGTTAATCAATTGAAAAATTTTTAGAGGTCAGAACTCTTTACGAAACAATCGAATAGCACTAGAGCTTTACTCAGAAGCTCGTAAAGGACTTTGATTTTGCTTTCATGCACCAGCATCTCACTATTCTATAGGTGAGATGCTGATAAAAATTGTTATTAATTAATTGAAAAGTATTTAGATATCATAACTCTTTTCAACACAATCGAAGAGCACTAGTATTTCACTCAAAAGCTAGTCAATGGCTTAGATTTCGTTTTTATGCACTTGCATCTCACTATTTTATAGGTGACATGCCGATCGAAATTGTGGTTAATTAATTGAAAAATATTCTGAGGTCAGAACTCTTCACGAAACAATCAAATAGCACTAGAACTTTACTTGGAAGCTAGTAAAAGGGTCAGATTTTGCTTTTATGCACCAGCATCTCACTATTCTTTAGGTGAGATACTGTTAGAAATTGTTGTTGATTAATTAAAAAAAATTTAGAGGCGAGAACTCTTTTCGAAACAATCGAAGAGCACTGGAACTTCATTCAGAAGCTAGTAAAAGGCTCAGATTCCACTATTATGCACCAGCATCTCACTATTCTTCAGGTGAGATGCTGCTAAAAATTATCGTTAATTAATTGAAAAATATTCAGAGGTCAGAACTCTTTACGAAACAATCGAATAGCACTAGAACTTTACTGAGAAGCTGGTAAAGGACTTCGATTTTGCTTTTATGCACAAGCATCTCGCTGTTCTATAGGTGAGATGCTGATAAAAATTGTTATTAATTAATTGAAAAATATTTAGAGGTCAGAACTCTTTTCAAAACAATTAATGAGTACTAGAACTTTACTCAGAAGCTAGTAAAAGGCTTAGATTTCGTTTTTATGCACTAGCATCTCACTATTTTATAGGTGAGATGCCGATCGAAATTGTGGTTAATTAATTTAAAAATATTTTGAGATCAGAACTCTTCACGAAACGGTCGAATAGCACTGAAACTTTACTCGGAAGCTAATAGAAGGGTCAGATTTTGCATTTATGCACCAGCATCTCACTGTTCTTCAGGTGAGATGGTGATAGAAATTCTTGTTAATTAATTTAAAAATATTTGGAGGCCAGAACTCTTTTCGAAACAATTGAAGAGCGCTAGCACTTTATTCAGAAGCTAGTAAAGAGCTCAGATTTCACTTTTATGCACCAGCATCTCACTATTCTTTAGGTGAGATGCTGATCGAAATTGTTGTTAATCAATTGAAAAATATTTAGAGGCCAGAACTTTTTTCGAAACAATTGAAGAGCACTAGAACTTCAATCAGAATCTAGTAAAGGGCTTAGATTTCACTTTTATGCACCAGCATCTCACTATTCTATAGGTGAGATGCTGATAAAAATTGTTGTTAATTAATTGAAAAATTTTTAGAGGTCAGAACTCTTTACGAAACAATCGAATAGCACTAGAACTTTACTCAGAAGCTAGTAAAGGACTTCGATTTTCCTTTTATACACCAGCATCTCACTATTCTATAGGTGAGATCCTGATAAAAATTGTTATTAATTAATTGAAAAGTATTTAGAGATCATAACTCTTTTCAAAACAATCGAAGAGCACTAGTATTTCACTCAAAAGCTAGTAAATGGCTTAGATTTCGTTTTTATGCACTAGCATCTCACTATTTTATAGGTGAGATGCCGATCGAAATTGTGGTTAATTAATTGAAAAATATTCTGAGGTCAGAACTCTTCACGAAACAATCAAATAGCACTAGAACTTTACTTGGAAGCTAGTAAAAGGGTCAGATTTTGCTTTTATGCACCAGCATCTCACTATTCTTTAGGTGAGATACTGTTAGAAATTGTTGTTGATTAATTAAAAAAAATTTAGAGGCCAGAACTCTTTTCGAAACAATCGAAGAGCACTAGAACTTCATTCAGAAGCTAGTAAAAGGCTCAGATTCCACTTTTATGCACCAGCATCTCACTATTCTTCAGGTGAGATGCTGCTAAAAATTATCGTTAATTGATTGAAAAATATTCAGAGGTCAGAACTCTTTACGAAACAATCGGATAGCACTAGAACTTTACTCAGAAGCTAGTAAAGGACTTCGATTTTGCTTTTATGAACCAGCATCTCACTGTTCTATAGGTGAGATGCTGATAAAAATTGTTATTAATTAATTGAAAAATATTTAGAGGTCAGAACTCTTTTCAAAACAATCAAAGATCTCACTATTTTATAGGTGAGATGCCGATCGAAATTGTGTTGAATTAATTGAAAATTATTCTGAGGTCAGAACTCTTCACGAAACAATCAAATAGCACTAGAACTTCAATTAGAAGCTGGTAAAGGACTTCGATTTTGCTTTTATACACAAGCATCTCACTGTTCTATAGGTGAGATGCTGATAAAAATTGTTATTAATTAATTGAAAAATATTTAGAGGTCAGAACTCTTTTCAAAACAATTAAAGAGTACTAGAACTTTACTCAGAAGCTAGTAAAAGGCTTAGATTTCGTTTTTATGCACTAGCATCTCACTATTTTACAGGTGAGATGCCGATCGAAATTGTGGTTAATTAATTTAAAAATATTTCGAGATCAGAACTCTTCTTGAAACGATCGAATAGCACTAGAACTTTACTCAGAAGCTAATAGAAGGGTCAGATTTTGCTTTTATGCACCAGCATCTCACTGTTCTTCAGGTGAGATGCTGATATAAATTGTTGTTAATTAATTAAAAAATATTTAGAGGCCAGAACTCTTTTCGAAACAATTGAAGAGCGCTAGAACTTCATTCAGAAGCTAGTAAAGAGCTCAAATGTCACTTTTATGCACCAGCATCTCACTATTCTTCAGGTGAGATGCTGATTGAAATTGTTGTTAATTAATTAAAAAATATTTACAGGCCAGAACTCTTTTCGAAACAATTGAAAAGTACTAGAACTTCATTCAGAAGCTAGTAAAGGGCTCACATTTCACTTTTATGCACCAGCATCTCACTATTTTATGGGTGAGATGCTGATAAAAATTGTTATTAATTAATTGAAAAATATTTAGAGGTCAGAACTCTTTTCAAAACAATTGAAGAATACTAGAACTTTACTCAGAAGCTAGTAAAAGGCTTAGATTTTGTTTTTATGCACTAGCATCTCACTATTTCATAGGTGAGATACCGATCGAAATTGTGGTTATTCAATTTAAAAATATTTTGAGGTCAGAACTCTTCACGAAACGATCGAATAGCACTAGAACTTTACTCAGAATCTAGTAAAAGGGTCAGATTTTGCTTTTATGCACCAGCATCTCACTATTCTTTAGGTGAGATGCTGATAGAAATTGTTGTTAATTAATTAAAAAATATTTAGAGGCCAGAACTTTTTTCGAAACAATCGAAGAGCACTAGAACTTTATTCAGAAGCTAGTAAAGAGCTCAGATTTCACTTTTCTGCACCAGCATCTCACTATTCTTTAGGTGAGATGCTGATCGAAATTGTTGTTAATCAATTGAAAAATATTTAGAGGCCAGAACTCTTTTCGAAACAATTGAAGAGCACTAGAACTTTATTCAGAATCTAGTAAAGGGCTCAGATTTCACTTTTATGCACCAGCATCTCACTATTCTATAGGTGAGATGCTGATAAAAATTGTTGTTAATTAATTGAAAATTTTTTAGAGGTCAGAACTCTTTACGAAACAATCGAATAGCACTAGAACTTTACTCAGAAGCTAGTAAAGGACTTCGATTTTGCTTTTATGCACCCGCATCTCACTATTCTGTAGGTGAGATGCTGATAAAAATTGTTATTAATTAATTGAAAAATATTTAGAGGTCAGAACTCTTTTCAAAACAATTGAAGAGTACTAAAACTTTACTCAGAAGCTAGTAAAAGGCTTAGATTTCGTTTTTATGCACTAGCATCTCACTATTTTATAGGTGAGATGCCGATCGAAATTGTGGTTAATTAATTTAAAAATATTTTGAGATCAGAACTCTTCACGAAACGATCGAATAGCACTAGAACTTTACTTAGAATCTAGTAAAAGGGTCAGATTTTGCTTTTATGCACCAGCATCTTACTATTCTTTAGGTGAGATGCTGATCGAAATTGTTGTTAATCAATTGAAAAATATTTAGAGGCCAGAACTCTTTCTGAAACAATTGAAGAGCACTAGAACTTCATTCAGAATCTAGTAAAGGGCTCAGATTCCACTTTTATGCACCAGCATCCCACTATTCTATAGGTGAGAGCTGATAAAAATTGTTGTTAATTAATTGAAAAACATTTCGAGGTCAGAACTGTTTACGAAACAATCGAATAGCACTAGAACCTGACTCAGAAGCTAGTAAAGGACTTCGATTTTGCTTTTATGCACCAGCATCTCACTATTCTATAGGTGAGATGCTGATAAAAATTGTTATTAATTAATCGAAAATTATTCAGATGTCAGAACTCTTTTCAAAACAATCGAAGAGCTCTAGAACTTTACTCAGAAGCCAGTAAAGGGCTTAGAATTCTCTTTTATGCACCAGCATCTCACTTTTCCATACGTGAGGTGCCGATAAAAATTGTTGTTAATTAATTCAAATATTTTTAGAGGTCAGAACTCTTTTCGAAACAATCGAAGAGTACTAGAACTTTACTCTCAATTCCGGAAAGTACTTTATTTTTGCATTTGTTCACCAGCATCTCACGATCGTTTCGTTGAGATGCTGATAAAAATTGTTATAAACTATTTTAAAAATAATTAGAAACTACAACTTTTCGTGATTCTTAACTGACCATTATTCTTGATAGTCTTTGTAGCGGTAAAAGCTTGAAAACGGGCAGAAAAGCCATATGAAATAATTATTTTTTTTTAATAAATTTTTTTTTCTTTCAATTGTACAGAACTATTTATAGAGTTTGTCTAGGAGGCAGAACTCAACGTTTTTTTACTTCTGCTCCACCAAACATTCGAATTTCGATGAGATGCTATCTCGTATTTACGCGAAGTTAGCATCTCATTTATACTAATTACGATTTGGGAGCTTTAATTAATAGAACTATTGCTAAAACCTATCAAGAACTATAGAACTATGTTGGATGCTAATGAATCTGCAATTTATTTTTGAGATGCTAACATTTGAGATGCTAGCTTCACACACATCTCCTAATCGAAAATTTGAAAAAAAAACCTTCATCGATATCTCGAGAAATTGCGAGATAAAATACGCAAAACATTCCACATCCATCGGTGCAAATAAAATAAAAGAGTAATCGATCGAATAATTTAATTGAAAAATCATATGTGTCAAATTAATGAAAATGACGGGTTTTTTTTTCAAATATCATTCGCTTTTTTTTAATTCCACGTTTTTCCCATCATCACGTAAATTGCATTGTGATTCGAAGAATCGGATTTTTAAAAAAGCCGCGATAAAAATGTGAAGGTAGATGATTTGAACAATAACAATGATGGTATAAAAAAGCGAAAAAAAAACAATAAATGATTCGCAGGATCTGTAACGAGGAATTGTCGAAAATAACGGAAGTGAGAGGAAAAAGAGACAAAATATCCGACGATGGGACTGAAACAAGACTGGTCCAAAACGTATCCGGTATGGCCGAAAACATTGTGACAATTAACGAAAAAAGTTGCACATTCGCGCTCTCTCGTCGGTGGTACACGTGACTCTCCGTTCAGACAGAGATGACAGAGGAGGGTGTTTGGAGCAAGCAGAACCAACGACCAACAACGTACTCGACCCACTTTTGACGGAAGGGGCGCGGGGAAGGGGCTTCGATTGTTCGATAGTGCACGGCCGACGGTCGCTGTCGTGCGGTTTGCACATTCCCGTATATATAAGCGCTGTGCCAGCCAAACTCGAGCCACGAGTCTTCCTGGTCCTCTTTTAATTCAGCTCATTTTTATTTTTCTACAATTGTCTCGAGTCTCGGAAGTTTTTTTTTCCAGTTGTCGTTTCCATCAGTCGTCATTTTCTTGCAATTTTTTTACCAACAAAGACGAATCGTTGTTAAAATAATCTAAAGAATTTAATTCTAACAAAAAATTCTACGTTTAGTCGTTATTAGAATTTTAATTATTATTTTTATCATTATTTATTATTATTATTATTATTATTTATTATATCATTATTATTTATTATCATTATTCTGGATACAATGAAATTTGTAAACAATCATAATCATAAAGTTGCATACAATCATTTTGGATTCAATACAATTTTTTTGGAATATCTTTTCAAATTTTTTTTTTCGAACATTTTTTCTGTCAAGAAGATATTTTTTTATCTTAAACAATCGGGTCTCTTACCTCATCCACACGAATTTTTCGATAAAAAAGCCAAGATGAGCTAAAAGACCCCATTGTTTAAGATTTAAAAAAATCTCGTTGGCAGGAAAAATTTTCGAACAGCAAAATTTTGAAACAAAATTCTGAAAAAATTTTATTGGAACCAAAATGATTGTATACAACTTTTTACCATCCTAGTGATTTCGCAAAATCCCAGTGGTTTCAGAGTTACGCTACATTTTATAAATATGGTCGTTTTTACGAAAAATTGAATATTTTCGCGAAAAAAAATATCACGAAACTTTTAAAAAAACAAAACTGAAGCTTATACTCCCCGCTACAAGTTTTTCGCAAGAAAAACAGTTAAAAAATAATATCATGATTCGT
This sequence comes from Alloplasta piceator, assembly GCA_946863875.1. Classification (NCBI taxonomy): domain Eukaryota; kingdom Metazoa; phylum Arthropoda; class Insecta; order Hymenoptera; family Ichneumonidae; genus Alloplasta; species Alloplasta piceator. Next base: position 1,356,491 of record OX333079.1, on the reverse strand, counting down.
GCATCAAAATTCCTACGCAAAAAAAAATTAGAGATCGACCATGTTTCAAAGAGCTTACCGTGTTAAAAAAAAATCGAATTTTTTTTTTGTAAAAGGGAAATTAAGCTGAATATGTCCCTTTTGAAACACCGCTTGTTGAATCGAAATATCTCTATTTTTTAAAGAGCAGTAAAACTTTTTGCGTGGCGCGGAATCGGAGCGAGTGTTTCCAAACTTTTGTGCGGTGCATATATCGAGGAAGAAGGGAATATTCTTGCGTGGTGGATGAAGAAGGGTCGGTTTAAAGAGCATAAAGCATTCTTGCCCAATATGAATACTGCACAAGACTCAGTTTAAATGCCACAAATTCCTCGTCACCGTTGACCCGGAACATCTTTGTCACTTTCGCAGCCTCGTGGACACACACACTAATCCGCTCTCTTGTTCTTATATTCTCCCACGTTTGAGAGTCTCATCAGAGGAGACAGAGAAAGGGTTGCGCAGACAGAGAAGGAGGAAGATAAAGCAAAAGCGTGCGAGAGAGAGTGGAAGTAAGTACCGCCAGACCTTGGGTTGTCTTGCGAGACTTCGGGAGTTGCTCTCGTTCACTTTTCATTGAGTATGCGCAATTGTCCGAACTCTGAGACAGAACGAGTCGAGAAATTGAAGGGATTTTTTTTAATTTCACACGCACACACATTGGCGAAGATTGAAGAGAAAATTTCGCGTTTCCCGAATCCCTGACTTTTCTACTCTACTTTCCCACTGTTACTCAAATGTAAGAGAAATTCCACGTATTACCTATTTTCATTTGCGCAAAAAGTAACTCAAATTTTCACAGAGTATTCCGAATGCTCGGAGACGTTGAGAACGATTTTTAGAGGCCCAAAATACGAGCGATATTTCGTTGAAAAGGGCCAAAGATTGCGAGAGCCTGAGAACGTTTCAATTTAGAGGAGGAAAAAAAATTCTTTTTTTTTCTGTTTAACGCAGAATTTGCCGAGAGACGTTGCAGCGATGAAGGACGATGGGAGGGTCGAGATGGGACGATAGGAGATCCCGATTCACCAATCGGATGGACGAACTATACTCCCTGCTTCACACCGGAAATGTTGCTGCTGATTCGCAAGCTCTATACCGGAAACGGAGATGCGGCAAAGGTTGACAAATAATTGTAACAAATCGATTGTAACAATGATACATTGTACAAAAGGATTTCAGTATCTTGCGCGCGCACAAAAAATTATCCATCGAGAAATTTTTTCCTGATGTTGTATAAAGCCTTTCATTTATTTATAAAAACTAGGGTTACCCATCGCGCGCTGAAGCGCGCGTACAGAGTTTTATTTGCGCTACAGCCCCCAAATTACAACATTCAAAACAACTGTCAAACTGGCAGGACACATCTGTCAAACTGACCGACCAATCACAGCACGAATAAAACGGTGACGACAACCAACTTCAGGCGTTACTCACCAACTTTTTAGAAGGGAATATACTGTTTTCCTATCGCGCTGCAGCGCTTCAGCCGAAAATCTATCATACTTGAATCTCACAGGGTTCGCGTTGCCTAAGAAAATTTAATATGTTATTTGCGATAAGAGCTTTGCCAAAAACCATTTCGGGAGACTTGGAAATTTGAAAAATCAACGGAAAAAGAAAAATCTCGTCGTTTTCGTTCCGTTCGGAAAAAAATGTTGACCTTCAGCCGGGGTCGAGAATCAGCGAAAGTAGATGGACAAATGGACAGACTTCATGGCGCCGAAAAATCATTATTTTTTCTATCCATTTTTGTTCACATCTCAGACCGCGGATCAAGAATATCCTTTAATAAAGATGAAATTCCTATGAGAAACAGGAGGAAACACTGTTTTTATGAACTTTGAGGTTCCGGCTAATACAGGTTCAGACGTCGGGAAGAGCGAGATAAAACGGCATTGTTGTCAATATATCGTCAAGATACATGATGAATTATGCGTAGAACGAAAATGAAAAGTATATATTGACAACAATGCCGTTTTATGAACCTCAAAGTTCATAAAAACAGTGTTTTCGCCTATTTAATTCTCTTCGACCTCGACCTCGTCTTGAATCTTGACGATATACCGAAGACAATGTCGTTTTATTTGTCTCTCTCTCTCTCTCTCTCTCTCTCTCTCTCTCTCTCTCTCTCTCTCTCTCTCTCTCTCTCTCTCTCTCTCTCTCTCTCTCTCTCTCTCTCTCTCTCTCTCTCTCTCTCTCTCTCTCTCTCTCTCTCTCTCTCTCTCTCTCTCTCTCTCTCTCTCTCTCTCTCTCTCTCTCTCTCTCTCTCTCTCTCTCTCTCTCTCTCTCTCTCTCTCTCTCTGATTTTTCAGTTTCTCATTCTAATCCTTCAAATGGTTAAAAAAACGGATTTTACCTGTTTTTCGTGGGATTTTTAATTTTGACACATTGTCAAATTTTTATGGAATGTATCGATTTTTGCGACCAGCTAACATTCGTGCGCATTACTAAAAAAATGAATTGTTCTAAAAATGGTTCGAAAAGCGTCCTGATACTTGAAACTTCGAAATATTATCCTCGTCTTTACGATATATCAACTAAATGACTTCTAGTTAGAAATTTATTACGAATTTTCGCACGAATTGCCGATCCACAAAGCTATCGAGTATAGACATTAACGAATTTCGAGCGATTATCGTTTTCTCGTACGCGTTATTCATAGATGTATTATAACGACCATAATTTACCGATTTTGTCTTTCCGATGTGATGGACATGACGCATTAACCGCATCGACTGTCAAACTCATCCGAGACTCGCGCGATGTGTGAAGTCGCTCACACGCGATGTGTAAAGTCACGCTCAAGTCCGGCCAACTAACCAATGGCAACAATAACTATCGAAATATATCGTCACCCATGAACTTTTTATCAGGGGATTCAGAGTCTTATTTGCCCTGCAGCGCCCAAATTAGAACATTCAAAACAACTGTCAAACTGGCAGGACACATCTGTCAAACTGACCGACCAATAACAGCACGAATAAAACGGTGACAACAACCAACTTCAGGCGTTACTCACCAACTTTTTAGATGGGGACTAGGGTCACCCACCGCGCGCTGAAGCGCGCGTACAGGGTTTTATTTGCGCTGCAGCGCCCAAATTACAACATTCAAAACAACTGTCAAACTGTCACGGCACATCTGTCAAACTGACCGACCAATCACAGCATGAATAAAACGGTGACAACAACCAACTTCAGGCGTTACTCACCAACTTTTTAGAAGAGGACTAGGGTTACCCACCGCGCGCTGACGCGCGCCTACAGGGTTTTATTTGCGCTGCAGCGCCCAAATTACAACATTCAAAACAACTGTCAAACTGTCAGGACACATCTGTCAAACTGACCGACCAATCACAGCACGAATAAAACGGTGACAACAACCAACTTCAAGCGTTACTCACCAACTTTTTAGATGGGGATATCACAAAAAAGGACACACTTTAAAAAAAAATCTCAGCTTTTTTTGACGCATTAATTTTTTATAAACTTATCATAAATTATTGTAACAAATAATGTCATTTTAATTCATCGTAGATCATTCATCGTTCATCCACTGATCCAATTATCGATCGATCAAATGTGGATTATTGCACGTTCTATTCGCAGATCAAACTCGAGATTGCCGAGAAAACGAGAACACTGGAATTCGTTGGATTGAGCGTATCACTGGCTGCCCTTCTCGTGTCTCTTGGCATTTTTTGCAGATTCAGGTAAATCGATAAAAACAGTGGCTTATGGATGAAAAAAATTCAAATTGCGAAAATATCCATATTGATAATAATTCCATTGATATAAATTCACACGCTTCGAGAGACGATATTCAAGTCGATTAAAGTACAGCACCGAGGAAAATATCGCAAGATCTGAAACAGCGATTTTAATTGTTAGGAAATAAAATGTTGCTAACTTTCATCATTATAACTCGCTCAATTATCGTCCGTAGATTGCGAAGCGAAAATTTCTAGAGCCTCTCGCCGTTTGGATGTATTGTAATGAGAAATTGAAACTTTTCCTCGTCCTCTCGCGGTATCCACTTGATCCTTTCAACTTAAATATTATACTCACGCTCTGCACACCACAGTCGCCATATTCAATTTCTCTAAAAGCGAAGATGAAGCATTCGTGGCCGCGAGGAAAGCGAACCAAGAGGTTTAAACTCCTTCAACATAATATATACGTGTATATATATCTAGAAAACGTTATATATGCGTCGCACAGATCGGAAAATATCGGGTAAAATGGACAATCTCGAGCATTCGGCTGCAGGAACGAGATGGATCGATGAAAAAAAACTCGCTGCTACTTTGAAATATTAAACTTTCAACCGCAACTGTCCTAATTATTCCGCTTTACACGCGCTTGGGTCTAAAATAGATCACTCGATTGAATCGACGATCCAAACTTGTTTGAGAATTTTTTTCATACACGACTAATTATCGAGGGTTGTTGTTATTTTGTAAAATTACACCGCCGTTCAAAAGTTTGGAAACACTCATCCCGATTCCGCGACGCACGAAAAGTTTCACTGCTCTTTTAAAAATAAAGATATTTCAATTCAACAAGCGGCGTCTCAAAGGGGACATATTCAGCTTCGTTCCGTTTTTTCCAAAAAAAATTTTCGATTTTTTTTTTAACCCCGTACGGGGTCGTTTTTTAGCGTTAGAATTTTGGTGCACAATCCATGAATTTTTTTTTTAATTTTTTGCGTATGAAAAACTTGTGGGGGGAGTATAAGCTTCAATTTCGTTTTTTTTAAATTTTCGTACGGTTTTTTTTGTTGCAAAAATATTCAATGCTTGGTAAAAAAACGACCATATTTATAACATGTAGCGTATCTCTTGAACTACTGAGTTTTCGTGAAATCACCAAGATAGTAAAAATTGCATACAATCACTTTGAGTTAAATGAAATTTTTTTCGAATTTTTGTTCAAATTTTTTTTTTTTGTAAAAGTACTTGACGGCAAAAATTTTCGAAAAAAAAAATTTGACAAAAAATTCTGAAAATATTTCGTTGAATCCAGAATAATTATTTGCAACTTTTTACTTTCTTAGTAATTTCACGAAAACAGTAGTTTAAGAGTTACGATACATTTTCTAAATATGTTCGTTTTTTGCGAAAAATTGAATATTTTGACGACAAAAAATCGTACGAAAGGTTTTAAAAAACGAAATGGAAGCTTATACTCCCCCCCATAATTTTTGCGGTGCGTAAAATAATTTTTAAAAATTTGCATGGGTCGTGCGCCGTAATTTCAACGCCAAAAAAAAGTCGAAAAATGACGATGTTTCAAAGAGCGTACGGGGTTAAAAAAAATTGAAAAAAATGTTTGGAAAAAAGGAAATTAAGCTGAATATGTCTCCGTCAAAACGCCGCTTGTTGAATTGAAATATCATTATTTTCGAAAGTGCAGTGAAACTTTTTGTGCGGCGCGGAATCAGGGCGAGTGTTTCCAAATTTTTGGACGACAGTGTATCGACTGATTTCACAGCAATTTTCATCGAAAATCATCTTAAAAATTAACAGGAAAACAGATATTATCTCATTGATGACAAAAATTTCCCCACCGTTGTCCTATTGATAGGTGAAGGATTCTCTGAAGGTCGAAAAAAAAAATATATATCAATATCTATAAAAGTTGACAAAAACTGATTCATTTTGCCCCACATTTCTCTATAGACGTTTTAGACCAAATGCAGGAAACTGGGAGGTGCCGGATTCTCGGGCAATTTCAAGCCGAATCGGTGGGCTACGAGAGAAAGAGAAAGAGAGAGAGAGAGAGAGAGAGAGAGAGAGAGAGAGAGAGAGAGAGAGAGTCTCTAATAAAACCGCCACCCACCGTCCCGGAAAATCGAAATTCGAAATTGTTGGAAAACCATCTCAGAGTCTCCCTTGAAAATTGTGGCAATTCCGCGTACCATCATCACTACAAAGCGATCGTTGCGCTAAACCCTCTCTCAGGGTCGAATTATGATCCATAGAAAACGTAACCTTGACACAGACGTGAACCGGAAAACGAATATAGATTGCCAGGGAATTCCCCGGTGATTCGAAACGATTACAATGATCCAACTCGCGATGGCTCGTCTTCGTCCACACGATATTCTGTAATTTGGAGGTCATCGGTCGAGTGAATAGTCATCACTCACACATTTGGGCATAAATTTCGTATTTCAAATAATTACATCCAAAAATACGGTCAATTTTTTAACGCCAAATGCAAAAACACCAAAATCGGAAAAATCGATCAATTAACAACAATTATCAATAATAATTATTGATCTTTGATCATCAATAATAATATTGTCCAAAAGACATTAACAAATTGTCATTAACAATTGTTTAAACAATTGATTAATCACTTTTGGGCAATATTATTATTGATAATTATTGTTTATAGCATGCCAAATGTTCCGGAATTTTTTCAGATTTTTTTTGTATCACGAAGTACGGAAATTTCAATCAGATACAATTTTTTGCTAGGACGTCATCATCAGAGTTTCGAGCGAAAATAGTTGAAAAAAAATTTCAAAGGAAAATTCTGAAATAATTCCCGGTGATTTCTTGTATACGTACGGTACTTTTTTCATACTTGACATTTTCTCTTAAACTCTATAGTTTTTTAGTTACGTTGCATCTTTCGAAATTTGCCTTTTTTATAACTTTGCGAGGAAAAATCCTGAGAAAATTAAAAAAAAAACGAAAATGGAGCGTCTGCTAACTCCTACAAATATACCGTAGATAAAAAAAGGGGGGAAAAATGTCCTCACGCTGAGCGCCCAATTCGCGATGGTCGAAAAAAGCCCAAAAAACGGTCACGTACAAACTTGCATTCCGGGTCGAAAAAAAATCATAAAAAATATTTAAAAATAGCGAAACAAAGCTGAATTCCTTCTCGTCAAAATGCTTTTTTCACAAATTGATTATCTTTTTTTTTGACGAAGTTATGGAACTTCCAGTGCGGCAAAAATAATATCGACCGATGCATCCAAACTTTTGAGCGGGGGTGTACGTCAATTTACGTATCTTTTGGAAATGGAGAAATTTTTGACAAGTCAACGTTGTTCGCAGATCATTGAGAAACACTCGTACGCGTATCCACAAAAATTTATTCGTCGCTATGGTGATCCAAGTTGTGATAAGACTCACACTGTACATAGATCAAGCGCTCATGAGATCTGGAGCTTACGGTTTGCATCAGGGCATCAAAAACACGGTCAGTCGCTTACCCATTATTTTTTGATTCGTTAAAAAAAAACATTTTTTTCATTCTTGTGATTGAAAATACACTGGACTCCCGGTATAAGGAACAAATCTCGCGGGTTTGTTCCTTATACCGGGAGTCCAGTGTAATTTGAAAAAGTGGTATTTTCATTATAAAAACTTGGCAGCCGATATTGTGCGAAGCGAGTTACGTTCTTCTCGAGTACGCGAGAACAGCGATGTTCATGTGGATGTTTATCGAAGGATTTTTTCTCCACAACATCGTGACCGGTGAGTCTTTCACTTTATCTCACACTCTATGTAACAATATAACACATCGTCGAGAGCGACAATGAGAAGAAACTTTGTAATGGAATTATCCAATTTTGTTTTCATGATGGTGAAAAATATAATCTCGGATTGGAAATGTGGGAAAATAAATAAAAACACAGTGACCGTTTTCCAAGAGACCTCGTATTATCGTATGTATCGATTGGTCGGCTGGGGTTTTCCAGTCGTCATGACTTTGGCATGGGCAATCGTAACCGCTGTCTACTATCGACCAACAAAGTGAGTCTTTGCTCGAAATTACCATTTTACAATAAATTTTTTACCATTCCAAGAGGCTGATTGATCACAGTAAAGAAGGGTATTTTTGTGTGTTTTTTTTAAACGGAAATTTGAGATTTCAAAAAGTATAACATCTTAAGAATACTCTGTGATTTTTTCATGTCAAAAAATATATAATAGCAACCGTTTGAGATGATGCTCCGTCAATGGGTATTAGTATTTTTGAAAAAAAAAATATATTAATTTTCCTTTTGCGTTATTGTGGCCGTTCGTCTTGAATATCATTGAAATAAGATCTTAGAAAAATTACTGAAATATATTAAGATTTTTCATTTTCATCAATCGTTGTGGATAAAAAATTTTCAATAAAATTTCATCTTTTGGTTCATTTCGTGATTATTGAAACATTTCGAGTTGCCGAGAGTTTGTTAATCGTATTGTTTTTTTGTCTTTATTCAGGTGTTGGTGGGGTTACAATTTAACGTTATACTTTTGGATCCTCGAAGGACCCCGAATGGCGGTAATTTTGGTAAAAAGAAAGCAATTCTTCGCATTTTTTTTTTAAATTAAACCGAAGTTTTTTTTCGATGAATTACTCAATTTTCGTTCACTTTCAAATGGAAATTTGGATCACCGAACAGCTCAATTTCCTGTTCCTCATGAACATAGTCCGAGTTTTGGTACTGAAATTACGTCAGAGTCACACGAGTGAAGTTCAACAAGCCAGGTGAGTAAATACATATGGAACATTCCATACGAAACCGACCAATTCGTAGCGCCAATCATTTTTTATTTTGTTGAAAATTTTCCATTTTTTTGTACGTACTGAAAGCAGTCTTTCAGAATTTTTTTAGATTTTTGTCTCAACCCTTCCAGCCACAATAAATTTTTTAAAATTTCACACAATTTTTTTTCGAATATTCGTAACTTAAAAAAAAACGGAAATATCCAAATAGGATAGACGATAATTTTTTTTCGTCTTGAGTTGTAGTTTCATGCAAAAAATACAAAAAAAAATATTAAAATTAATTTTCATTTTTTTTTTCAATTTTAAACTCAAATTTTTTTTTTAACTTGAACCATTTCGATTTTTTTTTTAAATTCACCACTTTTTAAGAAACATTTTTACAACTATTAAAAAATTTGCGGCTTGTGATATTCATAACTTGTAATTTTTACGAACTTTCGAAGTTGACGAAAAAATATTTGTGTGAAATTTTGAAAATTTTATTGTGGCTGGAAGGGTTGAGACAAAAATCTAAAAAAATGCTAAAAGACTGCTTTCAGTACGTACAACAAAATAGAACATTTTTAACAAAATCCAAAATGGTCGGAGCTAGGGATTGGTCGATTTCGTATGGAATGTCCCATATATATTTCTCGAAGATTTTTTTCAAAACCTCGATCGTTTTTGCAATTTTTTTTTGAAATTTCGTATTTCGGTATTTGCCTCGAATAAGAATTTTTTTCCTTCAAATAACCGATGGAAAAAAATGAGGATTAGAAGAGCTAATAGTAAACGGTCTATTGAATTTAATCGGAATGTCACCTATATATATTTGAGTATTTTTTCCCAGAAAAGCCGTGAGAGCTGCGGTTGTGCTGCTCCCGTTATTGGGAATTACGAATCTCGTTTCCATGGGCGGTGCACCGCTGGAAAAAACCATCTGGTTCGCTCTGTGGTCTTACACCACGCATTTTCTGACCTCATTTCAGGGTCTCTTTATTGCGACCCTCTACTGCTTTCTCAATGGCGAGGTGAGACGAGTTAAAAGATTTTAATGAATATTTTATGATTAATAAAAAAAAATCATTATCTAAAAAATCATTATTAGACTCACGATCATCTTAATTATGATAACGTCCAGTCACTGTAAAAGACTTTGTTAATTAAGGGGGAAAACTCATATAAAGGGTCGAAGATGACGAGGAATTTCGGGATTTTTTTCCAACGCAACTACTGGACCAATCGTTTTCAACTTTGAAGGCTATTTTATTGTACATTCGAGGACTTGAAAAACATTTTTTTAATTTTGACTTTTCTTTGTCCGAAACTTTGAACGCGGTTTACTCGAAACTACATTTTTGCAATTGGCGGCAGCGGTAAAAAAAAAACTATTCATCCGATTCATTTCAACCAAATATTTTTAGACACACAATTGCAAACCCTCGTCGACAAACCTTTATTTAAAAAAAAAATAATTTCACAATCATATTTTGCATAAAAATGTTCGGTAAAAATTCGATATTTTTTCTCTGAGTGCCGCCATTCTTACAATATTCAACTTTTGAAACTTTTTCTTGGTTTATGGACAGCGTACTTTCATATAGAAAGTAATGGTTTCTGATTTTTTTTGTTTCGGATGAAAAACAAAAAAACTACAACTGCCGCAATTCGGCATCATGGGAAAAATTCGTTCAGCAACGATTGGTTGCAGACAACTGATGAATACTTATTTTCGATTTAAAAAAATGTTTTTCAAATCTTCGAATGTACAATAAAATAGCCTCCAAAGTTGAAAACGATTAGTCGAGTAGTTGCGTTGGAGAAAAATCCCGAAATGCCTCGTCATCTTCGGCCATTTATATGGGTTTCCCCCTTAAAGAATGTGTACAGCAGTTAAATCGTGATGAATTTTGGATCCGCTCATTTGCAGGTGAAATTGGCGATCGGTAAAATGATATCAGTGTATCTCTCACTTCGGGGCTCGGATATGCAAACGAGAAAACAATCGACGTTCAGCAGTTGTCATCAACACAGAACAACATCCGGTATGCGATTATCAGACAAGAATTATCAGGGGAATATGAAAAACATACTGATTCATCGAAATTTCAAAGTTTGAATTTGATATATCCAAACAGAGTCCAATAGAAAAAAATCAAGATTTTTTTGTCTATATCGTGAGGTCGTCTAATTTCAAATCAATTTTGGCTGATGCGGGACTGGGGACCGTTGATAAGTTTTTTTTTGCTTTCGTCCTTGAGGGATTCCTCGAGGGAGTCTGGAATCGGAAATTGCCTACGAAAACACTAAAATGCCACTTGCGACGATTAAATTATCAACGGATCGCGCTTGAACACTTCTAAAAGCATTTTAGGCTCGTATGTATTGGGGTTCCACACGAACCCGACCGGTCCGAAACCTTGACCACTTTTGATTTTGTTGAAAATTTTCTATTCTTTTGGACGTACGGATATCTTGCAGAATTTTTTAAGATTTTTCCCTCAACCTTTCTAACCACAATAAATTTTTCAAAATTTCACACTATTTTTTTTTAAATGCTCATAACTTTTTAAAAAACGGATATGTCAAAATAAAACAAAAGATCTTTTTTTTCGTCTTGAGTTGTAGTTTTATTTAAAAATTACAAAAAAAAAATATTGATATTTATTTTTATGTTTTTTTTTTTTAATTTTAAACCCAAATTTTTTTTTATTCGAACCATTTTGATTTTTTTTTTTTTATTCACCACTTTTAGTGAGACATTTTTACAAGTGCTCGAAAATTCGCAGCTTGTGATGTTCAATACATGTATTTTTGATCTATTCTTGAAGTTATACGTTCAAAGTTATACATCAAAATAGACAAAAAGTACAAGTTATGAATAGCACAAGCTGCGAATTTATTAATACTTATCAAAATGTCTCTTCAAAAGTTGGGAATTTTTTCAAATAAATCAAGATTAGTCCAAGTACAAAAAAATATATATTTTGGGTTTTAAACTAAAAAAAAACGTATGAAAATTAATTTCGATTTTTTTTTTGTATTTTTTTAATAAAACTACAGCTCAAAAGATATGTTATCTTATTTCGATTTCTCGCCGTTTTTTTTTAAAGTTATGCGCATTTTTAAAAAATAGTGCAATTTTGAAAAATTTATTGTGGTTAGAAGGGTTGAGACAAAAATCTAAAAAAATTCTGAAAAACTGCTTTCAGTACGTACAAAAAATAGAAAATTTTTAAAGCCACAGCGTTTATTCAAAAAGCCAGTGTTAATTTTTCAATAATTTGTCCAAAATATTTCGAATAATATTTTCTGTACATATTCTAATAACGTGACTCCATTAATTCGCCCGAGCAGTTATCGAGATTGAGGAAGATACTCTGAGACCAAACGGATTACTAAGGCTCTGCTGCCAAGCCGGAAGTTCTCCACCCCTCAGTCAATATGCCGAGTGAGTATATAAAAATATGCCCGAGGATATTAATCTTGAATTATCGAAAATGCGAAACCATGTCAATTTATTATCATTATTACTGTTATTATTATTGACATGAAAAAATACAGAACGACCGTCTGACCATCGTGATGTCGGCGTTTTGGCGCCGCTAACAACGAACAAAAGCAAGTCACCTGACAAACTGACCCGACTTTGGTCGCCCCACTTATCGAGGACTTGAAGTTTTCGTCCAGTGTCACTTGATGAAAAAAAAAAAAACAAGTGCATCGGCCTTTGTGGAATTATTAAAAAAAAGTCCTCTCGTTTTTTGTTTTGCATCGGAAGAAAAAAAAGCCACTTTGGTTCCAGACTCGGACAATGGAATTTCCGTTGTTCTGCACAAATGGGACATTCATAAGGGATGCAATTGACATTGAAAAAAAAAGAAATATCGACTGTTCGATGATACCGAAAATTGATCGTAAGATTAAGGACTTTTGCTACTCGAGAAGAGGATGAAATGTTTTTTTTTTATAAACGAAAAAGAAAATTAATAAATAAATAATTTACTATATACTAATTATATATAGATAATTTATTTATTATTAATATATACGTTGATTCTTTACGTTCGAGAAGTTGTAGTATTTTTTTAAATATGTGTACAGTGTACTGGTATTACTGTATTATATTATCATAGATGAAAAAAGTTTAAGGGCCGAATGATCGTCCCTTGAGCCATTGAATAATTTTTTTCAAACTTCAGAGCTTCTTGTGATTTTCAATTCGCGAAAATTTTCTACATTGAAGGGCCAACACGAAAAGTCTGTGGAAAAAGCGTTGAGGAATATAAAATAATAATAATAATAATAATAATAATAATAATAATAATAATAATAATAATAAAGCAAACTGGCTTTCACTCTTGTTATGGAAATGATTATGATCGAAGAGGCCCTTTCGTACGTTTTTTTTCTTTTTTTACAGACACGAGACAACGAAGGCTTTATCGAGTAAAATACATCTATCTTTACATATAGAGAGTGAGCGAGTGAGCCAAGAAGCTGAGAAAATCGCTCGATTTACAATTTTTTATAGTCTCTCCTTGTTGTTGGAAAAAATAATGATTTTCCTTTTCTACGTGAAATTGGTGTAAATAAAATTTTCTCGAATATTGTTACACGCGTGTATTAAATACGAAAGATATTTACAATTTTTAATTCGTACAAATTATTCGTACATATGTACATAATGCTACATGTCAATGAGAAACGAGAGAAGAGAGATAATATTTTATTCGATTTGTAGTGATATAATTATAATAATGTTAATGAGGAGAAATTTGTTACGTGTATGCGTGTAAAAATTTTTGTCAAAAATGAAATGTTGATATAATGGTCGTAAAAGAATTTAAAAAAAATATATATATATATATACAATTCACGATGATACCGTCAATGATTTTTTTTTGTTGGTCCAGTTGAGAGTCCCCACAAATAATACTTACTGCTGTCCGATGGAAAAAAATCAACAAAATGTTTTCAACGGTTAGCGCCACCCTTGGATGCTATTTTTATTATTGAGAAATTAATTTTAACGTATTTTAAATATTTTAATACGTAATTTAAACAATAATATCGCGTTACAGCTGCCATAAGAGCGTATCACCTCTTTTACGCCCTTATGGCATCCGGGAGCCATAAGGGCGTATCGAAATTTTTTTTTTCAGGAATCGACGTAATTATGACCGAAACGTATAGAACCGATGAAAAAAAATTTTTCCCAATTTCCCAAACGGGATTTTGAAGCGTGAACGATTACGAAGAGAATGAGCTCATGCTCAAGCCGCAATTCTATCTAGAAAATAAATTGCAGCCATTTTAGTGAACCGATTGAATTTTGGCCAAAATGCAAAAAAAAAAAATTATTTTTGTTTTTCGGGCCTCATATCGATGTATTTTTGCCCCCTAAACACGAATCTATCAATAGTTTTTTCAAAAAATCAAAATTTTCATGAATTTCGATAAAAAACTGTTTTGCTCAATTTTGGGCCTATTTTCAAAAACCTGAAAATAGCGAAATTTCAAGTGCTCATAACTTCACTTTGGTTCAACCGATTTCAAAATTTGTTTTTCGTACGCAAAGCTTGTGACCAAACTTAGAGAATGCCGTTAAGTTCATCCCGATAACTAATTTTCTGTAGAAATGAGAGCAGTTTGAAAATCGCCGAAAAAAATGGAAAGGGGTATACCTTAAAAAATTTACAAAAATCTATTGTTGAACTTTAAAAATCTGCCAAAAATCGAAAAACGATCGTAATGGGATGAACCAAACGGGATTTTGAAGCGTGAACGATTACGAAGAGAATGAGCTCATGCTCAAGCCGCAATTCTACCTAGAAAATAAATTGCAGCCATTTTAGTGAACCGATTGAATTTTCGCCAAAATGTAAAAAAAAAAAAAAAATTATTTTTGTTTTTCGGGCCTCATATCGATGTATTTTTGTCCCCTAAACACGAATCTATCAATAGTTTTTTCACAAAATCAAAATTTTCATTAATTTCGATAAAAAATTGTTTTGCTCAATTTTGGGCCTATTTTCAAAAACCTGAAAATAGCGAAATTTCAAGTCAACGTAATTATGACCGAAACGTAAAGAACCGATAAAAAAAAAATTTTCCCAACTTTTTTTTTTTTTATACGCCCTTATGGCTTTCTGAGTTGGTGTCGAAAGCCATAAGGGCGTATCGAATTTTTTTTTTTCAGCAATCGACGTAATTATGACCGAAAAGTATAGAACCGATGAAAAAAAAATTTTCCCAATTTTTTTTTTTCATCGGTTCTATACTTTTTGGTCATAATTACGTCGATTCCTGAAAAAAAAATCGATACGCCCTTATGGCTTTCGAGACCCACTCGGAAAGCCATAAGGGCGAATAAAAAAAAAAAAAGTTGGGAAAATTTTTTTTTCATCGGTTCTACACTCTTCGGTCATAATTACGTAGATTCCTGAAAAAAAAATCGATATGCCCTTATGGTTTTCGAGACCCACTCGGAAAGCCATAAGGGCGTATAAAAAATTTAAAAAAATTGGGAAATTTTTTTTTCCATAGGTTCTATACTTTTCGGTCATAATTACGTCGATTCCTAAAAAAAAAAATTTCGATACGCCCTTATGGCTTTCCAGCCTTACCTTTGGCTGGCATACGCCCTTATGGCAGCTGTAACGCGATATAAAAAGGTAATTTAAAAGATGAAAAAATCGAAAAACCAAAATTAAAAATCAATTCCCACCATTTTCTAATGTAATTGTGAATTTAATACAATTCCTTCCGCGAATTTAACGACACCGCATAATCGGTGAAGAATTTGAAAAATTATCGACCCGTTGTTTTTACTGCCGAGCGATTAAAAAAAGTTCTTGGGCATTAATCGTGCGTTGGTCAAATTTTGTGGATTCGTTGATTGAGAAAAAAAATGCACAAAAATAGTTGAAAAAAAGAAAAAAAAAGAATTCAATATCTTACGGAAAAATAAAATTGAAAAAATGATGTTATGTTATGAAACGGAATAAATATTTTCTTGATTAAAATCAATATAGTCGTAACTATCGTAAGCTTTACTAATTGTACGTTTAAAATACAAAATTTGTGATAAACATTTTTTGCGCTCACTTGCAGCTTAGATGGACGTTCGATAAATCGATATACGTTCGATAAATCGATATCGGTTATATTATTGTTTAAAAAAAAAAACAGCCTTGACTCTTAATTATTTAGACGTTATAATTTTTGACGTAAATTTAAACTATCACAGACATTGTCCAGAGTTTCTTGAGCGGACGGTATTTTTTTTCTCAATATATACATTTCGTACGAGCCGGAATCAATTAGAAAGTATTCGTGACGATGAGCCGATTTGTTTTTTTTCTTTCTAATTTTTCTAAACATCGTCGAAACCTTTAGGATCGATATTTGAACGTCCGTTTATCGAAATTCATCGTGAAAACTTCTCTCGGTATCGACCATTTTACTTCCCAGGAACAAATCAGCCTTGTTGAGAACTTCCGTCAGGCTCAATTTTCTATCGTGATCGGTATCGGACAGATCGATCAGATGTTGAGCTTCCTGAATCGCGTGTCTCGGATTTCTCGGATCAATGTACATCTGTGACGCAAAATTTTATCGATAAATATTCATATGTACAGCACAAAAAAAAATATTTACGATTGACAATATTTTTTGAGAATAACATTCGTATAATTTTATCCTCTTGATATTGTTAATGTTATAGGAATGAATTTTTTTTTCAATATTTAGTCAATATGATCGTTGATCTATCGGCGGGATATCGGTAAAAATTTCTCACCAAAAGTTCGGTACGATCGGCTTTGCCATTTTTGTTCTTGTCAATGAGATAACGAAATTCTTTTCTACGATCGTCACTTCCGCCGATCTTCGTCTTGCTTTTCGTTTCATCATCGTCGATGAGTTCAAGACCAACTCCGTCGGCTGGCAAATCAGCAAATTCATCCTCCGTCAATTGTTCATCACCGTCACGATCTAAAATTTTACATATATTCGTTCGATAAATATTTTGTAAAACAAATCAAATTAATGTAACTAATAAAAATCATGAGAATAAAAACTTTCAGATTATTCTCAGCTTTTCCTTCCATTAAAATCGTTACATTTACAACAGTACACGAAAATTACGTTTTGTTGAACAATGATCAATAATTATTATTGATAGTTTGTTGTTTTAGGCATGAGAAATCTCGCTGAATTTTTTCAGATTTTTATTGTATCTACTTACGGAAATTTCAATCAGATAAAAATTTTCGCCAAAATAAAAATAAACCAAAAAAAAATTTCATAGCAAAATTTTGAAATAATTCCAAGCGATTCCGTGTATACATTAGGATGATTTTTTTCGACTTTTTAAATTTCTTTCACTCCCCACCCGAAATTTTGTTACATATGTCTGAAAGAAAATTCCCTGAAAGTTACAGCCCTTAAAATTAATATTAAGTACTTTCCCTTCGCGTGATAAGTTTTTCCATCCAAAATACACGTAAATCAAAAACTCTTATCTTCAAAATACCACCCCGCGGTTTTTTATGCTATCGCATTGATTTCAGTCGCAATTTACGCAGAATTAAACGATCTTTGAAAGTGTCTTGAATAGCGTAAGTGTAATTTACACTGGTGAGATGGTACGAGGTCTCTAAAGTTGATTTTTACCTACAATTATCATTTTTTCGCTGTTATCTCCGAAATGATTAACTTTACCGAAAAAATGTTAAGGACAATTTTCCTGGAAATTTAATTTCCTATAAAAAAGATGCTTTAAACCTAATTGTTAAAATCAATATTTCTTGAGATATTGAACCTTAACTTATTTGTAATATGAAAATTTTTATGGATTATCGAACCAACAGTTTAAAATTGTTGATATTCCATATCAAATCACCACTCGTGATATGGTGATATGATATAGAATATCAACAATGTAAAACTTTTGGTTCGAAAAACTATACAAATTTTATACCATAAATAAGTTAAGGTTCAATATCTCAAGATATATTAATTTTAGCGATTAGGTTTAAAGGACCTTTTTTGTAGTAAATTAAATTTTCAACAAAATTTTCTTTAACAATTTTTCGGTTAAGTTAATCATTGTGGAGATAACCGCGAAAAATCGAGAATTTTGGGTAAAAAACAACTTTAGGGACCCGTATCATCTCACCAGTGTAAGTTACACTTACGCTGTTCAGGACACTTTTAAAGATCGCTCGATTCTACGTAAATTGCAACAAAAATCAATGCGATAGCATAAAAAACCGCGGAGTGGTAAAATTTTGACGAAAAAAGTTTTTCATTTACGTGTATTTTATAGATGGGAAAACTTATCACGCGAAGGGAATGTACTTAATATTAATATTAAGGGCTGTAACGTTCAGGGAATTTTCTTTCAGATATAGACAACAAAATTCCGAGTGAGGAGTGAAAGAAAAAAAATAAGTCGAAAAAAAATCGCCCTAGTATATCTACTTTTTCCATACTTCACATTTTCCGTTAAACTCTATAGTTTTTGAGTTACGTTACATCTTCCAAAATTTGTCTTTTTTATCCAAAAGTGAAATAACTTTGCGAGAAAAAATCATGCAAAAATTAAAAAAAAAAACGAAAATAGAGCATCTGCTGACCCTTTCAAATTTATCGTAGATTAAAAATTCAAATAAAATGTCCTCGAGTAATGTCCATTCGCGATGGTCGAAAAAAGGCCAAAAAACGGTCACGTACAAAAGTGCATACCGGATCGAAAAAAAAATCATAAAAAATATTTTAAAAAAACAAACAAAGCTGAATTCCTTAAAAAAAATTGGATTCTTTTATTTTTTGACGGAGTTATGCAACTTCCAGTGCGGCAAGAAATATCGATTGGTGTATCGACACTTTTGCGCGGGGGTGTAAATTAACGTATATTCAGGAAGGTAAAAAAAACTTGCCAAACTTTTCAAAAAGATCCTCGACCATTTGCAACAGTGCCCGATGACTGCTTTCCGGATGAGTGAAAGCGAGAAATTCATCAAGGGCCAGACGATCGGGATCGGTTCTCGCTGCCTCTATCCATCTCGCTCTGTCACGCTGTATGCTCTCTTTCATAGATCTCGACAATTCACTATGCTTTTTCCTATGCGAGCCTATGTAACTTTCCGATAGACCGTGAGATCTCAAAAAGTGCGCGTGATATTCGTCCCACGATATTTCACCTTTTCAACAAGAAAAACACAGCAAAGGATAGTATTAAATTATTATTATTATTGTTATTATTATTATTATTATTATTATTATTATTATTATTATTATTATTATTGTTGTTGTTGTTGTTATTATTATCATTATTATTATTGCCCCATTAATATTTTACCCTCATTATTCTCATCCCTTATCATTTATGCAAGTCAGAATTTCATCTATTATTTTACCATTTCGTGGATTATTGTCAATCGCTGTGAACAATCCGATATTTTGTCGCATCGCTCGTTCGATGTGCTCCGTTATCTTAATGTGTATCGAACGTGCCAATTCCTGTATGTCAAGCTGGTTATCTTCATCAGCATCGGCACGATGAAAAACATCGGTCAGCAGAGATTCGTCGCGATTTTCCAATTGATCGATCTCGCGAAACGACGTTCTCTCGTCTATATCTACGATTTTATCGATTTCATCGTTTCTTCGTGGCTCCGTGACCGTCTCGAGTTGAGCAAAGAGTGCCTCCATACCGGCATCTTCCATATCCTGATCGTTGGACGTTTCCGGACTCTTGAGACGAACATTTTTGTTGTATCTCACAAACAACATCAAGGATACGTAAATAACGAGAGGAACGAATATCGTCCAACGTGCGAAGCGCAAAAACGTCACGTTCAGTTTCCAGCCCATTTTTCCGCAATCTCTGTCACGATTTCTGCAAATTATTTGTGCGAAAAATGAATTTAACTAAAAATATTTACCGATTTGTATTATGCGGATTTAAAAAAAATTTCATTTTTCAATTTTTACAATTTTTGTTCAATTTTCAATCTTTCAATTGTCAACTTTTCAATTTTTCAAGTATGTTTACTCACCACGGCGATTATGCTGTTTTCTATTCCGACAACTTTCTACTATTTTAGAAGGGACACTACCACCGTTTATTATTCCAGTATCCTGTTTGGCACCTGATAATTTTTGAATTTTTTCAAATGTCAATTCTCGAAGATCCTATTTTTGGTATACATTTTACCGGCTTCTTTCGATGAAAGACGGAACATTCGAGCGGTTGATGGTTTTGATGAATAATTTTTTTTGGTGCATTTTCTTCGTGTAGGAATATATCGTCGAGCGAGAGGAGAACGAGGATAACGTTCTCGTTGGAGTCACGTAGAATCGACTAAACTTCTTTGCCCCGCGATCGCTTCGTGGTCGCTTGAAAAAAGACCAACTCACCAGTCTCGACTCATATTGATCCACTTTCACTCGAGCGTTTCTATCTCTCAGGCGCGCAGGCCTCGAGCTATACCAGCCGCCTACTGCCGGTATTTTCTTGTTATTTATTTATTTTTTTGTATCTTTGCCATTATTTCTTCTAATCCCTCGCGAATTATTCGCTGGATATTCACGTTTTTGAAAAATATACTTTTTCTATTTTTTACGAGTAAATGAGCGTGAACAAAAATTGGAAAAACCGAATCCATCGAAATTACAAAACTTGGAACATCAAAACATAACGAATGATGATTTATTCGAAATTGCTAAAACTATTTTTTTTCCCCAAATTAAAAACATATTTGAATCCCTCCAAGGAGAAAATAAATTATCGCAACGACGATATACTCGTTTTTTATCTCTCACATCATCATAATTTACAAGATTCATTCTCATAAATATACAGCATCAACGATAATTGACATTTGGTACAATAATAATAATAATAATAATAATAATAATAATAATAATAATAATAATAATAATAATAATAATAATAATAATGACAACGATGAAAATTACCGTTGAAAAAAATGTCAAGCACACATATACCGAGATGGTATATATTTTATCGCAAATTACGCAAATAATGGAAGGTAAGTACACGATTGTGATAAATTAAAGGCGCAGTGTTGTAAAAAGTAAATTCA
Source organism: Alloplasta piceator (assembly GCA_946863875.1). Taxonomy (NCBI): domain Eukaryota; kingdom Metazoa; phylum Arthropoda; class Insecta; order Hymenoptera; family Ichneumonidae; genus Alloplasta; species Alloplasta piceator. The sequence goes on along the minus strand of OX333079.1, from coordinate 1,335,850 downwards.
AGTATTGATAAAAGGACGAAGAAAAAAAATTGAAGCTGTGCAGCTTCTTGTACGTTTCACTGTTAAAAAATGTAAGTTAAAAAAAAAAAGAAATGTACAATCCTGTTGCAGTTCGTTTCTTCTTTGTTCGACTTTTTTTTTGTTTTGTTTTTACGATCCATGCTCAATGCAGAGCAATCGTGTTTGGACTCTTCTCATTCGTCCGCTCGTTTTGTATTTTTTCGTTATCGAGCTCGAGCGCGAGATTAACGATACCTTGCATATTTTTCTGACACGATTTTTTTTCATTATTTCGGAAAAGCGCTCGTATCGGTGGACTCAGAAGATCGTGATCGAGTTCGGACGGATCCTGAGGCCCGGTGCAGAGACTAACGAGAAAACCAACGACGACGGTCACGAGACAGCCGATAACGCTGTACCACAAATAGCTGATCTGGTTTTTCGCGATTAGGGAGAAAAAAAAATTATTATCAATTTTACAGCAGTTTAAATCAAATGTTATTAAACTTTCATTAATTTTCAAGGAAATATCATTCAAGGGGACCGAGTCAGCGCCAAAACGCCGATTTTTGAATATGAAGATAAATGTTCGGTGAATACGTGTAAACTTGAGCAATGGTCCATCATTTGATGTATCAAATAAAGACATTTTTGACGCTAGTTGGAACCCTTAAGGTGCAGCGGTTCTCTCATAAATCAATTTTTGAGTATCACTGCGCCGTGCACGATCCTGACCAAACCGCTTGACGAATCTTATCCTACGACGTCTCATTTTCTTCGTAACACTTTTCCGGACTGCTTAAGTGCGGCACATTTTGTTTAGGTCCTTATTATAGAGTTGTAGGCCACTTTTTGAATTTTAGAAACAAAAAATGGGTCAAAAATTCAAAAAGTCGGCTGTAACCCCATAATAAGACCTACCAAAAAAATGTGCCGCTCTTAAGCTACGCGGAAAAGTGTTACGAAAAAAATGAGACCTCGTAGGATAAGATCCGTCAAGCAATTTGGTCAGGATCGTGCACAGCGTAGGAAAAATCAAAAATTGATTTTTGAGCTGCACCTTAAGGGTTCCAAATAGCGTCAAAAAATTTATTTATCCGATACGTCAAATGATGGCTAATTAGTCAGGTTTACACGTATTCAACGAACATTCATATTCATGTTCAAAAATCGGCGTTTTGAGGCTGACTCAGTTCCCTTAACCGATTTTAAATAAAATGTTATTGAATTTTCATTAATTTACAATGAAATTTCATTTAAATCATTTTCAATGGAACGTTATTGAAGTCTTGTTAATTTTCAATAATTTACCCTGTATAACGATGATGCCTCGGCGATGATATCGTCACTCGCGCTCTGCACATCCAACGCGATCATCGTCTCGTTGTCGCACGGACAATCGCGAATGGATGTCGGTTTATTGACAATACTGATCAGTCCGTTGTACACGGAGACTCGAGCACCGATGCCGATCCAAAAAACGAGCACCAGTCCCACGAGTGCACCGGAAATGGCACCGCGACCATTTGCCCACGGGACGAACATACCCAGTGAAAATAGTCCCAATGTCACACCGCCGACCATACCATTGAAGGACAATGCTACCTCGAGGACACCACCGAGACGCTCGACGACGAAAACAAGAGCGAAACTCAACAGTCCGAAGAATATGCTTATCCAACGCGCGTAAATCGCACCTTTGCTGGGTGCAACTTGAAAGCCAAAGAGACCCTGCAGTATGTCCTCGCAAGTTATCGCCGCGAGAGAATTCAAAGCGCTTGCTACGGTTCTGGAATTGTGCGTATTTCGATATTCTTCAATTGTACGAAAAAGGTAATCGATCGTGACGAAGGACGAAAACTTACCCGAGGGACGCCGCAAAAATACCAGCGACGAAGAAACCCGGCATACCCTTGAGTTGCCCCATATGATTCATCACGTAAAGGGGCAACAGTTGATCCTGACCGGTTATGTAACCGGCGCGAAGAGGATCGCAGTCTTTGTAAGAGCTATAGAGCACCATCCCCGTGAGAAAATTAATGGTGTAGATGAGAATCAATCCAGCCGAAGACACCCACAGAGCTCTGTACAAACATAAATTTTTTTCAATTGTTGCCACGGAAAGAACGATTTAGTTGGTTCAACCGAAAAGCTTAGTGCGCCGAGCGCCAGACGAGAAATGGTTGGATCAACTAAATAGTTGGTTGGATTTAGTCGTTTTAAATGAATTAGTTGTGGTACACGGAAAAACTGATGTAGTTGGGTCAACCAAACAGCTTAGTGCTTTGAGCGCCGGACGAGAAATTGGTTGGATCAACTAGATAGTTGGTTGGGTCAACTAACCAACCTTATTTCTTAATTACCACAAATAAACGTTTTAAACGACTTAGTTACCACAACTAAACGTTTTAAACGACTTAGTTACCACAACTAAACGTTTTAAATGACTTAGTTACGACAACTAAGAAATAAGGTCGGTTAGTTGACCCAACACTAACTATCTAGTCTATCCAACCAATTTCTCGCCTGGCGCTCAGCGGACTAAGTTGTTTGGTTGAACCAACTAAGTCGTTCTTTCCGTGTGAGAGTTATTTCAAAGAAAAGGCAGGTGCGAAGAGAAAAAGACAAAGAGAGAGAGAGACTATTGTACCAACGTTCGAACTTGACCGATGCTCTCTACGCTGAGATACTTCTGGACGGATGCCTGATTACTGCAGAACATGGTTGCCCAGTAAAAGGTGCCACCGATGACGACGCTCCAAAAACTGTGACGAACCGTCGGGCTCGGATCGAGATTGAAAAATTCCATCCTACCGGTAGCGCTGTTGTCCAACCAAATCGATGAAATACCACCGGCCCAACTGATACCGAGACCAACGATGGTCAACAACGAAGCGAGCAAAACGATCGCTTGGAAAGTATCGGTCATTATAACGGCTTTCATACCTCCCTGAAAACAATATCACTTTCATATACCTTCCTGAAAACTATCGCTCCCTTCCGCCAATTTATCATCGCACTCACCTGAGAAGCGTAAAATATACAGACGACGTAGACCAAAGTTACAGCTACGTAAGTATTGAGCTGCGTGACTGAAAAAAATCATTTTTAGCATCGTAAACGTATATTCGGACAAACGGAGGGAAAGGAAAATGATGAACGCGTTTTGGATCATCGTACCGTGACTCAGAGCCAGTGCAGGCGCATAAACAGCCACCGATGTGTAGAGTATCATCTGAAGCATGTAAAGACCACTCGCCAACAATCTGCAGTGTCCATTGAAACGCAGATTGAGGTACTCGTAGCTCGATGTCAGTCGTAATTTCATGTAAACCGGCAAGTACAATCTCGATGTGATCGGCACTACGAGCAAGAACGCCAAGCACGTCATCCAGAATTGCGTACCCTTGATAATTGTACTCGATATCGTTACCCGAATTCATTGGATCTTGGCCCGAGAGCTCTTTTTGTCTTATGCAAAACGTTTTTCACAAAAAAACGACAATGATTTCGCAAATCTCTTAGCGCTTCAGAGTACAGTACTTTCTCGATATAAGAGTCCTCGATACAAGAGTTCTCGATATAAGAGTCCCCGTTATAAGAGTCCTCGATAACAAGAGCATTTTCCTTCTTCCCCTAACGGCCCTAGAGCGCTCTTATATCGAGGAGACACTGTAATTGACCGTTTTTGCGCGATGAATTTGAGAAAACACATTGGAATAAATCAAAGGAAATATGTACCTGTCCATACATCTCGGCGGGATTTCCGAGCAATTCGATGGCCGTGACGAAACTAGCCGCCAGTGACATGGCCATTGGAAATGTTCCCATGTTCGATCCACCGAGCAAAAAATCCTGACTCGTTTCCTGTTTTTTCGCGAAGAAACCGTAAAAAGTACCGATCAAACAGGAAACGATCAACATTATCCCGAGCACCAAGTAATCGACCCACGAAAAGTAATGCAACAATGCCGGATGTTCTTCGTGACACTGTGAATCGATCGTTCTCGTCAACATGGCTCTCGGTTGCTCGAACGCCATTGACGAACCGATTCCGAGCAACAAAATCGCCGATCGAACGCCCATCTTTCTAAATCGGCAAAAAAAAAATCTCCATCAGTTTATCTCGCGATGAATACATTTTCCATGGTTTCTCGGTTTTTTTTTCAACCGATAACCGATAACCGATAACGATACATTCTTCATCAAATTACATGTTTAATTAAAATGATGAAAGTAACGGGTAATTAAATTAAATTTAATTACCCATTACCTCGAGCATTTGTAATTTGGTAATGGGTAATTCCAAATTTGCTCATCTCACACCAGCAATTACCGCGACAATTACGATTACGATTGCGAGTTCGATAAATGATCGGATTAGCGCAATTAAACGCTCGTTCCAATGAATACAAATTAAATTGCATTTCTGGTTCAAAAAATCCGTTTATTCTACATTATAAAAAATTCCCCCGGAGGATTATTAAACTGCAGAGGAATAATGGCAAAATTTGAGAAAACCCGGAAAGCACGAAGACGGAAACAAGATGACGACGACGTTAATTTCAGGCTTCATACGTTTTGCGTGCTTCAAACGAATTCAGAGTGTTCGTTTCTGCTTTTTCGAAACGACGGATGCAATCTTGATCGTTGTGTTTTGCCCGGGAAAGAAACACACGCAAAACAATCCGACATTTCCGGCGAATGTTGGTACAAACAATCATAGTTAATCACCTTTATTGTTGCGATAAAAATTGCTCGATTGATTTCTTCAATAAAATGACAACAGCAAAGAAAAAATTCCATCGCTATTACGGTTATTTCCGATTAAATTGACTCAATGGAATTTATTTATTGAATTTTTAACATTTTCATTTTTTTTCATTTTGACAGTATCAAAGAAATCAGATCTTCCATTAAATAAACAAACGAGTAAATCGATGTACGATGTACGATGTACGATTCTGCGATCCAATACAATTCGGTTGTCGAATAAGTTTATGAATTATCCATTTTTTTTACTATCTACGATTTATCGATTCTTTATTCAACAAAAAAATCTCCAAAATGAATCTTACCTCCACGTAACGCACAAAAAATCCTATTGCACTCGTCGCCACGATCGTTTCGAATAATTCGTATTTCAATTGTGATAAATCCGTGATGAAATTGGGCAATCTCGACGAAAATTTATCGTTCAACGCGCAGAAACGTGCGAAACTGCAGTTGAATTATTTTGCTGGTTTTCCTGACGTAACGCATATATATTTATGTATATAAAAATATATGTTAATAAATTAAGGGTGGAATTCGTAATTTTGTGCACGAAAAAACTTTTGATCCTCTGTCCCTCGCGTCAACGATCACCGATAACGATTTCCTTCTTTTGGAGGAACTGGAGAAGAATAAATTATTGTTTTTTTTTTAATTTTTATTATTCACGTGATATTTATTTATCATCGGGAAACAGCTTTTTGTAAATTTGTCTTATCGGAATTATAAATTGGAATTAAGAGTCGCTGAACGTTCGCACGAGTGAAAATTAAACGCGATGAGTACGATTTTAAGACTGATCGGTTTTAATTGTCATAAGCGCCTTTATACGAGAGTCTGCCCCTTCCACGACATCGCGTAAATTTCTCAATGCGATACAGTCCAACCAGCGAGAATTACTTTGAATGTATATATCAACAAGATTGAGCCATATTAATGCGACTGTGTGTGTGTATTTTTTTTCAAACAATACCAAACACAAAAAATATTGCGCGAGTTTGTTTGGAGTAATTTCACGAGTTCGAGAGATTCCAAGACGGAATTAGCGAAATTTCCAAGTAAGATTATAAAAGTGCACAAAAATTGATTGATTTCGTCGTAGAGAACCGTGTGTCGTACTTTTTTATAAAGCTTTATTGCGACATGAATGCAATATTCCGGCAAGTGCTAAGAGTCATCTTTCAATGATCAATTGAAGAAAAATTTTCATGAATAACCGACATGTGTCGTGTCCTCGTGTCGATTTTTGTGTCGCAATGAAGAAAAAAAAAGACGGGGAGAAATGAAAGCTGTGAGAAAACTCAATTCTGATGGATTGAATGAACGAAATTTTTTCAGAATTTTTTTCTCAAATTTTTTTTCCAAAATTTCCAAACGAAATATTTTACTATCTTAAACAATCGGATCTCTTACCTCATCTACACGCGTTTTTCGATGAAAAAGCCGTGTATATGTGGTAAGAGACCGGATTGTTTAAGATAAAAAAAACATCTCGTTTACAGAATTTTTTTTCGAAAATAAAATTTTGAAAAAAAGTCCTGAAAAAATTGCATTGAATCCAGAATGATTATATGCAACTTTTTACCCTTCTAGTGATTTCACGAAAAACCAGTAGTTTTAGAGTTACACTACATTTTATAAATGTGGTCATTTTTCCGAAAATCTGAATATTTTTGCGAAAAAAAATCGTCCGAAACTTAAAAAAAAACGAAATTGAAGCTTATACTCCCCCCCACAAGTTTTTCATGCGAACAATAGTTTTAAAAAATTTTCATGGGTCGTGTGCCAAAATTTCAACGCCAAAAAAAAGCCGGAAATGACCGTGTTACAAAGCATGTACCAGGTTCAAAAAAAATCGAATTTTTTTTTTGGAAAAAGTTAAATGAAGCTGAATATGTCCCCTTTGAAACGCCGCTTGTTTAATTGAAATATTTTCATTTTTAAAAAAGCAATGAAACTTTTTGTGCGGCGCGAAATCAGAATGAGTGTCCAAATTTTTGAAGGGGAGTGTATAGTACAAGTTTCGCTTCCTCTTGTCGTTATTTCCGCGTGGAATCGTTTCTCAATCTATTTTTTATTTTTCGCATATTCTAGCGGATCACAATTTTTTCATCGTAAAATTTAAATTTAAATTTTTCGTCGAACAAAATATAGACGGAATAATTCGAATAACATGAAAATAAAATTGAAACTCTATCAAATATTGTAGGGCCAAAAATTGTAACTACAAAACAATAATTTTAATTAGTGAAGATTGATCCAAAACAAATTTTAAAATACGATTGGTTTATAATTCTTTAGTGTGTCGATAAAATCGATATTCTTTTCCATAAATGTATCAGATAAGCTTGATTATCTTTAGTTTTTGAAAAGCTTCAAAATTGCATGAATTTGAATGAAAATTTAAAAAGATATAGCAGAGAAAAATTGATTGAAAAATGTTGAACCGGCAAAAATATTTTTTTGCAAAATAATTAATAATATTCAAATACCAAATGTCATTGAAATTGAGTGATAGAAAATTATTATCAATGAGTGTACAATAAAAAATTATCAATGGGTAATTTCCTCGCACATCCGTTCCAACGTCAAATGAATTCACTGAAAAAGTTATTTTTCGCTAGATTTGAGCGACAAAACTTATGCGTCCGGTAGTTAGGAAAATGAAAAATAGAAAAAAGTATCTGATGTTGATCGTCAGTGAGATAGAGATCATTTCTGATAGTCATGACGCGACAGAAAACCTTGAGGAAACCACAAATATAATAAAATTATTAAAATTTAATGCAAACGCGTTTACAGCGGCGCGTTCATTCGTGATAATTGTGATCTGACATTTGAACGCTCCGCGAGCAAATCAAACGAACAATACCGAGCAAATTGGCTGTCTCGATGTGAAAGATCCAAATCAACAAAGATCTCGCGAAAGGTCTGATAATCAAGTTGCCGAATAAAGTTGCGCTACGATAAACAAAAAAACAACAAAAAAACCTTCCTCCTAAAATATAAATACAACGAAGCGTCCGGAAGTATCAAAGATTTGTTAAAATAAATGCGATATTGCGGGGTGAGACAAAAAATCGCCAAATTGTTGTGTTTTTAGCAGGGTTGCGAAATTTTTAATCAAAAAGTAATGCATTAATCATTACTTTTTTAATGGCAAATGGAAATATTTTTCATTAAGCATTAACCATTAACATTTAATTGTTAATGAAAATAAAATAAATTAACCATTAACATTTAATGGTTAATGAAAATAATTTACATTAACCATTAACATTTAATGGTTAATGGAAATTATTTCAATAAGAGTTAATGGTTATTGAAAGTGTAAATGCATTTAAAAAAAGTAATGCATTATTTGCAACCCTGGTTTTTAGCTCGTACGAGCGCGCGATATAATTCGCGAGTTAACTCGCGGAAGTAAGTAGATGAATTTTCTCTGTCTTGGTCGCGGTTTCATCGAGTTGGGTGTAGAATAGTAGCAACGGACCACACGTGTCATAATAATAGTATCATGCGTGTGACGAATGTCCCGCCGGGAGATGTTTATCGAGAGTCAAGTTTCAACCGGTTTTTTTAGTCACGATTCAAACAATTCTTCTTCCACTTCTCTGTATGTACACTATATTTGTAATAATAGTGATTCTTTCGTAACAATAGTCATCCGGACCGGAATATCAGCGATCATCATCGCGGATACGATCAAACAGCAGAATCTAAAAAAAAAAAAAAAGTAAAATTTACTCTAAATTTAACTTTAACCTTGAATAACTTTTGAAGGAGTGAGTTTATCGAAAAATCATAAGAGATCTTTTTTGTAGAGCGTTCGATTCCCTACAAGAATATGTGTCGCCCATTTCGGTACATTGGCTTCAAGTCGAGGTATTGAATTTCAAAGTTTAAACAAATTTTACCCCCTGTTATTTAAATGGAAAATAGAAATTCCCGACGAGCGACCTCTAAATATCAACATTAAGAGCTTTGCCTCTAACAGGCATCTTTTTTCACCTCCCCGAAAATATTAAAGAGGATATTTTTAAAAAAAGTCACGTTTTTTAATCAGTCTAAAATATATGGGTCATTCCATGTGAAATCGATCAATAGTTGAAATCCACCACTTTGAATTTCGATGAAATTTGGTAAGGAGTTTTCTTTTATCATAAAACGAACTTCTACCAAAGAAAAAAATTAAAATTTTATTTTCGAAAATTCAAAATTTCACCGTTTTTCAATATTTTAAGTTTATTTTTTAAATATCTCGAAAACTATTATAGTTTTGAAAAAATCGTTCTAGGCTCGTCTTTAAGAGTATACTTGGGGCTACGAAAAAAAAATATTCCGAAAAAAATTTTTGAAAAATGATGAATTTGGAGAATTTTTAATTTTTTAAAATCGTGCAAATCCACGATCATCATGAAATTTTTGGTTTAATTTTTTTAATATAATACCTTGTACTGATCCTAAAAAATCCTGAAATTTTCAGAACCGTATTTTTTTTCTAAAATATGAATTTTTGAATTTTAGTAAAAAAAAATTTGTTTCTTACCTCCAAGTTAAGTAAAATTGAGCAATCATGTACTTACTGCTCAAAATTACAAAATTACATTATGGCTCAACTTTACTTAGAGGAAAATTAAAAAAAAATTTTTTTTTACCTAAATTCAAAAATGTATATTTTTGAAACAAAAAAACGCCATCCTGAAAATTTCAGGATCCTTTAAGATTAGTACAAGGTATTATATAAAAAAAATTGAACCAAGAATTTAATGTTGATCGTGGATTTTCACGATTTTAGAAAATTCCAAATTCTCAAAATTCATCATTTTTCAAAAAAAAATTCGGAATATTTTTTTTTCGTAGCCTCAAGGATACTCTTCAAGACGAACCCAGAACGATTTTTTCGTATCATAATAGTTCTCGAAATATTTAAAAAATAAACTTGAAAAATTGAAAAAATGTTGGAATTTTGAGTTTTGCATAACTTCCGAAAATAATTTTTTTCTTTGGTAGAATGATAAAAGAAAACTTCTGACCAAATTTCATCGAAATGAAAGGGATCGATTCCAACTATTGCTCGATTTGGCATGGAATGACCCATATATAAGTATAGACCGACAAATGACCATGATAATATTGATACGCGTGAGCAACCGCGGTCCCTTCGTCCTTCAAAAGCAATCAATCTCTTGTCAAATGGGCGCGGATTTTTTTTTATTTTTTCAAATTAATTCATCAAGAGGCGCGGTATGCGCGAGAGAGGCACGAAGAAAAATATCGTTAGCATTTTCGTGTCTGTACGTATATAAGAATTCGCTAGATCACAAGTTTTATTCTTCCACGAGATCATGTTTACGGACACACAGATATATGGGGCATTTCGTCTCAATGAAAAATCAACGTATCCTTCTTCACAATCTCGAAAATGTGTCCCGATTTTTTTTTCAACGATATTGCCAAACTAACGAGCACTGCATATTTTTTTAAATATTTTTTTCCATCAACATTTATGAAAAAAAAATGACCCCTCGATTAAAAAAATTTTTACGGTGCAATAATCGAAAAAAAATTATCCCATAGTCACGCAATTTCATATAAAAATTTACGAATATTGAGATACAGTGGAAAGATTACAAAAAAAATTATTCTATCGATTCTTTTTAATTTATGATGGTAAATTTAAAAAAATCGATCAAACGATATTAACCCCGGTAGAATGCCAAAAACCAAGTATGGAATACCCCATAAATTCATATATATTTGTGTGTGTGTTTATGTACGTAAGACAAATTAAAACTGGTTCGAGCTGGCGTTCGGTACTTCAATCCGGACGACAAGACGAAGCGAAACGCGCGTCTTTCTTCCTCGGCTTTAATTTGCCTAATTCACGGTGTAATTGAAGACGATTCATTTTTAGGGACTACTTTTTCATCTTCCCTCTGCTCTGTGCTTCCGAATAATATTAATAATACTTTGCTCCATTTTTTTTCTACTGTCCTCGAGAATGGTCTCAATTTTCTACACTTTTCTCATCAAATTCATCGGCCCTGTGACAATATACTCGCAAAGTTCTTGAAAATAATAACGACGAACGACAAACAAAAAAAATACCCTCGACATCAAGATTCATCGACTGATATTACAATTTCTTATAATTATTTCCGCATTGTAGAATTACAAATTACCGATTTTATTCATTATTCGTCACATTGGCAAAAACAACGATATTTCATGTTAAAATAATTTACTAGATTCGATGAAATTAATATTTAATACCAATTTAATGTGTAAATAGTTGTGAAAAAATTTTGGCAGTATCTATAATAATTTTGGCAGTATAATAATTCAACTTGACGAAGCACAAAAAAATAAGTCTCAAAATTCGTCGAGAAACCGGTTGTTAATGATAAAACTGAAATATTAATATCAAAATAAATACAGATAAAATTTGTCTGAAGAAAATGAAAACCTTCGCGAAACCAAAGAAACACCGACAACTGAAGTTTCGAAAACTCGACTTTGTAAGTTGAAAAATCAATTGATCCTCGTCGGAATATGGATATCTACTGAATACATCTAAATTATTGTTGGTTCCCCGTACCGGGAAAACGATGATATAAGACCGAAGAATAGCGCGATGTCACCTCAAGAGATATACACACACATATAGAGGGAAATTCCATTGTCCGTTTGAACCATCATTTTCGAAAACATTGGCGAAAAAGTATTAGTCAGACAAGTAAAGTATTAGTCATCATTGATTGGAATTGGTAAATAAATTTCCAATTTTTTTTCCAGCGAGGAAATTATTATTTCAAATAATTAAATACCACATGACGATAAACCAGGAGACCAACGCTAAATACTATGGCACTTGATTGCAAAATAATACATACATTTTTTTTGTATATTGCAACAAAACACATTCAAACAGCCAAAATCCCATATAAACTTGTCCTAAACAATTTATGTATAAATATGTGTGTATACAGAATTTTTTTTCTCCAAAAACAATTTTTTTTGTTGATTAAAACATTATAAGTAATTAAATCCTGCTGTTTGAGCTTTGCACTTTAAATTTTTTCATGTATATAATATTTAAATGTGACATTTTTCGTCAGTTCTTATTTTTCCATCGATTTTTAGAAGAAAATTTTTTGTTGCGATTGACTGAAAAAAAATTTCAATCAGAGGAAAAAAAATATGAAATTGACGAGAAATGCCTTTTACATAAATTTTTTTCGCTGTATAACTGCGTCATTTTCTCGATCGTTTATCGAAAAAATACGAATTAGGATCGCTTAGGTACAAATATATAGCGCGTATACCTGAGACTTAATATCTACAAACGTCGTTTTGACAATTAACCAGATAAATTAACAAAACTGTAAAATTATGCCTCTGAACCGTGTCTAAATTTACGGAGAAAAATAAAATCTCACAAAAATGCTCGAAATATTATGTAAAATGAACTTCCTCGTGGATAAATTCAGATCTGATTATTCAAAATTATGAAATCTGGTTTTTTGCATTATAAAATAAATATAAATTTTACAATTATTGTCTACTTGTTCGTATTCAAATATTCGGATTCGATCATTGAAACTTGTGAAACACGAGTTTTGCAACGATTTAAACAAATAAAAAATATTAATTTGACTATTTCTCTCGATACTCCCTTCTAAATATTTTTTTTTTATGTGCCAACAAACATTGAGATCTCATTTCATAAATTCAATAACAATTATTATTCCCAATTATTTTCAAATGCACCCCGAAATGATTTTTTACACAATACAATAAAATAAAATATATTTGAATATTCCGTATATTAATTTTCGTCCAATGGACGTATATTCTTGCATTGCACCTTGAAACTCGCACAGTTTTAATAACAAAACACACGCTACGTGTTAACTTTACTATTTTGGCAAACAGAAAATTGTTTATACTGTAAAAACCTAATTTTTGGAAGACGAGATTTTCATTTTCGTAGATCATTCAGAGATCACTCAATACACTCAACACTCTCAATACATTTTCGAGCCTGTACAAAGAATATTTTTCCTAAACAAGCGAAATATGATTCACTCATAAATGCATACAAAAATTTTCGCAGAGTTTGCATTGCGATGTACCTCGAAAAATATTTACCTCGTGATAACGAGACAATGCAGTAGTAGGATATGTATTTTTCCTCACAATGGCTGACGAGAGGAAAAACAAATATATAACCTCTACCGTTTTTTTTTTCGGGATTTCACTCTCAGCACTCGGTTAAATTGCATTTTCTATAATCATGGCGAGAAGAACATTAAGAAAGCCAAAGATATGTTTTTTTCTCCCAAAAAAGAACCACGTTGATAGAATTGATTTTTTTTTAGGAAAAAAACGTTACAAAAATTGTTTATTATCTTTGGTCACGGCAGAATTCTCCTGGTCAAATTATTTCGTTCCTTCATTGAAACCTGAGAATTATTATTTATAATAAGTACGGAATGTTGATTGCTATTATGAATAGAAAGGAAAAAAAAATAATACTATATATGAGTAATTTCGACTTCCTTTTCGCATTTCGTATTTTTTTCATCAAAACTATATTTCGTATGATAATTTACGCTCGATAATTTTCTGTCGTTTGTTTCTCCCATTTTGAATTGTCGTTTTTTTATCATTCGTGCACTGATGCACGGAAAGAAGAGATCGGGTTCGAGAGATTCCGGCTTTTCGCGAAGAACGAGACGACAAAAATTACTGACGATGAGGCCGAGCACGACGGTGAGAATAAAACCGATCGGAGAATACCACATGTACGATATTCTATACGGATAGAAATAGGGAAAATCTTTGATGAGCCTGAAAAAAGATCATTTGAAAGATATTTAAAAATTACAAACGAAATAAAAGAAATTACGGAAAATACAAAAGGGCAAAAAATTGTAATGAAGATCGAAAATTGCAAAGCTATGTAAAAAAAAAAATGCTAAAACTTGGGGTAAAATGCGAAAAATAACAAAAACGACTTACGGAGAAATTGTAGGAGCAGAAGTGATATTTTGCATGCATCCATCAATGGACACTGGCAGAACTGATGGGTGCGGTCTTGGACCACCAAAAGCGATCCAAAGAAGTAACGAGAGCGACGTGACAACTCCGAGAATGGCACCTCGCTCGTTTGCCGATTCAAAAACCATTCCTAGTGTAAACATGCCCAAAAGTGGCCCACCGACGACGCCAAAAATCGTCAAACTTGCTTGAAGAACACCGCCGAGTAACTGCGCGATGAAAGCCACCGCTATGCACAATACGCCAAAAACGAGAGCCAAGAATTTTCCCACAATCGGAGATCTCGATGATGGAAATTCTTTGCCGGAACATTTATTATAAACGGGCTTTATATAATCCTCCAGTGTAACAGCGGCCAGTGAATTCAGAGCCGCTGAAATCGTGCTCAAACCAGCACTGAAAATTCCTGGGAAAATATATTTTTCAAATTATTGTCTTGTTCATTATATTTTCGCTAAAGTTCAAGTTATTCGTAGAGCAAGCTCTTTTCGAAATGTAGCGAAATAATTAACGGGGAAAAGAATGTAATATGCACTATTCCTATTTCGCTATACTAGATATTGATAAAAGTCGACAATTAGATCAAATTTACGATACCGATTTTTTTAATTCAATATTTTTCGTATAATTGTGATTTTTGCAATATTAAAAAACAAAAATACCTAAATACTGAATATCAACAATAGGGAATTATTCTTGTAATAATTTTGGGGGAAAAAAGGAATACCTGCTATAAAGAGTCCCGGTAATCCTGGCAGATGTGACATCGTGTCCATTACGTAAAGTGGCATTAGCATATCGGTCGTAGTGATTCTTCCCTCGGCCTTTGGATCGCAATTATGATATTTGCTGAAAATAGCCAGTCCCGAAAAACACGTGGTAAACGATAATGCCGTGAGAATTGGCCAATTGAGAAAAAGTGCGATCCTCGCGGCTCTCAAACTTCTCACGGTGAGCAATCGTTGAACTTGAACCTGATTAACACCGTACAAAGAGAGAAAAGTACACAATCCCCCGAACGTGAGACTCCACCATGTGTGTCTTACAGTTGGATCGACGGAGATGCTGGAAAGAGAAAAAAAATTCATTAAGTTGGATTCATTTTTGTCGATTTAAAATCAGACAATTTGAAAAATTCAAAATTTTTTCTAAATCACAATATTTACAGCGAATTTTCCAAAATTAAATACCAAATATATATACACTTTGAACTGTGTGTGTAAAATTTGTCAAGTCTGCATCGTAAAATTTGCAAAAACAGTGCAATTATGGAGTTTCTCAGAAAAATTAAAAATTTTACAAAATAATGCTTCAGTGACTCTTATTATTTTCGGTGACGATTCTCGTATAATTCAGTAGCAAATTTTTTTTAGAATTGCTGTCTTTCCTTTACTTCATACAACCTCGATTGAAGATTTTTTAAATGTTTTTTTAACGAACGAAAAGAATTCGACCAAGCTAATTTTTTTTACCCAAATCAATATTTTGAAAAATCGTTCTGCGAAGAACGAGATCGTTTTATTCGAAAAATAAATTTATTCCAACTTTTTCGCGAGCAGCTGCAGTTACCAATAATCGATAACCCAACATTTTTAAATATCTTATCAAGAACAAAAATTTATCTTATCCAAAAACATCCTTTCTAGAATTCAAAAAGTTTCTATTCATTATTCAAACGTTTTCTTACAAAAAAAAATTGCTCTAAATGCAGATTATTATCCATCATCTGATAATTTTAAGCCGTCGGATTATCACGGTGTAACTTACTTATCGAATTCCAAACGTTTGCCCTCTTCGGCGATGCGCCATATTTCACTGATACCGCCAACCGAATGTGCGGCAGTGCCGATCACGACGAAAAGTGCGACAAACATGAGGAAAGCTTGAAAAACATCGGTCACAAGAACGGCTTTGATACCGCCTATGCTCGAGTAAAATGCGCAAACGAGGCCGATTATAATGATACTTCCGGTTTTCGATAGACCGGTAGTCGCTTCGAGTGCCAATGACGGTGCGTATAGTACGACACCCGAGTACAAAAGTAATTGTATCCAATATACGAAACTAGCTATTAGCCTCGCCCTCATTCCAAATCGCCTTTCCAAGTACTGAAAAAAGTATTGAAATAAAAATCCATCACTATACAAGGCTGGAATGATCTAGTTGTAGGATCTCTTGTCTTTTTTTTTCCTTTTTACCTCATACGCGCTCGTTGCTTGTAACTTAAAAAAAACTGGCAGGAATCCGTAGCACACTATTGGCGTGCCGATGAGATACGATAAATTGATCACGACAAATTGAGTTCCAAATGTATAATTTTCAGCGGATACGCCGAGAAGCGTGATGGCCGACATAAAAGATACCATGAGAGCTATGCCAACCGGCAATATGCTCATGGTTCTGTTTGCTGAGAAATATTCCTGGTGACGGAAAATAAAAGGTGAGGATTAAAGTTTCTTCCAAAATCAACAAAGTCACTGGCTTATAGCGATATCATTTTATCAAATGCTTCGTTATGAGAAATAAACTCTCTATCTATTTGAATTAAACACTGTGTCGAGGAGATTAAATGTTTTTCATTTGAATTTAAAAAAATATCTTTCAAATTTTTATTCTTTCCATCTTCCGTTTAATTTGAATTCGGTTTTGCGTAACTTCCCAACTTTGGTGCGGGGAAAAAAAACCTATTAACATTTTTTGTTCCTCATTGTTCTTAAAAAAATCCCACGTACAATAAAGGTTGTTTTGACCCATTTAAACGTTTGGCAAACTCCCTGCTTTGTCTCATCAATAAATTTTTCTTCGACAAAAACTCTGCGTGATTTGCAATTAGCTATGAATTTCCCAATGAAATATGGTTTGAAAACGATGAATTGCCTTACACGATGCTAATAAAAAATGAAGCTTGCTTCATCTAAGTCGTTGACCCGTGTAACCTACTTCTTCTCCTTCTGCTCTATTAAGAGTTTAAATTTTTTGTTCAACTATCGGCCACTAGAAAATTGACGAAGAAAGAAGAAAGGTCTTGAACTTTGAATTCCCCAAATGCCCGCTAAGATCATACAGCGTATCAAACGTTTAAATGGGTCGGAACAACCTCAATCATAGGTTCGATTTTGTTTTAGAAAAATTCAGCCATCAGAGAATTGAACGGAGGACAATAAAGTTAATAGCTTTTTTTTCTCTTGAGGGTCATTTCTTTTTCTATGGATTTCAATTTACTTTTTTGCCCAATATTTTAGATTTTCAGTTTGTCCCATGAATATTCCATTTGGATTTTAATAATTCGTAATTTTTATTAATTAATATAATTAATAATTGGTAATTTTTTGAAAATTACCTCTGCAGTTTTTTGACGACCTCCGGTCAGTCTGTAGTAAATGCCAATGCCTATGCTAACACCGAGCATTGCGGCTATCACAACATAATCCGTCCATCCAAGAGTCGCCTTTTGTGCCATATTGTGCACCCTGTAAAATATCGTATTCTTCAATATCATCAAAGAAATCTCTGAATCGCTTAGACGGCAACAGAGTTTGAGCCGTCTCTATAAATAATTAAGGCACAATTGGCTGACGCATAATTTCAGGGCCATAAAGTGATACGTGTGGAATAGTATTTGCTCTTATAAATAATACCGATTCTCATCGACCCGCTTGGAATTAAAATGTGTTATCGATTCACAGAAACTATCGACTATGATCGAATGGTTAAATTAATACGATTGTGAAAATGGTGTAAATTGAAAGTTAACTCATGCTTATATTGGAGCAATTTTAGATTGAACAAAATATATGCAAACTGACAAATTCCTTACAAATTTCAGAATAAATTGTTCATGTCTAAATTACAGATTCAATATATAATTTTAATTTAATGGATCAAATAAATGTCAGTTACAATCGTTCATAAAATTTCGATAAATCAATGTCATATCAACAATGTTTTCTTCACTTGAATATATCTAAATATTCAAATTGTATCCATTTCGAAGATACACGGTAAAATAATACTTTGCCAAATCGCCAAACTATTTTTTTTATTAGCAAAAAGACGATGTGTTTTCCATTGCGTAATGCCCGATCATGCATGCCCGATCATGCATGCATGGTGAATACATTTATTTTTATAATAATTACATCGTCATCTCGTGATTTAATTTATCGATGAATGAATTAAGAAACTTACCGAGATGTAGTACAAATTAATCGTTAAACACGTTGGGAAATAATAACAATAACGGAAAACAACGTCCTAACACATTCCTCACACCACGATGAATATTTTTGTACTGATTTCAGAGGCGGGATTACGACTGTCGACTGCACTGCACGTTTCCGATCGTTTCGTTTCGATACGGTTGATTCGGTTGATGGTACGCGTGTACGCGCACTAACGTAACGTCGGTAACGTTACTATTAACGGGACGCGTACGTAATAATACGATGGGTAACCTAACCAAACTTGACGGAAACGACATGTCGACATACTCCTTAAAAAGATCATGTTATTATTATGTTAAAATGAGTTCGTTTACGCAAAGAAATTCGAGGGTGCGTACACGGGCCAACAAACTGCGTAAACGTGTCCTTTAAAAATCACCGAAAAAAAGCAAAGGGGTTACGTCGTCCGTTTATGTTCGTTGTTATGACAGTTATTTTCAGGTTATATTGATGTGTGCGTCACAGTGTTGCGCAACATTAGCCGCATTCGTTGGACGCTTACGCGCTTTCAGCACGTATGTAAAGATATACATCGACGTATAAAATGCTACGGGATGTGGCGCTCTCGAGCGCGCAAGCTTCCAAAGCGAATGCATGGAATATGCGTACTGTACGTGAGCGCACACAAGCACAGGTACTACTAGCGACATCTTACCTCTAAGGCGATAACTTGTTCGATCACCCCAACTTTTTTACCATCAAGCGGCACGTCAGGAGTTCTGTACAAAACCGAGTCAACGAAATCAAAAAAGTAATGGCCGCTGAGACTCGTGGATGAGTAGGTGACGTGTCCCGTGTTTTTGTCAAAGCGCAGCAAATATCTTTCGCAAAAAGACAGTTAAAAATGAACGCCTTTAAGCGTGACAAGAAGGAAGAAGAAGATGGTAAGTACGAGATTAAGAGAAATTCATTAAAATCCCCGAAAGGGCTTTCCGCGTTTGACAGCTCGAGCGGCTGAATAACCTCGATGATTAAAATTTTGACATATCCCATTTGAAAAACTCACTCAGGAGGAGGAAATCCGTTTCAAAATTTGGAAAAAACGACGGTACTCCAAGAGGCGAGAACGTTCAACGACACGCCGGTCAATCCACGAAAATGCGCTCACATATTGACCAAGATTCTCTATCTACTGAATCAGGGAGAACAACTCGGTACGACGGAAGCGACGGAGGCATTTTTCGCAATGACAAAACTGTTTCAATCGCGCGACGTCGTGCTACGTCGCCTCGTTTATCTCGGAATAAAAGAATTGAGCACCGTCGCCGAGGATGTCATAATCGTGACGTCCAGTTTGACAAAAGACATGACGGGCAAAGAGGATCTCTACAGAGCATCGGCGATAAGAGCGTTGTGCACGATAACGGACGCGGGAATGTTGGCGGCGATAGAGAGATACATGAAACAGGCTATAGTCGATCGTTCTCCCGCAGTTTCCAGCGCAGCCCTCGTCTCGTCGTTGCACCTGACGGCGATTTCCGGCGACGTCGCGAGACGCTGGGCGAACGAGGCTCAGGAAGCCCTCAATTCCGACAACGTGATGGTTCAATATCACGCCCTCGGGGTTCTCTATCAAGCTCGAAAATCGGACAAACACGCGGTGATAAAACTCGTCGCTAAACTCATGAGAACCAGCCCCAAGAGTCCGTACGCTGCTTGCATGCTCATAAGAATGGCTTGCAAATTGCTCGACGACACCAACGAGGGCGGCGAATTTCTCGAATTCATAGAATCCTGCCTGCGTCACAAATCCGAGATGGTAGTTTACGAAGCTGCTCACGCTCTCGTTAATCTCGGACGCAGCGGAATTCGCGAAATCGCACCGGCGATCAGTATACTGCAACTTTATTGCGGATCGCCGAAACCGGCGGTTCGTTTTGCCGCTGTTCGTACGTTGAACAAAGTCGCTATGTCACATCCGGCTGCTGTGACGGCTTGTAATCTTGACCTTGAGAATTTGATAACCGATCCTAACAGATCGATCGCGACGTTGGCGATAACGACTCTGTTGAAAACCGGCGCTGAGAGCTCGGTCGATCGTTTGATGAAGCAAATCGCGACTTTCGTCTCGGAGATATCCGACGAATTCAAGGTTGTCGTTGTACAGGCGATAAGGGCGCTTTGTCAAAAATTTCCTCGCAAACACGCGGTTCTCATGAATTTTTTGTCCGCCATGTTGCGGGACGAGGGTGGCTTGGAGTACAAAGCGGCGATCGCCGACACGATTATTGCCGTTATGGAGGGCAATGCCGAGGCCAAGGAAGCCGGTTTGGCTCACTTGTGCGAATTCATCGAAGATTGCGAACACACGTCGCTCGCTGTTCGTATACTTCATCTTTTGGGACAAGAGGGACCAACGTCGAAACAACCATCGCGTTACATACGCTTTATTTACAATCGAGTTATATTGGAGAGCGCGAGTGTTCGAGCCGCCGCTGTAACGGCTCTGGCGAGATTCGCCGCTGCCTGCCCCGATCTATTGCCAAACGTGCTCGTTCTCCTGTCGCGCTGTCAACTCGATTCCGACGATGAGGTACGCGATCGTGCCGCTTATTATTGCAAGATACTGCAAGAGCAGAATGATCCGATGATATTGCAGCTCGTACATCCACCATTGTTGTCGATACCGAGCTTGGAGCGTGCACTGAGGAACTACGTGAAAACGCCGATGGACGAACCTTTCGACATATCTCAAGTGAGACGAGCATCGTTTTATACTTTTTATTATTACCATACAGGGTTGCGAAATTTTTAATGAAAAAGTAATGCATTAATCATTACTTTTTTAATGGCTAATGGAAATAGTTTTCATTAACCATTAAAATTTAATGGTTAATGGAAATTATTTTCAACCAACCAATAACAAAATAATTTCTACTAACCAATAACATCAAATGATTAATGGAAATAATTTCCATTAATTAATAAATGTTGATGGTTAATGGAAGTTATTTTCAATTATCAATAAGAGTTAATGGTTAATGAAAATGATCTCCATTAACCATTACGTGTTGATGGTTAATGAAAATAATTTCCATTAATCATTTAATGTTAGTGGCTAATGAAAATTATTTTCATTGACTGTTGACATTTAATATAATTAAAATGGTCGTAATCGATTATACAGCTATTCTTAGCTATTCTTAACGTTTTCCGACTCCTACACCATTCTCTCTCTGTCTCTAAATTTTATCTTTGGGTTATTTGATCCTAAATCAATTAGTCAACCAGTCCACTGCTGATCGGCTCTACGAATCATTAAAGTTCCTCATTGATATTTCGTTTCAATTCAATCAATTACTACCATTTTCATTAACTTCAATGTCAATGGTTAATGGCAATAATTTCCGTTAAACATTAGCATTATGGTTTTGTAAAAATTTTCATTAACTATTAACATTAAATGGTTATTGGAGATAATTTCCATTGAACATTAACTCTTATATATTAATGAAAATAATTTCCATTAACCATTAACATTAAATGGTTAATGGAGATAATTTTCATTAAACATTAGCTCTATGTATTAATGGAAATAATTTCCATTACCCATTAACATTTAATGGTTAATGGAAATTATTAACCATTAAAGCCAATCATACTACCATTTTCATTAACTTCAATGTCAATGGTTAATGGCAATAATTTCCGTTAAACATTAGCATTACGGTTTTGTAATAATTTTTATTAACCAATAACATTGAATGGTTAATGGAAATTATTTTCATTAACTATTAACATTAAATGGTTATTGGAGATAATTTCCATTAAACATTAACTCTTATATAATAATGAAAATAATTTCCATTAACCATTAACATTCAATGGTTAATGGGAATTATTTCAATTAATCAATAAGAGTTAATCCTTACTGAAAATGTAAATGCATTGAAAAAAGTAATGCATTATTTGCATCCCTGTTACCATATTGTTTTGTCACTTCATTTTTCCTTTAACCGGTAGAGAATTACGGCTTTTTATGATTTTTCTCTTCGTGGGAGGAAAATGTATTGAAATACATTTGAAAAAAAATGAACCAATTTTGATGTTGAAACTCAAAAATGAGACAAAATCCAATAAAACAATGAATAATGGAACAATGTTTTTGTTTTGTTTGTTTGCAGGTACCACCGGCTCAAACGGTCGAGGAACCGATGCAGACGGA
Organism: Alloplasta piceator; assembly: GCA_946863875.1. NCBI lineage: Eukaryota > Metazoa > Arthropoda > Insecta > Hymenoptera > Ichneumonidae > Alloplasta > Alloplasta piceator. The sequence continues at coordinate 1,313,623 of OX333079.1, read as the reverse complement.
AGTGCATCTAACGGCGAAACCTCAACAGCCACGACTCACGAGAGAGGAGAGTTATGCCGAAAAATTGGCACAAGTTCCACAATTGGCATCGGTGATAAGCGAATCACCGCTCTTCAAATCATCGCCGATATACGAGCTCACGGAATCCGAGACCGAATACAACGTAAAATGCGTGAAACATTCTTTCGCCGATTATCTCGTTCTACAATTTGACTGTCTCAATACACTATCGGATCAGCTTCTCGAGGACGTTAGAGTCGCCGTCGAAGCGCCGGAAGGGTGAGTCTTAAAATTCTATCGTGCACATTTTTTCAATACTTTTCACAATATTCGCCGTTAATTGCAAGAAATTATGTAGAAAAAAAAATTAAAATAGCGTAAAATTAAATAAATTATTTATATTCAATTCCAGATACACGATAGTCTGTGAGGTTCCGTGTCCACGATTGGCTTACAACGAGCCTGGAACAACGTACACGGTAATGGTCTATCCCGAGGACATTCACGCTAGCGTGGCAACAATTCCAACGACTTTGAGATTTATGGCACGTGACTGCGATTCTACGACGGGTTTACCGGAAACCGAGCAGGGCTATCACGACGAGTATATGGTACGTCGAAAAAAGAAAAAAAAAAGAAAATTTTCCACACAATCGTGCTGAGTAGAAAAATCCACCTCCCGAGTCTGTTATTGTAAAAAACCCTGCAAATTGAAATTTGCACATTGCTTCTTCATCTTTATCCATAGTTCACATAGCTTCCTTTAACATACAGTATGGCGATCAAATTTGGCTTCCTCATAAAGGAAGCTTTGCTAACTATCGAAAAATATTAGTAATCAATGTGCAAATTCGATCGATTTTCGCCAAATTTGATAGCGAATAATATTGATAGCTATACTGGCTCTTCACAAAATTTCATTGCAATATCTAAAAAATTTCAAAAGTTATAGCGCTTCTTTTATAAAAATTAAAAATTTGATAAAAATTTAATCATTCGATCGATTTTCGCCAAATTTAATAACGAGCATCCTCGATAGCTACATTAGCTCTGTGTGAAGTCTCAGTGCAATATCTTAAAAATTGCACAAGTGAGAGGGCTTACGCTATTTTACAAAAAATTAAAAATTTCATAAAATTTCAATCCCTCGATGGATTTTTGCCAAATTTAATAGCGAAGAACCTCGATAGCTATATTGGCTCTGTGCAAAATTTCAGTACAATATCTTAAAAATTGCACAAGTCGGAGCGTTTAGGCTATTTTTCAAATAATTTAAAATTTCATAAAATTTTAATCCCTCGATGGATTTTCGTCAAATTCAATACCAAACAACCTTAATAGCTATACTAATACTGTACAAAGTTTGAGTGCAATATCTTGAAAATTGCAGAGATTAGAGCGTTTGCGCCATTCTTGCAAAAACGAAAACAGTCGATAAAATCTGAACACCCATTATAATTAAAACAATTTTTTTTCATAATGTAGAGCAATTCGTGCTCGACAAGTGTGCCAAATTTTAGCTCGATATCTCGAAGCGTTTTCGAGTTATTAATTATTTACATCTGAAACTCAGGATACACACACACATCCATCCGGACATTTTTTCTAAATATGATTTCTCGATGTTTTAGGACATTTTGAATATACTGGCATAAAAATCGTGAACAAATTTTTTTTCACGAAAACAAAGCTTCGTTTATGAGGAAGCAAAATTAATTTTTCTTTCCGATCAATAACAATTTAAGAAAAAGGATTAAAACTCTCCCAACATTAATTTTTTGAAGACGCTTTAAAAAAAAGTGCTTGCATATTTAAACGTTTAATTCAGCCGTGAAAATCAATTGGGGAAATTTTTGCATTCTCTTGAATGAATAATATTCAGAATCTCATTAGAAAAAAACCAATCTCTTGAATTTTACAAGACTGACGATCTATATATGTTTTTTTTTTTTTCATTTTTCAGCTAGAGGACCTTGAAGTGACCTTGTCCGATCAGATGCGCGGTTCAGGTGGACGTGGCTTGGACTTTGGTGCGGCTTGGGAAGCCGCGGAAGCTCGAGGTTTCACCCCGATGGAGGAAACTTTTGCCCTTGGGGCATCGGTCACGTCACTCGAGGGTGCGGTACAGAGTCTCGTTGGTTTTTTGGGTCTCGAAGCTGTTGAGAGAAGCGAGCGCGTTCAGCCGGGTGTCGGTGGGCATGTTTTGCTTCTTCACGGCGTATTTCGTGGTGGTAAAGAGCTTTTCGCACGTGCGAGGCTCGCTCTTTCGAACGGACAGGTGACGATGCAATTGTCGGTACGCTCGCAAGATCCCGATGTTGCCGAGCTCGTTCTCTCATCCGTAGGTTAGTTATAATCCTTTCCATCAGAGCTGACACATGTAACGACGATCATGTAAAAAAGAAACCAACGTTCAACAGAACAGAGAATGAAGAAAATCGCTCGAAGAATCGAATTTTTTCAATGCTATATCGTTAATTTCTGATTTCTTTTTTTTGTAATCATTAACACTGTATTATAATAATGTAGAGAGACTATCTGTTTGAGCGGGTGGTTTATTAATAAATAGTGAAATATCTCATTTGACGCTTTTACGATTTCAAAGTAGCAATTTTCAAGCAACTGAAGCCTGAAAATCGATGGGAAAATGTATGGTATTGCCAAGATCTGATATTTCGCTCGATTTCTCTTGATTTTGTATGCAATTTTTATTTCTAAAATTTTTGGTTTAATTCTAACGGGTGTTCAGATCATATGATATGACAAAAACGTTCTGACTTGAATAATTTGCAAATTATTATACTGATTTTTTGTCCACAGTTAGTATTGTGATAAAGTTTTTTTGCTATTAAATTTGACAAAAATCGAAGAATGGGTTAAAATTTAATGAAATCTGTTTGGCGATTTTTTTTAAATTTGTGAATTAAAATACAAAATTCTGCAAATTGGAAATTGCAGGCTTTTCTCAACGGAAATTCATAGCTAATGTTTTTCGTTTTCACTCACGCGATGGACGCATCAATCGAGGAATCCGCGGTTCTCAAGTTTTGCTCGTCGCGACGAACCGCAGCTTTTTTGCGAGCAATTTTAGCAATTTTTCTGAGCTCGACGATCGTACGTTTGATGTGAGCCAGCTGATTCTCAACGTCCTCGCGATCGACCTCGATGGGAAAACCCTTTCTTTTGCAAATCTGTTGATACATGTTCCAGCATGCTGATTTGACTCGTACGAGCTCGAGATTCTTCGCTGCCGCTGTCGATTTTATTCGCGATACGATAGTTTGCCATTTTAGTGCATTTGACTTGGCGCGATCGTGTCGACCCTGAAGAATCGCCAGTTTGTTGTTGAGGTCAACGAGCATCCGACCTTTGGCCTCGGTCATCCGTTGCTTTTTTTTTCATGCGTCAGAAAAATACTTTGTCATTTTCCCTTTCATTACTTAAAGATCTCAATGACAGAGTAATTGAAATTATTCAAAAACATTAGAAAATCATATTTAGAGAAAATCTTTATGCGACGTTTATTCCTCAAATGATTCAAGCTGAAATATTGCGCATGAGGAAATAAAGATGGGGTAAATTAAAAAATTTGCAATGGGCTTCCCGATTAATTTTCATCATTAGGCAAATTTCTAATTTCCTAAATTTTTTTTCTTGTATATTCACCATTTCTGTACCGGTGACCTCCAACGCTTCGAGATTTTGATCCTGATGCTGCGCAAGAGTATTTCTCGCATCTACGAGGCTCTCGTATCTGTTGAAAATGTCTCCAAGGCTCTGGAACTCGTCGCTCATTTCGTTTACCACGGATTCCAAATAATTCGGATAAATTTTGTACTCTTCTACGTACTTTTCCATTTTATCCCTCACCGATCTCGCATATTCAAGCTCTTTTTCTATTTCCAAAATCTTGAAGAAATATTTTCCAGAGGCAGATTTTTAATCGCGTTATAATGGCATAATATTTTTCCTTGAAAATTGTTGTAGAAAAAAAAAATCACATACTTGCTCTTGACACTTTGCCTGTCGATCTTTTTCCTCGGCAATTTTGTGCTGTGCTCTTTCGCGCTTCTCGTTGTTCTCCTTGACGAATTTATTGAATTTTATGGAAGACTGTCGCAGTAATTCTTCCTTCTGTGCCAATTCGGTCCACTGATCTATCATCTTATTTTTCTTCGTTTCACGCTCGAACCTCTTCGCCTCAAGCTCGTTATCCGCCAGAATCAGTTCTCGACGTGCTTTTACCAATTCCGCCGCAGGACCGGTTCTGGCAACGTCCCATCCTGGATATTTCCTATCACAAGAATAATCCAATTCAATAATAAATTCGGTGCTCTTCGAGCGATAAAAAATAGACAGGAAATCCCATTATCGTAATATTATAAATATTACTTAATACAACGTTCTTGAATCTTTGATTGAAAATATTCCGAAACGGCTTTTTGTGGGTCGTTCGTGATTGTCACGCGGTGAACGAGATTCTCCGTTTTCTTCGTGGGATCCATTTTATTTAAAATTAAAAAACGATCAACCACGACGATTTTATCGATCAAACTTGCCGCCGAAACGCCACGCGCGCTGCCGTGGTGATTTAACAAACTAACAAAAATATATATACATGTATGTATATATATATATATATATATAGCTCTTATATAGTGACATTTGCTGGCCTCGGGTTTCCGAAACTGGTGAGAAAAAAATGGCGAATTGGCGATACGATATCTCCGTACTAAAAAGTTTTGTCTGTCAATAAAAAAATCTTACCGTAAATTATAAATTATTTCCTTCCTCCCTTTTCGTACAATTGACAATGCCGTAAATGAATTGACAAATCGGTTTTCGGTGAATTTCGTCGTGATTCGAAATCGCTGATGAGGATTAAAAGAGTTTCGCAGATACGAAGAAATTCAGCTCGAGTGTGGACGTTTCTGACAGCGTGTTAGCAATGGCCGATGAATCCCCCACGGTTCCAAAACGGCGTCAATTGGTAAACAAAAGTTCTTTGGAAATATTCATGCATAACCTAAAATCGTCTATGCATATATATATACATATATAAATACATATAAGGGCGTGTATAATCCATTTTTTTCGCATTCTCGATGAAATATATTTTTTTTTAACCTATAAATACAGTCATATTAATTTCTTGTATTAAATTTTTAAAATACAATGTCATCGATAAATGTACAAAAAACTTTAAACTTTAACATGGCCTTATAAATTCATGTATTTATATATAGTGTCGTATAAGAAGATAAACTTTGGCGCTATATTTTTTCTTGCTCAAACTGTGAAACTTTCTTTTGGTTCATACATCATTTTAACGAAACAGCGGGAACGGAAGCGAAAGTTTTACGTCGACGACTGGACCCTCGGCGACGAGGATATCGAAGGACGACGGACCTTTCAGCTTGATGAGAAAATCGAATGCGAGAGATACAATTTGGAAAATTTCAGCGGCCTCTTCAGAGAAATGAGCGGCCCTGAATTGAGTCTCTCTTATCTCCAAAAACACGGCCTTGTGATTCCTCTGCTATTCAGAGACAAAGCGGGTCTTGGCCTGAGAGTTCCTAGCCCAAATTTTACTGTCAATGACGTGAGGACTTGCGTCGGTGATTATCACATTTTTTAAAAATATTTTCCTACTAAGTTTTCATGGTACAACAATGGAAAAAAATTAAAAAATACTCGAATGCCGACAAAATCCGAATCTCTTAGAATTTATTATCTTCGATGCAGTTTTTTTCATGCAAATTTCAATGAAAATCAATGGAATATAGTTCGGTTCTTTGTACGCATCTTGAAATTACTGGTTGAAAAACTGTGCAAATATATTTGCAAATTTGTTGAATTTACTCCAAAAAACTTCATTTAATGTGCTTCTGATGAATAAATCCCTGGAAAAAATTGAAAAAGGATAATCTTTGCAGGTTCGAAAAGGATCTTGGACGTGATGGACGTGAATACGCAGAAAAACGAAGACATGAGCATGAAAGAATGGCAGAGGTATTACGAGGATTTCAACAAGGATCGTCTACTGAACGTCATATCGTTAGAATTCAGTCACACGAAATTGGAGAATTACGTGCAATCGCCGTCGGTGGTCAGACAAGTTGATTGGGTCGACGTCGTTTGGCCGCGTCATCTCAAAGACGCGCAGGTCGAAGCGACGAATCTTTTGGAAGACATGATGTATCCAAAAGTCCAAAAATACTGTTTGATGTCGGTGAAGGGTTGTTACACGGATTTTCACGTCGATTTCGGCGGTACGAGCGTTTGGTATCACATATTACGCGGTGGCAAGATATTTTGGCTGATACCACCGACCGAGAAGAATCTCGCTCTCTATCAGGAATGGGTATTGAGCGGTAAACAATCGGACGTTTTTTTCGGCGATATGGTCGATCGTTGCGGTAGAATAAGCCTGACCGCCGGTATGACACTTTTCATTCCAACCGGTTGGATTCATGCCGTTTACACGCCTCAGGATTCCCTCGTATTCGGTGGCAATTTTTTGCACAGTTTCGGCATCGAGAAACAATTGAAAGTCGCCCAGGTCGAGGAACACACGAAAGTTCCCCAAAAATTTCGTTATCCGTTCTTCACGGAAATGCTCTGGTGAGTATAAATGAACGTTTTTTTTGTTCTCAAAAACAAAACTTTCTGTATGAGAGAGTAGAATATTCAATTTAAATATTTGTGAATGTAATTAAATTCCTTTTTCAGAGTTGGGCAGTACTTGAAAGTACTCGGTACTTGCAGGTACTTGAAGTACAGTACTTGCAAGTACAAAGTACTTCAAGTATTGTACTTAGATTTTTCAAGTTCTTCATGTACTTGAAGTACTTTTTTCAAGTACAAGTATCAAGTACTTTTGAATGTGTCTTGCTGATGGTTGCATGTGCAAAGCCTTTGAATATGGGTCAAATCCATTCCATGTCAAATCGACCAATATTTGGAATCGACCCCTTTCAATTTAGATGAAATTTGGTCAGAAGTTTCCTTTTATCATAAAACAACGTTCTAACACAGGAAAAAATGAAAAATTGTTTTCGCAAATTCAAAATTCATTTCTTCAAGTTTATTTTTCAAATATTTCGAAAACTGTTATAGTTACGAAAAAATCGTTCTGCGTTTGTCTTAAAGAGTATACTTGGGGCTACAAAAAAAAATATTCTGAAACATATTTTTGAAAAATGATGAATTTGGAGAATTTTTCAAAATCGTGAAAATCCACGATCAATATTAAATTTTTGGTTTTATTTTTTTATATAACACCTTGTACTGATATTAAAAGATCCTGAAATTTTCAGAAATATGTTTTTTTTTTGTTTCAAAAATATGAATTTTTGAATTTTGGTAAAACTTTTTGTTTACCTCTAAGTTAAGTGAAGTTGATCAATCGTGTAATTTTGACTGCTGAAAATTACAAAATTACATGATTGCTCAACTTAAAAAAATTCATATTTTGGAAAAAAAACACGTTTCTGAAAATCTTTCAGGATCTTTTTAAATCAGTACAAGGTATTATATTTAAAAAATTGAACAAAAAATTGGATGTTAATTGTGGATTTTTACGATTTTAAAAAATTCAAAATTCTCCAAATTCATAATTTTTCAAAATTTTTTGTCGTCATATTTTTTTTTTCATAGCCCCAAGTACACTCTTCAAGACGAAACTACCGATTTTTCATAACTATCATAGTTTTCATGGTATTTAGAAAAAAATTTGAAAAATGGTTAAATTTTGAATTTTGCATAACTTTTGAAAAAATAATTAATTTTTTTTCCTTGGTAGAACTTGGTTTTATGATAAAGCGAAACTTCTGACCAAATTTGATCGAAATTGAAAGTGGTCGATTCCAACTCTTGGTCGATTTGACACGGAATGACCCAAGAACCAGAATTTACGAGACGTACCCGAAAACTAGAAAAGTACTTGATACTGGTACTTGATTTTTTCAAGTACTTGTACTTCAAGTACTCGTTTTGACAAGTACTCGCAAGTAAAAAGTACTTTGTACTTCAAGTACCTACGATACTTTGTACTTGATACTTGAAGTACTTGCAAGTACTTTGCCCAACTCTGTCCTTTTTATAACAAAATTGAAAATTTCTAATAAAATCAGGTACGTTCTCGAGAGATACGTGCACGTGCTGTTGGGTCGAAGTCACTTGGACATACCGGAGAGTCAACGACAGCACACGATTATCGATAAGCACGAAAATGAGAGTTCGCATCTTCATCTTACGCCATTCGAGCTTCACGGATTAAAGTCCATAGTAATGTATCTGCATTCGTTGCCGTCGACGAAGAAAAACGTACCGGAATTGATAAGAGATCCGGTCGCTCTGATTCACGATGTGCGATGTTTGGTCGAGCAACACAGACACGATAATCCCGAGGCAGCGGTCACAGGAATGCCAATTTTACCACCACCTCCGCCATTAACGATAACCGAGCGGGTAAAAGGAGAAAAAATTTTCTTCTCCCCCTGTATCTGTTAATTTTAATAATTACATGTATAATCCTCGATTTTCAGACCGGAAATGCTCGACCCGACATTCCGGAACGTCTCAGACTGACCGCGAAAAAGAATTGTACGAAATTACAATCGATCGGCAATTCGAATGAAAAAAGTGCCGATGTTAAATCAAGCTATCCACGAAGAAGACGAACGCGTTGCAAAAAATGCGAAGCATGCACGAGGACCGACTGCGGCGAGTGCGCTTTTTGTCAGGATATGGTGAAATTCGGCGGTAGCGGAAGAGCGAAGCAAACGTGTTTGATGAGACAGTGTCTGAGACCGATGTTGCCGGTAACTGCAGCTTGCAAAGTTTGCCGACTGGACGGTTGGGGTCAGCAGCCAGCTTCTCTCATGGGTAATGAAAATTGTTAATTGAGTTTTGTGATTTTTTTAACAAAGCCTTGTTTGTCCAATTTAATTAAATTCATACATATCATTATATTAATTTCATTTGTCACAAGTTTAATTGCATTTTCATTAAATTATTCAAATATTATTGAATAAATGAATTGATCCGTATTTTTATTAAAATATTTCTTTTAAATTCAAAGTTCACAAGGTAGTTTTTATGCATTTCCAAAAATTATTCCATCGATTTAAACTAGACAATGAATGAAAAATCGTTGTATCTTCATTTTAAAAAAAATATATTTTTTTTTTTTCAGGCAAACCGACTCCAGTGACACCCTCGAGTTTGATGGAATGCTCAGTCTGCTTCGACATCGCCCATCCGGAGTGCGTCGGTGTCGATTCTCAGAGTATCGCGATCAGCGAGGACGTGCCAAACAGTTGGGAATGCCCGCAATGCTGCGAGACCGGACGAAATCTCGATACGCGCTCGCGATTGGGAAAAACAAGAGCGAGAAAAGTTTCGGTGTCGAGCGCTGCGTCGTCAGCGCCGACTACCGATTCCGAGAGAGCCACGACACCAAGCAAAAGGCCACGAGCCGATCCAAACGAGGTTCGTACAGAAAAAAATTCTTGACAATCTTTTGCAATATATCTATTACCAATATGTAACATTTATGGGTCATTCCATGTCAAATCGACCAAGAGTTGGAATCGACCTCTTTCAATTTCTATGAAATTTCGTCAGAAGTTTTCGTTTTTAATAAAACGAAGTTGTACCGAAGGAAAAAAGTTTGAAAATTTTTTTTCGAAAGTTATGAAAGATTCAAAATTTCACAATTTTTTAAATCTTTCAAGTTTGTTTTTTAAATACCTCGAAAACTATTATAGTTACGAAAAAATCGTTCTGAATTCGTCTTGAAGAGTATACTTGTGGCTACGAAAAAAAAAATATTCTGAAAAAAAACTTTTGAAAAATGATGATTTTGGAGAATTTTGAATTTTCAAAAATCGTGAAAATCCAAGTTCCGCATTAAATGTTTGGTTCAATTTTTTTTGTGTAAGACCTTGTACTGATTTTAAAAGATCCTGAAATTTTTAGAAAGGTGTTCTTTATTTTTTCAAAAATATGAATATTTGAATTTTTTTTAATCGTGTAAAGTCACTATCAACGTTAAATTTTTTTTATATAATACCTTGTACTGATCTTAAAAGATCCTGAAATTTTCAGGATGGTGTTTTTTTGTTTCAAAAATATAAATTTTTGAATATTGATAAAAACAAATTTTTTTTTACCAAAATACTGTTTTACTTTTTTTTACTTTTTTTTACTGCTCAAAATCACAAGACTACGTGATTGCTCAACTTTACCTAACTGAGAGATAAAAAAAAACGTTTTTACCAAAATTCAAAAATGTATATTTTCGAAACAAAGAACACCATCCTGAAAATTTCAGGATCTTTTAAGATCAGTACAAGGTATTATATTTAAAAAAATGTAACCAAAAATGTAATACGAAACTTGGATTTTAACGATTTTTGAAAATTCAAAATTCTCCAAATTCATCATTTTTGAAAATTTTTCTTCGGAATATTTTTTTTTCGTAGCCACAAGTATACTCTTCAAGACGAACCCAGAACGATTTTTCCGTAACTATAATAGTTTTCGGGATATTTAAAAAATAAACTCGAAAAATTGAAAAAGTGGCAACATTTTGAATTTTCGAAAAAAAAAAATCATTTTTTTCCTTCAATAGAACTTTGTTTTATGATGAACGCAAACTTCTGACCAAATTTCATCGAAATTGAAAGGGGTCGATTCCAACTCTCGGTTGATTTGACATGGAATGATCCATATCTATTGTAGATAAAAAATCTAAACAACATTTTTTTCTTTCTATATCTGGATATTTCACTCGAATAAAGTTCAAATTTTTTAATTACAGACATGGAGTGAGCGTGAACCAGCGGAGGGTGAGCACAGAACAGCCTTGAGAAGTCAATTGGCGGTACAGTTGATAGGTTCGAGTAACAAAGCCTTGAAACGACCGCACGTGGTGGTACGACCGGCGCAACTTCCGGTGCCAAGGACACCGGAAAGCGGGACTCTCTTGACCCATGACAAGGCAACGATATTATGCATCTTCAATTACCTGAATCGTCGTGATTTGGCAAGATGCGCTCTCGTCTGTCGTGCCTGGTCGCAATACAGCATAGAGCCGAGGTTGTGGCGTCGTTTGGACATGTCGCACGTGCATTTGACAGCGGCACATCTTACGGGAATAGCACGTCGTCAGCCTGAAAGTCTCTGTCTCGATTGGTCAAACGTGACGAAGCGTCAGTTGGCCTGGTTACTCGGCAGATTGACGCAATTGCGAAGTCTCTCTCTTCAAGGTTGCACCTGCGCAAACTTGAGCGTTTTACGCTCTTGCATATGTCCACCATTGACGAATCTCGATCTCAGTCACGTATCCGGACTCAATGACTTCAGCCTGAGGGAGATGCTCAGTCCACCGAGTGACTCCCGTCCCGGTTTGATCGACAAAACATCGAGGCTCAAGTATCTTCGAAATTTGTCACTCGCAGGTTGCGACATTACCGACGTTGCGTTGCGTTACGTCGCTCAACACTTACCGCACGTTGAATCGCTCGATCTTTCGTCGTGCGGTCGTCTAACGGACGCAGGAGTCGCTCAACTGACGATTCCACCGGCGCAGGGAAACCTCGTTTCTCTCAATCTCGCCAATTGTCGATTACTCACGGAAATCTGTCTGGAATATCTCGCACGTTGCAAAGCCCTCAAGAGACTCGATCTCAGGCACACGACTCAAGTATCGACGCAGACCGTTATCAAATTTGCAGCAAGAAGTATTCACAATCTTCACGTTACGGATGTTAAACTCGTTCAAGAAAAAAAAAGCGTTAAAACTGATAGCAAAGTCACGTGAAATTACGAGGATGAATTAACGACGCGATTTATCAATGCTTTTCTCATCACTTCGTCGATGTACCTGCTGGCATCTTTTGATTTTTCTATAATCATGAATTATCCGTCTCGTCCGATTCGTTCACCGAAGTAGTATTTTTATTTTTTGCGTTTATATTTCATGCGTTCACGTTTGTCCCGTTGGATATTCCGTTCATAGTTTGGGATTGAGGGTGATGTTATGGGATTATTTGAATATCTGTCTTTTTTTGCTCATCGATTATACCGAACAAAAAATAGCGAAAAAAGTTCATAAGTAATTTGGAAAGGATAAAATACAATTGCCATTATCCTGAATTATAAATTATCTTATTTCAAAACGATCGAAGTAATTTTTTTTTTCAATTATCCATTATCAATCATCGGAGAAAAAACTTTGTAATATCTGCGAATTCTCCGGAGATTCTCACCTCGCTTTTTTGAATGATGCAGAATTTTTTTCAATCCTTCAGAGGGCTTTGAAATATTACTTCATTTTTTACTTTTGTCTCTAACTTAGATTTCTGTAACTTTGGGAAAGTAAAAGAAACAATTTTCGCGATCACAATAGCCTCAGAACCGACTCAATTTTATTAATTTCCCAAAGTAAATTTTTAATAAAAAAAAGATTATTCACAAAATCGTAGAGTCTTATCAAATTCGGATTGATGGATGAAATAATACTGGATAGTTTGTTGGAGAATTCCAAAGAAAAAAAAAGAACAAAATCACAGGCAAATGGAAAAGTAGACGATCTCAGAATTGTCAATCGTCGCTGCATATTTATATAACCGATTAAATCGATGAAAAAAAACGACAGTAATGCAAAAGCGGTTGCACCAAATTTCAATCTCCCACTTGACGAAAAATTAAAATGATTGCCAGTCTCGTGAAATTTAGCATATTTCAAGCTCGAACGAAAATCTCAAGATTGTCTCCGTGTATTAGTGACCGAAAATGAAACTGTGATTATAAGGGTGAAGGAGAAGGAGAAAGAGATTCCTGGGCAAATCATAATGTGCCGGTAACGCAATTAAAAAAAAAACACAAGAGAAAAACAAAAGAAAACGAAAAATCTGTAAATTTTATTCCTTCGAATAATCATTTGAAGCTTTCTCGGCGACGCAGTTTCGAGATACAGTGAATTTAAAAAAAAACGTTGTTGTACAACCGTATATAGTTGTATTATATATTGTAACTCTCATAAAGCAATAGATATATTCTCATTTCGAAATATAATTAAAAAATTTAATTACACTCTTGTTTTTTGTTGTATTCATCGAATAAGTCTTTTTTTTAAATGTGCATCAATAATTCTGGGACTCTTATGAGAATCAAGAGATACTCCTGACCTTGGACAATTTTTAAAAAATGATTGAAAATTTAAAGCAACCCCCTACAGCTATACTATAATGATCTACTGGTAAATTGGCGTGATACTCGCCATCCGTATGTTATAATCGATTAATTAATCAAGAGCACCGATGCACTAGCAAATCACTCTAATATAGCTGTAAGATACAAAAAATCAATAATTATTATTTAAAAATCATTGAAAAAATTATTATGCTGTTCTAAGGGCAGAACAATTGTTCTTTATTATATACAGAACTACAATGGACATATAAAATGCTACAGGATGTGGCGCTTACAAGCACTCACAAGCGCGTAAGCGTCCAAGACGAATGTCACTGCCATGTCGTTTTATTGTGGAAAATTGTGTTCTTTGATATTAGCCGAACACTTCGGTCCGATAATTCAAACAATCGGCGATGATCTGTTCAAGAATGGCACCCAAACATTATCTTTCATTAGGAGTACGACGAGGCTTCCAATCCTAAAGGTAAACTTTTATATATATTAATTTATTGAAGAGGTTAGGGTGGCTTTGCCGGCGCCAAGTACAATGCAAACCCAGTGCTTAACCTCAAAACTAGTACCTCAGTTTGAACGATAAAACTTTAATTTATAGCACAAGAGGTTGTTATTTCGAATTTTTCGTTTTCATTTTGTATCATACTCATTACTCGTCGTCGATGATGATGCGAGACGTGACCCACGAAAATCACAATTTTCAATGGCTCAGAGTCCGTAGATAAATTAATCGTCACATTCGCAACTTCAGCGCCCAATGACCTCGCCTTTTTTTCTCATGTGAATCTCAGATCAAGGAATCATTGTGTGTGCTGATAAAGCATGGTCTGGTAATCCACGAACAAACGGAGAAGGGCCTGACGTACACCCTTCAGCCGGATCGTATCGTCGGGATACTGCGCTACTCCAGGTTAGTCCGGATGAAGCAAAAAAATACAATTCGAATACCATTTTTTTTTTCTTTGAAACTTAAAGCCAGAAAAAAAGTTTAATTTCTCAATTGAATTTTTTTAATAAAAAAATGCAATGTCCAAAAATAGATACCTGTTCTTCGTAAAATCACTCTGCTGTGACGAGTCCGAAATGATAATGGAGGAAATACTGAGAAGTGGGTACGAAACTGCATCGGCAGTGATAGTGAAGGCGTGCAAGAGATTGGAGCACGTCAATTGTAAGTTGGCTCATTTGTTCACTGATTCTCATTAGCACAGTCTGAAAAGTTTGTTGAAGTTTTGAATTTTCAGCAGAGCCCACAACATCCGCGTCCTTGGCGCACATGAAGGAGAAATTTGAGTTACTGACGAAAAATCAATTCGTGATGCGTAGTTTGAGCACGCCGCTTACCGCGACGGGTCTAGCCGATAAACCAGATTATGATATGCCGGATCTGAACATGAAGGCCTTGAGCAACATGTTGGCGGGTGAAAAGGCTGATCCTGGTGACAAGGATATCTATTGGGTGGTGAATTTTGACAGACTTTCGCAGGATTTAAGGTGAGTCGGACATTCGGAACAGGCGGCTTTTTTGTGCCAATATTTTTAGTTTGAATAATTATGGCATTTAAATGACCCAGGGATCAAATAATAGTTCAAGCAACGACGAGAATTCTTGACGAAAATGCGGGGGAATTGATGAGGCAGTTACTGTTTCTCATGTATATAAGAACAGCATCGTGGGCAAGTACTTCGAATCCAATACCCTTCACCGAGATCAAGGATTCGGTCAAGAAACTCAACATTCCATCTCTCTGTCAATACATTGAGCAATATTTGCGTCTTATAGGTAATTGTTCAATTATTCTTTTTCCCTTTCTCATAGAAGTTTTGTGTTTATGAAAAAAAAAAATTTGTCCTTAATTCAAGTTTTTAATATTAATAATAATAATAATAATGATTTATTTGCATAGAGGTGTTACACCTATTACAAATTTGTCAGTTAAGACTGACCCATCTTAGTCTACTTTATATATCTAGATTACAAAAGGATTATTAATTATCGATTAACCTAGTGAGTTAATAGACGATTGATTTCCTGGGATTTACGGTAAAAAGTCATTTTTCTCGCTAGCAAATTACGCGCTTAAAACAAAGGCTCGGTTTTTACAACTCGACGTGACATAGATATATAACTCTTTAATAAACTCTGTAGGGAAGATTTCGAGATTCGACGGAAATACAAAGTCATTTAGGTATTTATTTCTTAATATCTGATGCAGTGAGCACGAAGTCAGAATATGTTGGACAGTCTCAGTTTCCTGCTTATCACAGCATAAGCAAATCTCTTCTCCATTAAACCTATAATTAAATCCCTTAAATTTGAAAGCAAAAAAGTGACTGCCCGCTAATCTACACTGGGCCATAATTCTGATTTGCCCTAGCGGAGTGGAAGACACTAGGTATTTTTCGCAGCAAAGCGAGTTCAATTGTTTGACTTCTTTGTACATAGGACTATATGTTGACAACATTGCTTTAACAGCATCTGATCGGAACCGGACGTTTTTCATTACCTCCATTGCAATGGGGATCGTATTCTTTAGTGTGTCCGGTCTCAGGTCATTTAAGATATGCGTAAGATTAAACTGTTCAAGGATTCTTTTAAGGTTAGAGAACCAATTATATTTCGGTAAGTTAAATTGCGACTGATCTAATGCAATCAGTTGATCCAGACATAACCGAGGAAATCTGTTAGCAGGCATGGCGGTGACTTTGGAAAGATATGAGAGCGCTCTTTTGACTATTAGTAATTCTAATGGGGAGCTGCCGGTCTCCAACCTAATCATATACCTTGGAGTACAGGGCGACACCGCCAAGAGACCTTTCAGGAAACGCTGCTGAACAATTTCAATTTGGCTAACGTAGTTGAGGCCCCACACACCCGCTCCATATAAAAGTGTAGATTCAACCACTGACTTGAATAGTTTTATACGGGCTCCCCAATCTTTCATGCGGGTAGCTATCATAGGTGACCAGATAGAGCCTAATGCGATTGTTGCTCTCGAGATGAAATGTGCAGACGCACTGCCAAAGAGACCAGACCGCGAGAACGGGACTCCCAAATATGTGTATGATTTGACTATTTCTAGAGCTTCCTCTTTGTATCTGAATACTCTCGACTTCTTCGTTCGTCCTGCCTTTTGACAAATCATTATTTTGGTTTTTGACGTGTTTACCTCTAGTTGATTAAAGTTACAATACTCGGCGAGTGCGTCTAATTTGCTTTGGAGTCCAATCGCATCATCTGCTGTAATTATAAGATCATCAGCAAATAGCAGAAGTTCGATATTTGATCTTATCTTATGAAAACCTTTACCTAAAAAAAACTCTTCGATATCTGCCAATAACAGTGAAAATAAAATCGGGCTAGCAGGGTCTCCCTGTAGAACCCCCTGCGTTGAATCAACCTCTTTAGTCGTGCTATTGCCACCTGCTCTTACCTGGAACCGCGCTTTATTATAAAAATTCTGTAAAACTGTAACCATTTGTGTACTAACGCCAATTTTTACGAGCTTAGACCAGAGAATACTGTGGCAGACAGAGTCGAACGCTCTACGAAAGTCAATGAACGCCAGAAATAATTTCCCTTTTGGTTTGCTTACTGCCAAGCCAATTTTAGTGTTCAAAGTGAAAAGATTGTCCTCACAAGAGCGAGACGCCCGGAAACCAGCTTGAGCTTCCGGAAGAATTGAATTACTTTCGGCCCAAATATTGAGGCGGTTCGCCAGCATTGACGTGAATATTTTTGCTACAGTGTTCGCTAACGCAATCCCTCTATAGTTGAGAGGATCTTCCTTATTTCCTTTTTTATAAAACATAATAATCTCTGATTTCCCCCAACTGGCCGGAATCTCTCCGTCTTTTAGAATCTTATTAAACAGGCGAATAATAAGCTCTGACCACTTGTTCGGTAATGCCCTATAAAATACGCTTGGGATGCCGTCTGGGCCTGGCGCTTTGTTAAGTTTAATTTTATTTAAGATTTTGAGCAGTTCGTCCATCTCAATTGCCCTGTCCAAAATTGGGTTTTTGATTCCTAAAGGAGCCGCTATATTAACTCCCCGAGCAGGGAGCAATGCACTATAGAAGTCTTCCCAGACTCTGCAAGGAATTGGGCAGCGTTCCGTCGCTTTCCTACGAAATCTGTTAATTACCTCCCAGAACTTTTTTGCATTACGTGTATTAGCAGCAGCAGCAGAGATCTGTTCAAAATGATCTTTTTTACTTTTCTTTAAAATTTCGAGATATTTCTTCCGCCCCTGTTTGAATTGATTCTCGTTAAAAACTGACCTATCTTTTGTCCAAATTTTGTACAGTCTATTGATATTTCTTTTGGCCTTTCTACAAGAAGAATCAAACCAAGGCTTGTCTTGACGGGTTTGCTTCGATGGATTCAAGTGTTTCTTAATCATGTTTAGGCTAGCTGCAGATGAACGGATTGTCTCAGTTATAATTTGACTAAGCTCTTCGGGTGAATCTGTATCGCGAATAGATGAATTTTCCATGCACGTCAAAAATTCTTCGTATTTATCAGCATTCCATTGAAGGATTGGAGAGCACACATTTTCATTGATCTGCTCTATTTCCGCAGGGGGAATATGTTTATCGAGCCATACTTTCACCGGAAGGTGATCAGAGTTCCCCATATTAATTACCGCAAAGTCAGTGACCATCTCGATACCCGACAGATTGGACCAGATCATATCAATTACACTCGAGCCTTTACCAATAAAGGTAACATTGCCTTCAGGGTCGGATTGCGTTCTACCATTAAGAGCGATAAAACCGAGAGACTCGAAATTTTCTACTAGGAGCGTTCCGTTGTGATTACTACGTAAGTCGCAAGATTTTCTCGTGTGAAATATATTCATTCGATCAAGCATGTTCTCATCAAATTGGTTGGCTAACCCGATCCTGGCATTGAAATCGCCACCAATAATAATTGGCATGTCAAAACGCTCCGAAATGTCCTGAATGCACTGCACCAACATCTCCATCCTGTCCTTGTAAAAGTGATCCCTAAGATACGTCGTTATTACGATTAAATCAGTATTTATCAATGAACATTTGATCGCAATCCATATATCATTTGAGCTTAGAACCACACAATTAGTGACTAGGTTTCGATTGAACAATACACACAGACCTCCGCTCGCTCTTCCTACCGAATAGTCTTTGGTTGCTGGGTTAGAAATATTATCAAAATTATCAAATAATTTAGGGAGGGAAATGCCCCTGTCAAGCCGCCAAGTCTCACATAAACCTAAAACTGCGCAATATTTTAATTCACTTTCAAATTCCTCTATAGTTAAATCAAAAAAGTTTTTTAGTCCGTGGACATTCCAAAATAAGACGCTAACTTCAGATTCAGACTCCACTCGTGTTGATATGACCGCTTCATCGTTATTGTTGCTAATGTTGAAAGCCTCGAGTGAAGAAGCTCGCGATACAATGTCACGGCGCTCTGCTTCATTATCACACGCACTATGGAGTAGCGCTCTGATTTCGACATTATCTTCGCTTGTATTTACCCTCAGAGGACTCACTAGGAGCGAGCCGCTGATCACGCCCCGAGCGATGGCGCCACCATCGCATTCCGCATCTCGATGTTCTTGATGGCGCGCAATATTAGGAATGCTCCCCACCTGATGACCTGCGACTGCGCAGATTACGACCAGAAACGTGTTGTTGAGGAGGCTGGGAGCTATGCCGACGCCTTTCTTCAACTAAGCCGTCATTCTCCCAGATGAAATTCCTCCCGTCGATCTGTAGCTTTTTGTAGCCAATTTTTACCTTCTTTCCTCCACTCTCTTCTTGCTTAGCGATCGAAGCAATTTTTCGCTGAATTTCACGCTCTCGGATTGTACGATCGTGGGTGATATAGAAGGTTGAGTTTTTGAGACGAAGTTTGTTATCCAACACCATCTTTTTTCCTTCCATGTCAGCAAATTTAACGAGGACGATTCCTGAATTTCCATCGGAGGAAGTTTTACCAATTGGCTGGGCGTCTTTAACCTTCGCTTGAATCCCCAGATACTCGCCAATGAATCCTTCGACGCTGTTTACCTTGTCTCGCATGTCCAATTTCAGACCGTGGATAATGATATTTTTCTTGCGTTCTTCTTTGTCTCTTCTTTCATCTTTTTGTTCCAGGTCCCAAATTTTTTCCTGCAGGGCGCATTTTTCTGTTTCCCACCTTAAATTGTGATTTAGCAGATCGCTTTCAACTGCATTAATACGATCCCAAGCTTCTTTGGATTTAATACTATCCTGAGCGAGCTTCGTTACGATGTCAGTCAGATTGTCTATTTTTACGAGAATAGTACTCAAGTCAATTTGGCCATGCTCATCCCCCGTCGATTTATTCGGGTCGACATCCCCGTTAGAGTCTCCGTTTTTCGTTCGAGATTGTTTCTTTAATAAATCCGTAATTTTCTGACTGGATTGTTTAGTACCAACCCCTTGTCTCGCAGCTTGCGTTTTACCCGTCATTGTGAGGTTATGGATGTCCCGCCTTCGTGTCGAATCGTGTGCTAACCTCACTTTTCGCGCGGCGATTTGTGTCGTTTGTAAAAAAGAGCTTCCAGCACCTTTTACGCCGCACCTTTTGTTCGCGCGATTACACAGATACTTGAAGAACGAAGTGTGTCGCGAAATTGACTACAAGAACAAGTTTGTTTCATAAAATTACGGAATTTGCAGGAGCACAAGCTAGCACGACCCAACGCCTTCACGCGCCCAACCGGAAGTCCCAAGTTTTTAATATTACAAACATATTTTCCAAGGCTCTTTTTGAGTGCTATAAAACTGAAATTATTTTAAAATTATAATCAATCGTAAATATTCATTAACGGTATTGCAGAGGAGGATTCCTGCCAATTTTTACAGCGCGTCGGTGATACCGGAGGTGGTCAATTTAGCATCAATATGAAAGAGACATTTGCTCAATTGGCATGGGCGACCGTTGAGAATATCGTGATGGAACGGTTCGGATCGAAAGCCGCGAGAATATTCAGGCAAGTAAAATTTTAAAAAACAAAAATTTTACCTAGAAACCCCTCAGTCACCAAAATTAATCGAAATTGATTTTCCTCATAAAGGAAGGTTTTTTGTTTAGGATTTTTTTCCACTTTTTAAATGTTAGTTATAAAATAGATAAAAACGATTTGATAGGGAAGCTGGGAAAAGTTAGACAATTCGCCAACTATTTCGAGTAATTAATCCAATTTTCAATTACAATTTTGTCTAATTTAATTCTACACTTATCGTCAATTTCGGAAATATTTCACTGATTGAAGAATTTTCGCGTAAACTCGAGAGACGCGCTCAAGATATCTCGATTTATCTTTTTAATTTTAACGTTAAATATACGAAATTTGCAGATTAGTCAGGAGTCGAAGTTTCATCGAACAGGAGCAAATTCAACAATTAGCGATGATACCAGCAAAAGAGGCGAAACACTTGACCTACAAACTTCTGCAAGAGAATTATCTGCAGATGCAGGAGATCAAGAAAACCGGGGTCGCAGCTGCACCGTCAAAGGCCTTTTTTCTATTTCACATTGATCTCAATCAGGTCGTACGAATGGAAATCGAGCACTGTTATCACGCACTTTACAATATGATGTACAGGCGTGAACACGAGGCCGCCGCAAATCGTCGTATGATCGACAAACAGATGCGCATGCATACTCTAACGAGTAATTTGAAGGAGCACGGTGCAACGGAAGAGCAATTGGCAGAAGTGAGTAAAGAAAAAAAAAACACAATCAGTATATTCTTCAATAATCCTATCATAAAAGTTGTAATGTACTTTGAGGTGATGTGGCAATCTCCAATGGTTACAATTTCGCCGTTTATATTTTTTCTAACGCGCTTGAAATTTCGGGAAAAAGCCAATTCTATTTTTTTTCTGCAATTTATCAATTCACGCTGGATCTTCAATGCCCAATCGTCATTTTTTGTTCTGTATGATATATCTCATTGCAGATTGCTGAAATGATGACGCCCTCGGAAAAACAGCAATTGGATAAAGTTCAAAATGTCATAAAGAAATTGGGCGGTGCTGAATTACAAACGGAAGAGACTCTCTTCTTGTTGAATACGTACCTGAGATATCATTGAATAAAAATAAAATATGAGACAGAAAAATAACCTGGTGCCAGAGCGAAATCATTTATATAGTCGTTTATTTATATATAATAATGATTAGGGTTGTAAACAATGGAACTCAATAACTATAGAGTTTAAACGAAAATGCCAAGTATGAAAAAAGTAGCATACGTATACACCGAATCGTCTCCGTCTGGAATTATTTTAGAATTTTCCTATGCATTTTTTTTTTTTTTACTATTTTCGTTCGGAACTCTGATGATGGCGCCCGGCGGAAAATGGTATCTGATTAAAATTTCCGTACTTCGTGATACAATAAAAATCTGACAAAATTCAGCAACATTTGGCATACTATAAACAACAATTATCAATAATAATTATTGATCATTGTTCCTAAAATACAGGAGACCGAATTCGGGTGGTGGGGGTAGTCCCGTAAATGGCCGCCGCATGGGGCGCTGTTAAGCGTAGAATACATGCGCAGTGTGGTACTGCGCATGTACATGTATATAGATAGATGCGCAGTATCGGATTGCGCATGCACTTACGCTTAGCAGCGACGCCAGTTGGCGGCCGTATAAACTCACTTGTCAACAGGATTTCGGTCTCCCTGTATTTTCCAGTCTTTTTGATAGTTTAAATTAACATGGGACGTGTTCATATCCAGTGGATTGCACTGGATGTCACGTGGGCCCGTGTTTTCATTACGAAAAAAACATAAGTCAACGTCTTTTACTTTTCACGATGAACGATTGTTTGAAGGAACCGGTACTCCTTGTCGGCGATATAAACGACGATATTGATCTTAGTTTACCGCCAACAAGCGGTGAGGATTACATAAAGCGTGTTGTGTAAGAAAACTTCACTCAATATATATCTTTTAGCATAAACACATAAGTAAATAAACAACTTACTCCGTCTTGTAGTATCGAAGCCAAGAGATACGACGCTGTTGTTGTCGCTGAAATTGATGATTCGAGGCTCCGGAAACCGACCGTCAATGTTCCAAATGTAGGTAAATGAACAAAATATAATTTTTCTATACATTTCTTAATTCTAAAAAAATTATAAATCCAACAATTTTTGTTTCTAAAAGTTTTATATTTCGTTATTATTTTCAAAAGGTTTTTATTGATGAATGTTATTTATTTTGAAAAATATATTTTTTTCAAAGCTAGGAGGATGCGTAGAAGCGCCTACAATGCTGAAGCCCACCCTCCAATGGCAGAATTGTCAGATTACCGATTTTTCCGACGTTAGACTGAAGATCGCTGGACTGCGAAGTCGAATTCAGAATGAGAATCTAAAATGGGAAAATCCTGCGACACTTGTAAGACTTTTTTATCGAATGCTCGTAAATTTCCCGGAATAAATTGACTAGTCATTTTCTCGATTACTTCAGCCGGACAACGAGGATCAAAGCGGATGGGTAAATTTTTGTTCAGCTTCCTCCAGTGCTCCGACTTTAGGAATTATCTTTTCCATGAGTCATCCGACGGTGGAACAAGTATTAGAATATCTCGTGGAAAATATTGAGCAGGAGGGTAAGATAGAAACTAATTTGGGGCAATGGATTTACGCCTTGTTGACGGTTTTGGAATTACCCCTGAATCCTGAAGCTTGCTCCTGTCTGAGAACCCTGGCGCGTTCTTGTTCCGTGATCAGAGCAAATATCGTGAGTAAAAAAAAATAGTTCAAAATTCGAGAAAAAAAAAATTACACTGTTTACGCTTTTCGTGCATTTCAGGA
Organism: Alloplasta piceator; assembly: GCA_946863875.1. Lineage (NCBI taxonomy): Eukaryota > Metazoa > Arthropoda > Insecta > Hymenoptera > Ichneumonidae > Alloplasta > Alloplasta piceator. The sequence continues at coordinate 1,290,548 of OX333079.1, read as the reverse complement.
TCCCACGGAAGATCATCGAGTAAACACATTGAATCTCTTTATCTGCCTTGTGGCACGATACTTTCGGCAACTCGATTTGGCAGATACATGACGAGGATCAAGAGTAAAACTTTGACATTGATGTAATAATGAGTGGAAAATTGCACATGTCTTGTTTTCAATCATTCACAAACTTTCCTCCGTTCTTTCTTCCCTAAATTTGGGTTCCTCATGGAGACGTTTTTAAATTGTTTAATAAAGAGTTCATTCGCGACACTTTTTTTTTTTTAATTCGGTACGAAACATTTTCTGGTGGTATTGAATCGGTCTTTAAGAAGTTTTGGCGCGAAATTCAAAAATATAGAGAAGTTCCAGCTTTCAAAGCCTTGAAATTAGTCTAGCGAGTTGATCGTCAAACGATTTGTTAAAATTACAACGCAATAGATACGTGTCTTCATAGCAGTTTTATGATAAATTACAAATTTGGAGTTCAGAGTCTATGTAGTCAAATACAACATGGATACATCCGTAAAATTGGTTAATAGAATGAGAGAGGGAGGAAGAAATTAATTATAGATGTGCGGTGAATATATTTCCTATGTGGTATTTTCTTGATCCTGCAACAGCGCGGTTGCTAATCTTTCCAAATCATCGAAGCTCAGAGCATCAACTTTCTTTCTCAAGTCTTTGATCAATTCATTGATAATCGATTCTGTCTCCGCAGGTGTGTAATAGTGCTTCAGAATTCGTGACATTTCTTCCTTCAGTACGGCAATGCCAGATTTATTAGGAACGCATTTAGCATCGCCGGAACTCTGAGCCAAAGTCTCTTTCTTCACGACCAAATAAAGTCTACAGCCATCTTTTATTCCTGGGTAAAAGCTCAATGGATTTTCATCTGGAATTTTTTTTTTTAAATTATCTTTTAAAGGGTAAATAATGGAATTTAGATTGAAAAAAAGGATTAAACATATATTTGAATGGAAAAAAGAAAATGTAAATAACCTGAAAGTGCTTTGCCGAGGAATATTAATTTTTGCTGTGCAACATCGACGCCGAGAAGATCCTTGGTTTTATTTTTTAGTGCGAGAACAGTATCCGTTGGAGATATCTGAAATTGAATAATCGTGAAAATTGATACGGAGTACTCAAAAAAAAAAAGACTGAAATCTAACAAGCACGAGAAAACGTGTGGAAACTTGTGACGTACGAACCTCGACAGCGCATTCTTCGCCTTGCAATATTTTCACCACGACTTTCATCTTGTTTACTGACAGAAAAACGTTTCGTATATTTGTGCAATATCAAATTTTTGGATTATGCAAATCGGAGAATAAACGTTGTAAAGAATGAAGCATTTTTTTACGCGGTGAGGTTATGTTTGCAGGATCGATTCGTGAAGAAGATCAAGATACAACTTGGCATGACTGAATAATGAAAAGACGAAACGAGAAAAGGATGGTTCACTCGATAATTGTACAAAACTCTAACTATAGCAGCTTCCTTTGATGATTATTAGAAATTCAGACATCAATAAATATGTACATCGTACATATGGCAACGGTCACTGATAATTTTTTAGTTCGATCGGCTGTCGTTACAAGCGCGAGAGTTCCCCCCTGTTTTACCGACTGAGCGATTTCAAGCTGTCGGTAATCCGAATTCTCATTTATCGACCTATGGTACACTAGAAAGTGTTTTCGCATTTTAGAAACCATTATCGCACAACTTTTATGTACGATCAATTGCCTTTACGGTATCAAACTTTTCAGATAAACTCTGAACTCTTGTATAACTATAGATCATACGATTGATCGTTGACCGCCGCACTTACATATACGTGTAGTTTCGAGCGGCCATTGTTGTTTCAACGCGTAGGAAGAGTTTTCGTCGCACAGAGAGATGTATTTAATAATGATACAAGAACCGTGGCGAAGTATGGAGTCGTAGCCTTGGGGGTTGAGCGCTCCGTTCCCATGTATACATGTGGGACGGAAAGGGCGCGGCGGCGTTACGCGGGGTGGATTGCCCATCGAGTTTTTATGCACAGAAAGCAAGAGAGAGAGAGAGAGAGAGAGAGAGAACGCGCGCAGGGACGCGCAGCCGGCTAAATGACAGATGTGTCCCACTATACGCTGTGTTTTGCTGTGTATGACGCACCCCCTCGCGGTTTTCCCTCCTCGGTCCAAACCGGAGATAGTGGCTTTAGTTTAGTTGGTTTTCGTCGGTGACTACGATACATCGTCGCTAAATGGATTGAACACAAATTGCCCTGCAGCATTTTTTTCCAAATGTTTCCCTATCGCGTGTGTACGTCCCTATAAAAGCTATTCTCATCAGCGTCGATTTGCAAATTCGCGACTATATTTTTTTCGCCAAAACATTGTGCGGCTCTACAAAGTAACATACAAATCATTGGCAATTCAATCTTCGTCAACTTGGCGATATTCCTCTTCGCGAGGTCTCCGTGCTCGTTTTTCTCTGTGCGTAGACGAAAGAAAATAATCGATCGTGGAAAAGGCCCGAGAGTGGGGCAAGGAGGCGAGCGCGAGAGGGGGGGGGGGGGGGGGTGGAACCAAGAAGCAATTTCTCTCGAGCAGACGACGCGACGAAATTTCGTTGTGATATAAGATCGGAGGAAGGGGTGGGTGGGAGAGGGCTATTATGTGCGAGATCTCAAAGAGTCAACGAAGAACTTATCGCGATCAGGATCCACCGCGAATAACCGAGACGAGAGGCGGTCGCGCGAGTGAGTCGAAAGATGCCTCGGGCAACGACGACGGTACATCCAGTACCGATACGGATTTCATCGGGAAAGAGCATTCGCGCTGCAAAGAAACAACCGCAGCGGCGACGGCAGCACCGTCGATCAACGGTGAGACCGTCGCGACTCTCGCGCGAGACACCGCGGGCAGTCCCGGCCGGGATAACACAAGTGCCGGACCTCGTTCCGTCGAGGCTTCAAACTCGTTTAATGCGCGTCAAGATCATTATTTTCACGAAAAAACAACGGCTATAAACCAAGTGCCTTATACCGCCTCATCGTACCAGTCAACTTTTGGAAGAAATACCAAAGTGGTAAGTTTTGTATCTCAAAATTATATACATCTAAAGTACAATATCAATTTATTTTTTATTTCTTAAAAATATAATAATAATAATAATAATAATATCGACTATTACTATGATTTAAGAAGAAATATCCTAGCCGAGAATATTGTTATTCTAATTGTTAATGTCCTTGTTATTGTTCTTGATTTTGGTGATATTGTATTTCTCTTATATACAGGGATAAAATTTTTTTAAGCCATATTGTTTAATGAAAGGTCTAAAATCATTTTTTAAGCAGTATAAAACATATTTAAAAAGAGTACGAAGGCTCGTGCACGCGTCTATATCTGCTGGAATGTACTATACTTTAAAGAGGCGTGAAAAAAATTGAGCGCTCGTGTGATTGAGTTCGAATTTAGCACACAAGTGAAACGGCCCATTTGTTCGGTAAAAAATTTTCACCTCAAGGAACCTTCATATTGTTTTATTAAAAAATGTGAAATCTTTGCAGTTTAGTATTGTTTTAGATTTTTCAATGTTTTTTTAAACTCAAAATACATTCTTTGAGCATTTTTTAATTACAATTGGTGGGGTTTTGAAGTGATTGTAAAAAAAATAGCTTCCTCATAACTGATGAAGGTTTGCAAACCTCTTTTTATTAAGCAGCAATGTGCAAATGTCCATTCATAATTTAATAATGATGATGATCATCATTAAATTGTAAATTAAACGATCATTGGATAATGATACTTGTTATTAGCCATTGCGCGGCTTGGTTTTAATATATATTTATAATATTTTAGTGAGGTTGTGAATTTCAATCCGGCCAAGTGTTTCGGTCCCGAAACACCTGCTGCTTTAACCTCTCTGCTTTCCTCCGCGGCTCGCCGTTTGTATGTACATATATATATATATATATATATATATCTTAGCGCGGTATGAAACACGTTTTTTACTTTTTATTTTTCGCGCTCCCGTCGGGAGGAGCATCGCTCGCTTCTGGACTCGATCTCCGGACCACGATATACAGGGTGTCCCATTTGACCCGAGACAATGAAATAAGACGATCAAAGCGGTGATTCCAAAAATCCCGAGGCACGTGTCAAGTCGATTTGAACGAAGATTCGATGGCTATCGTACTTTATCGCTGAGTGGACGTTTTCAAGGTGATATCAAGGTCAACTTTTTTTTCCATGGAAACTTCTATTTTTCACGACAGCACCGTTTAATACGTCAAAATATGTACGACTTTTGTCTGAAATGTTTTTTTATTCGACCCACAGAAGTCTCCGTAAAGGAGAAAAAAACATTGACCTCTTTATGACCTTGAAAACGTTCACTGTATGAAAAGTAAGTAAGCCACTTGATTCAAAAATCAAAAATTAAAAAAGATTTCGTTGATATACGGTATAATAAAGTTTTATATATGTGTCATTCCCTATCAATTCAACGACGTTTTGTCGGTGACCCCTTCGATTTTTTTTTATTTTCGAATATGTTATTATACATGCAAAAAGAAGTATCCATGTGAATTTTTAGCTCTCTATCTTAACCTATACCGAAGTTATTGATTTTTGAAAAAATATTCTTAAAATAATCATAACTTCTACAATAATGAAAATATTCGAATTTGTTAGGACATTTTTTTTGTTTTTCAATGTACTTTTTGAAAAAAATATCAAAAATTCAGGAAAAAAAATTTCAATGGTTTTTTAGCTGTTTTAAACTAAATTAAGCTAAAAAATTGGATTTTACTTCGATACGACTCCTTCGATTTTTTTCAAAAGAAATTATAAAATTCTACGTTAAAAAACAAAATTTATGAAATTTTACTGAAGAAGGGATTCAAATAACTTCTTACAAAAAAAAAAATTTCGATTTATTTTTCGTAATTTTGGTCTTTTTTTCTTCTATGACCAGGATAGTTGATTTCAATTATGTTAAAATAAATGATTCAACTTCTCGCACATATCTTCTTAGTAAATTCTAATAATTAACATGAAGAATTACAATTTTTATGAAAAAAAATTGAATAAAGTGCAAAACGTACTTGAATTGTAATGCTTAATGTTAATTATTATAATTTACAAAGGAAATATGTGAGAGAAGTTAAATTATTTATTTTAACATCAATCAAATCAAGTATTGTGGCCATAGAAGAAAAAAAATCAAAATTACGAAAAAAAAAATCCAAAATTTTTGTTTTCACAAGATGTTATTTGAAACCCTACTTCGGTAAAATCTCAAAAATTTTGTTTTTTTACGTAGAATTTTATAATTTTTTTTGAAAAAAATCGAAGGGATCGCATTGAAAGAAAATCCAATTTTTAGCTTAATTTAGCTTAAAACATCTAAAAAAAACATTCTAACATTTTTTTTCTTAATTTTCATTATTTTTTTCAAAAAGTACATTGAAAAAAAATGAAGCAACAAATTAGATTATTTTGATTATTGTAGAAGTTATGATTCTTTTTGCATGTATATTAACATATTAAAAAATTAAAAAAATCGAACGCGTCACCGACAAAACATTGTTGAATTGATAGGAAATGACACATATACAATATGAAAACGAAATTTTAAAAATTCGATCTTTTGAAAATCTTGACTGCATACCCCTTAATGCAATGAGGTAATCAGCGTTATGGCGGGTTTTTTTTAAAATTCTGTGCCGCGTCTCTCCGACGACTCCGAGGATATTATTTTTCTCTTTCGTCGTTTTGTTGAAAGAAGAAAAAGCTGGGTTTTCGCGTTCGTGTCAAGTAAAGTATGAGCGACGACGGACACGCGCATTATAAGAGGGTCTTTAGAGAGCCTTGGGTCGAAGGATAAACTCGCGACAATGCGTGTCTCGAATTCCCTGAATTCCTCGAGTGTTCAGCCCAAAATCCTCGCCATATATATTATATATATGTATATATTATACCTTCAACTTTACCCTCCCGAGAAACGCTCGCGCCGCCTCCTTCCGATTTTTCTCGGAAGCTCAAAAGACAGGACGCGCTCCTTCGCCGCTTACGATGATGATCGTGGGATTTTTCACGATCCTTCTTCTTCTTCTTTCATCTCCGTTAAAATATCAATTTTCACAAACGTAGTTCGAAAATGCGTTTTTCGAATTATGTTTCCGTCTTTGCGAAGATCGCTGATTCATAATGCAAAGACGCGAGTTATACATATAGATATATATTGAGGAAGATTCACGCTGCTCCGATGGTTCATAAAAAGTGAAACCGCAACACATGCAGCAGCGCGAAGCTAATTTCAAGGCTTCTCTGTGAGTATTTTTGCTATATATGAAGTAATCTTCAGCTAATCCGAATAATATTTCTCGTCGAACTCTTGCATTAAAAAAAAATGCATTTTAGCAAGTTATGATTGAGAATGAAAAACATTTTGTACGAATTATATTAGATTTTTTTGACCAGCCGTTTTGGAAATATTTTTTCAGAAATATATAGCCCCCTTTTTAGAAATATAGTTAGGCGAAAATATTGTTTCATTATAAATAGCGCGTTTTACATTCGTTTTAAAAATAACCCTCTTAACAAAAATTATATAAGGAACTTTGATTTCTCTAACCCTAAATAAAACAAGTATGCTGTTTTACTTAGATAATCCAACGTAAGACTGCGTTGAATATCGACGCCACCATATATTCCTATTCCTAAAACCGGTTTTAAATTAATGGAAGACCGTAAAAATACATGATTTGCGTAAGCAAAAAAAATCCGCTCGATAAAAAAAATGGCAGGATAGTGCAGAATGCGTTGTATATATGTATGATTGTTTTGTTGCTCAGTTTTTCCATCGGCGATCATCCAGAGTGCTCTAGTGAGCTCGCGTTCATCTTCACACAAAGGAAGCTTTACGAATTGCCATTTTCTTTCCTCAGGCTATTTCCTCTTTACTATATATATGTGTATATGCATGTATATTAGGGATTTATACGACGCAGGTGCATCTTGTGCACGTTCAGGACTCTGGACTCAACTTATAACGGTTCATTCGACTTATTAGGGGTCAGGGATCCTGAACTTATGGAGATTACTTAATATATGAGGGTCCAGAAGTCCTAAATTCAATAAGGTATGAGGTTATGGAGGTTATTTAACTTTTGAGGAATCCTGAACTTGACTTCCGAAGGTTATCTAACTTATGAGGGGTCAGGAGCCTCGTATTTAATTTATGGAGGCTACTTAATTTACGGGAGCTACTTAATTTATGAAGCATCTCCAACATTAAGTTATGAGGGTTCTTTAATTTATGAAGGATCCTGCACGTAACTTATGGAAATTAATATCAGAAGGAACAGAAGTTCTGGAGTTAACTCATGGGCGGTTAGAAGCTCTCGATTTAATTTATGGAGGTTACTTAATTTATGGGAGCTACTTAATGTATAAAACATCTTCGATATTAAGTTGTGAGAGTTATTCAATTTATGAGGAATCCTGCACTTAACTTATGGAGATTATCCAATATAGGAGGTTTCAGGAGTCCTGGAGTTGACTTATGACAGTGATGTAACTTATGAGGGGTCAGGAGCCCTGGATTTAATTTATGGAGGTGACTTAATTTATGGGAGCTACTTAATGTATAAAACATCTCCGATATTAAGTTGTGAGAGTTATTTAATTTATGAGGGATCCTCTACTCAACTTATGGAGATTATTCAATATAGGAAGTTTCAGGAGTCTTGGAGTTGACTTATGACAGTGATTTAACTTATAAGAGGTCAGGAGCCCTGGACTTGATTTATGGAGGTTACTTAATTTACGGAAGCTACTTAATTTATGAAGCATCTCCAATATTAAGTTATGAGGGTTGTTTAATTTATAAAGGATCCTGCAAGTAACTTATGGAAATTAATATAAGAAGGAACAGGAGTCCTGAATTTATGATGGTTAAGGGACCTGGATTTAATTTATGGAGGTTACTTAATTTATGGGAGCTACTTAATGTATAAAACATCTCCGATATTATGTTGTGAGAGTTATTTAATTTATTAGGGATGCACTTAACTTATAGAGATTATTGAATAAATGAGGGTTAAGAAGTCATGGTCAAGTTACGAAGGTTATTTAACTTATGAGGGGTCAGGGGCCTTGGACATGACTCATGGACTTTATTTAACTTATGAGAGGTCGCTTAATTCTTCAATAAGGCGGTTTCTCCGCCGAGATATTTATATATTTTATAAATAAATATATATATATATATATAACAAGAAAAACTAAGAGGTATCTGTATACACTCAAGTTGGCGCTCTTCGCTCGATCGCTATGCCGATGTTTACACCCGTGTACTTAAAACATTTTACTCAACTGCTCACGCATGATATAAGCCAACGTGGTTATTACACACGCAACGCCTTGAACACTTGGACAAGATTGTGGTTAGAGGAGGTAAGGGAGCAGAAAACGAAATACACATATCGGCCACAACGCAGGCGACGACCGTTTTCTTTCCACAGATCAGTACACGCAGTTTTGCCTGTGAAAACAACCGCTCTCTAACTCTGAATGTCGAACGGTCGAGAGGAAGAAAAAAAGACGAGTCGCAACGTATCTTCCGATAAACCGAGTCCCGATAATTAAATTTAACGCCGCGATACGATATCTTTTGCTCGTTAAAAATTTTTTTTTCCAAGGCTCAATGCTTCTCTATTCCGACGAGACGGAAAAATTTCCTCTAATTGCCGTATTTTTTATAATTTTCAATGAAAGAATTGTCTATGCTGGAATCAACGACGTTCCTCGACTCTTCATTACAAAGATCCGCGTATAGTCGAGAACGATCATTGTTATTATCATTGCTATGCCGCACGAATACAAAATGTATTTCTGCGTGATTCATTTTAACCCCAAAGACAATTTTGCCAGAGGCTGAAAGGCTCAGTAGACTGTTCATTCAAGCGGAACGATTTTAACAGCCGAAAAGTGAAAAGTATGCAATTTCCAATTGGAGATGTAATTTTATTGTTGATTTTCTGGTTAAAAAGTGAGAGTAGAGACAATTTCGCGCGAGACTCTCACTCGATTATATCCAGTTAGATTCCGCAGCCGCAAGGTGTCGCGAGATGCGCATTTATCTCTCTTTCTTCCTCCAATTTCATTCTCTCTCTCTCTCTCTCTCTCTCGCGCGCGCGCGCGCGCGCGTTAATATTTTTCTCCTCCCCGCGACGACAAAATCCTTCGCGGTTATTCGCACAGTGTCGCTTATTATGCTTGACTTCCGTGAGATCGATCGATATACCAACCATTGTTCGGTGTAGCCTGAGATTTTCCGGTCTACGCGGTCGTTCGATATCAATCTTCAACAGCGTCGAAAAAAAGAAAAGACGCGAAAACCGATGATTTCCTCGTTCCCGGTTTATTCTCACGCGGAGTGTGTGCGCGGTTTACGCACAATTTTCCCTCCGGGCGTTTCTCTCGATCGAGAGATCGATACGAATGTTCCAGTAAAGAAAAAAGAAATGTACCGATAAATTCCATGAAACGTGCGCCAGTGCAAAAAAAATGCCAAAGACTTTCCCTCATTCGGCCATTGTGTCACGCTAAAAAGCGTCACGCGTGACTTGTGCATAAAAAAAAATATGCGCTTAGATTTGAAAAAATTCCATTGAGTTTTACGCAGAGAGGGAGCTGCGCGCGAGCGCCATCCTGTGTGTCAAACGCGAACCGCCAATGTCGCGGTGAATTATTTTATTATCGTGTTCACGCTCGAACGGATTTAGCACCCGTCAGAGAGATTTATTAAGCCCTGGCATCAGCATCATCCGCTGCACCGTAGATTCGATCGCGTTTATCTTTTTTTTTCTCGTTCACGTCGCTCATCTGTATAATGGCCGATCGCAAATTGAGCGTTTATATCGAGAGAAAGTTCTCGGTCAATTCGAAGAGTTGTCAACCCGTGTTGCATTCTTTTTCATTTCCTCTCTTCCTCGACACATCGAGCTACATTCAGTAACGACGGGAGAAAAAAAAATGCGTGCACGCGCGCCCATGGCGTATGTAAATCAGCGAATAAGGACGCGAAAACGAAATACGCGGACCGCATAATTACCCTCGAAGTGACCGTTATTCGTAACGAATACACGAAACCGTAATGAAAGATCGACGGCAACTATCCCAGAAATGAGACCTCGGTTACTCATTCCCATGCATTGCATATTTTCGCTGGATTTTTGGCCCTTTTGGAATTTCTCAAAATTGCCCGTGAATTGAAACACCGCGATAGGCGGGAATTTAGCTTTTGAAAATCACTTGGTGTATTCTTCGCACAATTTTTGCATCGTACCTTCCCAAACATCGTAATTCGCCTCCTCCTCGGCTGGAAGACATCTCCATGGGTATTATTTGCCATAGGGTAATTTATTTTTATTTATTGGCAATAAAAGAAACAATTCGCGGTATGCCAAACGAGAGCCCTCCGAGCATTTTACTATCAGTCTTATTTGTCACCGGGTCTGCCGGCGTCGATTGAGTCAGATCGTTGGATTACGAGCTCTGCTCGTGAGCGCACGGCACTATTATATATATATATATATATATATATATATATATAGAGTGAAAGTATCGTATATGCATCATATTCGCGGGTGAGGCGCGCACGCGTTTTTCCTCGCGAAGGGGCGCTGCGGCGAAGAGACGAATCAGTAGCTCGCGCGCTTTCGAGGCGAGCGGTTCGTGGGTCGTTTCCGCGCTCCTCCAAAATTTAGAATTCATCCTTTTCCGCTGTTTTTCATCGTTTCTCAATTATTATTCGCATAATATCGTGCAATTCGTGTTCGGTTGTGGATCCTCTTATCAGTGAGAATTTGAGGTTTATATATTAATCGGGCATTAGGTAAGATCAGCGGATTTTTGGTAAAATATAATAATAATATATTTTTATTTCCAAAACACGAGAAATCAGACTTTTTACACGTTTCTTCCATGAGGAAGTAAAATTTTTGAATTTCGCTGCAAAGAGGAGCCGTTAGTGTTATTATGGGCAGAAGAAAAAATTACTGTAATCATTGGAGTAACTTTTCTCGGCTCGTTGCGTTTTTACATCGTGCATGTCGCGTGTCACTGTTGATTCTACCAGGTATAATGCATAAAAATAAAAATAAACGCCTTCGACGATGCATCCCGGCAGTGATTACATATGGGGCGTTCCATCCCAAATCGGACAGTTTGAAAAACTTTTTTTTTATTCCCTCAATTTTTAAATATTTTTTAGTACTCATCAAAAGACCCGCCCTGTTAAATTTTGATATTTTTTTTATTACCCGTTCAAACGATATTAAATTAACAAACAAAAAAACGCTCTTTTTTTGGTATTTTGGTCATAACTTCTTTGATAATGATCCAAATTTTTTTTTTTTGGCCTTTTCAGAAAAAAATACAACAAAAGTATTCGACGAGTTTTTGAATGAGTTTTTTGAGTTTTAAACTTGAAATCGCGTTTTTAAAAGTAAGTGTCATTTTTTATTTTTTATTTTTTTGCTCTAAACATATCTATTCAACAATTTTTAAGACTAGTCCGATCGTGGGATTTCCATAACTACTATTTTTTTCGATTTTTGAAAATATTTAGAATTTATTTTGACACTTTTTTATTGTTAACAGGTTCTTAAAATTAATAATTAATCGTTAAGTCTGTTTATGAATAATAATAACAACGCAGTTTTTATTTATTTACATACTTTTTTGAAAACCTTACATATACGATTATTTCCTGAATTAGAATATTCCTTTGCCAATACGTTTCCGTTGCTCATTGGAATAATTGAATGAAATTTTTGTGTCCCCCTGTGCTTGACTTCGCAGTGTATTGTATCGCAAATAAAATCTTTCTTTTGTGTCTAAATAATGTTTCTCAGGTGAAACTTTGACAGCAATATTCGGTAGACTATTTAGGTTCAATGTTCACTCGTACAATTCTTGAACTGTTGTTATTTGCTCATAGGGTAATTATTAATTTTTAAAATCTGTTAACAATGAAAAAGTGTCAAAATTAATTCAAAATGATTTTAAAAAATACTATACAGTAACAAAAATTGGTATTCATAATAATTTATGAAAAAAAAACATAACTTTCAAAAATCGAAAATATAGTAGTTATTGAAATCCCACGATCGGACTAGTCTTAAAAATTGTTGAATAGATATATATGTTTAAAGCAAAAAATTAAAAAAAAAAAAAATTACACTCACTTTTAAAAACGCGATTCAATGTTTGAAACTCAAAAAACTCATTCTAAAACGCGCCGAACATTTTTGTTGTATTTTTGTCTTCAAAAGGCCATAAAAAAACAAAAAATTTGAAAAAAAAACTTTTAATTTGAACCATTATCAAAGAAGTTATGACCAAAATACAAAAAAAAAAGAGCGGTTTTTTTTTGTTAATTTAATATCTTTTGAACGGGTAATCAAAAAAATCTCAAAATTTAACAGGAAGGGTCTTTTGATGGCTACTGAAAAATATAAAAAAATTGAGGAATGTAAACTGTCCGATTTGGGATGGAACGCCCCATATATATGTAGATCTGTTACGCCCGACTTTTCCGCGTAATCCCTCATTGCGATGCAAGAAGAGCCGAGTTTATTGTGAAAAAATAGGAAGAAAAAAAAGAGTATCGCATTCCGCAAGAACGATCGAGTCACTCGCACGAGACAATTTTTCTATTGTTCATACTTCTCCTTTACCGGCTTGACTCAATGTCGTGCTATTTACACGACCCACAATACCCCCCCACACACTTTTATATCATATATATATATATATATATATATATATATATATATATATGACATAAGATATGTAACATATATATATATGACATAAGATATGTATCATATATATATATATATATATATATGACATAAGATATGTAAAGAATTTTTCCATCGTTTCTTTTTACATATCTCGACATTGCGTATGACTGACGGGCGGGTTACTCAATTCTTATATTTACTCAAGATCGTAGCTCGCGTCTACGAATAATTGATTCCTCAGAAATCCAGCGAAAGTTTCAACGCTCGAATTTTCTTGTCAAAAAACAATCTGCTTTTTTATGTTTCAAAATTTTCATTTTCCAACGATTCTATAATTACTATATATTTTCATTCTATTTATGTTTTAAATATTTTTTACTAGAACTTTAAAAAAAAAAGAAATCGAAGGGAATTTAAATAAAATTATCTTGAATGCAATTTTTTAAATGTATGGATTGGTATGAAACTTTTCCAATTCTATAGAGAAATTTGGCTGGTTAATTTTTTATTTTAACGAGATATTAGAGTTGACTAAAATTAATTGGATTACATCAATTCTGAAAATTACAAATTCAAAATTAATTGCCAAAGATATTAATTTCCATTTCATGTCATTCGTTCATTTCGATTTCGATACTGATTTCTACATTTTTAAGGTACTGGAACAAGCAAATAAAAAAAAAATTCAGCTCCTTTGTCAAATATGACTATAAAACTGTTATCACAACATTGTTCCTTCCTTCGAAAGTACAAAACAAACATTTATTTTTCATTTTCATTCTTTGAATAATTTATAAAAGGCGCCAGAGTCGAAAATGTCTTATCCGATGGCTATAATCTCAGGATTGGCAAGTCTGAACCAAAAAAATAAGAAAGCATTTTAAAGAGGAAGGTTTTTTATACAACAATTTACCACCGTTAATTAAAAATCGATAAAAAAATGGCGGATGTTTGAAATAAATTGTGAAAAATTCATCTTTTCATTTTCATTTCAAACATCCGTCATCTTTGTTTAATCGATTTCTCATTAACGGTGGTAAATTGTTGTGTAAGAAACCTCGCTCTTTATTTCGACTTTGGCGCCTTCTATAAATTATTCAAATAACGAAAATAAAGAATACATTTTTTTTGTACTCTCGAAGGATGTAACCATGTTGTAATAACAGTTTTATAGCCATATCTGATAGAAAAGCTGAGATTTTTTTTTTAATTTGCTTCTTCTTTGGCCTTCTAAAGTAGATAAATACCTTAATTAAATTTTTTTAGAAAATAAGAAATCAACTTGACCTTTACGAAGATGGAATTTTGAAAAAATTTGGATTGTTTTTTAGAATTCCGAGAAACAATTTCTACATACATGTATATCTCTTGTAGTAAAAGAACCTCGAATATATCGAATTGACGGCTGAAAAGATAAGAGTCGCTCCCTCTCGAATGAGATTTTAAGTCGTTGCGATTGCCAAACTCTCGAGTCCACAAGTGCCTTTTCTCCGAATCTCCGTTCTCCTTCGTTGGGTGCGTCAGACCGCAACGGAAAAAATATGCGCGCCATGTGTATTCGCATGTATACGTACACATAATATGCGCAAGCTAAACAAAATTCGCGTGTGACCTCAACGTGACACTATGCATGGATACCTCATCCGTGTACGAGGCACGAAATCACGATATACATATAATACTCGTTGGCACACTTTCGCAAAAAATTTCAACCGTCTGATTATTAATTCGCTGTTCACATTACCAAAAACGTCGTTTTCGTCATTCAAATCTCTTAATTTCTTCCCGCGGTCTTAAGGGGTTATACGCAGTCAAGAGATCTAAAAAAGCGATTTTTCAAGAATTTTTTCTGGAATGACATTTTAATTTAATAACGTAAAAATTTATATGGGTCATTCCATATCAAATCGACCAAGAGTTGGAAACGACCCCTCTCAATTTCGATGAAATTTGGTCAGAAGTTTTCGTTTTCAATAAAACAAAGTTCTACCAAAGGAAAAAAAATTGAAATTTTTTTTTCGAAAGTTATTATGCAAAATTCAAAATTTCACAATTTTTTAAATCTGTCAAGTTTATTTTTCAAATATCTTGAAAACTATTATAGTTTCGAAAAATCGTTATGAATTAGTTTTAAAGAGTATACTTGCGACTACGAAAGAAAAAATATTCCGAAATTTTTTTTTGAAAAATGATGAATTTGGGGAATTTTGAATGTTCAAAAATCGTAAACATCCAAGTTCCATATTTTATATTTGGTTTAATTTTTTTTATACAATACCTTGTACTGATCTTAAAAGATCCTGAAATTTTCAGAGAGGTATTTTTTTTTGTTTCAAAAATATAATTTTTTGAATTTTAAAAAATCGTGCAAATCCACGATAAATATTAATTTTTTTGTATATAAATACCTTGTTCTAATCCTAAAAGATCCTGAAATTTTCAGGATGGTGTGTTTTTGTTTCAAAAATAAAAAATGTTGAATTTTGGTAACAAATTTTTTTTTTTGTTTTTCCTCTAAATTAAGTAAAGTTAATAAGCAATCATGCAATTCTATAATTTTGAGCAGTAAAAATTTCAATTAATGACAATTAAAAAAAAAAAAAAATTTACCAAAATTTAAAAATTTATATTTTCGAAACAAAAAAAAACACCGCTCTGAAAAATTCAGGATATCTTTCAAGATCAGTACAAGGTATTATATAAAAAAAATTAAACCAAATATAAAATATGGAACGTGGATTTTTACTATTTTTGAACATTCAAAATTCTCCAAATTGATCATTTCTCAAAATTTTTTTTCGGAATATTTTACTTTGTAGCCTCAAGTATACTCTTTGAAACTAATTCAGAGATATTTTTCGTAACTATAATAGTTTTAAAGATATTTAAAAAGTAACCTTGACAAATTTGAAATATTGTGAAATTTTGAATTTTGCATAACATTCGAAAAAAAAATTTCCTTTTTTTTCCTTTGGCAGAACTTTGTTTTATTTCATAGAAATTGAAAGGGGTCGATTCCAATTCTTGGTCGATTTGACATAGAATGACCCATATACATATTTTTGTAACTTTTAACTTTAATTTGAAATTTTTCTCTAAAAATAATGATTCGCGATGCCGCGGTAGCCGTTCTCCGGGCGGTCCTCTAAAAAAAACTAAAAAAAAAAACCATTTAAAAAAAAAGGAGAAACGACGTTTGAGTGAACATGAAAAGAAATATTCTTGCCGGTGTTAAAAATGTTCGAGCTATTCGTGCTTCTTCGTCCTCAAAGCTAACATATATATGTATAGAGCTCGCTTGGGGTCAGTTACTCTCTCGGCGTGAGTGAGGAAACGCAGGGAACGCTGTGATTGTCCCCTCGTAAAAAAAAATATATTAGTATTAGTATGCATATTCCACATCCTTCCGGGCTCGTTGATACACTCGGAACTCCTCGGTGAAGCTTTTTCTCGCCCATTAATGTATCGCGCCTCGCTGTACATCGTCGTATATTACTCTGAGAACGCTTGGTAAATACATATGGGCTATTCTCAGTAAACTCAACCAACTGATCCTCTCAATCTAGGATTTAACCATTTTTTTCCAATTTTATCGAGTCTCAAAAAAAGAAGTCAAGGTTTTTACTTTCTCATTTCTAAATCTCGAGGCATTTGTACATTAAAAAAGAAAAAGCTAGCTGATAGCAAAAAATCTACAAAAATGTATTAAATTCTCAAAAATCATCGACAAAATCTGATTAAACGTTGAACGCCCCATACACGTACAAATGCACATATACACGCGTTAAAAAAAAATTTATCGCCGTCTGTTTGCTCGCTGCGCCCGTTATCAGTTATAAATGACTCCGATTTCAGCCCCACTTTTTTTCCAAGTGAATTTCATTTATTTACACTTTTGAGGAATCTCGAATCTCTTTTCGAAAGCCCGAAAAAGTTGTTGGAGAATTATTGTTGAAGGCAAAAAAAATTATCGAAGACAAGTGTTATTTGTTTTTTCATCGATGTTTAAAAATCGCGCGTATTTCGAAACTCGCTAAGCACGCCCGATTAAGTTCGTGACACACCTTTTCAAAACAATCATCACCACGTCTTCGCATTCTCTTTGAGCCCCCGCCGAAGCCTGTTTCAATTTCGCGAATGGACAAGTGTAGAGGCGAGCTATAAACGCCCATGTATGTTTATGTGTGGGGCATTCCATGTAAAATAGAGTACATAAACTGCGGAGCGGCATAACGAAATCGAAAACACCTCTCGATTCTTGACGTTGCTGAAAGTTCTGGTTGAAGAAAGAATAATACACTCACAATCGACTCTCTGCCATCGACTTTCTTTTTCTGCGTTCAACTCGTGTGGAGTGCCTCCTTATTTTGCCTCGTTCGTGACACATTTTTATAAATATATGTATTTTTTTTTATTCCTTCCGCTCTGGTACGAACTACATTTAATATCCGGACATTCGGTTTAACGAAAATAAATATATTATTAAAAATGGAGTGAATTTCTTTTTGTTTAGCTTGATAAAAAAAAATACTTTTATCATTCGTTTTTTACGCTGGTAAAGTTGGGGGAAAAAAAGGGGTTGATACGATTGCAACTTTTCTAGTCATCCGATACCAAATTGAAAAAAAAAGATTCGTAATTAGTAAGAATGTCGTTATAGCCCCTACCTAGAGAATGGACAAAAAAATTTAGCAATCGTGGCTGTCTGAACAAAAAAGGCGTTTTTCGATGAGGTTATCGTGTTTTTCGACACCTTGGAAGGTTATCGTGGGTCGCTGGAGACCCAAAGCACGCTAGACACGTCATTTGGACACACCATGAAGATTGCAAAAAAATTTAAACACATATTTTAGTTTTTGTCCTAAACACATGAAAAAGAAAAATCACTTGGGTCTCCAGCGACCCGCGATAACTGAATCGGGTTTGTAAGAGAATACACTCTGAAAATTAAAATTTATATTGGAATTTTACTGCACACATATATATGAAATTTAATATACTGTATATGGGTAATTCCATGTCAAATTGACCAAGAGTTGGAATCGACCCCTCTCAATTTCGATGAAATTTGGTCAGAAGTTTTCGTTTTCAATAAAACGGAGTTCCACCAAAAGAAAAAAATTAATTTTTTTTTTCAAAAGTTATTCAAAATTTAATATTTCACAAGTTTTTAAATCTTTCAAGTTTATTTTTCAAATATCTCGAAAACTATAATTATAGTTACGAAAAATCGTTTCGAATTCGTTTTGAAGAGTATACTTGGGGCTACGAAAAAAAAATATTCCGAAAAAAAATTTTGACAAATGATGAATTTGGAGAATTTTGTATGTATTTTCCAAAGCCGTGAAAATCCAAGTTCCATATTTTATTTTTGGTTCAATTTTTTATATATAATACCTTGTACTGATCTTAAAAGATCCTGAAATTTTTAGAGAGGTGTTTTTTTTTCAAAAATATAAATTTTTGAATTTTTAAAAATCGTGTAAATCCACGATAAACATTAAATTTTTTGTTAAATTTTTTAAATTTAATACCTTGTACAGATCTTAAAAGATGCTGAAATTTTCAGGATGGTGTGTTCTTGTTTCAAAAATAAAACTTTTGAATTTTGATTAAAATTTTTTTTTTATTTTTCCTCTAAGTTAAGTAAAGTTGAGCAATAATGTAATTCTGTAATTTAGAGCAGTAAAAATTTCAATTAATGACAATTTAAAAAAAAAATTTACCAAAATTCAAACATTTTTATTTTTTAAACTAGAACACACCATCCTGAACATTTTAGGATCTTTTAAGATCAGTACAAGGTGTTATATAAAAAAAATTTAACCAAAAATAAAATATGGAACTTGATTTTCACAATTTTTGAAAATTCAAAATTCTCCAAATTCATCATTATTTAAAAAATTTGTTCGGAATATTTTTTTTTTCGTAGCTTCAAGTATATACTCTTCAAAACAAATTCAGAACGATTTTTCGTAACTATAATAGTTTTCAAGATATTCAAAAAAACAAAATTGAAAGATTTGAAAAATTGTGAAATTTTGAATTTTGCACAACTTTCGAAAAAAGAATTTTTTTTTTCCTTTGGTGGCACTTGGTTTTATGGAAAACGAAAACTTCTGACCAAATTTCATCGAAATTGAAAGGGATCGATTCAAACTCTTGGCCGATTTGACATAGAATTACCCATATGCATAAAAACTTCATATTCTTTTATGAAGTTTCAACAGAAATTGTTTACAGTGTGCCAAATAGCTATAACTCCGTAAATTATTGGAATTAAAAAATTTCCTTTCGAGGATATATTCTTAAAAGGTCTAAACTTTGAGGATATGCAAAAAAAATTGTTTTTTCAAAATTCTAATCTCCTTTAAATTATACTTGAGATAAATTCGCGAAGGGAATGTTTTTTTTCCCAAGCATCGTACAGCCTCGATTTTGCTGAACGGGATCAAAAGCCTTTAAAATTCGAAGCACAACGAAGAGTGTTGGAGCGAAAAGCGAGAAAAGGGATGTCGCGATTTTTTTTTCTCGTTTCGCTGAAACATCGGTATTTCGTCTCCTCGAAAAATCCCGGGAGCTTCGGAGAGTCGTCGAACCGTTAAGTGCAGAGCGAGAGAGTCCGTCGAGTATGACGCGTAGAGCCCGTGCACACGCGCGTTCTCCCCGGCATCGGCATCTCCCGTGTATTTTGCGCATATACGCGCGTCACTCCCACGTCTGAAAAAACGCCTCCCCCTCGTGTGTTTGTGTCTCTGTATCGAGCACGTTTTTCCTCTCGATTTCCTCTCTCAGCGTCATAACCTACTCCCCACGCGTTATTCCTTTTGTGCTTGTTTTTTTCCGCCGCTTCTTCTCTCTCGCCCCGCTCTCTTCGCTCGCCCTTTGTTCTCCTCACTGCGACAATGCGATAATTGTACCAATGCGCAAATTGCCCAAACGCACGTCTCTCCTCTCTTATCGCGATTCATTCTCGAGAACGAACGTCGACTGTTTTATTACGCGAGAAAAAAAATAATATTTGCACACTGAAAGATGAAAACCTTCGTTTTACATTGAAAAATTCAAAAATTCAAAATTTCAAAAAAATAGATTTCAAATCATCAAACTTCAACAAAAAAAAATAATTTCAAAAAATTCGAAAATTAAATGTAAAAAATTAATTTTTTTATGCAATGTGAACCCTCCACGCGAACCTTACCAAATTCACTATAAAAATTCCTGCAACGATTATCTATTTAAAAAAAAACTCTATTAAATATTCTTTAAAAAAATATTAATTATTCTTTAAAAAACTCTCTCCATACACGTTTAAATAAACATTTTTATGCGGAACACTCGAATTTTATATCATGAAGCTTCCTCTTCGTGGAATCAAAAATCAACCACGATTAACCCTCCGTCTGTACACTTACATAAGCTTGGAACACCGTCTGTACTCTGGGTCGTTAAAGTCCTGCTAATGTTTTTTCTAAGAGGAAAACGCCAAAAAAATTGAAAAAATTCTGAATTACTGTTATAACATTGTTTTTCAATGATCCAATCATTTATTTAACCATTTATATTTAACAAAATTTGTTTACAATTTTTATAATTCCAGAAATATTCGATTTGAAAATTTGGCTTGCGCCTTAAAAGACCCAGTGTACAGACAGAGGGTTATTCATTTTTTTATTTACAATAACACTCCAGACACGCTTAAATAAGCATTTTAATCCGGAAAACTCGAATTTTATGTCATAAACCTTCCTCTCCGAGGAATCAAAAATCAACCACGATTACCGAACTAACCGACGCGTCGCCGGATATCGCAAGATGCATTGCGAGTTCCCATGATGCATTTCGCGTTGCGCCATTGTTGAAAGCATTTTTGAACGATCCTAATCGCTGGATACCGATGCTATGCGCTCAGAGCGAGCAAAAGATGAGATAGAGAAGGCTCTCGTCTCCTCGTTGATCATGAGACAATGAAGTCTGAAAGTGGATACGGGTGTGGGACGGCGAAGGAAGAAAAAATAATAATAGCGTAATTCGAAACTACGCGGAAGTTCCTCGAGAACTTCGATCTCCGGTCTCAAAACAATAGAAGAGAAAAAACTCTCGTTCTCAATATTTCTGATATTTCATATCCCTCAGACGAAAAAATGCGTCGAAGAAATATATCGCATTAAAAAAAGCTAAGATGGATAAAAACACTATAAATATCGTTGTTGTTCGTTGCAGGTGATTACAAACGGTGCAAAGACAGAAGAGCCGGACAACTTCGGGGTTTTGACAAACGGTGAGTCAGAGCTTGAATTTCGAGCCTCTAATTTCCCCTCTGCGCTATCATTCCCGCTTATTTTCTCTTCCCCTTCCCTCGCGATCCCAAACACGACTTTTCTGAGCTCTATATTCGTCATAATGATTTTTTTCCTTCCTTCAAGCGCGACGAGCGTTGAATAATGTCAATACTACGCGTTATCGCGCACCAAAGCGTGCTTCAGCTGTGACGTAATGCCACGATAATTCTCTCAATGAAACTGAGCGGAGGATGAAAAATAAAATAGTCATGTTCCGTCGGCGATACGGATCGAAATTTGTCTCGTCGAGAATTATTATTGCTCTAAAAGGCAAATTGAATTTAAAACGATGCTATTAATCCTTGGGGGAGAGAAGTGTGTGACGACTGACCGAGACATCTCTGTTTATGCTCTCTTTTTTTGTTTTTCAACCGTCAAGACGCGCTCTGGACGTTTGACCTCCAACGTCACGACCCTCGAGCTCGTTTCTCACGTCACTTCATCGAATGAATGAGAATTGGCTGCCTCACTCGTACATTTGTCGACAATGGGAAATTGAAAATTTTTGAAAAAGTATTTCAAGCATATTTTCTCTGTTTTTATAATAAATGATGAATTCTTGAAAGACGAGGAGGGAAATTTTCGTTCTCAGCATGACTCGACAAAAGTTGATTAGAAAATAAACGCCTCTCTCATAATGTACTTTAATTTCCAAACGTTCGGATGGACGATAAATCAGAAGTATTTATTTAACGAAAAATTAGAAGAGTTTGTAAATTATTTGCTGAATGATAATTCAAAAATTCGAAGATCAAGAGTTATTTCAAAAGTATCAACAAAGTCTCAGAATTTTTCTGTAGAACAAGTTCGTCGATTATTGTCAATTTTCTTTTTTAATTTTTATTTCTCAGGTTTTCTTTTTAAATTTTCCGTATTGTTTACGCCTTTCCAGTGCATTTAGGGTCAAAGATCTCTAATGAAGATCGAAAAAAATCGTTTCGGCATTTTTTTATTCAACCAACACAACCTGAAGGGGAATACAATTAAAGAAAATGTATTTTTATTGCATTTCAACGGTGCAAACAACATCATGTCGATTATTCGTTCGTCCGAATCAGTGATAGGCAAAAAAAAATTTTAGATTTTTAATTAGTTCGTTATTTACAAAATTAATATTATCATCCATTATTTTTTTAGGCATTTCGATAATCAGTAATTTAAAGACTCACGAATTATTTGGATATTGAATATGTGTATTCTTTGAATTATTCATTATTAGAAAAGTTAGTAATCGTATTCTTTAAAATACTTATCATTGAACTATTTAGTAATTGAATTTTTTAAATTACTAATTATTAGAATAATTTATAATTGAATTATGTCAAATATTGATTATTTGAATAATTAGTAATGTATACATCTAAATTACTAATTATTCAAGTAATTAGTTATTGAACTATTTCAATTACCACTCATTTGAATAATTAATAATTTAGATGTATAAATTACTAATTAATTATAAATTCCTTCACAATTTAAGTACAGCTCGACAAAAATAATTGTAGATGTTATCGGAGTGAACTTGTACAAAAGTTGGAGTATATTTTGTGTACAAGTTTGCCTACAACTTGTATTCAATTACCGGCCTTAGATTTCGATCAACTTGTATCCAAATGTTGCTCACCAAAAACTTACCGTAAACTTGGCGTCAAATTGATTCCAAGCCACGGATGACCAAGTTTTTATAGTACAACACTGGCTATCAAGGTTCCTGCTTAACTTCACTAAACAAATTTACAAGCATAAATATGTATTATCAAATAATGCATTATCAAATAATTAAGAATTGCAAAAAATAATTAACTCATTTTTTGGAAAATTAGTAATTAGAAGAATTAATTATTCAATTATTCGAATAATTAATAATTGGAAAGAATAATTAACTAATTTTATAAAAAATTAGTAAGTAGAGAACTTGAGTATTTAATTACTTGGATAATTAATAATTAGAAGGAACAATAACCTAATTTTTTTTAAATCAGTAATTCATAAGATCAAAATTTTAATTACTTAGTTATTGAGTAATTATTTGATCTAAATTACAAGTTATAGGTTTATTGGATAATAATCGAATTTTCGATTATCGAAATTATCGAATTTTAAATTGACGAAAATAATGGTCCGAACATTCGGAACTTCAAATTAATTCCCGATTGACAGGAAAAGAAGGAAAATTTAATTTTCCTCGACTCCAACGGCATTTTGGGGTGTTACGTCGATCGGAGATATAGTTACAAATTATTGATTTCCACATAACGATTGCATTTTCATTCTTTATGCATATCCTCGTATTACGTGCTCGGTGGTTTCGCTGTTTATGCATCACGTGCTCGTATTTTGAGCTTACATACGCCGCGATAACCGTAAGAATGATGCAATGTAATGAAAACCAAGGAGGATTCGTCATACAGATACGAAAATTGCATTCGCAAAATGTAGGCTACGAATATCACGTTGAAAATAAAATCAAAGGTGGAATAATGTATTATATAAATATACGCGAACACAGAGGCACGTAAAAATTACGTAAAATAATGTAGAAACCTATTTCAAGTTATTAGAGCGAGAGAAAAAGAGTGAGAGTCGGAGAGTGAATTGAGAACTTTGATTTTGTTCTTCCTGTTCCTGGCCTGAAATATTAAACGCATCGCGCAAAAAAATAAATTGAAATCGCGAGCTTTGAGAAAGTAACGCGGATACAGAAAATGCGTAGTGCCATTGACTTCATGGATAATATAGCGAATGAGTAATGAAACGCGTCGAGTCAGCTCGTTCGCGGATAATTAATAATGAAAGCAGAAGGAAAAGAAATTGAAATTGCGCATCGCGTTGGGGAAATGGTTTACGCGATAGTTTTTCATTTATCTTTTTTTTTCTTTTGGAATAATTAACGTCGTTGTATTACTTTGGTGCGTTGTACAACGCAATTCACGCGTATTTAGTTTATGGTCAATTCGACTATTTCTTGAGGATCGTTATTTTTTTTATGGAATAATTAAAGAGAATAGATAGAATAATTTTTAATTGAATAAATAATTTGCAGAGATCATGATGAATTCCATTTTTCAAATTAATTAGATTCAAATGGATTTTAGATTTTGAAAATCTATCGTTGAACTGTAGAAATTTGCGAAAAACTGAAAAATGATTAGAATTGAATGAACTGAACCAAATTTCGAAACTCCAATGATTCGTAGAGAATAAACTCAAAACCAAGTCTATATTTTATCTAAAAAACAAATTATAGTAATTTTCATTATTTAAAGTATTTAAAAACACTTCAAAAAATTGTTTTGCCCAAAAAAATTACGGGTTCTCGAAGAATCGATGGGATCGACCATGATCCATTTTCTCAACACTTTTTTTTTTCAAATTTCATTTTACAGATCTAATAGCGATTCGCGTGACAGCGAGTCTCGATTTAGTGAGAAGAGGAAGTGAAAAAAATGCGATAAAAAATAATTATAATCTCGAAGTTGGTAGTATTTCCGAGGAATGTAAATCCATGAAAAACCGATGGATGAATATTGACGAGCTTAATTATCGCGCTTCGTGGAATTTCACTTTTGGATCGTAAAACCGAAACATCCGTGCTGGCGAAGTCGATTTTCCACTGTGAAATAAATTCTCAACGATGTTGAATATTTTAATGAAATTTTCTCTCAACCGATAAGTTAAATGATTTTTTTTTAATTTTTATTAATAGCGAACATTGCTCGTATATATTTGGGTCGTTGCTTATCATCAGGAATCGATCGGCCAGACACCGATTACCGGTGCAATTCTCATTGCCCAATTTCATGGTTATATCAGCCAATTCAATTTTGGAAATTTCAGCGTTGAAATCAATAATCGAATGACGTAAATATCGAAGCGGCGGTCGAGGCAACATCGTTGAAAATTCTCTCGCGCCTCCGACACGTAAAGTGAAAGATCGATAAGCCATCTCCGTTCTCTGATAATGCACTGTCGAGACCGAAAGAGAGAGAGAGAGAGAGAGAGAGAGAGAGAGAGAGAGAGAGAGAGAGAGAGAGAGAGAGAGAGAGAGAGAGAGAGAGAGAGAGAGAGGAGTGAAATTTGTAGGGAGGAAAATCTTCTCAAATGAGATATTTCTATTTTTTCCTCAAGAAATTATACGCAGTCAGGATTTTCAAAAAATCGATTTTTTTAAATTTCATTTTCGTAATGTACATATATTTAAGTATGTACGAAGAAAATTTCATGTCAATCCGATAAATATTTTCGAAGTTACAGGCATGATTGTAAACCCGTAATTACTACGTGTAAAGTGCTTTTGAAACTTTGAAATCGTTTTTCTCAAAACTGTGTTTTTGAAGTGGGTGAGCAAGATTCCTCAGAAACGGCATAACCGATCAGTCTCAAATTTTTATCCTTTATAAATATATTTTTTAGTAATTGATCGAATCAAAGTTATTATCATTTTCTTCATAGAAATTTCGAATGAATAAAAAATATTTGATACAACACAGACAAATTAATAAAAAAATCTATCGTTTGGAAACAAAAACTTTTGATTCATCTTCAAGAAATTAACGAACCAAAGAATTTTGATATCCGAATTTTGTAATTAAACAAACTTTCCTGCCAATTTTCGAAATTGAAACAAAACCTGAGAATGAATTCTCATTGAAAATAATATGTATCGTTCATCGCCTGCCAAAAATCTAGCAACAATTTATAAACTGCAACGAAAATTATCGTTGTTTAAAAACTATTTTATTTGTTTCATGGAAATTTTAAATGAATTAAAAATATTTCGTGGATCTTTTAAATCGAAAAAAATTAACAAAAAGTGTATTTTGGGAAAAAAAAGTTTTGTTTCATCACTAAAAAATGGACACACTGAAAAATGTTGTGATATCTGAATTTTTGAAATTTGAACCAAATGATTATTTTCAAAGTTCATTCAGCGGTAATAAAAAAACTTAAATGGGCACCTCCACTTCCACGAGATCTATATTTGTAAGTCCTTGATGAAGAGCGCAATCGGAAAAAGGTGTTTTTTTTGCCGCCCTTAAATATATATATATATATATATATATATATATTTATTTATTTATTTATTTATTAGGTCGTTTCAAAAAAAAAAAAAAATTTTTTTCTCCAAACAGGCTCAAAAGTTTCATTTAGGTATAAGAAAAGGCCTGTAAAAATATGAGCTCTTAATATTAATATTAACATCGTCACCATCGCACTTTTCAATTTTCCATAAGAATATCATGGGAAAAATTATTTTTACGTCTTTTGATTTTTATAACTAGCAAACGATTCATCATACGGGAAATCTAGAGACATATCTTTGTACAAAATTGAAAGCTCTACAAAAAAAGTTCTGAGTTACTTTTTGATAAATCCACTCCATAAATCCAATCCAATAATTCTCACTATAATAATTGAAAAAAATAGAACTTTAAAAAAAAAATGTGCAACGGAAGTTAGCTTAAAAATTTTATTTTTCTATTACGAAAATGACATTTATTGTAGTATAACAGTAAATTTTCATTTAACTTCATTTTTAAAGTGAAAAAGAAAAATTGTTTAAGCTAATTTCTGCTGCACACTTTTTTTAAAGCGTTCTATTTTTTTTTTATTATTATAGTGAGAACTATTAGTTAACATTTCTCGAAAGTTTAATTTATGTTTCACATGAAATTTCATTCACATTTTGTCGATAAAACTAGTCGTTCCGGGGCAATATCAAAAAATCGACGAAATCTACGAAAAATTAAACTTTGACATTGAATAACTTTTGAACGAGTGGATTTATCAAAAAGTAACTCACAACCTTTTTTGTAGAACGTTCAATTCTGTACAAAGATACGTCTCTAGATTTTCCGTATGATGAATCGTTTGCTAGTTATAAAAATCAGAAGACGTAAAAATAATTTTTCCCATGTTATTATTCTTATGGAAAATCGAAAAGTGCGATGGGGACGATGTTAATATTAATATTAAGAGCTCATATTTTCACAGGTCTTTTCTTATACCTAAGTGAAACTTTTGAGCCTGTTTGGGAGAAGAAATTTTTTTTTTTTTTAAACGCCCCAATATATGTATAAATAATGGTGCACACGCACATGAAGTTATGTATATCTAACGCCAGCAGTTTACCTTGAGGTTCCCCGTATTATACAGACTTTGTGTGCCTCTATCCGATTAGTATGCGAAGCCCTATGTAAAAAGTTATATAGTGCTTTTGCGCCGTTTGATACCAGGGCGGAGGTAGTTCTCTCCGGGTATGTCTCTCGGCTCTTTCGCTGCATCGTTGACATTTTCGTATCGATATAAACCGCAATGTGCGAGGATCGTTCCGTCAGAGCTCGAATTGCCTTTCTCGAAGGTAAAACGACAAAAAAAAAAATTAGTTCAATCAAAAAATTAATTTTTTCAAATTTTTATTTAAAAAAACAAGTTCTAATTTTATATGAGGTAACAAAAAATGATAATCTGGTGAATCAAGAAAAATATTAATTCTGTGAATAAAAAATAAAATGAATAATTCTATAAATAAAAAATATTAATTCTGTGAATGAAAAAAAAAATTATTAATTTATAAATCGACGACAAGAAACTAGTGGATAGAAACATTAATTTATTTCAAACTTCTTATTAAACCCACGACCGTTATGTTTTGTAAAATAAAAAAAATCTGTTGATAAAAAAAATTATTGATTCCGTGAACTAAAGAAAAAAAATGTATTTGATAAATTAAAAAAAATAATAATTTTGTAATTTTATTTATGTTCAAAGGTAGGGAAATGGCCCCGGTGATGGGTGTACCACCGCCCCCTCCACCGGCTCCACACATGGGCCCCGATGGTCTCGTATTACCCAGAAAGCCTTACAATCCGTGCCTCATCTCGAACAATCACAAGGATCTTCGAAAAGAACTTTTGTTTAATCAAAAAATGTAAGTATCCTTCAAAAATTCCCATTAAATTTCTGATGCTGCAAAATATGATAAATCTCCACCCTCTTGAAGAGCGAAATTTTCATATCAAACACCTTCGTATGCTAAATGGTTGAATATCTCAAAATTTATGTAATTTTTGAAAAATTCATAATTTTTTACATTTTTATCACCCTAAATCATTTTTAATATTGCTTCCTCATAAAGGAGGCTTTGTTTTCGTGAAAACATTTTTTTTTGCGATTTTTATGCCAATACCTTCAAAATGTCCTAAAACATCGAGAAATCATATTTAGAAAAAATGTCCGGATGGATGTGTGTGTGTGTATCCTGAGTTTCAGATGTAAATAATTAATAACTCGAAAACGTTTCGAGATATCAAGCTAAAATTTGGCACACTTGTCAAGCACGAATTGCTCTTCATTATGAAAAAAATTTTGTTTTAATTATAACGGGTGTTCAGATTTTATCGACTTTTTTCGTTTTTGCAAGAATAGCGTAAACGCTCTAACCTCTGCAATTTTCAAGATATTGCACTCAAACTTTGTACAGAATAAGTATAGCTATTAAGGTTGTTTGGTATTGAATTTGGCGAAAATCCATCGAGGGATTAAAATTTTATGAAATTTTGAATTTTTGAAAAATAGCCTAAACGCTCTAACTTGTACAATTTTTAAAATATTGTACTGAAACTTTGCACAGAGCTAATATAGCTATCGAGGTTGTTCGCTATTAAATTTGGCAAAAATCCATCAAGGGATTAAAATTTTATGAAATTTTTAATTTTTTGAAAAATAGCGTCAACGCTCTGACTTGTGCAATTTTTAAGATATTGCACTGAAACTTTACACAGAGCTAATATAGCTATCGAGGATGTTCGTTATTAAATTTGGCGAAAATCGATCGAATGATTAAATTTTTATCAAATTCTTAATTTTTATAAAAGGAGCGTAAACGCTATAACTTTTGAAATTTTTTAGATATTGCAATGAAATTTTGTGAAGAGCCAGTATAGCTATTAATGTTATTTGCTATCAAATTTGGGGAAAATCGATCGAATTTGCACATTGATTACATAGTTAACACAGCTTCCTTTATGAGGAAGCCAAATTTGATCGCTACTGTGTGTTAAAGGAAGCTATGTGAACTATGGATAAAGATGAGGAAGCAATGTGCAAATTCCAATTTTCTAATGATATATCAATAAAAAAAAAATTTAATTATTTATAATTGGATATATTATGAATTAGAATTTAAATAAGTAAAAATATTTCACCCATTTGTTTGAATTTTGATTGAACAAAGTTAATATTGATTTTCGTCTGGTACAGTGGTAGAAACCCCTTAAACCAGAAGAGCGAGCTTCAGAGAGCTCTGGAGAAGCAGCGAGAGACCGCGATGAGAAAAGAGGCTGAGAGAAATCGCGAGGAAACGTACAAAGATGATCCCAGGACAGCTTTGCAGAGAGCTCTGGAGCAGAGAGCGAGGCACATCCAACTCACGGTAAATACAGAAAAAAAACTTTGATTTCAAAATAGATTTCATATCAAAATTCAATTTCGTCTAGCTGATTTCATATCAAACTCCATTTTCTTTCATATGAAAATTGAAAAAAATTAATAGTTTAGAGTCAAATTTCTCTCTCAAATTGAAAAACAATGATCTACATTAAAAAAATAAAACGATGGAGAAAGATGAGAAAGTATCCAACCAACACAAGAATTATAAACAGAACATAATTTGTTTTCCTTATTTTTGCAGGAGGAGCCTCAAATCGTCGAACCACCAAATCCTCTGGTCAACGCAAGAGCAAAATTAAGAACGCGCACGGATTCCCCGTATGTAATTCGATACTTATCTACAATACTAATTTTCCCGGCTATTGCCACAAATTTCTGCTTCTCATAAAATAAATATAGCCTTTCAATATGAAATATGCAATGTAAAATATGTATTATAAATATTTAATTCCATTGTTGCAGACTCGACGCGTAAAAAGAGGAGAAAAAAATTTGCAGCGAAAAAAACGGAGTCGGTCATGACGCGTGACGTTTTGTCACTTTTTCTACAAACGTCAGTCGAAAACATTCCCGACTGTGTAAATAAGCATATAAATATATATATTATATATATATATATATATATATACATACACACACACATATATAGATATATATATACATTCATAAAAGGGACGAAGGACAAAATTGCATAGTTTGACGTAAAACGAGTCCGCAACTCAAAAAGGACCGCGGACGTTTGAATCAAGCCAATATTCAAAGTGGACCACGCTCCCGCGATTATGACTCTCATAGAATTTATATTTACAATCTCGTTACGATTAATTCGATTCTACAGACAATAGATTTTTATCCGATTGCGAAATATTTCGAATCTCGTAATTCGACACGTTAGTCGAGAATATATTTATCCCGGTATCTCGTTAATTAAACGAGGGAAAAAGCCACGTTTGTCCCTGTTTTTTTTATCTTCTTCAAAGTGGCCTGAATGCGTGGGACCACGTACATGGAAAAACAAAAAAAATCGTACGATAGTATAGAAGTAACAAAACCAGGTCACTTTGAAATTCACACCTTCTCCTCCCCCCGCCGCCTGCAGAAAGTACGAATATACATTTTTTAACAATTGAGGCGAAATGTCACAGGCTCGACTCTCGAGTGCGAAAGAGACGGCTACAAAACGCAGATTTTAATTTCGAGATTATCGAAAATGAACTCGATTCTTTGCCACAATTTTCATTCCATCTAGTCGCGTTGTTTCGAGAAATGAAAATAAAAAATAAATATTTACCGCAGTTTTTCAAACCTTTCGGCGCCTGTGATAAGTCGCCTCGACATCATTTCTTCATTTAATCGCGACGCGTTTATTCGGCATCCACGACTTTAGATTATTATTTGTAAAATATAACTCTACGATTGAATTTATAAATCAACACGAATTGCGCTTAAAATGCGATCGTAGTTGTACTTTACACTGTAATTATTAGTTTATATCGATTTATCGTCGCATTCCTTAATTATGTAAAAGAAAAAAAAACAAAACAATCTATGTTCTTGAAAAATAAATGCCGTAGAAAATTTCGAAAAAAGAAATTATCCTCCTCAATCACATTCCGTCCTTTTTGTAGCCTTTAGAGGAGACAATGGTCATTATCACAGTATGAAAATAAAAATTCCAAATATATTTTATTTAACATTAATATTTAGCTTTCCGGTCTTCCTCGATGTTCTGGCAAGGAAAAAAAGAACAAGATAAAAACAACGTTAATTAAGAAAAAAAAGAACAACGATATGAGCGCGAAATTAATATGGCGGAATTATAAAGAAGTCTCGAGCCGTGTGCTGACGAAAAAAAGCGTTTACAAAAACGTGTATTGAGGGAAGAAAAAACATCGAGAGCTTTTGCATGATCGAGAAAGTTGACGGAAATTACATTGGTTTTTTTTCCGAGTGTACTCCCAGAGAGATGATTCGCGATCGTTCACCGTCGCTCGATCGCACAGCGACAAGCGCGCAAAAATTTATCTCGCGAATCCGTATAATTTTTCCTCGTCTGCGAATTGAAGAATAAAAAAAGGCTCGTACGCTTCACATACGAGAAAAGTTACGCACGAGGAAAAATAATTGCTCTGATCGTAGACTCTGTCCTCGGAAGCGCGACTCATTTTTTTTTCTTCTTCCGCTCTCGGACGTTTCGACGATGATTCAGTAATCGTCGCCGCGGGAAATAACCTCCTTGCAATTCGGACGCAGAACGAGGGTATGCTCGAACTGCGCGGTGTAGCATCCCTTGACGTCGACGAGTGGAGGATAAGCTTCAACGGCTCCCTTGTCGCAAAGATCCTTCAACGCCATCTGATATTTCGTGCAACCGACACGATCGAGCCAACGCTTGCAGAAAGCCAATGTACCTGGGGCAACATTTTTTTCATTATTTATAATTTATTATAATTTAGAGGCTTGAAATATGGAGAAAAAAAACTAGCAAATCGGAAATTTGCACATCGCGTCCTCAGTATTTTTTCGTATTTACAAATCCTCCTCTATGAGGAAATGTTAGCAAATTTTAGTAAATTTTAGCTGTCACAGTTTTGGCTTCCTCATAGAGAGAGCTTTGTAAATACGGAAAAGTACTCTGGAAACGATGTGCAAATTTCCGATCTGCAAGTTTTTTTTACTACCTCTGGTTATCGGAGTCATAAAATGGCAGCTTTGTATCGTACAATTTTCGATCAAGCTTTTTTTGTTAAATTTCCAAAATGCATAAAATTTGCACGGTTCAAGCGATTTTTGCAAAATTGAATACCAAGTAACTTTTTCCATTAAACTACCATTATAGAAATGTTGAGCCTGATAAGACAAAATATGTGCAAGCTAGAGCGATCATGGGTTTTCCCAAAAAATTAAAAATTTTATAAATCACGAACCCCTTGAGCAATTTTTGCGAAATTCAATGCCAACAATATTTTTCACTCAAACTATCGGTATAATTTTTTTAAACCTTATATCGCAAAATTTGCGGACGCTGGAGGAATCAAGGTTTTTCTTTGAAAATTTTGACATCGCATAAAATGTGCACGGCTCAAGCGATTTTTGCAAAATTAAATCCCAAGTAACTTCCTTCATTAAACTACCATTATAAAAATTTTGAGCGTGGTATCGCGAAATATGTGCAAGCTAGAGCGTCACGGGCTTTTTGCAAAAAATTCAAAATTTTATAAATCACGAACCCCTTGTAAATAATCTTTAACACTCAAACTATCTGTATAATATTTTTTAACCCGATATCGCAAAATTTGCAAACGCTAGAGCAACCACGCCCTTTTTTGAAAATTTGAAAGTCGCATAAGATTCGCACACGTCAATGAATTTTTGCAAAATTCATAAGGTCTTGAGGTATAGATGTTCGAATTTTTCGAGGCAGCAACACACACACACATACATGCATACATACATACATACATACATCCGGACATTTTTTTAAAATATAATTTCTCGATGTTTTAGGACATTTTGAACATACTGACATGAAAATCTCAACAACAAAAAAATTCGGGAAAACAAAGCTTCCTCTATAAGGAAGCAAAATGAGCAATGTAAATCTAGCGATACTCCAATTTGCTAGATTTTCCTTTTTCAATATGTCTAGTTTAAAATGAACTCACTGAAATTCTTGTTGATCGTATTCAAAAGCGATTTGCTGCTTTGAAGTCTGAGCGGCACGTAGCCAGCGTCAAAGCTCTTCATGTAATGGGAGCAATCGGAGTCATCGTGAACGATTCCTTTGCCGGTCGAGCCGAAGGTCTCGATCGCGTAAAATTCGTTTTCCTCCATTCTCGTAGCTTCGCCACCGCGTACTATCGGCACGGTTTTACCAGCGTGAATTCGATAAGGCGATATTGAATGACCATTCAGATTCCTTATAGATTTAACCTGATAAGTTTTTCCATCGATGTCGACCTCGTACGACTCCATGACTTCCTGTATCGCGGCACCGACGTCGCAAAGTTGAACGTCGATACCGGCGGCTTTGATACCGGTGTTCGTCGCGTCTCTTACAGCTTCGATCAGCTTGTCGTATTTCGGATTGAACGTCAGAGTGAACGCGCAATCGATTATACGACCGTTTATGTGCGTTCCAAAATCAATTTTCGTGACGTCGTCGTAACCGAGGACCGTCGTGTCACCCGCATTCGGCGTGTAATGAGCGGCGCAATGATTTCGCGAGCAGCCCGTTGGAAATGCCAATCCAGCCTTGAGACCGTCCTCCCCGATCAATTTTCTCGCTGTATTCTCGAGCTCGTTGCATATCTCGATCATCGTCATTCCCGGCTTAACCTGCAAGTAAATCGTACAATGAAGAAACGTTCTATCATGCAGTGATCGGCAAAAAAAATCTATTTTTATTATCCAATTTTTTCGAAAAATCAATAATTAGCAAAAAAATATGACTAATTTTTTTTAAACATTAGTGGAACATTGGAATTTTTATAACAAAAATTAATAATTAGAGCCAAAATATTACTAATTTTTCTAATGAATAAGTAATTAGGACAAACCATTTCTAATTTTTCCAAAAAAATGAGTAATTAACGTGAAAATATTACTAATCTTTTTCAAGAATTAGTTTCTAGTGAGAAAGATATTGCTAAATAACCAAAAAAATCAATAATTTGTGGAGAAATGTTGTATTCATTTTGGAAAAATTAATAAATTAAAGAAAATTACTAATGCACTTTTTCATACGTACTGATTCAATATTCGTATTAATAATAACTTATGTGATATCGTATGACATTCGATACAATAAACACTAATATGTGAAATATTCAAAAGATCTAGTTACTATAAAAAAATAAAACAACTTTTTTAATAGAGTTGTTTGAGCTTATAACCATGACTCAATCCGTATACACAAGTACGTAAATATACACAATACTTTTTTACAAATTACTGTTTTTTTTAAAATTAATTAGTAATATCTTCTTTACCAATTACTATATTTAGAAAAATCTTGGTAATATTTTTTCGCTAATTACTAATTTTTTAGGAAAAATTAGAAATATTTTGTTGTTAAATCCTAATTTTTTAGAAATATCAGGAATATTTCGTCACTAAATACTAATTTTTTTGAAAAAATTGGAAATATTTACTTACTTATTACTAATTTTTTACAAAAATTAGTAATATTTTTTTGCTAATTACGAATTTTTTTACTTAGTATAAATTTTTCGAAAAAATGATCAATGCAATCAATATCATTGACGAAAGAATCGATACTGCAGATCACTGCTATCATGCTTTTAGTTTTTTGAATTCCGTACCAAAACGATGAGAAATTAAATCTTATGGTAAGATTTTGGCTATTACACAATAACTATCAATGTTGTCGATTTGAAATTTCGCACGCTTGTAAAATTCATTCGGTCGCATCTACTTCCAATAAAATAATTTCAAATTTTTACAAACCCAGTTCATGATGTGTTTTCTTGTCTGACGATGAGCTTCGGCCGCGTGCCGGGCCTCGTTGTACATATCATTTTGCATTCTGTCGAGGGCGCGTTTTTCCTCACTGGCGAATCTATCCTTTGCCATTTTGTCGTCTATTCCGGTAGCCGACGGATGCTCCATTATCTGTCCCTCCGGAAAATTTCCATCCGGAAACAATTCGGAGATTGGAATCGACGGAGGATCGGTCTGTTGTTTTGCTCCTTTCCCTCTGGGCTTGCGCTTTTTCTTTTTCTTCTTAACTTCCTCGTTCTCTCCGCCATTCTCGGTCGAAGTGCCCTCCGTTGCTCCATTCTCGTTTACTTTTGCATTATCCTCGTGCTCTTCGGGAGGACTAGCTTCTACGGCACCTGAATACATACATTTCATTCGAAGATATCGAATTTAATTCGAAAAGCAGTGATTTCTATTTGTAGCCAAATCAGTAGAAAGACGAAAGAAATTGTTTACGTCGCTTGAAAAAAATTAATTAATTAATGAAATTAAAAATCGCGGAAAGAATAAAATTGGGGGAATTTCGACTCTACAATCTCGCGTAAGGAAGAAATAAAAAAAACGAATGAAAAATTTTGATCGTGAGTGTTGACCATTGACCGGGACATAAAAAACACGAGGTTCCCCGATGGGCGTTAAAATTAAAAGTCGAATAATCAAAATCTCAACTCACCGGTCTTCTTTTTCTTTTTCTTCTTTTTCTTCTTCTTCGTGGCGTCTGTAGTTCCCGTATCATCCTCATCCTCGAGGACCTCGTCCTTTTCTTCATCGACGAGCTTTTCGGCGGACTTGCCGACCTCATCCAGTACAGCCGCCATTTTTCGAGAGAAGAACAAACAATGGCTGAATGGCAATAGCTCCTGCCGTCACCCCCCGCGAGCGGCGATTTTATTATGAAAAAAAAAAATAACAATATAGCGAGTGGTAGGTACAATTGCGAGAAGTCCGCGCTCTTACCGGTTGACGGAGACGGAAGCGACTGCAGTATCGACCGAGAGAAGCTTCGTAGCGCCATCGACGGGAAAGAAAAGTACTACTAACTGGACGTTTGCCGGCACGTTTTTATCAGAAATGTAATGGGCTCTTTCCATTTATATTAATTACTACGATAATATAATAATTGATAAACGATTATAAATCAATGTTGATAATGTTGACGCGACACTTCCACAGACTTTTGAAAGTGTCCGAACGCGTGACACTCTTTCGTTTATATTTCGCCGCTAACAATGTGCATTCTAACCTCCGAGCGCGTAACAATGTACCGCGAAATTGGCATTGTTTTTCCACGCGAAAAAGTTTCGTTCCCGTTATCAAGAGAAACGAGGGTTTTCTCGCAATTGATGAACAAACTGGAATAATTGCGCGTTCGAATCACACGGAGATCGACGATAATCTTGAAGAGAAACGTTACGATTCGGAGAACGCATACGCTCGAAATCTTTTGTTTAATTCCGGGAGAGATTTTAAATCGTTCGCTCATCCTCTCAAACCTATCGAAAACGTTAATGACGAAGAAGCCGAAGGAATCTTGAGCAAAGATTGGCGAGCGTCGAACATCGACGAAATATTGGAAGCTTTCGTGAGTCTATCGAGTCACGCGAAGCTCAATTCGCAATGTTTACAGCAGGAGAAACATCACGGTATTTTAATGGCCATTACTGAGAAATTGAGTCAGATGAGCGACGAAAAATTACGCCGAATATTTCAATGTCTGGCGGTATGGAATCGTATAACTACGTCAAAATGTCCGGCTTATATCAATCTATGCCACGAGCTCGATCGAGAATGCGCCAAGAGAATAATAAGGTGGAACACTGAGGAGTGTTTGCTCATGTGGGATCATTGGTATTGCTTGAACCTCGTGAAGAAAGCAAAATATCCATCAATCGTGCTGAAGAAATTGGGTAAAAATCCAAAAAAACTCAATGCCAATGATTTTCTTCATTTTATCTTCATTATCAATGTATCGCGCAAGCCTCCCTTCAATATGTACGAAGTTGAGTACGCTTTCGAAAATTTGCTCGACGAATACACAGCTGACGAACTCGCCGTTGTGTCGATGGGATTTTTCAAATCTCAAACACCCTTCAGAAACGAAGAACTCGTTTCCAGAATCAATCGCAAGCTGGCGAATGATTTGGATAATGTCGGCGATATTAGTATCAGTGCCATTATGAAAAATACACGGTAAAGGTTTCCAAAATTATTCCCTCCTGACTTCCGCCGTCATTTTTACATTACCAGAAATTTTCAGTAATCCCAGCTTTTCCTAAAATGCTAGCTACCTTGAAATGATTCTGAAAAAATTATCTATAAATCACATTTTTTCTTATTATTCTTTAGATACAGCACAGGACTCAGGGATTTGAAGATCTTTACGGAAATTTTGCATAGTTTGACGAAGCGGGTGCCAGATTTATCTATACCATGCTTGACCAATATTCTTCACGCGGCTGCGTTTGTTCAATGCCACAACGATGACTTGATGAAGCTCGTGATCGAAAAGTAAACGATACAGATCACTCTTGATATCTGAAAATCGCCGTCGAAAGCGCTGATTTGATCGAGTCACTTATACTCGATTCAACATTCTTCATTTTCACAGATTCGAGAGAGAAATCGATAATGCGAGAATCAAAGATCTCGAGAGACTGAGCTGGGTTCTCGGTATATTCGATTACGACACAAGTTTGCCGTTGTACGAAAAAATCGTCGATAGTCTTCGAGATCCGAGACGCGAGATGGAATTAGAGCAGTTAGTTTTCATTGAATCCGTTGAAAATAAATCATTTAAAAAAAGTAAACAAAAAATAAATCATCGAAATATCATTCGCAGATTTCCGAGGGTAATACCGACGACCTTGACTCATTTGTCACAATTGAGGATATTTCCGATTGACCTGATAAAGCAGCACTTTGATCCAGATTTCTTCAAACGAGTTTTTGGCCATAACGCGTACAAAATTGGACGAGACTTTTTCTCCTTGGAGACCAATTTAAGAATCGAAATGCCTGAATACGATGGACCCTTTTTGAAACCTGGAATCAGAGATTTTCTAGCAAAGGTTATATCATATCTACTCCAAGTCGAGAATATTGAAACAAAATTGATCGATCCATTAACGATCGATAAATCGTTTTTTGCAGAAATTCCTATGGGCCAGATTCCAAACGAACGATAAAGTTCGTCCTTCCGACAAATTTTTAATGGAGGTCGCGCATATGTGCAAGGTAAACAGAAAATTTTCACGAGTTTTAAAACGAATATTAAAAAATCACCGCGAAAATCGCGTCAATTCGATTATCATCGATTATTCATTCTTAAACTTTTTTTTTATGTCTCAACAGTTGGCTGTCGGATCGGAAACGTCGATTTACATCGATCAAGTTCTTCCCCACTTCGTTAAACCGGATATAATGATTTGTTTGGACGAGATAACTAACACTCCCATTGATCCAGAGCCAATTTTATCGAAAATACCAACCGCCACGATAAAAATGGCGCCTACAGAGCCGAAAAATTCAAAATGGATCGCCGTTGTTCTCGCGACACAAAATCAACTGATCAGGGGAACCGACAGATACGTCGGTCCTCTGAAATGCAAGCTTCGACAGCTCGAGATTATCGGCTATAGTCCATTAGTGGTGGGTGGAAGAAATATATTCCCGGCTTTTTCTGTGAAATCGTGATTTTATCGAGAAACTTACTCTTGTTTTCTCTTTCAGATAAGTTTCACCGAATGGCGCGACCTGATGAGTCTCGATGCGAAGGAAGATTTTTTAAGAAAACGGTTGCGACTCACAACCAATCGTAACGCGTCAGTAGCGGCTCTGTAATTACAAGGCCAAAGAATTTACGTATGTGTTGGGGCCTTTTAAATAAAACTGAGACTTTACAGTCTCACCTTTCAACTTCAAACCGAAATTTTTCACATTTTTACATGTAGAATTTGTAGATTTTTTCAGGATCATGGCGAAAATCCAATATCATTCAACTCGGTGAAAAAATTAATAGCCCAAAAAAGCTCCGAAAAATCTACAAGTTTAAATGTAAACAAGTTTTCAAAATCAGGGATATGTTATGTCATACGCATATATATTATTTTGGAATAATACGCTAGTTTTTAGCATATACTGTACAAAGTTTGCGGTTAATAAAAAAAAAATGTCTATACAACAATAACAGAGTCAATATCCGTTTTTAAATGTCACATTTAAAAATGTTCCTGTTCAAACATCAATGGTGGCGCAAAATGGGATCATCGATTTTTGAACGGAGAATAAATATACTAATTTACGATGGGTTAAAGATTATGAAGGAATTTCTTCGTGTATTCGTAGGTCACGAAAAGAGCGGCCGTAGCCGGCATAGTTCTGATTATAGTTGGTTTGAGTCCGTTGTACAATGCCCCGATACCTTCCTTTCTTGCGATATCTTTTATAATCACCATCGCCGGTGATCTCAAATTTTGTACCTGTAATAAAATGTATTGAAAATATTTGATGAACATTCTGCGAAGATGGAAAATCTTGAATAATCGGAATCTAACGAATTTGACTAACTTGAATTCTACTCTTGACGACGTCTGCTGGGAAAATAACGAGCCAAAGTACGCAACCGCCGACCGCACCGGCGATCATTGTTTTTTGCCAGCCAATTTCGTCTCTGCTCTGTCCCGGCTTGGCGAGAAGTTCCCTCGTTGCCTCGTAACCACCGAAGAAAAAGAAGTAACCGGGCATTTCACGCGCTATCGTCGACGAGAGACCTCTGAACATTCCGCTTGGACCATTTTGCCGTATTATTTCTTTCGTCAATGCCCATGGACCGATATGTTTCTGAAAAAGAAAAACAAAAAACGTTGACGAACGAGTTCTCTCTGCTTTTTATAGTTTTCTCTCTTGGAAGATTCATTTCGCTAACCACTTGTTGTCCGGGAACGGCATTTTGCGATTGTACTTCTCGCATCGCTTGTAAACGACATTTCACGAGTTCCGTTGGACAGAGAGTCAACGAGGAGAAGAAAGCAGCGAAGAAACCTGCAGACGCATTTCCAAGAGTGTTCAAGTCCTCTACTTTGTCCTTTCCTGAATATCAAGAACCAGAATTTTCACCTGCGTTTTAAATATTTTCATTTTGCTTCCTCAGAAAAGTTGCTTTGTTCTTATCGCAACATTTTTTATTTTTAATTAACCATTATAATTGGCAGGATTTTTTATTTTCAAAGTATTCTAAGGGGTTATATGCAGTCAGGATTTTCAAAAGGTCGATTTTTTTTAAATTTCAGCTTCGTAATGTACATATATTTAAGTATTATAATCACAGAAAATTTCATGTCGAAGGTTTTTTTTTACCGATAAATATTTTACATTTTATAAACAATTTAAGGCAAATATTTTCATCAAAAATCAATTTTTTTTTTTAGAAGCCGTAATTTTATTAAAAATTGATATTTTGCTTATTTCTTCGATCAAATACTAGATTATACTTTATATTAACGATATCTTTTTTATTTTTTCATTTTGGATGATCCAATCCAGAGACATCGTGCTCACCGCATGATGCCTTTTTTTAGAGGATCTCCCGGAAATCGGCTACAGCGATTTGAAAATCATTATTTAAAAAAAAAAATTCCAAAATAAAGGTAAAAGTTACAAAAATATGTATAACATTTTTTACGTTTATCAATTCGCCCTGCTGACTGCGTATAACCCCTTAATATTTCAGTAAATTAATGAAATACCTAGAACGTTGGCTATTGCCTTTTGACAGCCTCCGTAAGCAACGAAGAGAACCGAATTTTCGGCAACGTTAGCCACAACAGCCGGCACAGTTCCTGCGTACAATCCTCTGGCTATACCGTCAGTTTTCAAAGTCCGAATAAAACAGTCGACCATCCCTCTGTACATGCTCGGAAATGTTTGCATTTTCACTTTCACCGTGTCCAATGGCTGTCCCACATAAGTAACTGCGATTCCACCTTAAAATATTTGTGAAAACGTTATTATGCACCCGCAACGAGTACTAATCTGAAAATTATTTGCCCATTTTCATTTTTTATGATATTGAAATTTGCATTTTTAATAATAATGCAATGAAAATAGACAATTAACAAAGAGAATTTCTTCTAGGGTGTTTTAAATGTGAAAAATTATTTAAACGTTGTTTAGGATCTCTATCAAAAAGCTAAGACCCTAAAGATGCAATAGAAGTGCGAGCAATACTGAAAAAGAAATTAAAACGGTTTAAACTGCACAAAATACATTTTTTTTTAATGTAAGAGTTTATAGTAAATATAATTATTCAAATTATTATTTTTCTTCATTGTAATATAGTTTTTTAATTAATTACAAGAATAATCGTCACTCAGAAGCAATGTGTAAATTCCAATTTACATTCGAAATTTTTTTTTCTAATAATTGTTTTTTCAATGTAATTCTCGACAGCATGCGTTCAAAAGTTATTTATTTTTATCCAGAATCCGAGTTTCAAAGTCGTACATCGCGATTTACGTAAACAAGAGCATACTCATGGATGAACAAACAATGCCTCTACGTTTTGACTGATAATAATACAGGCAGAAGATTTCGAAAATTGTATCGACGTGGAGGGGATAGAGCAACATGGGAGGGACCAGAATTTCTTTATACATCAATGGTACATAGAGCTTTATCGTTTACATTATCAAAAAATAAATATCTCAAATCGTTTTCAAATTCTTCCAAATCATACATGACTATAAAATCCTCATAATCTCAAGATTCCATGATCTCCATAATCATGAATGCTGATGACATAAAAAAAGTCTCGTTTCTTGTCAGTCTTTGGATTGCGCAAAAATTTCAAGTACGTACGTCTCTCTGATAACACGCAAGACTGTCCATAGTCTTATCTTCAATTTTGATGAATAAAAATCATTATCATCCATCTTTGATTCTCGCAAATATAACGACATGAATCGCGCACGAATGAATATTATTCGGATTGAGAAAAAAAAGCAATAAATAAATATAAATAATAATTACCAAGAGATCCGGCAACAAAGTCAATCAGGCCGGATTTGAAGTGTCTCACACTGCCGTTCTCGCACTCCAAAGACTCCATCGTTATTTTTTACAATTATATTAGAATATATAATATTGAATGTTAAAACGTTTTGTTTTTTTTTCGCGCAGATATAAAAAATCTTGATTATTGCTATCGCATTTTTTATTTCTTCGCTCTGCAGAGAGGTTAACACGTGCGTCAGTCTGTCAGGCGAACGTGGGACTCGATTGGACTCGTCGATATATAAACATGCGAGGAAAATTCTGAGTCAAACAGATTTACAAAATCACAATTGCTTTTATTTTCCCATCAGCGCGAGAATCGCAAGGACTGCCGTGGGCCGCCCCGCACTCGTCGAACAACGAAAAGCGGCAGCGTTTGACTTCCCGACAGATGGCGCTGGCGATTGTGCCGGGAAAAATCGACGTATTTGAATTTTTTTCGAAAGCTTAGTAATTTTCCTTATTGACGAGGTTTCAGTATATTGATTTGCTTGCAAATACATTGTTTTGTACCTTGGCCCTTTTCTACTCATAGTATTACTTACAATATATGTATAAATATATCCGCGCTTCGAAGATTAAACGAAAGTGAACTTTGTATATTATTTTCTAGAAAGTATTTTTTCTCATCTTGATTATTGTCCTTCCAAATGATGCAATTTGCAAATTCCTGACAGCTAGAAAAATATTCATTATTGTTATTATTATTCATTATTATTGTTCATTTAAAAAAAGTAAAAGAAAACTTTGCCAATTATCTATCGACGACGATGTGCGTTCTTCTCAGTCTTTAAAAAAGACTTTAAAAAAATACCAACGGCTGGTTTTCCGTCTCGATGAATCTGTAGTTTCATTCGATAATCGCGAATTACGAGTCTTTTTGTAAATATCCGTAATTTTGACTTACAACGGTAACCTAGCAACCGAGACATGTGAACCGAGAATAAAGACACGGTTGTCATGGTAACGCAGTGAGGCAACGCGAGGAAAAAAAATACCCATGCGAGAACTGGAAACAATCTCGAGGTTCCGCGACTCCAGAGGTAATTGCGATCGAATTTCAAACGTGATTCGAACGACAATCCATCGAATATTCATTCTCAGCTTGAACGATTGACCGTTGACTCCCGTTGAATCATCTTCTCGTGCGAAATGTTTCGAAGTTCATTCGCATGATGTACGAAAAAAAAGTCCCTAGCAATGAGGGGGTCGCACGTATCACATATATATACACAAATATATATGTATAAACGCCTTGACGTACGCGAGTACGCGAGCATCGGTGTCTGGCCCTTTTACACGGGCAAACTTCTCATCGTCGGTCGTGTGATTAAAAACTG
Organism: Alloplasta piceator; assembly: GCA_946863875.1. Lineage (NCBI taxonomy): Eukaryota > Metazoa > Arthropoda > Insecta > Hymenoptera > Ichneumonidae > Alloplasta > Alloplasta piceator. Next base: position 1,247,070 of record OX333079.1, on the reverse strand, counting down.
TATACACATTACATTATGTATATATAATCCTCGTAACACCTTGTCGAAAAGCGCGATTGACGCTGATCATAGGCTCGTGAATCTCGTCAGAGGAGTTTCTCGGGTGAACTCTGATATTCTCAGGTCGTTCGAGAACTTGAGAGGAGAATAAAAGTTGAATAACGAAAAAGAAGAGAGAAAAAAATTGCTACAAAAGTGTATGCTGCAGTCAGTCGTCGCGGTCGATCTCTGCCATGATAGATCGGAACGCGTCTTCTCTGCGCGCGACGAGTGAAAAAAAAAAGAAAATAATCAGTGTACAAAAATGGGAATAATGCGCTGTGAGGAGCGGCACTTTTCGGTGAGTTCGGATTTTCGAGTTTCGCGCATCATGAAAATTTCGATACTTTTTGTTTTTCCTTCAACGTGGGCGAGAGGAGCAACGTTGCGTCGATTAGCGCGATGCGGGATAGAAGCAAGGGCTCCTTCGTCCGTGCATGAATGTGTGTGAGCTGCGCGAGAGCGCGAGCGCGCTTATATACATATCTATATACATATATAAGTGTGTGCGTGCTCGAAGAGCCGTCAGCGGCCATTAGCGTTCGAAGGGGGCATGGTCGCCCGAGACCTTCTCGTGTGTCAAATTGTCAAAATAATTCGTGTCTCGAGAAATGCCAATATAGTACGATCGTAACGGGGGTGGGTTGTCGCAGCTGTTGTCGGGGAAACGCCCGGGTCCGCGTCAAGCATCGGCCGATGTCGCGACAATTATTTTCTTTCCCGTCTTTCGTCTTTTTTACATTTTTCTTCCCTCACTCTCCGTCTCTCTCTCTCATTCCTCGTCCACTCGTATCCCAACGAGCGAAGTATATCGTGAATGCGCTGCCAGTGTGAAAATATATAAAGTCGGCGTGGACGCGCAATGTTTTTCAGCGTCGTGAACGACCGAATAAATACCAATGCGAATTCTCATGGTTCGTTGCGAAATGCATAATTTTCGTAATTCAAATGACTCGTCGAACGCCGTATTGTGACATACGACGATCACGGAACAATGTGTTATAAACACACGCTAGTTCGAGTACGTTAAAGGTGTCAATTGTTACGAATATTATACTTCGTGATTCTTGTGTTTTTCTTTTTTTAATGGACATGGATTTCAGAATTAATTTTTGAAATTGACAAATTTATTTTTCCAAAGAACAGTTTGAAGGCCCGTTAACAATTTGGAAATAATTCTTGACGCATCTTTTAATTTTTGAAATGATTATTTACCAAGCATGTGCTCTTCTGATTTTTCGTTGAATAAATGTACTTGACCATTTTTCGTTCAACCGAACGTTCAGAACTTCAAGTACATTTTTTTCATGCCTCTGCTGTCTCACGAAGGAAGCTTTGTTTTTCGTGAAAATTCATTTTTCGCGGGATTTTTATGTCACATGAAGTTTTTAAACAGACTCAATGTTTTTGAACTCTTTGAGAAATTATATTTGGAAGAAGTTTTTGAATTGTGCAATGCGAATGCTATAACTTGTGCAAATTTCAAAATATTGTTCTTATATTTTTCACATAGTCGATACTGTGACCAAGGTTGTGGATTATTGAATTTGGAAGAAATCGCTCAAAGCGATGAGATTTTATGAAATCTTGTATTTCCTAAAATTTTAATTTGATTAACATTTGAGATATTGAAATTTTTGTAAGCACTTACAGTGACCAAAGTTGTTTGCTATTGAATATGGCAAAATTAGCTTTTTTTGCACACTACGAACATGGTGATTGGCATAATCTTGGTTTTATCGTGAGATTGTAAACAATCGAATCAGCCATGGAGAGATTTTCATTGAATTCCCAGCTTGAAGAAAAATTTTCAATGCAAATCCGGAATTCGTTTTTACCATTTTTTTTTTGATGATTTTTAGTGAGCGCAAGGTTTGCAGAATGGTGGTGGATTGCCTGTCGGTCCAGGGGTCCGCAGCTGTAGCGAGGAAGCAGGAGAGGAGAATCGGCGGCGGAGGAGCTGTAAACGCGAGGATGCAACCGAACGCAGGTAGCGCCAGTGGTGGCACGGGAGGCGGAATGACTCCCAAAGAACTCTGCGATAACGATGATCTGGCGACTTCTCTCGTTCTCGATCCTTACTTGGGTTTCATGACGCACAAGATGAACGTCAGGTATGAATTATTATTTGTATTCAACCGCTATCGTGACTTTGGACGAAAATAGGTACAACGAAGAATATAATAACAAAAGTCAATGCAAAATTGATATAATCGTTCTCCGGTGGAGGAAAACATGCTAATAGCTGTTAAGATAGTTACGTTAATTGCAGAAATAATTTCCCAAGGTTTTTCAAATTTTATTTACCAAAAGAAGTCTCGAAATACGTTCAATCGATCGAGCGTGGAGCCTGCGAATTTCTGTTTTCTCAAATTCTCTTTATTACCAGTTTGCCGCAGTTTTTATTACCGACCGCGGTATAACAGCGCTCTTTAAAGTTTTGCGAAACTTCTCTGTCGATAAAACAGTCTCCCTTTCTGGATAAGTTGCTCGATGGTCCAAGAAATTGGTGTCAATTCCAATTTTTTTTTTCTACAAACGAGATGATTGGATGAAAATCAAAACTGCGATCAAGTTGTCCTATTCCGTAATTTGAGACATTTCATGGAATAATTATTTATTTTTCAGATATCGGCCGCTGAAAGCGAACAAGGACGATCTCCGGAAGGTCATCAGCGATTTCATACAATCCCAAAATTATGAGAAAGCGTACAAGAAATTGATGGGCGGTGATTGGGGAGCGCGTTTGCCGCACACCAAATCGAAACAGCAGCAGATCAATCTGGAGAAGCATGTGAGTATAATTCATTTTGTATTATATTTTATCCTATAAATTTATCCTATAATTATTTTAAAAAAATCTTCGGCTTTTCAAACAGGTTTATCGTTACCTGAGAGTCTTCGATAAAGACTCGGGTTTTGCCCTTGAGGCGTGCTACAGGTATTCACTTGAAGGTCAAAAAGGTGCGAAGATATGCGCAACTCGCAAGTGGCTCAAGCACGATAAAATTCCGTGTCTCGTTGGTTGTATTGCGGAACTTAGCGAAAAGGCAAGTTAATAACGCACACGAGAAATTGACCAAAAAACATTTTAAAAATTTAGAAATTGCGCTAAAAAAATTTAACAAATTTAATGGTACGTTGCGTCACACGTTTGCAGGAGGAAGCGGCACTTTTGCATCCGGGTAAGAACGACTTTTCGGTGATGTTCAGCTGTCGAAAAAATTGCGCCCAGCTTTGGCTGGGTCCGGCTGCTTTCATCAATCACGATTGTCGAGCAAACTGCAAGGTATAATTATATATATATATATATATACATATATTTTAGAGTACATAAAAGTATAGCAGTTCTTCAGCGGTATTTGTTATTCCGTTAATTATTTCACTTTTTTTTCATTCATTCTAGGGAAAAAATATATGAAAAATTCCCCTCGTCTGCCAGATATGAAAATGATTGAGACGTTTGCAAGTGTTTCCCATAATTTGCTATTCTGAATCGTGTTTCTCTGTATGCTTCGTGTACTTTTGCAGTTTGTAGCAACGGGCCGTGACACGGCTTGCGTCAAGGTACTACGTGACATTGAAGTCGGCGAGGAGATAACCTGTTTCTACGGTGAAGATTTTTTCGGCGATGGTAATTGTTACTGCGAGTGCGAGACGTGCGAGAGACGAGGAACAGGCGCGTTTGCGAGTCAAAAACCGGGCGACGAACTCTCTACGGGTAGAGTATCTGGATAATAATAAATAATTTAGACCAGCGACACTCAACTGACAGATTCTTAAACTTGGACCATCGATTTTTGCAAATCTTTGAAGGGTCTTTTTCCGGCGATATTCAAACTCTTTGCAACAAAAATTTAGTCATCGGAATGAACCAAACAGCATTCTCTAAGTTTAGTCAGGAAGTTTGAGACAAAAGTTGCAAAAAATGCATTATTTTAATAATACATTATCGATTTCATTAATTACTATTTTTTCACTTAATAATGGGACTTAACTTCCATTATACATTATTCATTCAATGAATAATGCGATAAAAAAAATATCGCATTATTTTTTTAGTTAATAATGCAAATGTCAGACCATTAAGCATTACATTAGTACTGGAAAACTGGAATACTGGAAAAGCATTACATTATCCATTGCTGAGGTAATGGATAATGTGGGAAGAGTTACATTACTCATTACTGAAATAATGAGTAATACAAAAATGTTCCATCATCCATTATTGAAGTAATAGATATTGCAAAGTAGCGTTAATTTTTCATTACTATAATACTGAATATTTTGAATACTAATGCATTATTCGGAATAAAAATATTTTACGCATGCGTGGTTCAATAGGACAATGCGATAAAATCTTCCTTTTATTTACGAAAGTGGAAAATATGCATTGATGAAACCGGTTCATGCTGTAGGTTCAAATCTAATCTAACAAATAAAAAAAACAAAAGAAAGTACCGAATTATATTTTCGAAGTAAAAAATTAGGAATCTAAACAAACTAATTTCCCTGTAAAAAATTTGAGGGAATAACACATACAGTCGATGTATCATTCTTACGCATTATGATTATAAAAAATCATACGAAAAGGAAGAGTTCATTGACATTGCTCTCTACATACAGAAATTATTTTTATTCCTTTAAACCATTACTCAAAGTAATACATTATATATAGATGTTATGCGTTATTTGAAGTAATGCACTGCTCAATGTAATGTGTTGCTCAAAGTAATGAACTACTCAATGTTAATGCATTACTCAAAGTAATGCGTTGCTCAATGTAATGCATTACTCAAAGTAATGCATTATTTTTCGGTTTTGTACCATTCATTACTATAGTAATGAAATTTTGTTTCTACTTTGAATTACCCATTACTGTAATAATGGACAATGGCAGCGTTTAGAATTATCCATTACTCGGGTAATGAATAATGTTACGTTTTTTGCATTATTCATTATTAATTTAATGCATAATCGTTAGGTTTCACATTTTTCATTACAAAAATGATGCTTTACTTTTACATTATAATTCCGGCAACTCTGTTTGAGGCTAATGAAAATTTTATCGTTATTCGTTAGAAGTAATGCCAATAATTGTATGAATTATTATGGCAGGCTATCGTCTGAGGGAAACCGACAATCGGATAAATCGAACGAAGCATCGTCAGCAGCCTCCGAGTATCGGAAGTAACAAGCAACAACAGACGGATGGTACATTGACGGAGAGAAACGGGGTTATCGGTGGAAATGCCGCGATCGCTCCGCAATCGCTGAGCATGAAAGAGCTTCGTCGCAAAGGACTCACCAAGTACGACGCGGAACTTTTGATAGCCCAGGGTTGCAGATTTTCCGACATTGCACAGCAACAACAGCAACAACAGCAGGAACAATCGTCGAATCTCGATGACTGTACGAGCAACGCAGGTCAAGCGAACTCGCGATCCCATTCTTACACGATGTCTGGCACAACTTCGACGAGAAATCTGCGCAATAAACAGCAGAATGCTAAAAATTACGCAAACAACAACAACCACAATATCGATAATCATCGTAACGTGAAAAATGGTCAGAGTTTGAGAGCCTCGAGGCTTCAAAAGCGAACGGAAACGAAGGAAACTCGAGCATCCGAGGACGAGAGTGCAACGTCCGTCGTAAATACAGCCGAAATGTACGGTGAATCGTCGGAAGCGAATAACGGAAAGGACGATTCGGACAGAGTCGCCATGGACGAGGATAGTTCATTCTCGCTGCTCGACAAGCAACGTTCTCAAGAGGATTCGACGGATGCGACGCAATTCACGGATTCACAGAGAAGCTTGAACGAAACCGATATCGTAACGAGCAAACCACGAATATGTCAAGTTTTCGTGAAAGAGAGACGCGACAGTTCGATGGACGTTGACGATAACGAAGGTAGCGATGATCCTCTCAAAGTCGAGGAAATCGATGATACCGACAAGAATACGATTCATCGAACGATCGTCAGTCACGAACGCGCGAATCATCAGTCAACGAACGTTAGCGCAAATTCGCGACCACCTGGAATTGCGAGATCGAAGAATCACGATAACGCGAGCGTGAAGCACACCGAGCCACTCGAACCGCTTGAAAATAATTGCGCGAAAGACATAAATTCGTCGCCATTGTCCGTGATCAATGAAAAAGACGATTGGGCGCAGAATACCGACAAAGTCAGCGACGAGCTTAATTCCGTCGATTTCACGACGATCCCCGTTACAGCCGGTGAAAAGGAGAATCGTAAATTGTTACAGGCGCACGTTGATTCGCGCAATAACGAGCATCGTAAATCGCCGGCGCACGGTGAGACACCGCGAAAATCGAGCTTTCGCGACGTCGAGGGTCGAATCGTCACGTCGCATACGGAAAAATCGAGCGAATCGTTTTATCGCATCAACAGCTTGAAGCTCAACGGTACGGTTGAATCTCTGGGCAAGGGTATAAGAAGAAAACTCGATAATTCCAAGGGCGAATTACCGATCGAAGTGTCGAACGGTGATAATACTTTGGACAACGATGATTGGACGTTGTCGCGATGTCGGGATGAGATAACGCGTGACGATTACGAAATTTTGAAGATTCACGAGAGACGAACGAACGACGAGAAGGAGCCTGAAATTCCGGCCGATGATGTCGAAACTGATACAAATAATGATCACGGGACTAACGAGTACAACTTGCACGAGGAAGAGAACAAAATAGACGTTTCAACGGAGACACTGGGATACGGTGAAAGTTTGACGGTGAATGAACCGAGCGCGGAAACAATAATTTTGAACGACAAATCGTCAGATTTCACGATTCACGGTAAATCCGAGGATAGCCGAAGTTTGACGATCAAAAGATCGAACGAGATGAGCAACGAAGTGTCGAATGGCTCGACGAGATCACGAAGAAGAAGCAAGAAAAATCGCAGTGGAACGAAAACGAGACGAGGAAAGAACGTCAAGATGTTGGATAACGGTGTAGATGGGAATTGTGCAAATCCGAGCTCGCGAAGTCGTGATAAAAATTCAAAAAACAATGGAAGACTCACGCGTAGCCAGAGACGAGGTGGACAAACGGAAACTTCGGGGATTCAAGGTACAACGAGCGAGACCGTCGTTGTTGGTGTGGCTGACGATGATTCGGGGATTCAAGGTGACATCTACGAGTTCAGCGAGAAAGAGAGCAATCTCGAGGAAGTTGGATTACCATCGTCGATACGTCGTAACAAGTGCGATAATCGTGACACCGATAACGGTGAATCACGATTACACGATACGACGCATTACGACGAGTATTCGAAAATTAAACCGCCCGTTCTCGAGCCTGAGATACCCTGGTCAGTTCCGACAGCCACCATCAACGATACCGAACGCACTGGTCGAGAAAATTCCTTTGAGTCCGGAGATAATCGTGATAGGTTCGTTGGCAGTATTTTTTTATTCACCCCACGAACAAAGATGGCTGTTTCAATCTTTCTTTCAACTCGAATATTGTTTTCGGTAAAGAAGAAATTCAAATTCAAATTAAATTAATTTTTTTTTTTCAATATTTGACTGTGTAAGGCTTTTCTGAAATTCTCTGCTCACTTAGAAGGATCCCAGAAGAATTTTATCAAATTCCCAAAGAATTTATATAGGAATATAAGGAATTCATAAAATAATTTTGCTCGTAATGTAAAATTCCAGATCAAGAGTCAAGGATACGAACGGAACGAGAAAATCCCTGCCAACTTATCAGTGGCAAACGGCCGAGCCTCAGTGTCAAGTATGCCCGGCAACACCCGAACGTCCGGGCGGACGTTTAAAGCTGACCTTGAGAATGAAACGTTCTCCGGTACTCGACGACGTTGTTGAATCCGGCACTAGCCTGAGCGAGGACAGTTACGAGCCGGAATACGAGGTACTGAGAGTCGAGGGTGTCGAGTCCGAGTCGAGACGACGCAAGAAGCACAAGACTCGTGATCGTGAAAGGCGACACAAGAGACGAGAATTGAATCTCGATCCTCCGCCATTGCCGATGAAGAGGCTACGACTGATATTCGGCAACGAGACACACACTATCGATCTGCCGCATTCTTAACGAACGTAATCGCGATGTTCTCTGTAATCACGATTAATCCAACGATCAACTCTTTTAATTAATTAAATAAATATATATATATATATTTATGTACATATATATTTTAAATGTATATAAATATATATGTGTGTGTGGGTTGAATCTGAATCTTGGCGCGTTGGAAAATCACGTGAGACGCTTTGGAGACTATTTTGCGTGTCGAAAGATATAAAAAATTATTATTCGCATTCGACGCGCGTCTCTGTCGACGTGTCTCACGAGCAAACCCGGTGGACTCTGATTGAGGAATGTTTAGAATATACAAACTGTATTTAACGAAGCGTGAAGAGAGGGAGAGAGAAAGAGGGAGGGGGAAACAGGAAGACAACATTGGAATTAGATTGAATACTTAGTTAGCATATATTAATTGTAATTTGTGAGCGAGAGCTGATAAAATGGACGATTGTCGCGACGAATGTATCACGATATAGGGATATAGTGAGAAAAAAAAAAACGACGAGAGAGAATTGTAAATAAGGCATATGTGGTAATTTTTAAGAAATCTCACGAACGTATTTTCATGTTTGGAGGTCCGATGCCGACGGCTTGAGGGGAGACGCAAGCGGGAAGAGTATTTTATTCGACGATATATTTGTATATATATATCGTGATAAATTTCTAACGGAGAATGAACTCCGTTAGGCATATATTTGGAAATCACTGTATTTAAAAATATCAAATTCGAGTCCTTGGCAATATTTTTAAGGGGCTATTTCTTCTTCAAAATTGAGCTACCAATGAAACTCACGAGCGATTGTCAATGCGTTTTTGAGCATCGCCAGAATCTTCGAAAAAGAATCTCGCAAACGTTTTACAAAAACTGGCAGAAAGGAGAATTGATTTCTCCCGATGATCCAAGACAAATTGAACGAACCCTGATGACATGAAAATCAATCGTTACTGATTTTATTGGTAGCTTCGTGGGTGTGATAAATATCCAATTATTTGTATCGTTGATTGAATTTTTTAAATTAAATATAACGCGAAACCTTTCAATATGCAATTTCAGTGATGTTACAATCTTTAAAAAAAATCGAAACTCATCGACAAGGAAGATTGAGAATAAAACGTGAAAAATTCATTTTTTATAGAAAGTCACTCTTTGGACACTCGAATTTTTGTTAAATTTTTTTTCGTTGAGTGAATCAAATTCTAGGGATCGGCTATGAAACGAAAAGAAAAACAAAAAATTTAGGGATGTTAACTATTTACGGCAAAAAATATTTCATCTATTTCCATTGGAAAGGAGATATTTTTTGTTCGACAAGATCCTCTGCGAGGATTTTTTTCTCATCGGAAGAAATACATTTTGTCGGTGAGACTCGGAATTAATAAATAAAGGTAAAAATATTTCGACCCTTATATGTATATATGAATATGTGTATATATAAAGGTTGAGATATAACTCGCAACTTGTTTGAGAATGCAATACTTTTTCAAAGATCGAATATACTCGTATTTTCCACGGCAATCTTCCCTCGCCCGTGCAATTGAATTATTAATTAACGTAGAAACTTACGAATATTACGAAGAGATAAAGAAAAATGGAAAATCCGATGAGGCGCGATGTAAAAAGGATCCTAGGACTTAATGCCACTATTAGAATGTAAATTTTCTTTTTGTTTTCTCGAAGATTAAGGTCTATCAATGGCACTGCGTCTCACGAAATGAAAAACGAAAAAAAATACACCGTTTGTGATATATACTGTACCATCTAATAACATCTTCGTTTCGATATTATAAAATGAAGAAAAATAAATGTAGCGACTTCACTTTGCCAAGGACTTTTCGAGATCCGTTGAGACAAAAAGAATAATTGAAAACAAAAACGAAAGAAAAAAAAATATTTCAAGGCATCATCATGCTCCGTGCGATTGCCAAAGTAGTTGCTTAGAATTTTCATGCTCGGGACACATATAGTAAGGATCTTGATTATAAAAAACAAAAAGAGGCGAGAAAACTCGCGGTTATCTCATTTTTATGGAGAAGACCAACAAAAAAAAAAGAAGAAAAAACCACTTAGCATCGTAATTTAATATTCTTCTGTCATTGACAAAAATTCTCGGGTGACAAGAGCATCCTCGCGACGATACGATTGAAAAAGGAAAAAAACGTAAAATGAAAGAAGCAAAAGGTAAATCGAAAGGAGAAAAATCAAGCTGAAGCTTTTACGATGAGACGAAAATTGTATTCGAATATTCTACCGTGTGATCACGACAATGAATTATAAAAAATTGAGAAGAAAAACCAAACTTGTGATCCAATACTCCGTCGTTAAAGTATATCGCGCTTATTGTTTTTTTTGTTTGTTTGTTTTCCGATCGGTAGGTTTTTCGTCACTGCCATTAGATCAAATTTGACTTGTTAATTGTTCGTTCTCTCTGCTTATTGTACGAAGAGAAAAAAAAAAGAAGAAAAACGAAGAAAAACGAAACCGTCGATTATTTGAAAACAAACTGTCAAACTGCGAGAGGATCCTATTCTGTAACTTTTTATGTGGTGTAAAAAGAACGATCGGGCGAATATCACCATCATCGATGAGATAATCTGAAACAACAATGAAGTTTCGGAATAGGATAATTTTATTGCATTTCGCGTTAAGAATGGGTATAAAATAATAATTCGTGTTATGAACCTCGAAAAGATGAGTGATTACGAAGAATCATCTTGTGCCCTTGTTGTTTCATCTCGTGTCTTTAGATGTGCAAAATGTTGAGAGAGAAAACGCGACGTGAAGAAATTGATTTTTTTTTCTTCATTTTTTAACTCGCAGTTTAAGACGATTAAAATGCTTCATTATCGATGTAATTGTATGCGCGATACGTGCACCGCACTTAGGAAAGATTTTTACCGTAATACCTATATCGCGTCATGGTTATTCGGTTTTTATGTATATCGAAAATTCCCAGCGTTGGACTCGCGCTGGACACAAGTGAATGGGGACACGAAAAAAAATCGCAATTGAGAGAGAAAGGAGAGTACATTGTCATTATTATTTTTTATGAATTAGAATATCATAATAAACGAACTCGAATAACTTTATATATATTTTTTATCGGTTAAAGACCCGTCCTTCAGTGTCCTCGACTCCTCCCACATCGCGAATTAATTTAAATTTTATTAAATTATATAATTTATATCTTCACCGGGTTAAAAAAAAATATAACGATTCTGTGATAAATTAAAATTTCTGTATCGATATTTCATGTGCAGAACATTCTGCACATTTTCATGATTTTTTCGTTGTCCATTTCGAGCTTATCATTGTTAGAGATTTAAAATTAGTGTCTAATAATTATGCCGTTTGAGAGCTTTTTCGAATATTTATATTTTTACTTCCCAATAGAGGAAAAATTGAGGTGATGGAAATTAAAGTATTTGAGGAATGTTATCGCAGAGTTGTCCTCAGGGATCGAGAGCTTCCGGTACCGTTGTCGTACAAGGACCGCAAAAGTGGTACCTTGAAAATAAATTGCAAACATTCGTGAGAAACAAACGAACGAGATAATGCGCGATATGAATTTGAATATTCGTGTATCACTAAGATTGACTACTGACTGGAAATGTCGCGTTGCCGACGTTTCTTCAAGGTTAAATTCAGCTACAGGAATACCTCGATCTGCAACTTGAGGAGCGAACATCGCGGCTGGATAAACGTCGGACGATGTGCCGATAATGAGACACGCATCGCAAGATTCTACAGCCTCGTCTGAAAAGAAAAAAAGAAAAACGATGTAAATACCGTTCATGGCAATTATGATGATACTCGGGAGAAATTATTTGCTTTTGTCGAATCAACTCACGAGCACGATTCAGATCAATTTCTTGAAGATTTTCGCCAAACCACACAATTTCCGGTCTGAGAAGACTGGAGCACCCGTTTTTCTGGCACTTTGGCAATTCCTCAATGGGAATTTTTGAATGTGTCGCTTTTGGATCCGGAGAACTGAGAAATCCGAAGAATTTTCTTCTCACATTACGATCCATAATACGGTGAATTTAAGACATTTTTTAAAAACTTATAACTTGTTTGTTATCGGATAAATATCCGCATCGATGGATTTATGCGAAAAAGTTACCATTTGCTGTTCTCCAAGGCTGGACAAATCGGTATAGCGTGATTTACTTCGACATTCTTGCAGCGTGTGCAACGCGTCTTGTAGAGAGAACCGTGAAGCTCTATAACGTCCTCCGTTCCTGACCTCTGATGAAGTCCGTCTATATTTTGAGTAACGACGGTTGCAATTTTGCCCTCGCTCTTGAGTCTATTCTGAAACCTTGAAATCGCCTCGTGTGCCTGTCGATCGAACATTCGTACATAAATTATCGGTTATTTGATGAAAAATCGATGTTGCGTCTCATCTTTTCAATATTATTCTAAAAATTAATTACCACCCCGATACATCATGGTATAGAGATGGAAATGTCAAAAAGCACCAAAGCTGCATTCTAAGTTATTTTCGAGAAAGATTGTTGGAAATTTTTTGAGGTTACGTGAACCCGAATTCTCGGAGTAGAGACGATAATTCACAGTTTACCTACTTTTATCAATCATGTACCTTGTTAGGCATAGCTTTGCTAACGAGTTGTCGTCTGTACTCGTAAAATTCCCATACCAGAGATGGATTAGCGGAAAATGCTTGCGGAGTGGCGAGATTCTGTGCCTTGTACGTGCGCCAAAGTCCGCCGGCACCGCGAAACGTTGGTATTCCGGATTCTGCGGATATTCCACTGCCCGTTAGAATGAGAACGTGCTTTGCGCTCGAAAGACTCTCGCGAAATGAATTCATTACGTTGCTCATTGTCGAAATTTTGCTCGAAATTATATCCGTCGTTTGTTTACGATTATTACAAGCCGGTTTACCTCTGCGTATCGCGAGCGCCTGATACTCAGCTGGCCAAATGACATGTGGATGGCTGGACTGTAGCCGCGTGGAGGGGGAAGAACCCGTTGAGATACCTCTTCGCGCGTTATGTTCGCCTGATACTCGGTCGGCCATCGCGGATGAAATGTGGACGGTTCGAGGACAGGCGCGTGGAGGGGAGGAACTTATTGGTGTACCTCCTTGCGCGTCATGTTCGCCTGATACTTGCTCGGTGATCGCGGATGAAATGTGATTGGTTCGAGGACAGGCGATCTAATAGCGCAGGCGCGGAAGGGGGCTCGTTGGTTTACCTCCTTGCGCCTCATTTTCGCCTGATACTCGGTTGGTCATCGTGGATGAAATGTGGACGGTTCGAGGACAGGCGCGCGGAGGGGAGAAGCTTATTGATGTACTTCTTTGCGCATCATGTTCGCTTGATACTCGCTCGGCGATCGCGGATGAAATGTGATTGGTTCGAGGACAGGCGATGTAGCAGCTCAGGCGCCGGGGGGGGGGTGGGCTCGTTGGTTTACCTCCTTGCGCGTCGTGTTCGCCTGATACTCGGTCGGCCATCGTGGATGAAATGTGGACGGTTCGAGGATAGGCGCGCAGAGGGGGGAGAGAGCGTGTCTGTGTACCTCCTTGCGCGTCATTTTTGCCTGATACTAAGTTAGCCATCGTGGATGAAATGTGTACGACGGGAGGCGTAGAGAAGGCGGGAGAGCGAGTCCGGTGCACCTCTTCGCTTGTCCTATTCGCCTGATACTCGATAATCCAACATGGATGAAATGTGTACGACGGGAGATCACAGCGAAGGCGGGAGAGGGGTCTGGTGTACCTTCTCGCTCGTCATATTCGCCTGATACTCGATAATCCAACGTGGATGAAATGTGGATGACTGAAGACAGCAGTGCAGCCAGATCGCGTGTAAAATCGACTCCCACTCTGTTACCCGCGCGCAATGCGCATAGGTCTACTTTTAGGTTAGGAATCGTTATAGCGAGTTGCACGTGGCACAAACAAGTATAAAGAAAAACAAAAATGCATTACAAAAAGGATTTTGATGCGTTCGTCGGTGGAAAATCGGGTGTCTTCAAGGGTATCAAAGTCGACAAGAAAGCGTGTATAATGAAGAATATACAGAGTCTAATGTCGATCAAAGCCGATCACGAAGTGACTTTTATGTCGTGGAGCGACGAGGAGGAAAAATATATTTTAATCGGATGCGGATCCAAAGGAGATAGGAGGTCATACGAATAAGTAATTTTTCACAAAAATCAATGAATATTATGCAAACCTATAATCGTATTTTGCAATAAATGATACGTTTCTTATATTCTTCAGTGTCAAAATATACGACACGCAGTACGGTGCTTTCACGAGTTCCTTCAATTGCGACAGCGGCAAAGGAAAAATCAAAGGATTAGCTCAATACGACGAGTGAGTACTCGATACCAAATAATTTACGCAAATTGAACAGCCAAAAAAACAAAAGATATGATAAAAAATTAAAAAAAGATATTCCAAGATATTCTTTGATCGGCAGATCTTTGAAGATGTTCTAAGGATATCCCATGGATGGACATTATAATATTTTTAGCACGAATCATAAATTGCAGAATCAATTAAAATTTATCACAATAATTATCAACTTACTTCCAGCGCGATAATAACAGCCGTTGAATCGGGTCACATAAAGTTATGGAGGTTCGACGGGGGTGCCGAGTTTTTGATAGAGGCGGGAGAAAATTTGGAGCGAATGAGAAGCTCGTTCGTGAACAAAAATGTAATAGCAACGGGTGGCAAGGAGCACAAGTTACAGCTTTTTGATTTGGAGAAACAGCAAAATATTTTTACAGAGAAAAATGTTCCCCACGACTGGCTAGAGCTCAAAGTACCTCTGTGGATTTCCGATATTGGTTTTATTCCAAATACTTCCCACATTGTAACAAGCAGCAAATTTGGACACGTAAATATCAATAGTCTTATCCGTGCTTTCATTGCACCGAAGGTTTCGATATTCATTGAGGTTTCGAATGTTCCAGGTTCGTTTGTATGATCCAGGAGCTCAAAGAAGACCCGTTATAAATCTCGAGATAAAAGACGCAGCCCTCACGACACTCGCTGTATCACCTCGCGAAAGGTAATTCAACAAAAAAACATGATTTTATGCATATTGTTTAGGCAAATTAAATATACCTCAATTTTAATATTTTCTTACAGGCACATCGTCGTTGGATCCGGTAAAGGCGTAATGAATCTCATAGATTTACGCAAACCTGGAAAAATATTAAATACGTATAAAGATTTTGTGGGGAGTGTGATGGCTATCGCTTGTCCAAGAACAAATTCCTGCATCGTGAGCGTTAGTCTCGACCGTTATATGCGTGTTCATGATTTGAATACCAAGCAACTTTTGCAAAAGGTATCATTCAACTGTTCAACGTTAATCTTCAGATTTTTGTTCTTTGAAAATCGTTTGGTTATTAATCAAATTTTACCAGGTATATCTCACATCTCGTCCCAGCAGCCTGGTATTGCGTTCCGGTTTTACGTTTGAAAGCATCGACGAAGTGAAGAACGAGCCGGACGATCGCGCAGCCAAGAGATCGATCGAAGAAACGAGCGACGTGGATGATGTTCGATTAATTGACCTTGAATCGAACAGCGAGGCCGAATACGACGAGATATTCGACAAAATGGCAGTCATCGATAACGAGAAAAATGAAGCAAACGTGATTACGGCGAAACGAAAGAAAACTACTAAAACGAAAACGTTAAAATTAAAGTGTCCAAAGGTAATTTCGTAACAAAAAAAATTGCGCTGCTCCAAAGTTCGCACGAATGAAGGTATTTTAATTATTTTTTTCTTACAGGTAGCTGACGAATCTACGCAAGGAAACTCTAAAAGATTGAAGAAAAGTCGAAATCGTGCAAGAACAACGACTCCTTGAAACCGCCAGGCAGTAAAAAATAGTTGTAATTTCATGATTTATATAATTTCGTTTATTCACGAGGATGGCACTGTCTTGGCCTGTATTTTTTTTATTGCAAACTTTGCCTGGAAAATATAAAACGTGTCTTTTCGACCAAATGACAACTTAACTATATGTATATCAATAGTGTTTTATTTTCACTAAATTTAACTCGTTTAACGGTAATCAATTTGGCATATGAAAAAGACGACGTAACAGAGCAAAAAAGAAGAGGAAAAAATCGCGAAAAATGAGGAAGCTACTTGCAAATTTATAATTTGTACAATTTTTTATGTCCCGTATCAATCATTTTGTGGATCAATTATTAACAAATGATGTTCAAGAACGTCGGGTCTATTAAAAGTAGATTGTGCGAGAGAGATGGAACTAAAAACTTTAACACACTTTTCTGAGAAACGACATAACGAAATTACAAAAAATAATAATCGGGCCGTTGGTATCCCTTCATTATTCATTTTTTCGCAGGCGGCCCCATAATTCATTTTTTTGTTTCATTAATGAATTTCCGAGAAAAATGCGTTCAATAATTAAGGATTCTATGACCTTCCTTCGAAAAACTAATCATGAACTATTATTCTCACGAAATGGGGAAGATTTAATTGAATCGATAAGAATCTCGCGAGAATCCGGACTAGGGAAAAAAAAATTGTATTTCTCTCAAAATATCTCAACGCAGGTGAACGCATTATTTTTTTCTTCTCATCTCTCATCTTGCAGACAGTCGCTACTTACATTTCCATAGTATTATTACTCCACAATTCTAGGTGGACTTAAGTAATTTTTAACTTAGTAGAAATAAGTATTCGATAAAGAGGGCGATTTTTATAACGAGTATACGGAATATTGATTCGAGAAAAGTTATCAATATTACGCCAATATACTCGTGATACAATTTAAGTTTTCTCTTTCATTGTTTTCGTCAATTAAATTCATAGTTTCCGTGGATATTAAAGCAAATATTTCTTCCGTGTAATCGCCATTGCACGAATTGTCGATCAGGCGCTCCGATTATTAGAAACTCTATAGCCGTTTTTTTGTTTGTTTTCATTTCACTCTTTGTTTTCTTTTTCGTTTTCGTACAATTTTCCCCTTACATAGGCCTTCAATGTAAACTTCGCACATACACAATATACAATTTAACGCATCATTCGCTAACGCTTATTCGCATTCTTTATACAATTTTCCGTCGAAAAAAAGCACTTCCGAATGAGACAAGACAAAATATATATATATCTATATATAACTGAATTGCCGATAAATTTTTTTCATCGTTTTTCATACAATTGCGACATGATGACATTTTTCGGGCCTTGCCGTTATACGAAAAAATGCCGAAATTCTCGTTTCCGTTAGGAATTTCAGGATTCAAAAACAAAAACGCCGATCCGAAGCATTGATAAACAATTCACACTAATTTAACCGTCGTAATTTAGTTTTCATCTATTTACACAAATTTTTCAATGATTCTTGTCGCTGTTTTTTCCTCATTTTTCCTCTCTCTCTCTCTCTCCGGGTTATTTTAGACTGACATTGAAAAACGTCAGTGCGCAAAATCGAAAAGCATCACGCTCCTCTTCGCGAAGTATCACATGTCATTACAGCTTAAAACCCATAAATAGCATATTTTGTTTCTCCAACAATTCTATTATGCAACACAAGAGATAAATTCCGGAACGATTCTTACTGGAAATATGCAAATTCAAGACTCGCGATTCACGAGGAGAGAGGAATCACGACGTAAATTTTCATTTCACTCTTTCTCTCACTTTCTCTCTTCTTTTCTCACCGTATTTTAGTTTATATCTCTTCTTATCTACACTAAAACGAGAATCAAACATCTCCGTTTTTTCGAAACTCGTTGATTATAAATTAATAAGTGTCGCCAGAAGCAATTCATTGAAACTGGAGAATATGGCAAGTAGAGCGATCACACAAACTGTACAATGTTCTAGACGAAAAAAAAAATTGTGCTGCGCTAAAATATCTATAATACGCCGATCGCCCATATTAATATTCCTTCTCGTCCTTATTAATATTTTAATTTTTTTTTCTTCTTTGTACTACGCTGCTTTTTAAACTACCGGGCTTTACGTGCGTTACTCCGGCAAAACGATTCTCGTCGAGATCTCTTCGACTCTCGATGTCCGTCGTTTAAGAAAAAGAAAAATAAAGAACGATACAAAACGTACGACTAAGCAACGGCGCTCGAATTTTTTCTAGTAATAAAAGACGAAGAAAAAAAAGAAAATTATTGGCCCACCGTCGGCGCAATAACATTTTTTTTCTTTCCCCTTCATATTCGCTCTTCCAGTTCAACGGTTGTACAATATTGTGGTTAAACGAAGCGGTATCGCATAGGGGAGAGTGGGGTAGAATGTGCCACGGGGCAATGCGAGCCACATGCGATTTCTCAGAGGTTTGTAGCATGTAAAAATGGTTTTTTTTTTGTGTAGGCCCACAATTTATATTGAATTTCATCAGACCTAAAAGAAAGTCAATAGCAGTTCATTAAAAAAAATATAAAAAAATTGATTTGAGCCCTGAAAAAAAAAAATTTCGCTTGCCGGAAAAATGTAATATATAATTTCACTCCGTGACAAGTCATGTTTTTAGTTTTAATCGATAGTGTTATTATTCATGATTCACTCAGCCACTTGTGTTTTTCCGTTCATCTTTTAATTAATAATGATTTTCATCAATGATCAAATTTTTTCATAGTGGGGTACAATGTGCCATTCTGCAAGTATTTTTGAATCCAATTATCATGGTATTTTTAACCTTTTTTTAAAAATGATATTTTTATCATACGCTTAAACGTCTAGAAAAACCGATTATAATAGTTGTTTTTCTAATCAGACTACCATAGCCAGAGTAAAAATTCTTTAAAAAAAGTAACACATTGTACCCCACTCTCCCCTAAGAGCTGATTTTTATTTCTCTCTTTCTTTTGTGAAAATCGTAACAAAGCGCGCTCGGAGAAGCACGAAATTTTTATTCGCGCGCGAGGATTTTTTTATTCGCCGCCGGAAACCGTGACCTCTCGCCATGTCGTTTCGGACGCTTGATTCACGATCGACGATCGTGTTTCCGACATTTCGGATGTCGTCGGACTCAATGGTGGACTAGGTGTGCCCGGAACATCGATCGATTGATTAGCCTCGATCGTCTCGTTGTCGATCTCCGTCTCGTCCTCACCGAGTGACGCTTCCGACTGCGCTGAACTCGGAGCTTTCGATGGTATTGAATCTTGCGCTCTCAGTGATATCGAGCTACCTTTTGTGCTGCTACCATCCTCTCCTGTTTAGAAACAACGAAACTAATTATTCACAGACAATGTAATTGTTATTCGATTTTATATTGGATTATAATTATATAAATAATAATTTATTTGCGATTTTAATGTCAGTATTTCGAAATTTGATTTGAATAATTTTTTTAATATTTGGAAATGTTTCAAAACCGTATTTGCAGTCGAATTTTCGTGTGAATTTTTGGTTGAAATGCCGAATTTCGGAATTTTGTGATTCCTGAAAGGTTTTGAGTCGTTACTCACCGCAAGGCCTGAGTACGAGATAAAATAAGAGATCCGACAAGGATATTATTCCAATAACTTTGTCGTCTTCGTCGACCACGACTAGCCTGTGAACCTGAAAGCGTTTTGTAAGAAGAATAAATATTAATTCGTGAAATGAGCTTCTCGCGTCTATTTTAATTCACCAGTAATTTATTATATACGGGCATCCACAAGGGTAAAAAAAATATTCACTTTAAGCAGCTATACTTTAAAATATCTTCATTTTTTATATGATCTTAAACAAAAACTGCATTTTTCGGGGCAATTGAGAAGAAAGATTTTTTCAACGATAAAGAGATTTGTCAAAGGGTTGAATTGTTTTCCATCTCGTTCAATAAAATATTATGTGAATTGAGATTTTTTTTTGGGAATGAATGGTTGACGATATAACTCACTTCTGCTCTGACGATTTTTTCCATGACTGTGAATAGGTTTTCGTCCAATTTACAGCTTTGGACACCCTCGAACCATTCGTTTCTGTGCTCGTTGGCCTCCCTCAGCGAGACATCCAGATTATTATAAGTTTTCTCGGCAGCTAGGTTCTGTTTTTTCATTGGAAAAATGGATCGTTGTTAAAAAAAATGTATTATAAAAAAGATCGATAAATTATTGCATTTTTTTTCAACTCACGATAACGTCGAATTTGGAGTATATGTTGACTAATTTTCCCTCGGTGTCAATTATTGGCAACGCCGAGACTCGCCTTTCGACGAATTTCTTTAACGCTAAAATTATGCTAGTTTCCTCGGTGGCGGTTTCAATGTTGTCGAAAGTACCTATCCTGAGATCCCGCAGAGTTTTGTTCGTGAAGGAAGGCTTGGGTAACTCATGGATCTGTAAAGTAAGGTTGGATCAAATTGACGATCAATATTGAAACTCGTGAAAAAGCTTCAACATAATTTTTATTCTTGCTGGACATTCAAATTCTCAAAATTCATACGGATACAAATATTTCTATTATATTTTTAATATATTTTGACCATATAGATTAAATATATTTAATATATGAGGCATCCCACGTCAAGTCACCTACCCCATTTTTTGAAATCGCCAAAAATCGCATACAAATTTTTAGAAAGTAGTTCTAACTATGAAGAAAATTTGTGATTTTTTTCAGATTTTTGAATTACATTTTTTAGCCAGAAAAAAAATATAAAAAATTTGTTTGTCCCATTTTGTAGCTCGAAAATTATTCATCGTACGAAAAAAAAGTACAACATAAAATTTAGGATTTTCAACGTGCTTTTCACTGAAATTTCACTGAAATAATAAAATAATCTCGTTTTGATACTGCGAAGATGATTCCAGGAACAAAGCAGTATCATTGCTTCATTCCCAAAAATTATGCCCGAATCAAACTAAAAAAGTAATCATTGACCATAGAAACGTCGGTGTATCCAAAGAGGGTAAATTAATTCTTTTTTGCAATCGAGAGACATGAGTGGACTTTGACTCTAATTTGAATAGACTCTATCGGTGTCCATGGGTCCATTGACAAAGTTTATTAAAATGTACAAAAAGATATTTAAAAAAATAAAAATGAAAAAAGTTTACAAATTGAAAAAGTTCAAAAAATAAACAAAAATGCGGGGTTCAGAAAATATCTATGGATAGTCTCAACCCTGTTAATGCAAAGAGAAATTTGTGTATTCATTTGGGATGTAAAACGCATGGAAAGGAATGGATTTTCCACTGAGCCAATTTTGGTATAGTCTGTAAATATATCAAGTAAAAAAACTGTTTGAACTACAGACAAATTGAAGATGACAATTCTGAGAAAAAAAATATCAAAACATTATTTGCTCCGAAAATAGCATATAGAGCTTTTGGAGGAATTCGTAAAAAAATTCAGTGAAGAGTACGTTGAAAATCCTAAATTTCATGTTGTACTTTTTTTTCGTACGATGAATAATTTTCGAGTTACGAAATGGAACAAGAAATTTTTTGTATTTTTTTCCGGCTAAAATATGTAATATAAAAATCTGAAAAAATCACGAATTTTTTTGACAGCTAGAACTACTTTATAAAAATTTGTATGCGATTTTTGGTGATTTCAAAGAATGGGGTGGCCGACTTGAAGTGGAATGCCTCATATATTTTCCAATATATTTAATTTCTTGACGTCGATAATTAAAGACTTACGTAGAGAAAGAGAAACCTCAGTATTCTCTTGTGTGTCAGAATGTACAGAACGTTTCCGGTGTCGGGATCTATCACAGGCAATCGGTGAATACGGTTGTTGATTAGAGTTTTAATGGCTTCGTAGAGAGATGCGTCGGGACCGATGCTGACCAAAGGATTCACCTGATCCTTCAGTACCTCTGAAAAAAAATCGGACAAATTAATATTCATTCTAATAAGAAAAAACAAATTGCTATTATTCGTTTCTCGAATCGAAGAAAATGAAATGCTCGAATAATCGAAGGAATGAGGACGTCCTTGACTCGTAAAAAAAACATCTTTGAAACATTAAAGTCCGATTTGAGCAACTTCTACAATTGTTGAAACAGATTTTTAGATTTTGAGATCAGACATGAACAAATTTTTAGACCTAACTGTGAAAAATTATGGAAGATTCATTTTTAATTAAAAGGTACTTTTAAATACAATTTTTGATTTTTTTTCTTCTGAATTTGAACTCACTTCGCCAAGTATCCAGCTCGTGTTCCTCAAGTTCATCCATCGTCACTGAGGGACTTGTATAGTACATTTGAAGGATTTTTATGAAATCCGTTATGGTCAGCATTCCGACGAATTGTTGTCTCGAACTGTCCCACAATGGTGCAGCTCTTACCCCTGTAGAAACATTTTTTTTCTTTTCATTATCACTTTCATTATTTTCCCTCGATATTAGAATGCGTCATAAGAAAAAAAAGGACGGCCTCGAACGTTAACGGGTTTTTAAAAAATGCCAATTAGTATCCGATTAATTAATCAATTAAAAATCTTAGGTAAAAATGTTCTTGATTTTGTTTCAATTTTTCATTAAAAAGTGGCTATACCGACAAGAAATAGCTTGTTCATCTACAATAATGTAAAAATTCATGCGCAATAATTAACAAAGCTGGAATTTCTGATTTTCAATGATTAAAATGACATCTCGATTGAGTAATCTTCGTTTGTTTTGAAATTTTGCGAGAATGAAGAAAGTGAGCTTACCATTGTAAACAAGCGCGAAGAAGGCTTTCTTGACGAGTAGATGAGTGTCGAAAACGACGAGTTTCGCGCTCGTTGGTATGAGATCGTAGCATTTGTGAAATTTGAAGAATTTCACGAATATCTGTGACTCGTCCTCCTCTGTAAGCCCAAACAATTCACAGTACAACAAAGCTTTCTCGTTTCTCCTCAACATTGTGCTTTTTTTCATCCTCGTTTACGTTCTTTGGGTATTATTATTATTGTTGTTAGGTCAAGAACGATTCACGTTGTTTCTTCAACGATGTCACGAAGCAACCGTCTCAAGCCTTGAGTTTGTATATTCGAGATCAACGAACCAGCGAATGGCACTTTGAGTTTACGATATTATGCGAGGTATCATTCGTCGCGAAACAATCAAATGTAACGATGTAACAGTCCAAAGAGTACCTCGTTTTGCACACTCCACTCTACACGCGATTTCTCTTATTCAAATATATTTTTTTCCAATCGTTTTGGTCCCCGATATTTGGTTCTTTTTTAAAATTTAATATTATTCGTACAATATCGAAATATGATTTTTTATTTTATCAAATTTGATAAGTATAATTTTTGTTTTTTATTCGCCTTCTCATTATTCAGTGGGACATGAATTTTCAACCTTTCGAGTTATGGAAATATATTGGATTAATTTATTAAAGTTGACTCTCAAATATTTATCAAAAATTTTGCAATATAATTCATAATTACAAAAGAGGTTCGATTTTTTTTCCTGGAATTTTAGAGGGATAATAATGCCTACTTTTTGGAAGGGTTACGTTTGGCCGCTATTTTGGGGATAAAAAATGGATGAATTAAATTGAAAATTTTTGTTGTATGCATTTGAAGACAAAAGAATAATATCGATATGTATATTGGCGACCTCCAACAAAATTCCCAAACTTCTGAAATCCCTCAAAGAAAATAATCTGTCAATTACGCGATAGTTTTTGATAGATTTAGCTCATGCACTTTATAAATCGTATGGCATGCATACGTTGTGAATAAACTCTGATATATCGTCTAATATATATCGTGGCACCGAGGTGTGATTTATGATTATTAATTGTAATCAGGAAATCCTCTGTCGACCCTCAAGGCTTCGGATAAAATATACAGGATAAACGATGAAATTGGATTGTCAGTGGGTTTTTTTTCACGTCACTCTTGTGAGTAATCGGCTGTGGAATTGATCGGGAATTCGGCAATAAATATGCGGAGCGCAATAACTAAAAACTTGCACACAATTTTTTAAATCCATGTCTTCAATAACAACTCATCAATCCTCGATTACGTTAATTATTTTTAGAAGTTTATTTATCATTAGGAATTGTCCGTTAGATTAGAATTTATTCAGTTATGATTTATTAATTTAATTAATATATCTCTTTCGCCATGTGAAAATATGACGCCCATTTTATTCTTGACTGATCGAAGGAATTTTCCATCAAATTTATTATCTTATGAAAATTTGGGTCCCCAAAATACTGAGAAATTCTGGTCTTGCGTCATACACTTTCAGCATTTTTTCGAGCTCGATAAAAAAAAAAAAACATATTTTTTCCATTCTTTTTTACAAGATATTTATTAATTTTTTGACAATAAACAAAAAAATGTTCGAGAAAAAATGTCATCCGATAAAAAATTTAAAAAAAGAGAAAACGGAAAAACAAATGGCGCAAAATGGCGGCTGACTGAACGAAAAAGGCGTTTTTTGACTCTTTTTTCATAGTTTTTAATTATTTTACAACAGTAAAAAAAAAAATTTGATAAAAAAGTGGTAGGGGCGATAGAGAGTTATACATTGAAGATTGGTAAAAAATTTGAAGTAAATTGGTTGGGTGGAACTTTAGAAATCATGTGAACCGGGTTGAGAAAAATGCGTTTAAAATTTTTGCTCTGACGTGACGAGCTTAATTGCTACGTCACTAAAATAGTTATAACTCCGTAAATGATTGGAATTAAAAAATTTCCTTTTGAGAATGTATTCTTAAAAATCTAAACTTTAAGAATATTCAAAAAAAATGGATTTTTTCAAAATTCTAGACCAGAATACTCCCTTAAATAATTAGTTTACCCCCACCTACGAAAATAAAGTCTGTGAGCAGAAAAAAAGTATGTTTATTAAAACTCTGAGACACAACTATTTCCTTCGAGGGCTGCAATAAATTTAGGCCGGTTAAATATTTATTTCGACACGGTTTTGTCGATAAGAGAAGTCTTGAGGCACGAGCTTAACACGAACGCGTTGCTGCGATTCTCTATACCGCATGAAAACCGGACGTCTACTGATTCCGATATGAAAAGAACGGAGCAACGTTCCTCTCTCCGTTGGCCTTATATTGCCAGGCGGGGACGTTTGAGCGAGGAGAATGTTGTAAAATGAGGCAAGCGTCGAAGGGAAAGCGCTGGATAACCGCGATTATCGTTTAAAAAAATTATTTGAAAACATCCGTTCAGTCATCAGATATTATCGAATACAGAAAATAATTTTTTGAAATAAAATAAATATATCTATTATCTAATGAAAAAATCATTATTTTGGATTTTCCTTATTTTTGGCAAAAATATTTTATTGAAATTTGGCTCTTTGAAAAATCTTGCATCTCGAGAAATTTGACCGTTATTATTATTTAAAAAAAATTATTCGTAGAAATTCCATGCATAAGATTTTACGGAATCATCTAAAATATATATCTCAAAAAAAAAAAAAAATTACAGAATTAAAGAAATAATTATTTTGATTTTTCTATATTTGTTGCAAAAATCTTTCATCAAAATTTCAGCCTAATTGAAATCTTAAATTTCGAGATTGTTGTGTTTCTTTAAAAAAATCAATCAATTTGTCTATCTATTTTTTGTTGCAAGAACCTTCGATTAAAATTTAGGCCTATTTAAGATCTTAAATCTGGAGAATGATGTTTAACCTTGATTGTTATTAAAACAGTGATTCTAAAAAATTACATCACACGTGGGATGTTACGGAATTTTGTCGGAATATATTTTTCAAATAAAAATAATAAATTAAAAAAAGAAATAATCATTTGGATTCTTCTATACTACTTTGCAAGAATCTTCTATCGAAATTTAGCCCTACTTAAAATCTTAAGTCTCGAGAGTGAAATTTTGATTATTGTAATTCAAAAAATTTGCAATGGAATCTCTAACTGACTGATCGCTGACTCTCGATCTAGAAAATATAATCTCTTCGAAAAATCGCGTTGCTTCTATTTTTTTTTTTCGATTCGTAAGAGCTTCGTCCCTAATTTTACCTCTGGAAAGACACCAAGCAAGCTCGGCCTCCAATGGTGGATTTTCAACGTCAAATTCTTTGATGAGATCCCTCGAGTAAACAGGATCTTCGTCCTCTTGGCTCCAGCATGAAACCGCAACCTGGCGCATCGCCGCGCGAATTCCCGCCGCATTTGAATAATAATGTAGGGTCAGCATTTTCGCAAAAAAATCATCACTCGATCGACGAATTTCCCCTATATTCCAATATAGGCCGTCACTCACTCATTTTCCAAAATATTTTAGTCCAATAAATCGCACAAATCGCATTTTTCCACCAATCAGTTTCCCATCAAAATTTCTGACGCCCGAATTCCCATTTTTCTTTCCATCGATCATCAAATTCCCTCACTATCGATCGTTCTCCATTAATTTTTTTGGAATTCACGGGGCGCAACTCGTTTTTAGCATTACTAATAATGTTTACCAAATAAGAGCGCGATCGAACACGTTCAGCGTCGAAATGCCATCGATCTTTGCTCAAAGTCGCGTCAAAAAGCAACGAAAATTCACGGCGATTGTATTTATAGAACAGCTGATTCGCGAACACACGGTTCGAGATTCGAGCCGATGCATTTTCGTCTGTACATCGTGAAAGACTACCGTTTAATTTTGCGTCGAGTGCGGGACTAGTCGAAGATGTCGAAGAAACGAGGACCGTTCCTCCCGATCGAAATAGAGCAGTGCCAAAAAATTTTCATCAGATCCACGCTTATAATTCCCTCGTATCTATATCCATGAATTCCTAATCCTAATCCAGAAAAATGGTTTCATTGAGAAACAAGAGAGAAATGTTGCAAAATCTGCCCACTCATTTTTCACTTGGCAATCTTGGAAGACTTGAAATTCCCAATCTTATCTGGCAGCTCTTCGAGCTTTCGGGGGTTGTTTATTTTTTTTCGTTGCCAAGAAATACTGCGCGGGAAAATGTTTCAATGAGTTTTTGGTAATTTTCATTGGTTTGAAAAAATAAAAATACGGGCAATCTTGAAGGGTAACGAAGAGGAGTGCGACACAAGAGCGTAACGATGGACTGAATTTCGATCAGTTGCATTACAATCGATTGTGCACACGCTCGGAATGGCTAATTATAAAATGAAAACAAATCGACGAGGACGAAGGCGGTGCCAGCTGAGTGGCGACGTGAGATTTCGCACACCCCGAAAATCTAGACTAAAGGCTAGACGGATTTTTTTTTAGGTCTCTAGCTTCCTTGGAATTCAAATCTAATTATCAGAGTTTCGATTATTCCTAATCATCATATCACGAAGTCATATCACTACTAGATTACAAATTTCAGGCTTGTCAACTCGGCCGGTCACTTACCGACGTTGGAGCCCGCCCCAATTAAAAACACAGTCACCCGGCGTCGATAAGTAGGGAATCCCAAAAATAAAGAGTAGCACACTCGTAATCTGGTATATTTGTTGGTAGATCTGTTTGGTAGAGAGATTTTGTGGTAGAGCTTCTTAATTGGTAGTAAGAAATAAATGCTGGAGCTGGGATACTTGATAGGGATATTTCCTACCCGGATTTCAAGAATAATTATACACTCGAGCCACGAGGCTCAGGATTGTCTCCAGCGATTACGAATAATTTATCATTTTTCACCAAACTAGTTTTAATTATATTTAGAATTTTCCCCATTTTCGAATAATGGTAGTCTCGAACAGACCCGAGAACAAGAAGTCCGGAATACTCGAGGGAAAACGCGACTTTGCAGACGACTGATCGAATGACTAATTTGGAGCCTCCGATCTGACGATGGGTACGGAATTTTTTTCGTTTTTCATCGCGCGTATTTTCACGCATCCCGCGCACGTTCGTCGTCTCGTCATCGACGAAGAGCAGAGCCAAGAATAACGCGAGAGAAAGCGCAAGAAAACCAAATACTTGGTCAAGAAAAAAAACGCGAAAAAAATATTTTCCTCTAAGGTGCAACTAATTTTTCAATAAAAAAAAATAATAAGTGTAAAAAAGACTGTTTTTGTTGAGAAAGTGATGCTGAAGCTATGTTTAAATGATAAGGCAGCCTTTTAATTGGTCGAGCTTTCGTCGGAGACACTAAAATAGACTCGATCGCGCGATAAGTTACCGACTCTCGTTATTTTATCCGACGAAGATAACGAGGAAAATCCCTGCTCTCATAATAACATCAATACAATCTTGCAGGAAACTGCAAAATTTTGGAATACAATTCCTCTTCCTCTTTCTCGTCTAAATACAATTGTATATTCTTGATCAGCGAGCGATATCCAATCGAGTATACTTAAAATTTCGAAAAAATAACGCATTTTTTTTTTACTATTTTCAAATCAAGTTACGCTGGTCCCAGATGTGGTCCAAATCAGGCCTGATCCGATTTGGAATCTGATCTAGAATCTTAAAAACTTGGAAAAAAAATTTGATCAGATTTCACCATAAAATTGAAAAATTTTCGATACAGCATAATTGTCATAGTTTCTTCGCTCGTCGTTTAAATTAGCCTTTTGTCCGTTTTCATTCGTTACATTCCCCTTATCTTATCTGTATGCGACAATAAATAGCCATTGTCAGACATTTCCATGCGTATAGAAAATTGAAAAAGAGGGCTTTTGTGTTTCAAGATACAAAAGAGTCAAATACACACAATTTTCACCACGATTTCATTGCATTGCTCTATATCCGCGGAGCTCCCTTTTTGTCTGATTAATATCAAATTTTGGTGAATCGCCGAAGCATTTCTCGTTACATTCTTCTTCTTCTTAAATGTTGAGTCTTAAAATGGACCAAGCAAATAATTCGGGATCAAAATTTGTATTCTCAGACGATGATATAAATTTTCGTAATTTTCTGTTTTGATAGATTGAAAATTCATTCGGCAATTTCAATTTTATTAAGTTTTTTTTCCCCACTCAGAAGTGAGAAAATTCTTTGAGCGCAATAAAATTCGCCATATAAGAGGAAAATTTCATCAGGAATTTTTATTTTGGTGCCAAAGTCGTAAAAAAACCGTACGGGCTTCACTCTGTGAGGGAGATTAATTTTTAGTAAAGGGAAATCTTGATAAGAAATGCAATTTAAAAAAACACGCATTATTCTGAACCGTTCAATATATATGGGGCATTCCATCCCAAATCGGACAGTTTGAAAAACTTTTTTTTGATTTCCTCAATTTTGTAATATCTTTGAGTACCCCTCAAAAGACCCTTCTTGTTAAATTTTGAGATTTTTTTGATTACCTGTTCAAAAGATATTAAATTGACAAAACAACCGCTCTTATTTTGGTAGTTTGGTCATAACTTCTTTAATAATGGTCCAAATTAAAAGTAAATTTTTTTTTTATATGGTCTTTTCAGAAAAAAATACAACAAAAATATTCGACGTGTTTTTGAATGAGTTTTGAGTTTTAAACGTTCAATCGCGTTTTTAAAAGTGAATGTCTTTGTTGATTTTTTTTTAATTTTTTGTCTATTCAACAATTCTATGTATTCAACAATTTTTAAGACTAGTCCGATCGTGGGATCTCAATAACTACTATTTTTTTCGATTTTTGAAAATAAATTTTTTTTTTTTTTTCAATTATTTATTATGAATACCAATTTTTGTCACTGTATAGTATTTGTTTCAATATTTAGAATTTATTTTGACACTTTTTTGTTGTTGACAGGTTCTTAAAATTAATAATTAATCGTTAAGTCTGTTTATGAACAATAATAACAACAGTTTTTATTCATTCACGTATTTTTTTAAAAACCTTACATACACGATTATTTCCTGAATTAGAATATTCCTTTGCCAATACGTTTCCGTTGCTCATTGGAATATAATTGAATGAAATTTTTGTGTCCCCCTGTGATTGACTTCGCAGTATTTTATCGCAAATAAAATCTTTCTTTTGCATCTGAATAATGTTTCTCATGTGAAAATTTGACAGCAATATTCGGTAGACTATTGAGGTTCAATGCCCACTCATACAATTTTTGAACTGTTGTTATTTGCTCATCGATTAATTATTAATTTTTAAAATCTGTTAACAATGAAAAAGTGTCCAAATTAATTCAAAATGATTTAAAAAATACTATGCAGTAACAAAAATTGGTATTCATACTAATTTATAAAAAAAAAAAATTTATTTTCAAAAATCGGACAAAATAGTAGTTATTGAGATCGCACGATCGGACTAGTCTTAAAAATTGTTGAATAGATGTTTGAAACAAAAAATTGAAAAAAAATAAAAATAAAAATGACATTCACTTTTAAAAACGCGATTCAACGTTTAAAACTCAAAAAACTCATTCACAAACACGTCGAATATTTTTCTTGTCTTTTTTTCTGAAAAGGCCATAAAAAAAAAAAATTTTGAAGAAAAAAACTTTCAATTTGGACCATTATTAAAGAAGTTATGACCAAAATACCAAAAAAACAGCGGTTTCTTTGTTAATTTAATATCTTTTGAACGGGTAATCAAAAAAATCTCAAAATTTAACAGGGAGGATCTTTTGATGGGTACTCAAAAATATAAAAAAATTGAGGAAATGAAAAAAAAAAGTTTTTCAAACTGTCCGATTTGGGATAGAATGCTCCATATATATATTTACTGATAAGACACGCATATAATAGGATCGCAATCAGTGAAGAGAGTACGCTCAAAGACGACGCAGACTCGAGGTCTGATCGATAATTTCCATATCCACTGTGCAAGCACGTTTCCAGCTCAAAGCAAAGAGATAGTCTTGAGAAAAAGAGAGAGGGAGAGACAAAAAGCCTCCGGAATAAATGGAAAAGCCAGTGAGGTTATTCGATACGATTCTATTGAATACGATATTAATATCCTCGTTAGTCAAAATAAGGAAAATGTATCGGCAAAGGTAACACAATAGAGCATCGCCTGAAAGGATTTTAATTTAAAAAAAAAATTTCAATTGAGAATTGAAAATAATTGCAAAAAAGCGTTAGGTTCATTCCGATAATTAGAAGTTTGTAGAAACAAGACGATTTGGAAAATCATTTTGGCTTTGAAAGTCATTTTTGTAAATGGATCGACTTTTGGGCAAAATTTTATTTTTCCTCCCGAAATTAAATGGAATTTTTTTTTTTCAGAGGCAATTAGTTAACTCCGTAGATCACGTATCAGCGAATCTATTTCATGGGGGTGACCTATTTCTTCTTCGCTTTTTTCTTCTCGGTTACAAAGCATGTGGGTCAGGGTTATGGGTCCACATCGATCCTCCATATTCCATATTACACATTTTCCCCACCCACAGAGTCCATTAAGCTAACTGGAATCGGGTGAGCCCAGGCGTGTCGATGGTCAAGAATTACCAGGAGTTTTGTTGCACCCTCGATGCACATTTCACCCGATCGATTCGCATTATCACCCTCTATAAACTTTGCGCGACAAACTATCGATTTTGACGAGGTTCACGGTCACAGGAGTCCCTTCGATTTCTCTCCTGGACGTACAAAACCAATATATTAAAGCAACAGGCTATCGATGAAATTTTGCTGCACCCTTCTCACTCTATTAATACTTAAGTGCATTTCGAGAAGGCAATTTTACATTAAATCTCACTTTGGTTAACAATCTCTCGTCCCCCAGCAAAATTTCTCGGATATCGATAATTCTTGGACGCATTTTTTTTGCAAATGGAAATTGTTATTATTTTTTAGTATTATTAATTTTTCAAATGGAAAATGTTATTAGTTGAACGAATCATCGAATCGATTGGACGGAAATTGTCGAACGGAAGAAAAGAGCAGAAGGAGATGCATAGTTAGGAATTAAAAATTTGTCATATATCTTCAAGAGCGTTGTAATAAATTGATAACTTATTAACAAATTTAAGAGGAATATAAATTCGGTCCTTCAGATCATGCATCATTCAGAATTGGTTTGAAAATATTTATCTTATACGACTGTATGATCTGAAAAAGTTGTTAAGAGATAGGAAAGATCCAAATGTAAAAATGTCGATTTCTGGCTCTTTTCCTGACTAAATTGCTTCTCGTGACACCGTGAAATTGATATTTACGACCCAAGGAAAATTGATAAAATAATATCATTGTCAAACGAGCGTTAAGAGGTTACCATGAATTTGAAAATTAAAAAAAATATATTTTTTAAAAATTCGTAATATAATGTCAGCCGGGAACTTGATCGAACTTTTCTAAAATCACTATTTTCGAAGTCAGTGGACAGGATTTCTCAAAAATTCGATTTTATGAAAATTTTGGACACTTCTTCGAAATAGGATTGACTAGCGATCGAACAAAGGTTCTTTTTTTTATTACCACTAATTTTACAAGAGTTACAAGGCCTACCGGTTGAATTTCTCAAATTTTTCAATTACAATTTCATTTTGTTCAAATATCGCTCATTTATATGCGAAAAATTTGGAATAAAAAAATTCATTCATTATATACAAAAATACAAAAAATATGTTTTTTTTTAATCTTCGAAACCTATGCAACCCCTCAAAAAACTGTATTCCAAAAAAAACTCACCAAGATCGGAGAGCGAAACTTTTTCCAAGAAGGGATCGACAACGGGCAGCTGAAATAGAAAAAAGAAAATATTAGAACACGAATAATTAATTAGTAATCATAATAAATCGGACATAAAAAATAACAAAAATTCAGTACAGTTGCAAACGGTACAGATGTAAATGTGCAAAAAATGAGACTTTCCACTGTAAACAATTCTTAAGATTGTTTTTTTTTTCATGATTGTTTCACAATAAATGGTCAACCAACGTCTCGCAGAATGATTTAAAAAATTCTTTCAATCCTACGATTGTCGACATTTTATCCCAAAATCGTGATAAGGACAAAATTAATAATTATCATAATAACAGTACCAATGCTCTTTTCAGCAATGAGCGTGGATTAAAATTTTGACGTTTCTTGACATTGGTGACAATTTTGGCGCACCATTGTGCCAAAAGGCCGACGCCCGACGTCGTCGTCGATTGAACCGAGACATCCGTTGCGTTGGGCGACTTCTTCACGGCACTTCCGGTCCCACCGGATCCATTGGTCGGGTCACTGCCCTGACGTCTAAAAAGCATCCTTTCTCTCACTCTCTCACTTTCTCTTTCTCTTTCTCTCTCTCTCTCTTCTTTCTTGATCTTTAATATTTCCCGGTCTTCGAACCGTCGCGACTGATTTGCTCGAACCTTGTCGTAGGTCAGTCTCAATTGGCCTCGAAATTCATTCTCTCTTCTCATTCAACGAATATTCCACACTCGGGCGATAAGAAATTTCCCCGATTGATTTTATCTCTAAAAATCCACTTCGGAGACTCTTATTTTTAATGAAATTAAAAAAAATAGCAGTAATCAGTCTACGATGAATTAGTGCGAAAAATCTACCAGCTTGTTTTTCGAGTCGTGGAAAAAACCAATAAACTCGGTCTTCGTTATCTCAGCTTGACCCGAGAGCGACACTGTCGAAGATCAAAGATCTTCACACACTGTTTAATTGTTTACAGCAATGCGGACATTTTTTTTTCACGTCACCGATTTTTCGTAGATGTTGCCATCAAATCAGGTGACGGACAAGAAATAGTTGCACATCGACATCAACAGGCAACGTATGAAGCACATTTTTTGCCGATTTTTTTGAAACTTTGTGCCAATTTGTCCCGTGCCCAATTTTTTATTATAATTTGTTTTCCTCGGATCGATAAATTTTTTAATTTACACGCACTTGTAACAATTTTGGGATCTTAACGATGACTTTATTTTTTTTAAATTTTATTAATCACGAATTCACTTTGTCAATATTTGTTTGTTTATTTCTTCTGATTAATAAAAAAATATCGAACTATTCGCTTAATGAGAAATAAATAAGGAAAACTGATGAGAGACGGAAATGGAAGAGATTGGAAATAGCGTTGGGCAATGGGGCAGGAAAGTTTGTCTTTGGGCCAGAAAATCGTGGGATTTGTATATTTCTATATAATAATTATTGAGCAAGATGCGAGAATAGTGATTCTTCATGCTGAAATATTCGAGCGAAGAGCGAGTCGACGAATCAAGGCGTGATTTTCTCGGCATCAAGGTTGAATTTAATCGCTGGTAAGCAAATAAAAACAAGAGAGAGACGGAGAGAGGAAAGACTCGTAAAATTTGGCCCTCTTCTTCATCCGCATGTTCGTATTTTCGATTCGCAAATCGAGACACGAAAGGCGATTCGACGGAATTTGGATCCAGCGAAGACCGAGAGATTGAAGAAATGCTGTTTTCCAAAAGATATTTTCTGGAATTTTAACGCGATGACCATCTTTGTAGGTTTTATAAAAATCAACCCCGTTGATTTTATTAGGCGGTCGTTTTAGTTCGCGGCGAAATTCAAATAAGCTCGAGCAAACGAAGGATATTAAAACTTTTACGCATTAGAGAATTTCCCGGCATGTTCTGATTTCGCAAAATTCGAAAATTTTCGAATTTACTTTTTTGCAGAAATTTTCTGTGTAAAATTAAAAATGTTGCAAATTCCACCGACTTTCGCTAGATCAAACATCCAACATTTTTGCATTGTGCTAGAAATTTTTTGAAAAAAACAAAATTTCATGAAAACGAAATCCCTCAAGCAATTTGCGTCAAAATTCTCCATGCATATTCTCGTTATTTTTTGAACAATTAAAAATAAATATTACAGCACCCGATTCGTTAATAAAAAAGATGTTATTCAAATTTGTATAATTGAAATTCAAAGGATACAAACAATTTCTTGATAAAATTAATTCTTTCTGAGGGGTTTTGAAAGTAAAAAATTCGTTGAAGCGTTTTTTGGAAACTCCATTAAAAAGTTAAAAGCTTAAATGCGCAAAAAAGCGTGAGCAACATTAAAAAAAAATTGGCAAATAATAATTAACATTGCGTTGCAACGATTCAAACTTCATCATAAAAAATTGACACGTTTTAATTAACATTTCAATATTTTTTCTTGGAAAAAAAAGGATACAAAAATGATCTCAGCGCGGCAAGATCTTTTCTCCTCGGAATATTTTAATAAAAAATGTCGTTTGGATTGTTCGAATGCTATTTAAAATTTTCTCGTTGATATTATAATATCGCGCGACTAGTGGAAATTGAATGTAACAACTTGGTAGATTGGCGCCTGTATTGGCCTAAGGCCAGAGTCGTTAATGTTCGACGAAGAGAGGAGAAAAAAATACTTTAAGGAAAAACTAGCGATCGGTGAGCCGTTGCACGAAGGAACGTAAATATCGTCGCGGTTATTGTGGATTTTGCAGGAGGATGTTTACGCGATGCGATGGGCGAGGATCGAGAAAGCTTATGTAATATCGCGTCTGGTCTCTTCGCGCGGAATACGCGTTGGACGGTAAACACTAGATTCTATTCCATACTCTAACTTGGCATCTACTCCAACAGCTCGAAGTGAGACATTTTTTTTTCAATTTAATTCATACACTCGGACCGGTGTAAGATAATTGTTACGATTTGATGGTCAAGGAAAATGTGTTGAACGTTTTGTCAGTGGGATCGTCCAATACGATTCAAAAATGCATTAGTTATGCAGGGAATTTCCTTCAAATGAAAAATCTATCGAAAATCATAATGGGAGGGAAAAAATTGGTAAGTTATGTTTTTTGTTTCAAAAGTAAATTTTACAGTTTTTATTGCAGTGGACAAAAATGCAAGAATTGAGATAAATTATTAGGAAGAAAATGAGGAGCATTATCCTCACCGTGAGAAAATTTCAGTGCACTTTTCCTCGATAGATATTGCTTTTTTTGTTATACGCGCGCAAATTTCTCATTTCAATATTAGTCGATTTATCAAAATATATTCTCGTTGCATACGCATGTGCCCAGGCAATTCGTGACGAGTAAAATAAGTATCAAAGTCGAATCGATGATTGATGAGAAAATGAAATAAAAATTGTTCATTGGCAAGGAAAATCGTGTTATTTCTTGCGCAATCCGCGTAGGTGTGTATATTAATTCCTTTACAGGAGAAAGAGACTCTATTTTCTTAGATTTTGCAGCTAATAGAGATTCGAGTGCCGCATTAAAAATAAAATCTTGCCTAAATCAAGAAATAGAAATTAATAATGAGAAAAAAAACACTTTCTGAGCGATTAAAAAACTCGGGAAATCTGATAATTTGTTGATGGTTTGAATAAATAGTTGAAATTAATATTGAAAAATTGTTTTCAGTGGAAAATTCGAATCTTGAGAATAATCTTGTTAATATTGTTCGAGTTAATTTTTCATCATGCCTTCGAGAATTTTTCTCCTCCTTGTCTCGATTACCTCGATGTATAATGTGTAATGTGTGCGTGCGTGAATCTGTAATGTGTGAGTGTATTTTGCTCTAAGGTCTCCCGGACTCCTGCGCTTTGTTCAATTCGTGACGAGAATTGTAATAAAAAGGAGAATGAACGAGACTGACCCCTTGCGATATTACAATGGCCAAACGAGAGACTTAATAAAAATACGTGGGCGTTTAAAGAGTTGCGATAGAGAACCCGAGAATTCTCTCAAGTTCGCCAATACAAGAGGAAGACGTACCGGTCAAGTAGAAACCTACTTTGCATGCATAATTTTCGTACAATGCGACGAGTACTGATAAGAAAAAACAAAAAAAGAAATTAATATGAAATGAAAAGAAAATAAGGAATATTTCCAACCCTCATAATTACCCAGAGCTTTATTTTCAGGGTTTGGCAAAATAAGAAAAAAATCTAACACGACCAGGAATTGTATTAATTTATTTCTAAATTGATATTTAGAAAAGATTAGATTTTCTCATTTTGAATACGTGAAATCCATTTGAACATTTCATGCGAGATTTTTGAATAGTTTTAGACTTTTGAAATCTTGAAAACATTTGAAACCATGCTTTTTAATAAAAAAAAAAAAATTATGCAAAAAACTTGGAATGTTTGCTCGGAAAAAATGTTTTTGAATCGAAAAAATACCTCGTCAGCTCTAATTTAATGATTACTTTAATGACTAATAAATAATATAATAATTACTAAACGTAAAAGATGTCGATGACATATTTTTAATATTATTTCTGGTGTTCATTTTGAACATACAAACACATTCCTGGCCTCGTGAAAAGTCTGAAAAATTTGTCTCAGGGTCATAAGCCAAAAATATAGTTTTGAAATGATACTGTAATCTGAATCGTTGCGATCCAACGAAATGAAATTAGAAAAAAAAAAAAAAATCAAGGATAAATCTTGATTTCGTCGCATTTTATGGTCGCAGTAGGGTCGTAGTGACTAGAAATGGGGTAAAAAAAATGGAATTTCCTAAAACCACCCCTTTAAGGGGGTGACAAATTCAAAAAAATTTATCTTGGAGGGAAAAGACATTCCCCGCCTATTTCTTTTCGCTATACACTCAGGGACCTCCTAGGAACTCTGGAAAAAAAAATGAATATTTTTTGACTCCCGGAACGACCCCATTTAAGGGGATGAAAATTTCGAAAAAAGTCTATCTTG
Source organism: Alloplasta piceator (assembly GCA_946863875.1). Taxonomy (NCBI): domain Eukaryota; kingdom Metazoa; phylum Arthropoda; class Insecta; order Hymenoptera; family Ichneumonidae; genus Alloplasta; species Alloplasta piceator. The sequence continues at coordinate 1,209,541 of OX333079.1, read as the reverse complement.
CAACGAAAAAACATTCCCCGCCTATTTCTTTTCGTTATAAGCTCAGATACCTCCTAGAAACTTTTAAAAAAAATATGAATATTTTTTGACTCCCGGAACTACCCCATTTAAGGGGGTGAAAGTTTCGAAAAAATCTATCTCAGAGGGAAAAAACATTCCCCGCCTATTTCTTTTCGTTATACGCTCAGATACCTCCAAGAAAGTTTTTAAAAAAATATGAATATTTTTTGACTCCCGGAACTACCCCATTGAAGGGGGTGAAAGTTTCGAAAAAATCTATCTCAGAGGGAAAAAACATTCCCCGCCTATTTCTTTTCGTGATATGCTCAAATACCTCCTAGGAAGTTTTTAAAAAAATATGAATATTTTTTGATTCCCGGAACTACCCCATTGAAGGGGGTGAAAGTTTGGAAAAAATCTAGCTCAGAGGGAAAAAACATTCCCCGCCTATTTCTTTTCGTTATACGCTCAGATACTTCCTAGAAAGTTTTTAAAAAAATATGAATATTTTTTGACTCCCGGAACTACCCCATTTAAGGGGGTGAAAGTTTGGAAAAAATCTAGCTCAGAGGGAAAAAACATTCCCCGCCTATTTCTTTTCGTTATACGCTCAGATACTTCCTAGAAAGTTTTTAAAAAAATATGAATATTTTTTGACTCCCGGAACTACCCCATGCAAGGGGGTGAAAGTTTGAAAAAAATCTATCTCTATCGGAAAAAACATTCCCCGCCTTTTTCTTTCCAATATTATATAGGGGACCTTCGAGAAACTCTGAAAAAAAATATTAACATTTTTCGAATCCCGGAACGACCCCATTTGAGGGGGTGAAAAATTCAAAAAAAATCTATCTTGCAACGAAAAAACATTCCCCGCCTATTTCTTTTCGCAATAAGCTCAAGGACCAACTATAAACTTTTTTATAAAATTTGACTATTTTTTGACTCCCGGAACTACCCCAAGTAAGGGGGTGAAATTTTGAAAAAAATCAATCTTAGAGGGAAAAAACATTCCCCGCCTAATTCTTTTCGATATAATCTGAGGAACCTCCTAGAAACTCTGAAAAAAAATATGAACATTTTTCGACTCCCGGAACGACCCCATTTGAGGAAGGGAAAATTTCAAAAAAAATCTATCTTGCAACGAAAAAACATTCCCTGCCTATTTCTTTTCGCAATAAGCTCAGGGACCTACTATGAACTTTTTGATAAAATTTGAATATTTTTGGACTCCCGGAACTACCCCGAGTAAGAGGGTGAACGTTCGAAAAAAATCTATCTTTAACGGAAAAAACATTCCCCGCCTATTTCTTTCCGATATAATCTAAGGGACCTCCTAGAAACTCTGAAAAAAAATATGAACGTTTTTCGACTCCCGGAACGACCCCATTTGAGGGGATGAAAATTTCGAAAAAAAGTTATCTTGCAACGAAAAAACATTCCCCGCCTATTTCTTTTTGATATACGCTCAGATACTTCCTAGAAACTTTTTTAAAAAATATGAATATTTTTTGACTCCCGGAACTACCCCATTTAAGGGGGTGAAAGTTTGAAAAAAATCTACCTTGGAAGGAAAAAACATTCCCCGCCTATTTCTTTCCGATATAATCTAAGGGACCTCCTAGAAACTCTAAAAAAAAATATGAACGTTTTTCGACTCCCGGAACGACCCCATTTGAGGGGATGAAAATTTCGAAAAAAAGTTATCTTGCAACGAAAAAACATTCCCCGCCTATTTCTTTTTGATATACGCTCAGATACTTCCTAGAAACTTTTTAAAAAAATATGAATATTTTTTGACTCCCGGAACTACCCCATTTAAGGGGGTGAAAGTTTGAAAAAAATCTACCTTGGAAGGAAAAAACATTCCCCGCCTATTTCTTTCCGATATAATCTAAGGGACCTCCTAGAAACTCTGAAAAAAAATATGAACGTTTTTCGACTCCCGGAACGACCCCATTTGAGGGGATGAAAATTTCGAAAAAAAGTTATCTTGCAACGAAAAAACATTCCCCGCCTATTTCTTTTTGATATACGCTCAGATACTTCCTAGAAACTTTTTTAAAAAATATGAATATTTTTTGACTCCCGGAACTACCCCATTTAAGGGGGTGAAAGTTTCGAAAAAATCTATCTCAGAGGGAAAAAACATTCCCCGCCTATTTCTTTTCGTTATACGCTCAGATACCTCCTAGGAAGTTTTTAAAAAAATGTGAATATTTTTTGATTCCCGGAACTACCCCATTTAAGGGGGTGAAAGTTTGGAAAAAATCTAGCTCAGAGGGAAAAAACATTCCCCGCTTATTTCTTTTCGTTATACGCTCAGATATTTCCTAGAAAGTTTGTAAAAAAATATGAATATTTTTTGACTCCCGGAACTACCCCATTTAAGGGGGTGAACGTTTCGAAAAAATCTATCTCAGAAGGAAAAAACATTCCCCGCCTATTTCTTTTCGTTATACGCTCAGATACCTCCAAGGAAGTTTTTAAAAAAATATGAATATTTTTTGACTCCCGGAACTACCCCATTAAAGGGGGTGAAAGTTTCGAAAAAATCTATCTCAGAGGGCAAAAACATTCCCTGCCTATTTCTTTTCGTTATATGCTCAAATACCTCCTAGGAAGTTTAAAAAAAAATATGAATATTTTTTGATTCCCGGAACTACCCCATTTAAGGGGGTAAAAGTTTGGAAAAAATCTAGCTCAGAGGGAAAAAACATTCCCCGCATATTTCTTTTCGTTATACGCTCAGATACTTCCTAGAAAGTTTTTAAAAAAATATGAATATTTTTTGACTCCCGGAACTACCCCATTTAAGGGGGTGAAAGTATGAAAAAAATCTATCTTGAAGGGAAAAAACATTCCCCGCCTATTTCTTTTTGTTATACGCTCAGGGACCTCCTAGGAACATTTTAAAAAAATATGAACATTTTTTGACTCCCGGAACTACCCCATGCAAGGGGGTGAATGTTTGAAAAAAATCTATCTTCAACGAAAAAAACATTCCCCGCCTTTTTCTTTCCAATATTATATAGGGGACCTTCTAGAAACTCTGAAAAAAAATATTAACATTTTTCGACTCCCGGAACGACCCCATTTGAGGGGGTGAAAAATTCAAAAAAAATCTATCTTGCAACGAAAAAACATTCCCCGCCTATTTCTTTTCGCAATAAGCTCAAGGACCAACTATAAACTTTTTTATAAAATTTGACTATTTTTCGACTGCCGGAACTACCCTAAGTAAGGGGGTGAAATTTTTAAAAAAATCAATCTTAGAGGGAAAAAACATTCCCCGCCTAATTCTTTTCGATATAATCTGAGGGACCTCTTAGAAACTCTGAAAAAAAATATGAACATTTTTCGACTCCCGGAACGACCCCATTTGAGAGGGTGAAAATTTCAAAAAAAATCTATCTTACAACGAAAAAACATTCCCCGCCTATTTCTTTTTGCTATAAGCTCAGGGACCTCCTAGAAACGTTTTAAAAAAATTTGAATATTTTTTGACTCCCGGAACTACCCCATGTAAGGGAGTGAAAGTTTGAAAAAAATCTATCTTTAACGGAAAAAACATTCCCCGCTTATTTCTTTCCGATATAATCTGAGGGACCTCCTAGAAACTCTGAAAAAAAAAATATGAACCTTTTTCGCCTCCCGGAACGACCCCATTCGAAGGGGTGAAAATTAAAAAAAAAATCTATCCTGCAACGAAAAAACATTCCCCGCGTATTTCTTTTCGCTATACGCTCAGGGACCTCCTAGAAACATTTTTAAAAAATTTGAATATTTTTTGACTCCCGAAACTATCCCATGTAAGGAGGTGAAAGTTTGAAAAAAAACTATCTTGAACAGAAAAAATATTCCCCGCCTATTTCTTTCCGTTATACACTGAGGGACCTCCTAGAAACTCTGAAAAAAAATATGAACATTTTTCGACTCCCGGAACGACCCTATTTGAGGGGGTGACAATTTAAAAAAAAATGTATCTTGCAACGAAAAAACATTCCCCGCCTATTTCTTTTCGCTATAATCTCAGGGACCTTCTAGAAACGTTTTAAAAAAATTTGAATATTTTTTGACTCCCGGAACTACCCCATGTAAGGGGGTGAAAGTTTGAAAAAAATCTATCTTGACACGAAAAAACATTCCCCGCCTATTTCTTTTCGCTATACTCTCAGGGACCTCCTAGAAACTTTTAAAAAAATTTGTAATATTCTTTGACTCCCGGAACTACCCCATGTAAGGGGATGATAGTTTGAAAAAAATCTATCTTAAACGGAAAAAACATTCCCCGCCTATTTCTTTCCGTTATACACTGAAAAATATGAATATTTTTCGACCCCTGACTCCTGCTGGCTGACACGATTGCAACCTTTCTAGAGTGGCGCTATAGCCTATACTTCAGATAAAACGGAACAAAAAAATCGCAAAATAGCTGCTGTTACAACAAAAAAAGGTGTTTTCCTACTCTTTTCCCATTGTTTCAATTTTTTTTCCAATAGTAATAATTTTCATACAGAACTTTTTTACAACAATAAAAAATC